>JAWNKY010003222.1:0-734046 GCA_035041765.1 Drosophila algonquin
TTGGTGCAGAAAAAAAATGGCTGTACCTGAAGATATGTACATATGTATATCGAATTTTTAACCATTTTTAATGTTTCATCAACTTTAAAATTTTTTGTGACTTCAGTTATTTGGAAGTAATAATTCCCAGAAAAATAAACTACTTATCATTTATATTTTTAAGGAATTTTAAAGGTATGAATATTTTAATCATTTATTTTATGTTACATTGACATTTTAGATCTCTGATTGCTTACCACTTTTAAAATCGCTAGATATAGCCTCAAATATGCTAAAATGGCAGCACTGCCGTAAACTATAGACACGACACTCCATACATTGAATTTGGTCGCACCAAAATCACTCATGCCACCAGTCATCAGCGCCCGAGCCAGTCGTGAGAGTGTATATGTGCTCGTGCATTCTCACGTACTTTGCGGGTTTGCAAGTGTGTATGAGCGCACAACTGATATTCGCGCTTTCTCCATTTTGTTTTTGATTTTTGTGCTCGCGCCCCCCTTCACTTTAGCATTTTTAGAGTCGACCCTTTTTGAAGACGATTGCCCTATAATAGCAGAATAATTGTTATTTTGTACATGCTTTAGATGCTAACTTTGTTTAATATAGCTCTGTATGTGAGGCTGAGCTTTAACTGTATGTGTGCAGATATTGTAGGTCTGCTCAAGTCATACTAAACAAGGTAGTCGCGCTGAGAGAGCTCTACTTCTTATTTCAGTGTCAAGATGACAGAAGAGAGAGAGAGAGCGAAAGAGTAATGAGTTTGCTCTCTTGTGTCAAAACAAAGAAATTTGTACGTGCATGCATATGTTATTATATATATTATAAGATATTTTGTTGTCATAATTAGTCTGCAGGAAAATTTGTGCTAGTTGTAAGATTTTTGTCGATTGCAAAATACGAAAAGTCAAAAGGAACAAGAAAAAATCGTCCGCGGAGATGAGTCGCTCCCAACTGCTGCAGGCAGACTGAAAATTTAAGAAGTAAAAGAGGGCAAGAGAGCGAGTGCGGCTACCTTGTTAAGTATGCCTTGGGTCTGCTTCTTCGCCTACTGCCTTCCCATTGGTCAGAATAATGACACATTTTTTTAAAATGGCGAACCGGCATGCTTGCGCCAATGGGCTATGCAGCAGGCCACAGGGCCCCTGTGACAGGGGTAAGAATCGCATCGTTTTCGCTATTCTCCAGTGTGCCCTCGCTGTCTTCTTCTACAAGCAGCTGATTGTGATTATAGTTTATTATATTATTTATTTATTTATTTATTCGCGGTGTGCCCCGAGCTCGCTGGAGCAGCCTTCTGGCGCGGATGCACGTTCGGCGGATCTCGGCTATCTCCTCGTTGGCTCCAACTGCCTCGCTTGAGTTAGAGCCCCGCAGTGATCTAGCGAAGGACAGAAGCCTCAGAGAAGCCTCGGCTTCCCCTGTCGGGGTCGGGGTGGGACTCCTCTCCCTCGGGTAGACCTCCCCAGAGAGCACTGGATGGCATCGTGGTCGCTGGCGGTGAATATCTCGCAGATCCTGCATCGGGCGTGGCGAGGCAGCGCACTGCTAGCGTATGTTAGGTCAATTACTGACCCTGCTCCTGCCCTGTTGAAGGTCTCCTGGGATCCTTCGTTCAGTAGGACGAGGTCCAGCGTCGCAAAAGCCCCCAGTACTATGCGTCCTCTGGCGTTTGTGCGAGTGGATCCCCACTCCATGGCCCAGGCGTTGAAGTCGCCCCCGACTACCACGTTGTTCCGTCCGCGTAGGTCGCAGCTCAGCTCGTCCATGGTGCAGCTGAAGGCCTCCAGGGAGAGACTAGGCGCCAGGTAGCAGCTGTAGATACAGGTGCCACCTACGATCCCTCGGGAACGTGTATATGTATACTATGTTCATATGTACATATATTAAGATGAACACACAGATACAGATAGACTGATACCAGTCCAAACGCTGCGGACACCTACATGTATGAACTGGCCCATCTATATACTATATCTATATCTATCTATCTATCTACATATGTACAAAGACAGAACCAACAAGAACGTGTGTGTATGCAAGTATGTGTGTGTTCTTGTGCAGAGCATGTCATTATTGTAACCAATGGCAAGGCAGTTGACTTGTAGAAAGAAAATTTTTTCTGTCCCTTAGAAATATACGTAAATATTTGGTCTTATATTTAAAACATACCGTGTTGAATATACCAATTAATTAAATTGTCAGAGTTTCAATATCCTTAGAAATAACATATGTACATATATTTAATAAATAATAATAGAAACAATAAATAAATAATATAATAAACTATAATCCCAATCAGCTTCAAGTACAAGAAGACAGCGAGGGCACACTGGAGAATAGCGAAAACGATGCGATTCTTACCCCTGTCACAGGGGCCCTGTGGCCTGCTGCATAGCCCATTGGCGCAAGCATGCCGGTTCGCCATTTTAAAAAAATGTGTCATTATTCTGACCAATGGGAAGGCAGTAGGCGAAGAAGCAGACCCAAGGCATACTTAACAAGGTAGCCGCACTCGCTCTCTTGCCCTCTTTTACTTCTTAAATTTTCAGTCTGCCTGCAGCAGTTGGGAGCGACTCATCTCCGCGGACGATTTTTTCTTGTTCCTTTCGACTTTTCGTATTTTGCAATCGACAAAAATCTTACAACTAGCACAAATTTTCCTACAGACTAATTATGACAACAAAATATCTTATAATATATATAATAACATATGCATGCACGTACAAATTTCTTTGTTTTGACACAAGAGAGCAAACTCATTACTCTTTCGCTCTCTCTCTCTCTTCTGTCATCTTGACACTGAAATAAGAAGTAGAGCTCTCTCAGCGCGACTACCTTGTTTAGTATGACTTGAGCAGACCTACAATATCTGCACACATACAGTTAAAGCTCAGCCTCACATACAGAGCTATATTAAACAAAGTTAGACAAAATAACAAAATACAAAATAACAATTATTCTGCTATTATAGGGCAATCGTCTTCAAAAAGGGTCGACTCTAAAAATGCTAAAGTGAAGGGGGGCGCGAGCACAAAAATCAAAAACAAAGTTGAGAGAGCGCGAATATCAGTTGTGCGCTTATACACACTTGCAAATACGCAAAGTACGTGAGAATGCATGAGCACACATACACTCTCACGACTGGCTCGGGCGCTGATGCCTGGTGGCATGAGTGATTTCGGTGCGGACATTTTTAATGTATGAAGTTTCGTATCTATATATTGTATGGTTAGTGGTCGAATGCTTCCCAACTATAGGGGTCGATAGGACCGATAAATCCGATAAACACTGTACACTAATAACAAAGAGGAAGGAAGGAAGAAAAAAGGATACAAAGGACGCCCAGTACGCACACGCACAGTGAAATGCCGAGAAATGGTGATGCCGGGAACGGCGCCCCAAGATCTGGTACCGGTGGCACCAACGACGGGTGCATTTATCCAGACGACGTCATAATGGGCGTGGGAGTTGCATTCAATGTTCGCTATACAGGCTGCGTTGAGGTCAAGACCTCGATGAAATCTCTAGACTTTGAGACACGCACGCAGCTGGCGCGGTAAGCGGAAGACACATCTTATCTTTCATGGCTGAGTAATACATTTTTAACCCATTGTTTCCCCTCAGGGAGTGCATCAACCGCGTCTGTGAGGCTGCAGGCCTGAAGTCGGCCGGCAAGCGACGTCTGTGTTCCTTCATATCGGACCGGCCCAGCATGCAGCATGCCGGCACCAACATCATCATCAATGTTTCCAGCCGCGCCCTCACGCTGAGCAATGTGGAATCGGGCGAGGTGATAGCCAATCACAATATGCCGCGTATCTCCTTCGCCTCGGGGGGCGACAACGATACCTTGGACTTCCTGGCCTACATTGCCAAGAACGAGGATGAGTGGCGTGCCTGTTACGTACTGGAGTGCGCTGGTGGTCAGAGCGAGGATCTGATCGTGACCATTGGCAAGGCCTTTGCACTGCGATTCAACGCCCTGAGCAGACTTAACGATCCCACTGCCGACAACATCAATCAGAGTTGCAAGGAGAACGTCAAAGAGTATTACAATGATTTGCCCAACAAGCTGCCCCCAGAGCTTCCCAGCGATGATAGCCGCTCCCAGCCGCAGCAGCAGCAGACCCACCAACCGGCCCAACTCCCATTGCATCCTCATGCCCCGCGTGTGGCTCAACTCAATCTGAAGAAACCACGCGATCGCCTTAGCAGCAACCTCATCGACCTCAATTCCCCGCCTCCCGATCAGACTACCAACAAGCTTGCCCTCGGGCATTCGTCAGCGTCGGCTACTTCCTCCTCCACCCTAACGGCCGGCCAGGTGCGTGATGTCTTCGACGGGCCCCAGTGTCCACTCACTGCTGAAGTCTGGTTCCACGCTGCCATCTCTAGACCGATTTCCGAACGTCTGCTACAGCAGGATGGAGACTTTCTGGTCCGCGAATCACAGGGAAAGCGTGGCCAGTATGTCCTCACTGGGCTGGAGGGCAAGACGCCCAAGCATCTGCTGCTCATCGATCCCGAGGGCGTGGTTCGCACCAAAGATCGCATTTTCGATAGCATTAGCCATTTGATAAATTACCACTGGGCCCATGCGCTGCCCATCATATCGGAGGATTCGGAGCTGGTCTTGCGTAATCCCGTGCGCCGGCCCGCACAAGATCAGGCAGCAGTCGCCGGTGCAGGAGCCACCATAGCTGCACCCTGAACGGCTCGAGAGCACAAATGCATAGACTTGCGAGTCTTTACATAAATATACATACATAATACTTATATATACCTATATACTTGTATCCGTGTACACGCTTAGATTAACATATTTGCACTCGTAGAGAATTTTTTTATATATGTATCGGTCGCATCATTGTATAGGAACGAACCCATTTATTTATGGATTGAATATACACAAACATCTTTATATGAGCAGTACAGTATTTTCCCATCAAACGAGAATAAATACATAACACCAAAAACCAAGCTAGGAGTGGATTTCCTGTGGATGCGGGGAGGAACCAAAAAAAAAACTTAAATCTGCACTTTACACAAATCGTTTATTGTGGACCCATGCAAACGGATCAGAACATCATCTCAGAAATTTAATTACGACGCCCAAAGTTGTTGGTGTTGGGCTGGGTAAGCTGGAGACCACGGATGTTGTGGAAGTCCAACAGCTTCAACATCTCCTTGGTGTCGGGATCGACCTCAATGATGTCTTGTTCCAGGGCGGACACAGCTGGGACGTAGTTGTCGCGACGCTCACGCTCCTCCTCCTGCAGCTTGATGGAAATACCACGCACCTGGGAGTGACGCAGACGGCCCATCAAATGGGTAACGTAACTGCAAGAAAAACATCAATTGGTCAGTGGTGCCTCCTTTTGGCCTCCGGCTGCATCTAAGTACTCACCCGGCAATCTTGTTGCGGAGGGGCTTGGTGGGAATGATAGCGACCTCCTCGCAGATACGCTTGTTGGTGTGGAAGTCCATCGTCAAGCGAGTGTAGTACTTCTCGATGATGACCTTAGCGGCCTTCTTGATCGTCTTGGTTCTGACGCGACCCTAAAAGCGGTAGATGGGGGAAAACACATATTAGGCACTGGGCTCGCACATAAACAAAAAAGTTTTGGGCAATTCGCTGACAGCAAACAATGAAATTTCACCGCGCACCACAGCTGCGCAATTTCAGCTTCATTTTTGTTCACATATTTGCTTGTTTGGTGTCAGGATTGCATATAATATTCGCGATAATAAAAGAAACCAACCATTTTGATTAACGTTTCTACCGGAAAAGAACAGAAAGAGGGGAGCTGTCAAAGTGGCAGCCACTCGGTGTGACCGCCGATTTGTCGATACGATATACGGTCTCACCCTCAGAAATATACCGAAATATTGATATACACCGCAATATTCAAAAAAATTGATTAAATATGCTATTACACACCTATATGACATAAATACTCTTTCAACTCGATTTCAAAGTCAAAATTTAAATAAACCCTAGTACTCAGTTCCGAAAAAGTTCTGCTGGCTGCCATATAATAATACTAACGGCCGAGTGTGACCAGGTGTGCATGCCCTACGGCTACACTGTATTCAAATAAAATCAGTTAAGAGTTCAAATTTTATATCAAAGCAAACATAATGTTTTATTTGTCGACCCTGTGGCGATGGAGGACGACAATTGTATAAATCTGTTTTTCGGAACATAAATGCAAACAATTATTTTATAGTACATATTTATCCCTCAGATATCATAAAATTCCCTCTTTTCGACTGACTTTATTAATTGCATTATGTCTTCACCGTAAAATTCTCCAAACCGCTTGTTCAGTTTTTGTTTTTTGCACTCCATACCGTTGTGGTGTTCTCGCAAACACACACATTCACGCACACCACCTCATTTTTATATCACATCATAACATACTTGGCGGTCCCAAGCGTAATACCACAATTCCCTTGAAATACTTTTCCAGTATCTATGGGCATTTATTTCTTGGAATTTTATCGGTTTCATACGAATATCAGCCCTGATTTCGCCCTAGGGTAACCTACATATGATATGACATGAGGACAGCCCTGTCCTCATGATATGCTAGCAATGGGGTGGAATTTAGTTTGAATGCGTTGAATTTTCGGGTCCGTTTTGCCTGTTGTCCATACCCTCCTTTTGTCAGGAAGGGTCAATATATTTACGGTATATTTTGAAAATAAGACGGTATATTTTGTTATTTTTCTGAGGGTCGGACCGTATATTCGATCAACATATCCGCGGTCACACTGGCTGTCTCACACATTTACAGTTTTGTTTGCCGCGGACGTAAACAAGACACCCTTGTCGATTTTTGTTCAAGTACCCCACACAAATATCCATAGGCTAAATCAGGATGCCTTTGTGTTTAATTTGTAATTGACAGTGACGAAATATGTACAATTTGTGAAAGTTAAACAGATTAGGTCAGAGACCTGACGCGCCTGTGAACATTGTGACACGGCCCCAACAAAGGGGAAAATATCAATACGAGTGAAGAATCCACTCTTTGTGCAGCAGCAGCAAACGTATATAATAATAGACGCACCAACACACACACACACAAAGAGCCAAAGAGCGAATGCAGAAGTTCTTTGGCGTTGCGTTGAGCCTCGAAAGAACATAAAAGTGCAATAGATTTGTGTGTTCGTTTGGCAAAAATCGAAGTAAAACGAGCCAAGAGCCAGCGAAATTGGGAAAATATCAAGCTGCGTTTGCTATAAATAAAGCAGCGCCAGCGTCAGCAGCCCAGCAGTCAGAGGGCGACAGCATCTGTTTATCATTGAGAATAAACAAAAGGCCCAGGCCAGGCCGTCCATCCAGCGCGCATCAAAGACAAAGGAACCTAGGGGTCGCAGCCCCAAAGGGAAACAGCCCCTAGTCTGCAAGACTATGCGATACCCCGCCGCGATCTCTGACATCTAAAGGAAAGGATTACGCACCCCCATCCTACCCCCCATCCATTATCCCTGGACCGGAACAGAGATGCCTTGCGATAACGCCAAAACGTCTTCAGACATCGAGCATGTGGACTGGAACTCCGGTCAGCACTATGCCAATGTCAGGTGAGTGTGTTGCCTTCTTTTATCCATCCACACTTTATTTCCCCGTGTGTCGTGCCCTTGACACGGCCAAGTGTCGCATAGTTTGGCGTGCCACGGCAAAACATATTCATTACGACCACCAGCCACCAGCCATCAGCCATCAGCAACCAGCCAGCAGCCAGCAGCCACCAGCCAAAAGAACCCTATAAATTATTCTGGGGCCAACATTCAAGTACAACTGAAACCGAAATAAGTGCATGCACGCAATTGAATGGGTCTTGTGGGTGATGGGAGCCAGGGATTGGTGCGGTGCGGTGCGGTGTGGTGCGGGACCTGAAATTTCATTCTCTCTTCTTGGCACTCGGATCGGACCGCGGCCATCAGCCATCAGCCACCAGCCATCGGCCATCGTCATTGTCCATTGTTTATTTATAGCAGGGAGAGACGACAACGAACCGTTTGGGGAGTCGAATTATTTGTGTGTGTGTGTGTGTGTGTTTCTCTCTGCTGATTTCGTTGATAATTGCGTTTATATTCCTGATAATGCATATATATTATGTGGAATCGAAGTAGGGAGAGAGGTCTTACATAGCCCTCATTCAGCCCTCACTTTTCCTTGCATAGCCGATAAGAAAGACCCCGCTTTATGATTTATCGAAACACAGATGATTCATATGAGGGTGAGGTCATAACCATAATTCAAATTTGAATATGAATTCCCTTTAATTGCGGTTAAGAAATCAACATTTAACACCTTCTAATGACAACCATTAAGTGAGCAGAACACTTAATCATATCCGTTGGTGGGGAGCAATAGATTAAGCTATCCAACACGATCTACAAGATCTCAGATCGGCTTCAATTGAAATGCAAAGTACTTGGATTTATTTATAATGTTGTTCAATTGCCGAGTGGTCGGACAGCTGGCGCTTGCCGCTTGACGCTTTACGCCTGCTATCTGGTTGACTAATTGGTAATTAGCTGCGATTTATGTATGCAAAGTTTATTCAGTGTCTCGTGGGGTCAACACTTTCGCCCGGATTTGCATGCCTTAGCAAACAACTGGTTATATTTGCCAGCCAGACAGCCGGCCATAATTATTGCACTCAGATAGCCGCTCCGGGAGCTGTGACGTTTTAATCTAGGCAAACGACACGAAACCGTCAACACTCTCTCGGTGCAAACTCCCACATGTCCGCACTTTGAAGGGCTTATCACGAGCAGCAGCAGCAGCAGCAGCAGCAGCAGCAGCAGCGGCAGCAGCAGCAGCAGCAGCAGCGGCAGCAGAAAGCAGGTAAGCAGCACGGCACAGCCACCACACATCACAAATCTAATCTGTCGTTGAGCTGTGGAGCTGTTTCTGTTGTATAAATATTGGCAACTGTTGGTGTTGCTGTTGAATGTAGTCTCGTATGTATGTATGTATGTGAGAACATGCTGCACGGCCAGAGCTTTGGCTTGGGCAATTACGTCCAAATATTTACAGAGTCTAATGAAAATGTAAACTGTAGAGCGGAGCGGAGTGTTGGGAGTGGACCGGAGTGCAGTGCAGTGGAGTGGAGTGGATGGGGGTATACAGCTGATAAGGCTTCCGCAAACTATTGTTCAATGATTCCCACAGACGGACAAAGAGAGAGAGAGAGAGGGATAGAGGGCAGAGTTTGCTGTAGCAAGTACAGTGGAACTTTAAATTTCTGTTCTTAAACATGTTCTTAAAGCTTTCCTTGCCGTTCATTCGCGGTACAAATTTTGCATAAGCGAATGGACACATTGGAATGGCAAATTTGCCATTCAGGTGTATTCGTAATGCCTGTAAGCTGTTGGACCCCTGAACATGTAGTATTCTATAGGCATTCTCCAACAGCAGCCTGACCATTTATGATACTTCTTTGTAATCATAAAGATGAAAAACTGAAAGAATGCAAACAATGGATAACAATTGCCACAATAAAAGCTACCATAAACAGAGTCTGGCACTCCCGCTGCAGTCCTTGGTGGCAGTTGGTGTTACAGAAGCTCTACTGTACATACCACTGTCGAATAGGTTGCCAAACAAAGGCAAAGACAACTCCATGTGCGCAAAACATTATATTTGGCAGCGCCCCCATCACTCGCCACCTCCCTCTCTCTTTTGCATTAATTGCCCGACATTACCTCGAACTTAAACCAGTTGGGACTTAAAAATAAGTTTCCAAAACCCAGTAACAGGCAGAGACACACACACACACACAGCCACACACAGCCACACAAAAATAATGCGCAAAATATCAAAGCACAACAACAGTTGGAACTCCCCACCCCCTAGCCCCGTAGCTCCCCCCTTGATATCACGATTATTTGTCGGATCTGGTCGGTCTGGGTAGGGGCGTGCCCGTACTCTGTTTCGTTGAACTGTTGCCGGAATGAAATTCAAAATAAAATGCGCTAATTTGAATACCATCGAATGATAAGGCCTGAAGAAGAACGAAAGAAAGCAAATATTATAGAACATGTAACGAAGAGACAGAGAGAATGTAGAGAGTAGACTATTTAGGGCTGGCAGCAGTTGGAATGGGTATCATAATGGTATAGGTTTTACCCACCTGAATCGCCTTCTATACCTGAATCGTTTCGTAAAGACAACATTATCAATAATCCGAAACAACTCTACTGATTATTTATAGTGTTTGCCTTCGATAACAGTGGAAGATAGCACAAAATCACACACACAATGTTGTTAGTCTACCAGGTTCTTCATTCTCCATTCTCCATTGAATAACCAACAATAGAACGACTTCCACCCCACCCCTAACTGATTGATAAAACAGAGATAGAGCTATACTATATTTGGTAAAGCTAAATATAGAAATGCATTTATGTATCATCAATTGTAGATCCCAGTATCGGGTATTCAATATTCCCTACTTGTGCCGTTTTCGTATTTTTATTGTTTGGAAATTTGTCCTGATAGCGTTTTCCCGGAATAAAATATAAGATTATACTGCGTGTTCAATAGGGGGCTTAGGCTCATATTCTTGGAAAACAGAAAGTATTATCGAGCAAGGGAAACCATAAAGAAATCTATAGAAAAACGGGCAGGAATGTTGTGAACTGCGGCTAGGGCCGCGGCTCTGTAATTAGGTTTGGGTAGACACTGCAACTGAATTTGCTTCCTCTGACTATAATAGTGTCCCTTGGGGTGTCGGAAAGTGGGGGGGGACCGACAGACTCTGCTGTTGATGTTGATCAAGAATATAGGTTAGGTTCCTTCTGGGAACCCTCTGGGTGTTGCACACATCCGACTGCACACATCTTGGAGTATCGGGTATAAAAAGTGCCTGAACTGCATTTCGCAACGGAAACCCAAGGGAAACCCAAAGGGGCAAAAGAAAAAAAGTTTCGTCGTGTTGTTTTCTTCTTTCGACATTTGTATTTTGAAACCCTAGCCCCCACCTGCCTGTTCGCTCTCCAGGGCGTAATGCGATAGCATTGCAAATGTTTGTTCTGTCCGTACTTATAGATGCCCTTTGATAAAGTACAATATAAAAAAGTGTTATATGAAATGTCCACAGGGGGAGGCAGAGAGGGAGAGCGGAGAGCGAGATTGCGAGGAACGTGATACCGGGGGGTATAAATCCATGATAAATCATTCTGGGAAAATACGGCTGTTCTCTCACGTTCCGTATGTGTATTTCTGAGCGATCCGATCCGATCCGACAGTACGTTTATTTTTATATTCATGCATTTGAATCGACGTACATTTCCGATCTAATTGTGTTGCAAATTTTTGGAAATTTATTGAGTGCCCCGCCTGCCTGCCTGCCTGCCATCGCCCCTCATCGAGGGGGCATAATGTATGCCACGAGTAGCCTGAGTAGCCATGGACACATGGACTCCTGGAGGTGAGATGAAGGAAAAGCCGGCGACTGTCTGGAGCCCCCCAAAAGCCTAATGAAGTCATAAAAATTGCGACTTACGCATAGAAATGTTGTTGTTTTTGGCGTCTTTGGGTGGCTGGCTGGCAGGCTGGCAGGCTGGTTGGCATCCATCGAAGCAGAAAGGAGGGCCCTAAAAAGGATAGCTATCTAAGAGGCAAACATATGTACGACCTACACTGCGGGAAATAACTTAGCAAGACAGCAATACACATTGTAGGTCTATGATGTCATTTCCATAAACCAATTTATTGTAAAAGTTTTTGCTATTTCATTTTCTGCGATATAAAGCTGGTCTTAGATTTTGGATTTGATTCGATTTTTGGATAGTTATATGCCATAATCGGAATAGCTTTTGGTACTTTTACTTTTACCAGAATGCTGTTGGTTTTTTTGCCGAGTGTATATGTACTTATGTACTTTATTTGTGTACTTTATGAAGCTCTTCTGCGGTATAGGCCACAAATGCGACTCATCGATCCAAGGACAGTCTATTGACTCGAAACACGAGCATTAGACAGAGGGAGACGATGTCCGTCGCACATCCAACTAAACTAAACTAAACTCTACTCCCATGTCCCATGTCCCCTGTCTCCTGTCGGGTGTCCCGTGTCCCGTGTGTCCCATGTCCATGACCATGTCGCTGTTGACAGCCACAACAAATGTGTTTAGGAGGAGCCTCTGATTCTGATTCTGCTTCTGCTTTTGCCTTTGCCATTTGTCCATTTGTTCTGGTCGCAGGGTCTGTCCTTCGACTCAATCACGCACTTGCTGCCTGAACTCTAAAATAGAAGCAGACACAAGTGACACACACACACACAGAAAGAGAGAAAGAGAGAGGCAGATAGTATGGGAGATAGAAAGTAAAAGTTCTCCGCCATCCACTGGCCCTTACATAGATTAGATAGTAACACACACACACACACAAAAGCTAACACAGGTACACAGATACACTGGGGCATACAGGTGGTAATGGTGGTTGTGGTGGTCGGTGGGCGGGCGGTCGTGTGTTCCAGCCATAATGATAGGGCGGCCAACAAAGGCTAATTGCCTTTGTCCAGAGTAGAACTTGCCACAGAGCCAAGTGGAAACCTCATCAACTCGGAACTCTGAAAGGCTTGGAATGCTCACTGGTGAAGGGCAGGAGAGTGGGGGGAGTGGTGCAGGGGGCAGTGGAGACGGCACATATTCCCACACACATGCTAATCATTCATCCATCCATTGGATCGCCGCCCCATCGCAAAGTCCAAGTAATGCTTTATAAATATGCATTTAATTACATTGGTATTGGGGCCTACATACTATATATGTAGTACATATGTCTGTACATATGTATGAGTTCTATAACACACTCTTTACGTTATACATGGAAATTCCTCAACGAAGAGAAATGTGTTTGTTCTTGGAAATGTTGGGAACATTTGATTTATGCGCATTTCGCAAGAACTGTCTGACGAAAATGAAATTTCAGTACGACATTGTCGTTGCTGAGCATTCATTATCTTTAATCCATAAATTAGATCAGTCATTTTAGAAGGTTTTCCCCCCAAGCCGATGCCAGGGGGTTCTTTGAACTTTCTTCTTCATGTTTTGATTTCGTTAGCGATCCATCGAGAGCTTTTCAACGGAGATTGGAAACAGGGATTTTCCACTCGTATGTGACCTATGGAAATAATGGCCACAGAACGGGATTCTTTGGTTGCAAAACGGAACCGCTTTAAATCTGATTCCACCCCCTGCCACACAGTTTTACAGTTTTCTGTGAATGAATGAAACTTGCCCCGAACATTATTCAGATCTGGACCTGGGACTCTCCATCATTGATATTAATTAATGCTTTCAGACGAATGGAATGGAGTGAAATTGGCTGACTTATCTCAGGCGTAATGATTTTATATGTGCATACATTGGTCCCAGAGCCCCAGAGGGTTGTACTGTACACACTGTATACAGTGCGTTTCACAGCTGTAAGCACACACATCCCACAAGATTTGTGTGTTAATTTTGCGGAATTTATGTGTCCATTAAATGATCGTCTCGCCATTTCATTTGTCGTTTGGTCCGTGTTGTATATTTAATGAATGATGCCTTAATGGAGAATAAATGCATTTATTCGTCAATTATCGCCATTCGATTAGTTAATTTATTCCATAGTTTATATTCTTTAATCAACTTGAGGCTGAGGTTTCATAATTGAATATTGCTAATTGCTGACTCAACCACTGGAAAACTCTGTATGGCTTTATTCTCTTGGGCATTATACGATGTGCTATACGATCGGTGACTTAATTCGATGACAACCGATAGATAGATAGATGCATGATTAAAAATATCTTTTTGATGACTTAATTACCCTCAAAATTCAACCCCTAAATGCGTTGATTTTCGAGAACTTTCTCCGAACTCTGATTAGCTTCGTTGCGTTACATTTTGGCTTGGATTGGTGGTCCTTAACATGCTGAAACGCACTGTCCTTTCGCTGTGTATTGTAATTGGCATAATAAGGTTAATATATGAGTATATCAGAAGCTGAGGCATCACTCATTTTCAATTCCAATGCATCGCTGAAAGGGCAACGGGCACAAAAGGCTCTTCAGCTCTTGGGCGCCCGCTCCTCCTCAGCTCCCGAGCTCCTCCCGAGTTTGCCTTTTTGTGCTGCCAATCAAGTCAGACACTCTTTAGGGTGAGATGGAGTCCGGATGTGTGGGGCAGGGCATGGCAATACAAGTGAACCGTTTAATAATATGTCCATATCTATTGCAGATTCGGTTCTGGCAGCAGCCAGGCCTCGCAGAACAGCGGTGACATCTGCCGCATCTGCCACTGCGAGAGTGATCCCTTGAATCCCCTGTTGACGCCCTGCTACTGCTCCGGCAGCCTCAAATACGTGCACCAGGCATGCCTGCAGCAATGGCTCACCGCCTCCGAGACGAACTCCTGCGAGCTGTGCAAGTTCCCCTTCATCATGCACACCAAGATCAAACCCTTCAACGAGGTAAGTCTCCGGCTTGGACTGGCCTGGCCCAGTTCGGCTCCAGTTTCCATTTCAATCCGTATCTAATTTATTTCATTTCCTCTTGGCATTGTTTTGGCTTCGGCTGCTGCATCGATTGGACTTGGACTTGGACGTTGATGTGCATGTGGATGTTGATGTGGATGTGTGTGTCTCCTCATTGCGGTTGGGCTCGTCTCCATTGCAGTGGCGCAGCCTTGACATATCCGGCATTGAGCGTCGGCGTCTCTGCTGCTCGGTGCTGTTCCATTGCGCGGCTGCCCTGTGCGTCATCTGGTCGCTGTGTGTGCTCATCGAGCGGGCTGCAGACGACGTGCAACGTGGTCTCATAGGTACGCTCCGTTCGCAATTAGTTGCCAGAGCTTCAGCTCCAGCGCCCGGTGCACCCAGCTTCAGGTTCATGCGGGTCAGATAAGTGCACAGAATATCTCTAATTGTGTAATTGTTTAGCCCCCGTGAACCGAACGGCTGGGCTCTCATTACTTAAAACTGCCTATAGCTTCTAATTACCCGTTCTCTCTGTTCTGTGCTCGTTATAGATTGGCCCTTCTGGACAAAACTGGCCGTAGTCACTGTGGGACTCACCGGCGGCATCGTCTTCATGTACATCCAGTGCAAGGCCTATCTGCATCTCTGCCACCGCTGGAAGGCACGTAACAGGTCAGCATCACAGATCCCAGATCCGGAGGAAAGGGACAGAACTTAATGTTTGTAATTGGAAGGGATCGCCTGTAGGCTACTATTTCATATAGAAGTGTGCTAAGCCACAATTTATTTCAGAATTTAAGAAACGTAATCAAAGAAAGCGAACGTAAATGTACGCCTTAATCCACTATGGGCTAAAAGATACTTTGAGGTCTTTGGAAAAGCCAATACATCCATAGAGAATAGCTAATTATGTATTTCCCATAATAATTATACCCAATGCTCGTAGAGTTTAGGTTTATATTAGAAGGAAACGTTTCCGACCCCATAAAGTGAGTATTATCAGCATCATTAGCCATGTCCGTTCGACTGTCCTGCCTGATGAGTCTCTAAATCTCGGAGACTATAAGAGCTAGAGCGATCCAGACTTCTGTGATTTCGGACCAGTTCTTCCGCCCCCACAAAGGACGAAAAAGTCAATGGGAAGTGCAATTTTTAAGATACGAGAAACCCGAAGAAGCAGAATTATAGAGAATTACCATATTGCTGAATCAGATCGGGTCGTTATAGAATAAACAAATACAAATTTTCAGTGGCTACGCTCTACCCCTTCCACGCGCTTTATATCTCTCTCTCGCTCTCAGACGTGCTTCCTCGTGGAGGGGCGGAAAGGAATACAGACAGAGAGAAAGAGAAAGCATGCGGCATTCATCGGCTTGTGTATAATTACGTATAAAGTATATTGTTTAGGTTAAATCATAAGATCACAGAAGTATATGTATGGTTAGGTTAGGTTAGGTTAGGTTACAGCGGCTGCCCGACTCACTGGGAGCCCAGCACACTTAGGCCGTTTCCGGCCCGTTGTGATACCACGGGGGAATCTACCCCTTCTCGCATTGTGAGACCTAAGGTCAACAGTTGTCCCAGCCTGCAGCTTTTATGAAGTTAGCTATCTTTCTGGGACATATGCTGGACATTACCGAAATGTCTGAAATGAAGGGCGAGCCCAAGTGCTGTAGCCTTCTTCTGCTGAGAGCTGGGCAAGAGCAGAACCGGTGTTCCACCGTTTCCTCCTCTTCCTCGTCTCTGCAGCTACGGCAAAATTCATTGTATGGGGCGCCCAGTCTATTAGCATGGGTACCTATTAACCAGTGCCCCGTTAGGGAGCGTATGACTGCGCTGCACCTTCGTCTGCCGAGCTTGCATAGATCAGAGGTGCGCTTCCTATCTATGGTTGGCCATGTTTGCCGAGTTATACGACAACGTGGTACTGATTGCCACTTGTTGTCTGTTAGTTGCTTATATTGCTCCTTTATTATGAGCCTACATGTGGCCATCGGCATACGAGTATCCTCCTCTTCTTGGAGAAGGGGGATTGTAGTACCCAGTCTGGCCAGCTCGTCTGCAATACAGTTCGATGTCCTTCGATGTCCCGATGGCCCGGGACCCATGTAAGGCTGATAACAAATTGCTGAGCCATCTCGTGAAGAGATTTGCGGCAATCTGCAACGGTGGCCGAGTTTGCGGAGATCGCATTAAGCGATTTGATTGCAGCTTGGCTATCACTATAAATATTTACGCGGGTTACCATGGCGGTAGTTTCCTGAAGGCAGTTTAGGGCTTCCTTGATTGCAATGACCTCCGCTTGGAAGACGCTGCAGTGATCAGGGAGTCTAAAGGAGTGCTTAATGTTTAGCTGTTCGGAGTATATACCTCCTCCGACCCTGTTGTTCAGCTTTGAGCCATCTGTGAAGATGTTTAGGGTCACTTTTGGGCCTGGGGGTCCCTCACTCCACTCGTCTCTGTGGGGGATAATTGCATCAAAGGGGGTATCTGTGTATTCCCTTGGAACACAGTAGTCCGTTTTAGTAGGGACGGAACTGCCGTTTAGAATTGAGGAGTGACCTGTGTGCTGTGGTGCCCATTAGTCGGAGTCTCTCAGTCGTATTGCTGCCATTTGTGCCCTTTCTTTGCGGCCACTCCATAAAGTATTATCGGTCTAACTATGGCTTGGTATATCCATTGGACTATACTTGGGTTCATGCCCCATTTAAAGCCAATAGCTTTTTTGCAAGTGTAGAGGGCTATCGTGGCCTTCTTCACTCTGTCTTTGATATTCAGGTTCCAGTTTAGCTTTATGTCGATTACTAACCCTTAGTAACTGGCACTGTCGCTAAAGGAGAGCCTGCATCCGTTTAATATGGGGGGGCTTAGAGACGGAATCTTGTATTTGCTTGTGAATAGCACAAGTTCTGTCTTTGAGGGATTAACTCCAACACCTCGCGATTCTGTGCACCTTGACAGTCTCGCGAGCTTTGCGGTCATTAAGTCGCAGAGTGTTTAAGGGTATTTGCCCGAGAAGATAATTGCTACGTCGTCCGCGTATACCACGACTTTGCAGCCTCCCTCCTTCCAGGTCACATAGAATCTTGTTGACTGCTATGTTCCATAGAAGGGGGGATAGGACACCACCTTGCGGTGTGCCTCTGCTGACATACCTTGTCTTAGTGGACGATCCCATCGATGATGTCACCGTCCTGCATGTGAGCAATTGATCAATGAGCATCACCAAGTGACGATCCACCCCAAGGTCAGTCAGCGCTTCCGTAATGGCACCGGGTATGACGTTGTTGAAAGCTCCCTCGATATCTAGAAAAGCGATTAGAGAGTATTCTTTGAGGTATAGTGATTTCTCTATCTCTGAAATCACTTCGTGAAGTGCCGTTTCCGTGGATTTTCCTTTCCGGTAGGCATGTTGTGCTCCTGACAACAATTGAGAATTTATGGTTGTTCTCCGTTGTAGCCCGACGAGTCTCTCAAAGGTTTTGAGAAGGAAGGTTGATAGACTGATTGGTCTAAAGCCGTGTTGCATGCTTTAGTAAACCTGTCCACTAGATGATTTAGATCGTGCTCTGTGTTCAGGCAGATTGGTGCCTTGGAGGGAAGAAGTCCCTCCATTACTTGGCTTTCCTAGGGTTAGCAAAGACAGTGGGTTTTGGGCTCTCGAGAGATAGTGTGGTCTCGATATACCTGTGGTCCGAAAAGGAATGGTCCTCCAGAACTTTCCAGTTCATTACTATGTCTGACAGTTTGTGAGACACTAATGTTAGGCCTATATTCGACCTTTCGCTATCTCTGGTGAGCTTGCGAACTAGGTCACCGGGAGGATCGCTTTCCTCGTGAGCCATGTAGGACGACATCAGCCTTATGTGAGAACCTTGTAGTTCAAGGCTTGCCGCAGTGTTGTCACCATTGCTAAAGTTGTGGAGCAGAAAGATATTTAAGTGCTTCCTTGCAAGAATGCAGGTACGTATTTTACCTTCTTTCTGAGCTACAATAAGCTTGTCCTCCTTCGTCGCTAATCCACAGTCCTTGTCTCCTACTACCCAAGGCTCTTGGATCAGGACTACATCTGCTCCGCTCGCTTCCAAGCGGAGTATAAGGGCAGCGGATGCTGCTTTACAGTGGTGGAGATTTATCTGTAGGAGTCTTAGAGACATCGACAGAGTTCTCCACCACTGTGTTGTCGGCGTCCGAGTCGCGACACATCGCCTCGAACTCGCGCATTAGAGCCATATCAGAGGAGTAGCCGTCATGGGCAGGCTCTGGGTCGTCATCGGGTGCTTCGATCTCCGAGGCAACGTCCTGCTCGACTGGGTTGTCGACAGGACGTGCCTCGGCCGCTGCATCCGACTTGTAAACCCTGATGCTCACTGCGCTGAAGCCAAAGTTTAACTCTCCTTTTTTGGCCTCAATTGGAGCTAGAGACTCCTTATTGAGGACGAGCACCGCCTGGTGCATCGGGCCTTGAGTCGCCTCCACCTTTACTACCCTCCAATCGGAGGTTGGTTGCACCGCTGCAGCAATTTGAGGATGCGCTCAGGCTCCTTTATGGAGGCGGGCACCCAAACTCTCGCTCTAGGCCTACTGGGCACTTCGCTCCAGTCGACTGCGACGAGCTTCGCCCCTGGGTACACCTCTCCGACTTGCGCTACCGCTGCTTTATAGAGTATATGTAGACCTGCCTGATATCTTAGGCCTGAGGATCGCGTGAAATTTTCACTCATCAAACTTCTTTTCTATCCTTCCACAGAATACTGCTGATTCAGAATGCGCCGGAAAAGATCCATCCGTTGGCACCGCCTTCCCCAGTGGCCACCCGCCACCATCAGCATTTCAGTGAGCCCCTTTCGCACGGAGGGGCGTCCAGTGGGGCGGTGGAGATCAATGCCTCTGGCGTGGCAGCAGCCCATGCCGCGAATGACTCGAGCTGTGCGGCAGTGGAGAGCGGAGCGGGTGCGGGCGGCCTGCACCAGCAACAGATGCAGCTGCAACAGCGGCTGCTGAATGCCTCGCCGCACCACATGCTGCAGTTGGACGCAGAGCTGGAGGTGCCCCACAGCAGCAGCAGCGCTTGCACTCAAACCGAGGACGCACTCGGACAGCGCCAGCAGCTACCGGGACAGCCACTGGGTCAGGTGGCGGTGGCCGCCAATATTGAATGCTCTCAGTCGCAGCATAACTACGACCGCGACTGGGCGCTGGACGATGTGGTGTCGCAGATCTCCTTGTTCCGGCCCTGTCCACAGGGATCGGGCAGCATGACGCCCTTTCACGACTCCATACACAACGTGCTGGAGCACTCGGAGGGCTCGAGCCGCGGTTCGCCCACGGATTTGTGTGCCGGCTCGCGGCAGGATCTCAGTGCCAGCGGTATCTCCACAGACACGGGCCGCGAGCACGCCCTTCAGCTCAGTAGCTTCAGTGGTGAGTGGAACCTCCTCCTTTGTGGAAAGAGTGGGTGATAATGTGTTCTGATTTCTCTCTTGCAGGCAGCGGGGAACAGAAGGCGCCCTCAATCAGCTCGGGGGTGTCGCATGCCGTGGCCAACGGGCTGGGGGGATTCGTATACAAGCCGCACCAGACGAAGCGCTACTCTAACTCGTCCATCTTTCTGGAGAACCGTGATATGCTGAACGACCCGAGCGTGAGCCTGGACACCGCTGTGCACCCGTACGACTACAGCACGCCGCCAAAGATAGACTACCGTCACTCGAGCATCCTGGGATCGGACCAGCCCATCGGCTGCTGTGCCGCCGACTGCCTGGGCAAGGGCGAGGTGAAGGAGGAGCTGCGCCGCTACTCAGACCCCAAGCTAAAGGCTAGTGCAGCGGATACCGTGCTGGACATTGATCTGCCCACGTCGCCCCTGTCGCCACCAGCCGCCTACGCCAGCAAGCATCCGCAGCCCACTTTGGTCATGCACCGCTCCTTCGACAGAGGCGTGAACGGGGCATGCGCTGGAACGGAGGGGAGGTGCAAGGGACACAGTGCCGCCGATGCCCAGATGGATCGGTCGCGTCTCTTTTTCAAGTCGTTGCCAAATCTCAGCAGCAGCTGCGAGAGTCTCATCAAAAAGTGATTGAAGCCCCCCCTCTAAGAGCTCTCTATCCCCCGATACCCTGCCCTCCCCGCACACCGGAACCCCTTTGTTCTCAAGTATTCATCGCTGGTCGAAGCCGACCAACGATCCACTATACACACAAGATATCCACAGATGGAGATGGACATGTTTTTTATACCGCACACGCCCGGCTTTAACGACTCCTGCCAAGCGGAGGATCCACTTAGTTCTTCTTCTCCTCCTTTTACATATTATAGCAAACCCCATAAACAATTTGAGACTGCAATGAAAACCACTTAAAGGAAGAAAATACTGTACGATACGATAAGAGCAGAATGTGGAATATGTTCTTCATTCGGAATGAACATATGAATGTGTGGAATATAACTAGTTTTAGTCGCTGCTTTGTCTCTGCATTCGTGATCCACAAACCCAAAAACACATCCAACATCCAACGTCCACATCCACCAGACATTTCGCTTGAGTTCCACAGCCCGCTGTCCAAAGCCAAAAAATCCACAAAAACCAACAAACGAAAGTAATATTTAGTACGAGATGGAATGATGGAGGAAGGATCGAAGGATCGTCAATGGTCTGATGATGTGAATTGTGTACTTTGTTTCTTAACTTCTAAGTCAAATGAAATTTTAAAAATTGATCTGTGATTAAGCGTCATTGAATATACATACATAAATGCAAACGTACATCCTTACATACATACATACATACATAAATGCAAGCATAAATATTGACAACAACAACAACAAACTGCATATGTAGCAACATTTTTACTTAACAACAACAGCAGCAAACATGACAACACTAAAAGCTTTTTCGCAGTTAAAAATGCGACAGCAGCTCTTCGGAGCCATGTGAGAGAGAGAGAGAGAGAGAGAGCGAGCGAGCGGCTGCCTGCCTGTTGTCTACTACACTCTCCTATCTCTCTCTCTCTCTTCCGCTCCACACTCTCGCTGAAAGATATGAATGAAAGCCGTTTTATAGATATAGACTATATAGCATTACAGTATATACTTATGATCGCTACGAGTTACGAGCATAGAAACAAATAAACAGAAAGGGACAACTAAATTTTTTTATTATGTACTAAATATTTAAATAAATATGTGCAAATGATTACATTATCCATATGGAAAATGGCGTTTTGTTGGGAGGGAGGGAGGTATCCAGATCCAGTCAAAAGAAGAACAATAGCCAGACAGCTTTACATATGTATGTATGTATGTACATAAATATGTACGTAGTACGTACACCCTCTCTTCCCCAATCAAAATAACCGAAGCTCAAAACTAGTAATGCGGCAGAGCAAAAGAGATGGATATAAATAATACACTAGATAGCTCAAAGTTCTTTTCTTTATATTTTATTCGATTTATTACTCACAAAAGAAATGCATAATTCTCTCCGAGTGTTGCGGCTGTTCTGTTACAAAAAAAATATATAATATCAAAGCGAGAATCCTATCCTCCAGTAATCATAGATACATATGTATATTCGTAGCCTAATTATAGAGACTAATACAAATCGTTTATTATTTAATGGGATTTTAAAATCGCTTAACACTAAAATGTAATGACAAGTGTGCCTTTCATGTGTATTTGTGTGTGTGTTGGGGCGTGTAGTACGATGTTCGTCTATGTTTGTGTGTGAGATGGTCTAACGGCATCCTTTTAGTCTTGCACTCTCCGAGCAGTGCTGCAACACTCCGCTTTCGCCAGCGAAACCTCCTCTCAGCCGGTGCTCTCTTCGCTCGCTCCGTCTACTTGCCCGTCTCCATCTTCTCGCCGCCGCCATTTTCGGTCTTGCCATCGGCGGCGGCGGCTGCAGCTGCAGCCCCCTCGGGGGCCTTGACGCTCAAGTGCGCAGGACCGGTTTGTTGAATCTGAACGATGCGTTCCGGCTTGGGCTGCTCCTTGCTGGGTGGCGGGGGCGCCTTCAAGGTGAGCACTCCGTCCGAGGAGACAGTGGACACGACCTCGTTGGGATCAAAGTCCTTTGGCAGAGTGTACTTGCGCACAAAGTGGCGCTGAATCATACCGTGCCCATCCTCGCGCTCCTCGTGCTTTCCTTCGACCACTACGGTCTTGTCCACCACCTTCACGGTCAGCTCGTTGGGCTTGAACTGCGACACGTCCATGCAGACCTGGAAACCGTCTTTGCCGATGGCCGGCAGCAGCGAATTCTGGCCTCCGCCAGACTGACGGCGTGACACCAACTGATAGGGATGTCCGTGGTGATGGTTGCGCTCGTATGGGAGGAAGCGGCGGCGCCCTAGGGTGGAGCCGTGGTGAGGCAGCACCAGACGCGGACGCTGGAACAGATCGTGGGCATGGACTCCGAAGCCGAAGTCATCCTCCAGGAAGTGATCCCACTCGTTGTAGGCGCTGCGGTAGTCATGGTCGAGCTCGCGGGCCAGGCTCAATAATGGAACAAGCGACATTTTTATATTCTTTTCACAAAACTCTTTGTCTGGGCAAAAAAAAATCTCTCGTGTTGATGCTTTTACATGAAGTTTGAAATGCAACTGTTAACTGGCCGCCCCTGACGTCGGCTTTTTATACCGACGCTCTGCTCACGCACACTGACGCAAGCAACAAGCTGTTTTCTCGTTCTCTCTCGCCCTCTCTGGAAGTTTCGCGCTCTTTCTGGCACAGCCGGCACCATACAAAGCCGGCCGTTGTCTGTGTGTGCGTGAGAGAGTTCTTGCAATTTCTGGTAGATTCTCAACGCAAATGAAAAAGATATATGTACAATATGTATTACTTACATATGTGTGTAAGTACATAAATACATAGAGAGAAGTTTATTTAAAGCATTTTCTTTTCTTATCGATGTTGTTGTAAATTCAATTGTTTAAATGTTTAAAGTCACGTTCGTGTTGCTGTCTGTGCGGCGCAGCCCAGTGCATTGATATTAGCTGGAAGGTTCATTGAACCTGCGCCGTTTCTGTTGTATGTGTGAGTATCGTTGTTTTTTTTTCGTTTTTTTGTGGCAAACATTTTTGCAGCCTCTGCTGCTGCTGAGAAATCCCAAGTAAAGAAGAATCAAAAAAAAATGTGCAGTCGGTTGCTGTGGCAACTGCATGTGGCAATGTGCAAAAGTATTCAAATACTTGTCTGGATGCATTTGAACTTGTAAAACCCACATACACACACACACACACCAGATGCACACATCGAAAGTAATAGCAGCTGATGAAGAATGGAAGGCAAAGACTGAGAAGTTCGAAAAGTCTACCAGCTCGCAAAAATAATGCAAAAATACGGGGTAGTTATGTATATATGTACATATGTACTTACATATTTCAAATATTATTTTATTTACATTTTCGAAATATATCCATGGACATGCAAAAATTCAGCGATTTTAAAATCAGCTGATTATACGACCAATGAGTGAAGAGAACAGCGAGAAATGCACACTCACGTCTTAAATATTGGTGATGTGCAGAACCTTAAATCCGATGCAGTGCATCGATAATATTGGCCCATACTAATTGTTCAAACCAGAAATAAAAGAGTGATTCAAGTATATTTAAAGGGTATATATTGTATGTATATTTGTGGTATATTGTATTGGTAGTGTCACTAACCATACAATATATAGACATGTCAATTCAAGTACCGAAAATGTCCGCACGAAAGTCTGATATCAGCTCCCTCAGCCAGTCGTGTGTTTGAGTGAGTGAGTGTATGCGTGCACATGCATTATCGCGACTTTTGCGTGTTTGCATGTGTGGATCAGCTCTGGACAGAGTCGTGAGAGTGTATGCGTGCTCATGCCTTGTCGCGTAGGGCTGTGGGCTTTGCATGTGTTGTCAGCTCCCGAGAGTCGTGAGAGTATTTGTGCTCATGAGCATGCATGTATACTGCGTATTTGCAAGTGTGTATGAGCGCACAACTGAAATTTTCGGTCACCCAACTTTGTTTTGATTTTTGTTCTCGAGCCACCCTTCACTTTAGCATTATTGGAGTCGACCCTTTTTGAAGACGCTTGCCTTATAATACCAGAATAACTGTTATTTTGTACATGCTTTAGATTCTAACTTTGTTTAATATAGAATATACTAATATAATGAGCAGATATATGTATATATATTCACAAATATTTATTTCATTGTATGGTGTATTGTATTATACAATGATATATTTCATCATATATTAAAAGTAGTATGCGCTAAAAAACATATATACATATATCATCCTTGAATATGGATATTAATGACATATAAATGGGTAATAAATGGGTCCATACGGATTTTAGTGCCACACTTGCGAGTCAAATTTGAAATCATCCCTCTTTTTCTGATGCGAATATCCATCAACAGAGAGAACTTACAAGTAAATTCATATGTGTGTGTACGTGTGCAGAGCTGCCGAAACAGCCAGCCAAATATTTTTTCTTGAGATTTCTTGAGACACAAATTTATTTGCTGAGTGTCGCTTATTGACGCGACGCACTAATACCCTATAGACAAATAATATAATTTGGTGTCATGTCTGATGTACATTTTGCATTTGTACATATTTACATTCGTTCCTTATATTCGTTTATAGTACATTAAACAAAATTAGAATATAGAGGATATTCAATATATACAATTATTGTAATTTTAAGCAAGCGTCATCATAAAATCATAACTTACTATCAATTCTAAAGTAATGGGTGTTTTCTTAGACAGCGGCGTGGTAAAAAACCAATACAAACAAGATGTGTGCACACATACAGCTAAAGCTCAGCCTCACATACAGAGCGTGTGTTCTTTGCTGAGCTGAAATTTTGTTATGTGTGTTCTTCTTCAACTTGTTCACGAACTGACCTACCGCCACAAAATAAATGAAGAATTGGCATGATGGGTGGGGGTGGGTGTGGGTTGGTGGGACACTTGGCCGTGGGAAAAAATAAATCTGTTATTTTTTTTTATTTTTATTATATCAATTATTATATTATTATTGCCTATGAAAAAGTTCGTGAACAAGTTGAAGAAGTACAGCAGCAAAGAACACACGCTCTGTATGTGAGGCTGAGCTTTAGCTGTATGTGTGCACATATCTTGTTTGTATTGGTTTTTTACCACGCCGCTGTCTAAGAAAACACCCATTACTTTAGAATTGATAGTAAGTTATGATTTTATGATGACGCTTGCTTAAAATTACAATAATTGTATATATTGAATATCCTCTATATTCTAATTTTGTTTAATGTACTATAAACGAATATAAGGAACGAATGTAAATATGTACAAATGCAAAATGTACATCAGACATGACACCAAATTATATTAATTGTCTATAGGGTATTAGTGCGTCGCGTCAATAGGCGACACTCAGCAAATAAATTTGTGTCTCAAGAAATCTCAAGAAAAAATATTTGGCTGGCTGTTTCGGCAGCTCTGCACACGTACACACACATATGAATGTACTTACAAGTTCTCTCTGTTGATGGATATTCGCATCAGAAAAAGAGGGATGATTTCAAATTTGACTCGCAAGTGTGGCACTAAAATCCGTATGGACCCATTTATTACCCATTTATATGTCATTAATATCCATATTCAAGGATGATATATGTATATATGTTTTTTAGCGCATACTACTTTTAATATATGATGAAATATATCATTGTATAATACAATACACCATACAATGAAATAAATATTTGTGAATATATATACATATATCTGCTCATTATATTAGTATATTCTATATTAAACTAATATTCTATATTAAAGCGTCTTCAAAAAGGGTCGACTCCAATAATGCTAAAGTGAAGGGTGGCTCGAGAACAAAAATCAAAACAAAGTTGGGTGACCGAAAATTTCAGTTGTGCGCTCATACACACTTGCAAATACGCAGTATACATGCATGCTCATGAGCACAAATACTCTCACGACTCTCGGGAGCTGACAACACATGCAAAGCCCACAGCCCTACGCGACAAGGCATGAGCACGCATACACTCTCACGACTCTGTCCAGAGCTGATCCACACATGCAAACACGCAAAAGTCGCGATAATGCATGTGCACGCATACACTCACTCACTCAAACACACGACTGGCTGAGGGAGCTGATATCAGACTTTCGTGCGGACATTTTCGGTACTTGAATTGACATGTCTATATATTGTATGGTTAGTGGTAGTGTTGAGAAGCCAATGCAAATTACAGTCGTTTTGTTTAAAATTAAGATTATTACTGAAGGACACTCCTTATAACTAGTGCGAGTGTCCAGGGATAACTACAGCATATAAAACAGATTAAGATCTTTGAATATTATTAAATCTATAAAGGTTTCGGTGGCTCCATCCTCTTATTTTTCGGCGCCGTTGTCCTGCTCCAGCTGCTCGTTCTGCTTGATGTTGAGGTGGGCAGGTCCCACCTGCTGGATCTGGACAACCCGCTCGGCGCCCTTGTCCTCGATGGCCGGTGGCTTGGGGATGCTCACGGTGAGCACGCCGTCCGAAGATAGGGTGGAGGCCACCTTATCGGCATCGTATCCCTCGGGTAGAGCATAGCGCCGGACAAAGTGGCGTGTGATGAAGCCATGATCGTCCTCGCGTTCCTCGTGCTTGCCCTCCACCAGGACAGAGTTATCCTGCACCTTGACGCTTAGCTCGCTAGGCTTGAAGTGAGCCACGTCCATGGAAACCTGGAACCCGTCCTTGCCCACTTTCGGGACAGCTCCAGAGGGTACTCCGGCACCCATTTGCTTCTCCAGCTGGCGCAGCTGCTGCTCCATGGGTCCAGCCAGCGACAGGTAGGGATTGCCCCGGCGGCGCTGGCAGTAGTAGGGCTCGTAGAAGGGTACCACCGACATGCGACCCAGATCGTCGGCGAGGCTCAAAAGTAGCGGTAGGCTTGCCATCTTATTATTTTATTATTGCTTTGCTTTAACGGTTCTTTGCGGTATTGAATTCTCGGAGAGAAAGCTTTTTCTAGCTAACGCTTTTTCGCTTTAACGCTTTGACGGTTTGAATTTAACTGATGCCGGTCCGAACGAAAGCGCCGGCTATTTATACTCTGACGACAGCTGGGTGGTGGCAGCTCTGCTGCGAGGAAAATGTGCGTGTGTGTTCTGTCTGTGTGCGGCGTGGCAACATCTAGAAATTGCACGAAGCATCTATCTCTTTCTGGCAGTATGAAAACTGCACAAAATGTTCTCGAAATCGCAGAAATTACGCATTATCTGTCCAATGAAAGCGAGAGTATCGCTGGCATAATGATAAGGGAGGAGTGGGGTGAGGAGCTATGAGGAATGATAAGTCCCATCATCAGAGGCCACGGCAAAATATTATGTACAACCCACATAGGATGAAAAAAAAGGGAAAATACCACGAAGGGCAAAGGTTCTGGATTATTCTGGAACCTTTTGTGTGATTTAATTAACATTTTTATGAACCTGCGTTTCAGCAATTAATTTTAGTTAATGATTAAGAAAAAGACAATTCAATTTGGCAGACTTTATTGCTATGAGTTTTTCTGACCAAATCCTGACCAATGTTAAAGGAAATATCTAGAAATTTCTCTGTGGGTATTTATTCACCCAGGAATAGAAACAGGCATCGATACGCAATAGAGAGAGAGTCGTAGGGGAGTAGAAATGGAGTGGGTATAAGAAAACAGGGAAAACGTACATATAGGATGCCATACATACATATGTACATAGTCTTTTTACTTTTTTATTTGCATAATTTATTTGTTCGTTTAATACATGTACATATATGTACATATGTATTTATTTATAGGTAATTAAACGTACAGAAAGGGAAATTTCTAGAAGTTTCTCGAAAGGACTAGTATGTACATATGTATGTATAACCTTTATTAATAAAAGTAGCAGAGAAATTTACAGGAAGCTAGAATTTTGTTTCCCAATTTAAAACTTATCCTAGTGTCACTTTGAGCAACGTCCAATCCATGAAACCTAAGCCATAGAAAACTCTTTTCACAGATAATAACTCTAGATATTACATATGTACATATGTATATCATTTGGGAGATTGTTTTTCGTTGTAGCAGTATATAAGCCCCAAATTCACTCAATTTTTCAGCAACGCAAATGGAAAATGTCTATTCCTGAAGGTAACTTTGTGTGTGGCAAAATCTCTGGTACACTGTTTCCCTGGAGTACATAGGGAGGCAAGTACATGTGCAAATATGGATATATGTATGTATGTACATATGTATAGAGTCACGTAGCAATCTCTTATTGCTATGCTATTTCACGAATACACACAACGTAGATCCCCCTCCCCATGCCGCCTTGCATACTCCTCTGCCACTGGATGTGCTCCCATTTAATGGTTGACAGCCATTCAAGACTCCAATGTGCTCTGTGGAGTCTGTCTGGCTCTTGTCTGGGGAGGGTGTGCGTGTGTATGAGTATGTGTATGGATGTGTGTGTAACCGGTTACCCACACCCACAGGCATACATACGTATTCATGTGCAGATGATGCATCAGATGCACACACTGTTACCAACTCCTATGTAATGGTACGTGCACATACATCTGTATGAACATATGTACTCCGCTCCAGACATCGTGAGTGCGCATGATTACGCGACGCCACCCCACTCCGTCACCCTTCCTGCCCTACCCCATCGCACCATACAGTCCGCACAGATACTCGACTGCCTTCCAGCAGAGCAAAAACCAGCTGTTGTTGTAGTTGCTCCATTCGCCGGCTTCGCAACCCGGCACGAGACTTTTTTTTGTTTGCTGTGCCCTCTCAGCTGTTCGCCCGGCATCGGGAATGGAATTCAACTGCAGCACTTTACAGACATACTCGTATATGCACATATGTATGCATGTACATGTATTTGCATTATATAGTGATGATATCTCCTGGGTTATAGAGACCAGACCCCTGTCTCAATGGAGAGCCGGTTTACCCTGCTTTTGCCGTCCCAAGGCTGGTTTTGTTTTTCAGCTGGAATACTTTCTTTGTTCTCTTCGGTTTGCGGAAAAGTATCGTATCTGAAAGAGGGATTTGGGAATCGAATTTCTCTCTGGGGACGGGGCGACGAATGCTCAGTTCCGCCCTGAAAACTGGGCAAATAAATAAGACTGCACATAAGGAGAGGCAAGGAAATCCTAGTTTCTCCACCTCTTCGGTGGGTTTCTATCTTTTTGCATGAGACGAAGATAGAGAGACAGAGACAGCCACAGAGGCGACGGACTTCCAGGCCAGACCTTTCCTTCCAGACTTGACTGTTTTCCATTCAGCGCTGCACAGCCGCTTAAAAGCGCCGGCATTCAGCCATAAGCCCTCAAACGTAATCCAGTTAGAGGCCAGAACGGATCGCGCGTGCAGCTCCCAGACAGGTCCAACTCCAACTCGAAGTCCAAGTCCAAATCCAAATCAAAATCCAACTGCCAGAGAAGAGAAGAGCAGAGGAGAGCTGATTAAATCCCAGATACGGAATCGGTTTCGGAAAATGTCGCTAATACCGTTCATACTCGATCTGGCCGAGGAGCTGCACGACTTTAACCGCAGCCTGGCCATGGACATCGATGACCTGGGCTTCGGTATGTATCCCCTGGAGCACCAAGTTCCGGCACAGGCACAGACGCACTCCCACCCCTACGCCCCACAGCTGAGCCGCCCCGCCCTGCGTCTGGGCCTGGGAGCCAGCCCTGCGTCATCTTCTTCGGTGATGTGGGTGCCCATCAAGGGCCAACATGCGGCGTCACCGGCACCGCATCATCGTCACCATCCCTACAACCGGGTGGCGGGGGCGAAGACCGTCTGCTGCAATAAGTCGCTGCTGGAGCTGGAAAAGGAGTTGGGGGAGAAGGGTAGCGGATCAGGAGCTGGTGCAGGGGCTGGTGCTGGAGGAACCACTCCCACCTCGCCGGCTACGGCCACCAAGTCCGCCTACTCCGTTGTGAACCGTAACGGCTTCCAGGTGAGCATGAACGTGAAGCAGTTCTCCGCCCGGGAGTTGACTGTGCGCACCATCGACAATTGCATCGTGGTCGAGGGCCAGCACGACGAGAAGGAGGACGGTCACGGGGTCATCTCGCGGCACTTCATCCGGAAATACATGCTGCCCAAGGGCTTCGATCCGGCCGAGGTCCACTCGACGCTCTCCTCGGACGGCATTCTCACCGTCAAGGCGCCACCGCCCCCTCCACCCGTCAACAAGGCGGGTGTGGAGCGGCTCGAGCGCATCGTCGACATCCAGCAGATTTTGCAGTCGCAGCTGCAGCCGAAGGATGCGCAGACGCCAAAACCGGTTCCGACAGAGGCACAGGCAGAGGCAGAGCCGAAGAGCGTCGTCGCCCCAACACCAACAGCAGGAGCAGCAGCCACCCCGGAGAGCAACGGTAATGGCCAGGCAGAGGCTGTAGCAGCCGCTGCTGACGTCGACGTCGCTGCCGACATTGCAGTTCCAGCTGAGGCTGCAGCAAAAGCAGTGGACACTACTTCCACCACTTGCACTTCCACTACAACTTCCAATTCCAGTGCCAATAATGGCGTGAAGGTAGAGTCCGAGTCCATGGAAGTGGCCACTACTGCAGAGGCTTCCACTCCCAAGGAGGACTCTACTCCCAATCCGACTGCAGCTGTGGTGAGCAGCTCCGAGGAGGAGGCCAAAACCGAACCCAAAGCCAACGACGTGGCCGTGAGCTCCAACAATGGTAGCAGCGGCAACGGCAATGCCGATGTGACACCCGTTGTCGGCGAGGATGAGGACATGCCCATGGCCACGGCCAAGGCGGTAGGGGAAGAGAAGCAGCAGGAAAAGGAGTCCGAGAAGGTGGAGAAGGTGGAGAAGCCCAGCAAGGGAGCTGAGGAGCTGGCTGCCGTCGATGCTGCCATACTTCTTGCCAAAAATCAGCCGGCTGCAGAAGGCGGAGAGAACGGTGCAGCCGCAGTAGGTGGGGAGAACGGTGCCTCTGCCGGGGGGGAGAATGGAGCAGCTGTAGCAAAAACCGAAGAGGTGGCCGCAAAGTGAAGACTGAAAAAAAAAGAAAAGAGAAAGAGAAAAATAATATGTATGTATGCGTGAGTTTTATTCGTAAATGTTTCCTGTGTTCTCTTTTGGCATTTCGCTATAAACAGACAGAGATAGAAGCTAAGTATGATGAAAAGGAGGGAGATGATGTCGACTCAATTACTACGCGAGCGAGATAGCAGTATGATTTCCTAAACAATATGTGACAACAACTACAAGTATTCCAGTAAAACTTAAAGGAAAAACCACTTAAATGTACTTACAATAAAAACAAATGAAGAGAAGTCAAAGTGAGCGGCGTCGCTTTTTTTTTGCCGGTAACTCTTTCTCCCTCACACACACACGAAAAACGGGGAAACAATTTAAGCTCTCACATACACAAACATATGGGGGACGAAGACACAAGTTATTTTACTCTCTCGCTTTTGCTCTCCTTCTTTGCCTCACACACACACACTCCCAGAAATTGCCAGACGCTTCTAGAAGAGCGAGATGGTTGCGCGGCGGCTATAAAAGCCCCGTCGACGGATCAAAGCGGACAAAACAACCGTTGACTTGCACCGAGCAACATTGCAAAAATCAAAGCGAAGCATTCTTTTAAAACCTAACCTAAAAGTTTATACAGTTAATTTTATTAAAAAAAATAATTTAAAAAATGGCGCTGTCTACACTGCTTTCCCTGGTCGACGAGCTGCAGGAGCCCCGCAGCCCCATCTACGAGTTTGGCCTTGGCATTCATCCACATGCCCGCCACCTCATCGCGCCCCAGCGCCACTCCATCAACGGCTGCCCCTGCGCCTCACCGATGTGTGCGGCCTCGCCGGCGGGCCAGGTGCTGGCGGCGCGCCGCCAGATGGCCAAGAACAACGACATCCACTGGCCCGTTACTCATGTGGGCAAGGAGGGATTCCAGGTGTGCATGGACGTGTCCCAGTTTAAGCCGAGCGAGCTCAGCGTCAAGGTCGTGGACAAGTCCATCATGGTCGAGGGCAAGCACGAGGAGCGGCAGGACGATCACGGCCACATTATGCGTCACTTCGTGCGCCGCTACCAGGTGCCCCAGGGCTACGAGCCGGAGAAGGTCGTCTCCCAGCTGTCCTCCGACGGCGTGCTCACTGTCAGCATCCCGAAGCCGCTACCCATTGCTGACAAGACCAAGGAGCGTTCCATCCAGATCCAGCAGGTGGGACCCGCCCATTTGAATGTTAAGCAGAACGCCGTCGAAGATAAGGGCAAGGAGAACGGCTCTGCCAATGCCAACGCCTCCAAGTAGAAAATTCCCACCATGATTCCATCAAGTTCCTGCATTGTCAATCCACACCCATCATTCCCCCATACATCAAAATCTGTAACCTATTTATTTAAAATGCATTTGTAACGAGCTAAAGACTTGAGAAATAATATATTAAATATATGTACCACCTGGTGTGAAAAAATAACCTATTTGAGAGTGATTTCCTAGGCTGTTTTGGTTAGTTGGTGCAGTTAGGAAAGTGACTGTTTGCACACTCTTGTTGCTCTAATCCCCACATTTCTTAGGAAGGAAGGAACTGCTCCGCCAGTTCAAAAGGTACTAAGGCATACATATGTTCCTCTCTCCAATTACTAACATTGTGATTCCTATTCTAAAACACTGAATGCAACTTTATTGGTGGCTTTAAATAGATAATATTTTTAGATGCACTTTAGCAAGCACCAATTATAGATCTTCACTTTTTCACACTAAGAGTCGCATGGGATGGGAATCGTTTGGTATGGTAGGATTGCTATGAGGTAATATATAGATCGCTGAATGCCGTAGTGAACAAATTCCGGCTGAGAGACTTTATCAAGGAAAACCTTCTGTATAAGTGTTGTATGGACACTTTCATTTGGGCGCAACCAGCCGCATCCGTTGTACCCGTAAACCCAAAGAATATATCATGTAGGTCGAATTTATTGCGCATTTTATATTACCCACGGGTACAAATTGTATTTATGTATTTGAATCCAATTGAAATTTCGTTTGCACTTGCCTCTGCCTGCTATCCCAAAAATAGTTCACCTTGAGTTTGGCGCGTTTTTTCTTTTATGAGGTGGGAGAAGGTACGTCTGTCCCTCCTCTTGGGCGGGGAACAGGGCTTCGATCTACTTCCAGGGCAGGGCCAGCTTGCCCGTCTCGTGGACGCGAATCATACGCTCGCCCGGACTGTAGTACTTGGATGGAGGCGGTGGCGGGGCCTTGATGGTGAGGATGCCATCCGTGGATATGTCCGAGATCACCTCGTTGGCGTTGTAGCCGCGTGGCAAGAGGTATTTCCGCACAAAGTGACGCTCCACTAGGCCGTTGGAGCCCTCGCTTCGTCTGTTGTGGTTGCCCTGAACGATGACATAGTCGTCATTGGTCTTGACCACGATCTCGTGCGGATGGAACTGCCGCACATCGATATCCACGCGGAAGCCCTTCTCGTCCACGTGCACCCGCTCGCCGGAGTAGTAGTTGTCCCATCGCATCGGATAGGCCCAATCGTAGGGATTTGATTGTATCAACTGGTTCCTCACGCGACGCGTCACCAGCTCGTCCATGGGCCGCAACAGGTCGCTCCTGCTAGTGTGGTGGGCGGGCCACCAGACTCGCGGATCATCCCAGAGGTACGGATACATCTGGAAGTCGTAAGGAGCCTGGTACAGAGGACGGGGTCTGTCCAGTTCACGCGACAGATCGCGATATGTGGTCGGCACCAGAGTCATTTCTTTGCGGGATTTGGTAACGATTCGTTCGCTTTCGCGTTCAGAATTCTTATAAAATTTGTCTTGGCCGCCGTTAGTTCTTTTATAGATGACCGGGTGGCCTCGTCCAATGTCGGATGCAGCGCCGGATGCGAATGGGGATGGGACAGCGATGACTCACCCTAGCCGATGAGCCTCGGGTCGGCCAAGTGCAGCAAGACGACCCGCGAGAAGGAAGGCCAACGCCAACGAGACACACACGAGCGTGGCCAATTGGATCCGCGTCAAGTGGCGTCTACGTCACCCAAGAAAGTGCTGGGGGCTGGGAGAAGGGCCAGATGGGCCAGATGGGGGCGGAAAAAAATGAAAGTGTTTTGCTTGATCTACGGGAACGTGCGAGTAGGGGATTCTGGCATAGCCAAAGGTGTGACCACTATGGTGAAATAAAACGACACTTTCTGCGTTCGTTAATCATTATATTTTCCGTATTTAAACTAAGGAACTACTCGTAGGGCTAATTGTATATGGAGTAGGCTATAGGCTAAAAGGTTTCACTAGCTTTTGATTCAAATCAGTCAGGAGTCATCTCCTTCCATAGAGCATTGGGTCGCCCTACTGCTTGCTGGTTTCTGTGCTTTCCTCCTCCAGCTGGCCAGCGGCCTTTCGGGCCGGAGCGCCAGTCTGTTCGATGGGGACCACACGCTCTTTGAGCGCCTCCTGTACAGCTGGTGGATTGGGCACATTGATGGTTAGGACACCATCGCTGCTCAGGCTGGAGGTGACCTTATCGGCCTCGTATCCCTCCGGCAAAACGAAGCGCCGCATGAAATGGCGCGAGCTGTAGCCTCCGGCATCGCCCTCCTCCTTCTGCTCGGTCTTGCCCTCGACCAGGACAACATTCTCGTCTAGCACCTTCACCTTCAGCTCGTTGTAGTCCTTCACGTCCAGAGTCAGCCGGTAGCCCTCCTTGTTGATGGTGGCCGGGGGGGCGAACTCCTGCTCCTGCCAACGGGCGATCTGCTGCCAGTTGCGGGGTAGAGCCACGCTCCACACGGGCGGCTCGTGGAAGAAGGCCTGGAATGGCGACAGGCGTGGCATCCTGGTCATCTCCTCGGCCATGCGTAGGAACATCGGTAGGGATCGCATTCTGATGAAATTTTTGTGTTGCTTTAACTTTAACTGTTGAAATTTGTGTTGCTTGCTCGCACTCAGTATGTGAGGTGCTATCTCTTGCTCGGTTTTTGTTCAATTGCGAGTGCTGGCCCTCTGTGGCTGCTATTTATACGTGCTGCCGCAAACGTATAGAAGTATCCGGAACTTTCTAGGCGGCGCTGCTCCTGCTGCTGCCGCAACGTACTACGTCTGATGCAATTTACAGCGGGCAATGGGGTGTGTGGTGGCAATGGGTGGCTGGCTTCTAGCAACAGGGAGATGTCTCTAGAACTCCATAATCAGCTTACGGTTTGTTTGCTTGTATCTCTCTCCCTCTCATTTTGGTAGCATATTGAGGAAGGTCAGGGCTTTCGACTGAGAGAGCAAATGAAGAGAGCTTTAGTGAAAGCGAGACAACTAGCTTGGCTAAAATGCCTGTGTGTGCTCGTGCGTTTGTATCTGATACTAAGCTTTGGTGTTTGTAGAAAAGCTCTAATTTATTTGGACTTTCTTTTTTTCAATTTGATTGTAGATACATTAATTTTAAATCTAAATAATGGATTTGAGACCCTCCTTTTCGGCCCACTCCAGCCAGGAGCCCTTGTAAATCACCACACTGTAAGACAATTCAAGTTCGGGGTTAAGGAACTGCAAGGCAAAAATAACGGATTTTTACTCACTTTGTAAACCCCTGGGCCTTGGCAATTTTCTCAGCGTCTAGTGCACGCTTGCCCGAGCGGCAGGAGAAAATGATCTTGGAATCCTTGTTCGGCGTATCCCTTCCGTAGATACTCTTGAAATTCGTACTATCCAGACACAACGCTTTGTCCAGCTCCGGCACTGAAAAGGCAAAGACGTTCTATTAAGACTTTCGACAATCATTAGAGCTACGCTTTTACAGGGTATGTTAAGGCTGGCTGGAATTGTGCCCGTCTGCTGCAGCTCCTCCTTCTCCCGCACATCGATCAGATAGATCTCTGGGTGATTGGGCACGTCCTTAACCTGTTCATATGTGGCCATGTTGCACAGGGGACGCAAGATAGCATTCAACTGGTAGGCGAGTCGATACGGAACTGACTTTCTAGCTGGCACTGAAAGATACATTTTCTCTCCAAAGCGTGATTTGTTTGCCAACAGTTGGTCTGCTTATCAGTTTTTTGTTTGTGTGCCGTTGTTGTTGACGCCAGTGGGGCCTCTAATTGCCATAGCGGCCGAGGTGCGGTTCGGGTTACGTATGAATGCTGCCACCCAGATTTAAATCGAATTTCAAATTTCAAACTTGATCTGTCTTGGATCTGTCTCCCAGACAGCGCTTGCTATATATGTATGTACATATGTACACACAGGCTTGGATCCCAGATCATATATACATAGTATGTACATATGTATGTAAGCATAAAGGAGCTCAAGTTCGAGTCCTGCCTGTGTCTGTATCCTGTCTCCCGAAGCAGTGCCCCAGAATGTTCCTATGTTCTGTGGCTAGCAAAGCTCTGCAGCACGAGCTTTCTTTCTGCCGCCAGTGGTGCTTATAAAAAGGAGTCGTGCGCCCAGGAAACTCCACATTTGAGTCGGAAAATTCACGGAAAATTGTTCGCGAAACAGCATTGGCCGCCTATCGTAGTCTTCACCCCCCGCTGGTAAAACAACCCTTCGCAGTCTCACAGGGAAAACAGGTCGTCGGTTCAGTGAACTTCTACCAGATACAGAATCTAAATCAAGAAAAACCCAGAGAAAATGGCAGATATTCCATTTGTCTTGAATCTGGACGGACCTGAGTCCATGTACTACGGCCACGACATGTTCCCCAATCGCATGTACCGCCGCGCGCACTCGCGACAGCACCACGAGCTGGATCTTCACACGCTGGGTCTGATTGCCCGGATGGGTGCCCATGCTCATCACCTGGTGGCCAAGAAGCGGAGCGGCGAGCTGGCCGCTCTGGGTGCTATCCGTGCCGGGGACAAGAAGGGCAACTTTGAGGTAAATCTCGATGTGGGTCTCTTCCAGCCTGGCGAGCTGACCGTCAAGCTAGTTGGCGACTGCATTGTGGTGGAGGGCAAGCATGAGGAGCGCGAGGATGATCACGGACATGTGTCGCGCCACTTTGTGCGTCGCTATCCGGTGCCCAAGGAGTACGACGCTGATGCAGTGGCATCAACTTTAACTGAGGACGGTGTCCTCACCATCACCGTGCCACCACTGGTGTCCGAGGATGAACCAAAGGAGCGTGTCATTACTATCAAGCACGTGGGCCCGTCCGATCTCTTCCAGAATGGCAATGGCAACAAGGAGCAGTCAGCCTCGCCTCCCACCGAGGCCAAGTAAAAAACTAAGCCCCAAAAAACAGACGCGCCATCAGCCGCCATGTGATTTCCCAAGACTCTATCGACTCTTTTTTTTTGTCGTTGCACTAAAAAGACGCAAATTATGCACCAAATTTATTCATTAATTACTACCAACTACTTTTTAAAGTCCAATTAAAACCAATTTTAAGACTAATTTAATCAAAATTCAGTATTAATAAAGGATTATAACTATCGCAGCGTTCTCGTTGTTCTTAAAAGGGTTCCTTCCTCGTTCCACATTCCATCCATTTGGCCTTTCAAAAAACTTCCATATGAATGTATCTATGTGTGTATATGGAAACTTTAGGGAGAAGGAAGAATGTGCATTGACAACGAGGTCACCACCTTGCACCAGACATTGCACATACATATGTAAAATCATATGCAAAATAGATCCCCCACCCCCACACATATGGTTGCCCCATTAAAAGCTTTACCCAATAATAGATACTTTCCCAAGTCAGTTGAAAGCCATTTTAAATTTCAAATGAGAGGGCGCCAAGTAAAGGTATCGATATATCGAGCTTTCAGACGATAGATATCAGACTTTTCTCCACAATAAAGTTTCACACTTTGAATTAGTGACATTTTGATTGTGTATTATAAAAAATGATTCAACCAGGGAACAAAGAAATCTGTTGATCCAGTGGTCCGCATCTCGTCGTTTTTCCAGTGATTGGGCTTTAAAATATTTGTGTCATGGAAGAGGCACACGAATATCTACCATCCCTAGCCAAATAGTAACCTCAAAAATGTTTTGTTTACTTTTGCGGCAGTCGGGCAATTCCTGCAAATTAGTCGGAAAACATCTTGTCAGATCATCCCGCCTTACCCCCACCAAGGCTCTGCACACCACACGATGTAAGTATCCCGGAATGGCCCATTCGGAGCGAATTCAATGTAAATGTAATCCGTATCTAAGATTATGAAATGGTTATCTCTCCACCTTTGCAGGGCTGCGGCATGGCGAGTACGAGTGGCAAGATCCCAAGTCTCCAGATGAAATGTGAGTAGAACCATCATCATTACAAGGTATTCAATTAATGTGGAGTTCCCTGCAACGCAGAGTAAACATTACGTACGTTGACAAAGACGGAAAGCGCACAAAAGTGCAAGGAAAGGTCGGAGACAATGTGCTCTACCTGGCCCATCGTCACGGCATCGAGATGGAGGGCGCCTGCGAGGCATCCCTAGCCTGCACCACCTGTCACGTTTACGTGGATCACAATTTTCTCGAAAAACTAAAGGAGGCCGAGGAGAAGGAGGACGACCTGCTAGACATGGCTCCTTTTCTGCGAGAGAACTCGCGCCTCGGCTGCCAAATCCTGCTCGACAAGAGCATGGATGGCATCGAACTGCAGTTGCCCAAGGCGACGCGAAACTTCTACGTGGACGGGCACAAGCCGAAGCCCCACTAGTCCTGCTCTGGTCACTGTTAATTAGCCTTAAATGTTAAATAAACACACATGTTGAATATATATATCGTTCCCAACTTGTATATTTCTTAAAATGTATACAATGCTTTCGATTTGCTTTGCGTCATTCCATCGTGAATTAAACTAAAGTAGAATTCGTTAAGTGGAGCCTATAATATTACATTTTCTATGATGACAATTTTAGGGAAAGCTGTGGACAGAAACAGGTGAAACATTCGCGTTTTCTGCGCTGTGGGGATTGGGATGAGCGACATGAAAGTGTATGTAAAACAATCTGATAAAAACTATATTACAGTTAAAGCAAAGTACAAAAATATAAACTTTAATAGCATAGCAAAAAAAACTAAAAGAGCAGTGCAGCAAATCCTACAACCATGTATGTGTGTGTGTGTTGTGTTTCTGTGTGGTGGGGATTGAAATGTTGCACACTGGTCTGGGTGGAGAATAGGGCCATCTCTCAGTTTGATGAAGGACTGGGGCTGCTGGAGCCTGAGGCGGAGCGCGAACGAACACTGGCGCGATCCTCCTGCTCGCTGCGTTCTTCCTCACGGTCGCAACTCTTCTCGTCTTTGTCCAGGTCGGCGGGCTCGGATGTCTTGGTCTGTTGTTTCTCTGGTGCAGCCGTGATAATTTCCTCTTTGGGCGACAGATTCTCCCGCTTGATAGCCTCCCTATCTGCCTTGCTGGGGCCGCTGGGCCCCTTTTTGCAGCTCTTTTTCATAGTGGCCAGGTCCTTGATCAGACTGGAAATTTTCCGGTTCAAGTTATCCACCTTCATGTCGTGCAGACGCTCGACCTCCTTCAGCCTGTTGCGCATGTCATTTTCCTTTTCAAAGTTCTTGCCTTTCAGCTCGGTCAACTAATTAGGGAGAGAGTGTGGAGCTATTAGCATATATTTGGAAATACAAAGACATGCGCGTTACTTACTTGCTTATCCTTTTCCAGCAGTTCTTTGTCTTTTTGATTGAGACGCTTCTCCAGGCTGGCGATGCGTTCCTTAAGGTATGTGATGGCCACCACATGATCGGACGAATTGGTGTCCACAGTGATGGCAGCCGGTGCTGCAATTGTGCCGTTGCCGCTATTGCCGCGCGATATCTTGTCCGGAAGATCCAAACCAGCTCCGCTAACAGCCGTAACGCCGCCAGCATTGTTGCTGCCACCGCTCTTGCCGAGCTCGTTGCGCGATGGCTTCTTAGCCGAGGCGCTGTCTCTGTGCGAGGAAGACGATTTTTCATGCGGCCGCTTCTTGGACATGGGTATTCGGCCCTCCTGCTGGGCCTTCAGTACAGCACGCTTGTAGGCGCAGGTACACAGCCAGCAAAGGAGTTTTCCATTGACCTGTAAGCGAAACAAAACGAAACATGTGATCGATTAAGGGCGATTACAAAGGCTTAAGCTCTAATCTTAGACTAGATTTGGTCTCTTATGAACGCAAATACATGATTCTTAGACTCGTGCAAATCGACGATGTGACGAGCAGCATTGGTACAGCTTACCCCTGCGCTCCGCCTCGAGTTTTCAACATTTATTTGTCTTAAATTTATGGTTTTAACATTAAGGGCTGCTTCCGAAGGGCGCTCCTTGGCCGGGTGCAGCGAGAGTGAGTGAGTGAGGGACGCTGACCTTTTTGTTCTCGTCGCGCCTGTCAAAGGCTGATCGCAGCTTGCATTCGTCGCAGTGGACTGGTGGTCCATACTTTGCCTCGTAGCTGGCGCATCTATTTTGCATGATTTTGTGTGATTTTGAGTTTGTTTAAATTGTTTCACACGTGGCAGCAGAAAAGAGAAGAAGAAAAATGTTTTGCGTTCATAAGAGACGTTGTATTGTTTGGTTTTGACTGGTTCTTTGATACAATAGATAGAAAATGAAGAAAGAAGAGTCTACTACTGAAGGAGTTACAAATTCATGTACTTTGAAGGCACAATTAGTTGGGTAGCTAGGCTATGGGGTTGCATAGAAAACACTTTATAGCTGAGGTTCAACTTAAGAAAAATATACATAATTCGAATATTCCAGCTTTGTTCATACATAGTACATTGTGCATTCAAATTACACGGCCATACGTTGCTCAGAATAGAACCAAACTACTTTTACCAAAAGATTTACTCGAGAGTTGTGTTTCAGTTTACAAAAAATAGGAGAAATCAAGATCTGAACATACCTCATGCACTTGGACCCCGCGAAGGCAGCCACAATCTTGCAGCACTCGCACGGACTGGGCTTACCGTATTTGCCCAGGTAGTGTTCGCATTTTTTACAGGCACTCTGTGATTTGCTGTGAAGTAAATGTATGGGAGAGAGACGAGACTCAATAGAGAGGGTCATTATCAGGCTGGGGATCCATTCAACTTACGTGGCGGGTTGAAACTCCGAGCGGCAGTAAGTACATTTAACAATTGAGGTAGAACCACGGCAGCCCTGCGAATCGAATATCAAGGTTAATGTTGGTTTAGTAAATGCTACGGATGCTTTTCTGTGCTGTTCGGGTTGTTTATTAGTCACGGCATTGGGAAGCGGGTAGCGGGCAGCAGCCACCGACGACAAACAACTGACGCTGTGGCCGCGACAGACGCTGCTTCTTCTTGCCGTCCATTTTCACTTAAATGCGCAGCAAAATTTTCGCAACAAAGCGACGCGTCATTGCTGTCTGTAGCTTGCCAAGATAAAACACACACAAACATCAAACATTTTGTTTACAGCATTTTGTTAGGGCCACAGTCATGCTATTTTTTTCATCTTTCTTTTAATTGTCTCCGCCATTCATTCTCTTTTCACCTTGCAAAGTTGCTGTCCCGAGGATAATTCTTCGTATGGATGACGCGAGAAACATTTGGAGCATGCGAATAATACTTTTGCACTCATGTTAAACGTTATGATATTTGTGTGCAATTGAATTTTGTGCTAAGTTAAAAAAAAACTTGTTGTTGTTCCGGGTTAATACAGTTGTGTCCAGTGTGGCCGCGGAATTATCGATAATATATACCGTCCGACCGCAGAAATATACCGAAACGAACGGTCTCATTTTAAAAATATACCGCAAAAATACCAATCAAAATCATATTCCTTGATTTTGATATTCCAACTTATATTACTAACTAGTCAAGACTTTATGCGCTAACCACATACTTTTAACTGACAAATGCATCAATTTTCTACGAGATTGGTAGATTTTCTTTCTGGACAAAGATCTAAAAACGTCGAAAACATCCAAGTGCAGATAATACCGTCAGGACCAAAAATAAATACTATTAAATACCATTTGGTTTTTCAGTAATATTAGTATAAACTATGACAAAATAATATACTTTTTGCACAATTTTGGCATCAAACCACTAACCATACAATATATAGATGCGACATTTCATGCATTGAATTTGACCGCACCAACAGGGCAGGCATCAGATACCCGACGAGTCGTGAGAGTGTATGTGTTCTCATGCATTCTCACGTACTTTGCGTGTTTGCAAGTGTGTATGAGGGCACAACTGATATTCGCGCTCAACAACTGTATGTCTGCTTGCCTTGCCATTGGTCAGAATAATGACACATTTTTTTAAAATGGTGAACCGGTATGCTTGAGCCAATGGGCTATGCAGCAGGCCACAGGGATAAGAATCGCATCGTTTTCGCTATTCTCCAGTGTGCCCTCGCTGTCTTCTTGTACGTGAAGCTGATTGGGATTATAGTTTATTATATTATTTAGTTATTATTTCTATTATTATTTATTTATTATATGTTATTTTTAAGGATATTGAAATTCCGAAAATTTAATTAATTGGTATATTCAAAACGGTATATTTTAAATATACATATGTAAGACCAAATATTTACGTACATTTCTAAGGGACAGAGACAATTTTCTTTCCATAAGTCAACTGCCTTGCCATTGGTCACAATAATGACATGCTCTGCACAAGAACACACACATACTTGCATACACACACGTTCTTGCAGGTTCTGTCTTTGTATATAGATGGATAGAGGATGTCATTATTGTGACCAATGGCAAGGCAGTAGGCAAAGCAGACCTACAATATCTGCACACATACAGTTAAAGCTCAGCCTCACATACAGAGCTATATTAAACAAAGTTTGCATCTAAAGCATGTACAAAATAACAATTATTCTGCTATTATAAGGCAAGCGTCTTCAAAAAGGGTCGAAATCCGTTGCCGGAAGTTCAAAAGTAAGAGTCGAGCCTATGATATATATAGTAAGGGTAAGGGTATAAGCCATTATATACCCTTATAAAGTTTGTTTTCCCCGGAAGAGAGTTTTCGCCGAGTACGAGGTTGGAGTAGGAAAAAATAATAATAAAATAATAAATATATAAATCTGAGATAGAATGTGATATTGAAATAATCGTAATTTTAATTCTCCCCTGTTTATTTTCGTGTTTTTAAAACTGTCTGGCGAAAGTCGCGAACATTGCACACTTTGGACAAGGCGAATTCGTTTACACGTAAAATTGGCCGTTTCGCCGCAAACAGTGGAAAACAGTGTTGTGTTGTGGGACAATTCCAATCTGTGCAATTCCTTCTAAAAATGCTAAAGTGAAGGGTGGCGCGAGCACAAAAATAAGATGTATTTATTTATATATTTATTTATAATAGTTAGCTATAATTTAAATTAACACTAACTTAATATCTAAAGCGCTGGCTGCAAAGGCCTTCGGCTTGTTAGAGGTATTTAAGAGCTAGGATTTGTATATTTACATATAACTTTCATTTAGTTTAATTGGGATTAAAGGAGGTGATATATGTTTGTTTTTTTTAGGAATTCAATAACTTTGGAGATGTTTTCTATGGTTGGGTTTTCGAGGATGGATATGTGGCATGTGTTTTGGAAGATTTGGTTTTTAAGGTGGGAAGTTGCGGTGCAGTTAGTGAGGATATGTTTAATATTAAGGTCGTCTGTTGTATGGCAGTTAGGGCAGGGTAGGATGTTGCCAGGGCTGTGGTAGTGTTGTTGTGTAAATCGTGTGTGTCCTAGTCTGAGCCTAATTATTTTAATTTGGTCACTACGTGTGATCCTTTTTTGATTCAGACCAGATGATAAAAGAATCTAGTCTTTGTCGTCTATTTTTCCTCTTCTTATCCTTAATCTGTTTGATTTACAAAATTTTGATTGCTTTCAGCAATACACAAATCAGCTGTTCTCAAGACCCCATAACCTGCGTCTGCCATTGTGAGCGCCTATTCTGCATCATTGCGTCTATTTCGATATCGATAGGAAACGCGCGGTAGTGTAAAAATGTCATTCGAAATCGAATTCGACGGCTAGAAAGAAATGCAATTTGACGGAGCAATATAAATACTTACATTTATATTAGCCATCAATAATGTAATCAACTAGCAAAGCCATAACTAATCAGGACTTATTCCACTAAAAATACCACTATATTATTTCGAATATTCTTGCAAAATCGAAGGAACTGAAGTGTAATAATCGATTTTAGTCCGCCGCTATTGTGTGCTGCCACCTTGTGCAAATTGGCGCAATTTAAACAAAAATAAGAGGAAAATCACAGAATCATTCGCAGGAGGGACGCCAGGATAGACACCCAAGCAACCCAAAGTCATTGGAGGCCATACACAGCATTCGCAGAATAAATAGGAGTTTACGCAGTGCCCAACGAAAGAAATATCTATCGGTATGTGGGGTTCTTTTGACAGGTCCAGGGTGTTGTGAAATTGTTTATACAATCTTAATGTGCATGCTATTTGTCGTTCCGCACTTCGCAGCAGCCGCAATGACGACCCCGCTGCAAACGCGCATGGCGCTGGCCGAGATACCCGATCGTCTGGAGGCTCTACGCATGGCGAATACTCCGACAAATGCCAATCGACGCACTCCAGACGAGCCGACCCCGGCGGCCATAGTAAACACACCGAATGCCAATGGTGGAGGCGGCTTGGGAATGCGCCTGGACAACGAAGCGAATGTGGTGCAGGGTCAGGACTTTGTTTTCTCGCCCCTGCCATCACCGGATGAGCTGGTGATACGCCAACGTGGTCGACGACGTTTCACAACTACCTTTTCGCCCGACAAGCCCAATGGCAGTAGCAGTGGATCGGGCGGCTCTTCGATTCGAAGTCCATTCCAGCGTACGCCCACAAAGAACCTTCAACTAACCAGCGGAATGATCCTGCGCAGCTCGCCAAGGAAGCGCTTGACCATGGGCAGTACTCCACCCGAGCCAACGCCCATGGAGACATACTCTCCGATTAAAATAGCCACAACCAAGCAGCTCTGGCCAGGCACTCCCATTGTGAAGAAGCTGAAGATGGATGACCGCCCAGTGGGCCAGACAAATACCGATGTGGCATTACCGTCCCTGTTGCAGGGTCTGTCTCAGCAGCAACTTATCGAATTGATTGTGAACAATATAAACAATGCCGGCGACGAGGAACGACTACGACGGCAGCTGCCCACGCCAGACATTAGGTGGGTCGTTAGACGCTGTTTCATTTTCCAGTTTTTGATTTCTCTGATTCCATTGCAGCGCGTTGGAGCAGGAGCTGCAATATGCCAAGCGGCTGATATTTAAATCCTTGCCCACTTCTCGCCTGTGTAAGAAAACGGACGCGGCTGCCTATTCCAAGGCAGCGATGCATCTCAACGAATTTAAGCGAGTTCTGCAAGTGCAGGCAAAACGCCTGCACGACGCCACCCACTGGGACGCCCTGGTCGACTATGTCAGCATGGCCTGGCAGTGTGTGGCCACTACTCCAAACTGGGAGAGTCACGCACACAATGCCGTGCGACGACAATGCTTCAAATTGCTGGCATGCTCCTGCTATGCGGCCATCAAGCATGGCGGAATGCGCCTCGGGCAGACACGACTGGAGAGTCTAGAGCGTAACTTGCGCGAATGGTCCAAGGACTACGAGGATGTTCTGTCCTGTGTGAATGCCTTGCAGCGTACGCTCAGCAGTCGTACTAGTATATAGAACCGTGGAGACTTATAGACTTGCTAAACTCGAGGTTTAGTGGACCGTTTTAAGTAGTTAAGTTTTTTCGTTAGCCGTAAGCGAATGATAGTGTTGCCGATTATTGAACAGAAAGGCCTGGCATGTGTTAAAGTCTATTTTGTATTTTTTGTTCATCGACATGTTTTCCTTTGTACAATACGAGTATGCAGTTATAGCTTCATTATTTAGTCATCTAAGCTCCACACAAACGCTAACTACAGCCGGTTAGCTCTATAAAAATGTATTTATTAACGCTTAAATATATGCTTAGCAAGTAGGTTTGATTTCCATTGGACATTGGTTGAACTAAGTACACTTATTCGATAAACGGTTGTACATCTAGATCCTACATCACTATGACTATCTTTTACAAATTGTACACACGCCATCCCCTAACGATGTCACTCCCAGCTTTAACAAGTCATCCCTCTCCGGCTTATCCAGTGGAGTAAACTGAATACAAACAGCAAGGAAATTAGTATTTTTGGTGTGTTTTGGCTCCGCGAACTCCCCGAAATGTGTCGCCCTGGAAATAATCGAAATATACTTATAAACGTATTGTATATGAATGCAGACCATGCAAAGAAGTTATGTCAGAAATGTTTTCGATATGGTAGAAAAAACCTATATTAGGTTTTAATATAGATGGCCATCTCAATATTAATGGCCATCTGTTAATCTGAAATTTACTCTGCCACCTTTTTGCATATTTACGAGCGAGCCCTCCATTTAGCCAAAGTGTTATGTTTATTTTCTATGGGAACCTGGAGCTGCTGCTCAAAAGCTCAATAAATTCTTGGTATTATAAACTACTCAGCAATAATATACAACCAGGGCAAATTACCCTTTTAAATTTATAGTTGCCAATTTTTTATAAGCATATCTCAGCTCATTCGTTGCTATATTTTATGATTTAAAACTCTCTGTCTCTCTCTCTCATTCTCTATCTCCCTCTAATTCCTGATGGCCAGCAGCAAAGGCTATGTGAGCGATATCAATTAGCATTCTAAACTAAATATAATTAACATGATTCGATTTTCGGTCTAGTGAATGGACAGAGAAGAGGAGAGATGAGAGAGGGCGGCTGGATGAATATTGGATGATCTTGCTGCCTATTGTTGCTGTTATTTTTGGTATTTGTTTATTTATCGAAGGCGCCGTGTGGAAATGGAATCATTGAAAAAGTGTATTTACATTATTAAATTAGCATTGCTTTGTTAATCCCTGCCCATGTGTGAGTGGCATGAGATTTAGCATCTAGCATTCGATATTGAATATTGTGATTCCACGCACGATGGCAGTGCCATGGATGCCTCATGTGAGTTCATGCGAATCTCTATTTGGATCTGGTACTTACACTTCTTGGCCCAGGCAGGTGCACAGCAGCATTCCTTGACCTCGTCGAAGAGGAAACAGGAACCAATGGACGGTCTATGAACCTTTTCATCGGCATAGCATATATGGGGCACAAAAGGCAGACCCTCTATAAGCAAAAAAAAGGAAAAAATCAAATAGTGTGGTTTAATGTTATAGAGAAAATATCTATGCACTATAATTGGAACAACTACACTTTCGTAAGTTGTCGGACCCTAGAAAATTATACATGTAGTAATTCCTAGGTCTTTACGAGTATGTACTCAGCTGTCTATGCCAATCATAAAAACTTATATCATGTTCATACATACGTAGATATAATAAATATTGTATATTTATTTAGTGGAATCTGTTTGGAAAAATACTCTGTTTTCCAACTCAGATCTGTTCGTGTCTGTGTTCCCGTTTTGGAATAATGTACAATATTTACCTATTTCAAATGGAAACCACTTAATTTAGATATTAAATTTATGAAATTTTTTCACTTTGAGTAGAAACGGAAACCAATAAAATAGAATATGTTTATGGAGAGGCACAAAAATCAGCAGAAAAATCAACATACAGCACACAAAACTGTTCAACAAAATATAAAACGGAGGACGGATGCGGGAGGAGGGAGGCGGAGCAACTAAATATGAAACATATTGTTTCTCGATCGCATCGAAACACTGTTGTTCTGCTGGCCTGTTTATAGATGCGTATTGTATTTGTTTATGGCAACTCAACGTGTTGAATTTTATGAAGTTCCATGTCAACATTTATTAGAACATCCCAGACCCCAGACCCCCACACAAATAGAGAGAGAGAGAGAGAGGGAGAGAATATATGGTTTATTATATGGTAATTTTTGTTGCTTCGTGTCGCAAATATTTATCCAATTAAATAATTATTAGTTAATGCAAATAGACATCGGGTGGGGCTTGGAGTGTAATATGTTGGGTCAATTTTGTGATTGCGCTCGCAATTGTTGTTAATCTTTGGCGACAGCTGACGGGGCGAGGACGATCACGGCGCTAAAATACGAATCGACAGATCGGTTTGTGTAGGAAAAACCAATTTGGAAATGATTGATTACACTGGATGGCACTGAAACAAGGCATTATTCTCACATTAGACTGATTTATGTGATAATTTAATGCCTCAAAATTGCCGTAAACTTGATTTTCAGCTATATGAATCACATTTCATCTGTCAACATTCGAAAAATTATATTAATATTGACAATGCCAATAATTGGGAGGGGAAGTGATTGCATGCCTCAAATACCCTCTAAAAAATGACCGCCAACAAAAAGTCTGTCCAATTTAAGGGCTCAAAAGTATGGAAATATTCAAATTCAAATTGTGAGTGCTATAAGCGGCACCTAACAATGGTCATCGAGAGGGTCCAGTACATTTCTAAATGGCTTTGTAGCCACCCACTCAGAGGCATTTCATTCATCCAACTCTGGACTGGACAGGTGTTTTGAGATTGATATTTCAGGCACGTTTCCCATCATCGATTCGATGGCAAGAGGAATGGAATGGCCCATGGAATACTAAGGGAAACTCGACAGCCAAGCCGTTAAAAAATGCTTCATAAACAGAAATATAATAAGTGCCGATATTGTATATGTATGTATATTTTAAAGGTACATTGGAAACAGTCAAAGTGTTTGTTAGGGCAGAGATTTTTGCACTCGATAAGAGTGAAAGATAAGGACAAATCGGTTCAGTTCAGAGAGGTTAGTGTTAGGACTCGTACTCGGGAATACTTCTCATAAATGGAACAGATAATACATACCATATGTAAATATATGTAGTTAAACAACTTAAGCAGGGGAAATGACTGCATGGGGCTGGCCTTAGATACCTTAAACCAATAAAAGCGTAACACCCCAATTACACGTTTGTTCAACACTCTGACTGTCCTCTGATAGGGGTTCTTACATCTGCTAGTTACACAAATATTTGAGAAGCGATTATACTTGATTATACAATTAATACAGTGCAAAAAATAAATGCATGCATTGTCCCTGTCCTGTCCGGAAAACCTTCGCCCAGTTATCAGCCCAGTTGTAGCTGAAATGCCTAATAAGCCCAAAAGCACATAAAGAACCAAATTAACAAAATTGAATCTAATGAGTGAGGCGCACACAAACACAAACAATTTAAAGGCGAGTGCATTTGAAGAGAGGCGAAACTACAGCAGAATGGAAAACTGTGCACGCCTTGAAGAAAATCATTCAACTGTAGACAATCTAAGCGCCGAACCCACCCACCCATTCCGCTCGGGGTGGGCGGAGGGGGCAGGGTGCAGAATGCACATAAAGGCAAAAGGAAAAGTCGAAAAGAAACAAATAATACTATAAAGAGTGAATTATAAACTGACGCTTGGACATTTGGAATGCCGAAAGAATCCGGTTACAGGGGATACAAGCTATGGAAGAAATATCAGAGATATATTCCAAAAGTAAATGATGATAGTTCGCCATATTTCTAAACAGTTTCCAGAACAAGTACCAAAGGATGATAAAATTTTTCTGAAACTGAAAGCCTCCTAAAGTTTCCATTGATGTATAGTATTCATAGAATTCATTTCTAATTCTAGTTACTTCTGTGGAGTCTTCACTGTCTTGGGTACTTAATGCAAAGCAGTGCAATGAAGCGTGCAGCGGCATTGGGTTGCGGTTCAATCAGTGGCATGGACCAGACCTAACAACTTCCGTACCGCAGCGCATCACGTGCCGGTTGAAGTCGCAGCCAAAGAGAACAACCTTATTCTGACTCCAATTAACACATTCTCTTCCAAGTAGATCCCACACCATGGGACAGTTTTGTGGCTAAGTCTCCACCCCCCCTACCCACCAACTGTTGCGTCACCAGCGGTTTGCGTGATGGCCGCTTGTTAAGGGCCAAACACCACCCCCCACCACCCCCCACACCGACTCGGACAAAATGAGCTAATGAAGCTCTTTGGATTACTGCCTCTGTGCCTGTGCCTCTCCAAGTGGGTTAGTGGCACTCAACGGCGTTCACTGTGAGAGTCTGTGTGGCAGAGTTTGTTTATTGTTGCATGGGCGCCATGTGCCGAGACTCTTGTGGCAAGTCATAAATATCATACTGGGTAAATACTCGTACTCGTACGCGTACTCCTACTGATACTGGGTACTAACCTTCTCTGTGCTGCAGCTCGCACCAACAATGATCGTTGATGAACTGAAAAGCGAAATCGAAATGTTTATATTGAGGCTTTCCTTTTAACCTGAAATGGAGGAAGTATATCAACATTGATCGTTACCTGATTTCCGAGGCAATATTTCAAGACATTTGAATCACACTTGATCGTATGGCACGCATTGTTCAGGCCATGTGCTGGAAATGAAAGATAAAGAGATGTCAGATGGGATCAGAGACCAGAGATTATGTGGCAGCCCATATCAGGGGTCCGGTTCGCTTACTCTCATTGAACTTCCGGAGCGCCTCCATGGCATCGTGCTGGGACACCTGATGGTCGAAGGTGAATTCTTCGTAGCTGTCGCTGTAGGGCGGCACCCGGGGCCGGAGATCCTCCTTGTCGCACATGATGCAGGAGGTTTGGGGCGCCGCCAGCACGGAGCTGAGTGAGAGCAGCAATAGTATCAGGAATGTGGAGCTGGTGCTCGACTGATAAGGGAGGCTGACCCTCGGGGCTAGCAAAGCGCTATTTCGCTGAGATCTCTCAGTCGCACCGCGCAATCTCTGGCACAGGCAGAGGCAGTCCTCCCCAGCAGATCCATTGCATTCCACTTGGTTCCACATCGTGACTAATGTCGCTTTTTGCTCGCCTTATTTTGCACAATTATCACATTAATTTGTTTGATTTTATTGGCTTGGTTTTATTTTGGTTTAGTTGCGTCGTTGTGGTCGCAATTGCAGTCGCAGTCGGAGTCGCAGCAATCGGAGACGATCTTTATGTCGCATGGTTGGATATGAGAGATGAACGGGATAGAACAAATACTTGGGTTAGAAATGCGGTCGTGATCTGAATATAGATTCGAGTTACATATATGGTTCAGTCTCTCTACGCGTTAGTTTTCCACACGAACAACTTTTGTCTTATGCACTTTACAGCTGATTGGTTTGTTGGTATTTTCCGATTGTTGAATCATTTTATAGATTTTACTCGTATTTCCTTTTCACTGGAGTAATTTGGCACGACATAGGATTTGGTTGGGGGGAGATACAGTCATATGTAGGTACATATGTATATTCATTTGAGGGTAAGAGAAAAAAATTCTGTATCTATGTAAGATCGATCCATAAGAATCGTACAATTTTCGAGGATTATTAGTTTCCTTAAGGATTATCTATTTAACTTCACTTGATATGTTCAAAATAATTGTATTACTTTCATTTTGTTAAAAAAAAATAAAAAAACAACTTAAATTGTTGGCTCTGTTGAGCCACTAGTTCTTGAATTCTATTTCATATTTTATAGAATTTATGTATTATCATTTGTTGCCATTTCACATACAAAATCTTCTAGATTTGCTGTTGGTTTGGTTGTATTTCCACATATCCACTTGAAATGATTGCACACCATCTTCACCAGCCTTCTTTCATCTGATAAATGACTTTAAAATTTAGTGGATATTATTTCTCTTCACATTAAAGAATGCCTGGTATTTTTGGGGAAATTTATCGTGCAGCCATCCAACGATTCCACATCTCATAAATTAAAGTTACAGATTTCACAGACACATACACACACACACACACACAACCACACACCCGACAGGAGGTGGGAATGAACTGATAAAGAAACAAAATAAATATAATATGATTATTTGTCGTACCGCTGCGATGTATTCGCATCAAGATCGACGGGGCACACGTCCGATTCTCAGCCTATGCAAATTCGTTCTGAACGTTACGAGTCGCTGTCGCTGTCGCTGATCCGCTAGCACTCGGCCAGAGGCGGACGCGGACGCGGACGCAGACGTGGCTGTGGTTCGTCCGATTCGGACGTCGCATGAATGAAAGCAAATGCCGACGAGCTGGTTGCATTTAAGGGGAAAAGGTAAAAGAAGCAAAACGAAAACAAGAGATTCCTTATCACTGCGACTGACTAAGGAGTAGTACCAAGTGAGCAATACTTTGTAAAATGTAAACTGATGATATAAAACTGCAAATATTTTGATTGTCAATAAATGGAGATAGTCACTCAGAATTAACTTATCCAAATTCCTGTAAACGGGGTCGTGATAAAAAAAAACTGTTAACTTATGGAGTCTTCTTGATTTAGCTCAAGAACTCATAGGCGTACTTCAACATACAAGTACATATATGTATATGTTTGTATGAAATGATGTAACTGTGTGTAGTGGATTATCGTTTATGAGATCATCAAGCATCCTTTAGCTTATAAACAAACTATTCGCTCAATTTACACTTCCCCCGAATGATTAGCGCCAGCTATCAACAGACATTCAATCAAAAGTCCCCTGTGAATCATGCTCCATTAATAATATGGCACTTAATAAGCTGCAGTAATTTGTTAAAAATGAAGCAGAACAGAATACCCCCCCCAGAATTTCCCCTCTTAGAGAAGACACCACAAACAAATGGACAGCATACCTTGGCATACCGAACAAACAATATCTGACACGCATGGAAATATTTGTATAATTTATGCCTACCTAAATGCCCCAAAGACTATCCCTTTAAATACATATATATATATGTAGATATATGGATCTGCATCTATTCTATATACACTATGCATGTATATATGTATGTATATGTATGTACATATATGTAATCTTCTTGGGTCTTCATAATTTGTGTGTTTAAAAATAAAATAGAAATTCACATAAACGACGTGGCGAAGAAGTTTTCGAAGCAATCTTTTGTTTATTTGTCTTACTGCAACCTGCTATGGATAGCCACCTTCTGGCACTCCCCCTCGCCACGCATCGTAAATCTGGACAACCCGTCTATTTTCATGTTTTGAAAGCGAAATTTTATGGACTTTACTTTCTAGAATTACCCAAGACTATTAAATGTAGCTCTGCCATCAGATATGTGGGCGGTGATTGTAGTTTCCTTCTGGTTGATGTGGTTTCCAGCTACCACAATACTTAAAACTATAAGTCGGCATGTAAATAGCGTCAGAAATATGTATGTATCATTTATATGACGGCATCAGGCATAAAGAACTTAATACCTTTGCTGTCACCGCAATAGAAAGGATATTGAGGCAAGAGAAGAGATGGCTGACTGGCTGGCTGGCTGACTGGCTGTGCCGAAAGCATGTCAAGGTGAAAGTGAATCATCACGGGAACTACGAGTACCCCCTACCCCCCTTCGTGGTAATCTCATAATAAGGGACTTCCCCTCACAGCACATGAGGGCGCACATGAGGGCGCGTCTAAATGGCAAGTAATGGAAGGCCCTGTCGAAGCTTGACGATTGAGTTCTGGCACGCAAACTGAATTTAATTCGCAACATTTGCATACAAATATTTGGATTAATACAGGGCTTTGAGGATAAAACGACGTAGCGTTGTACTAGAGAGTGTTTGTTATTTATCAAAACAATTTGAATGGTTTTAATGGGAAAACGAAAGAAGTATTTAGATCCCATATCTGCTCGCTAAGAAATACATACATACATACGTTCCACAGTAAAACAAAGTTAAGGCGAATCAAGACAACCGTGCAATTGATCACTGTGTTTGCTTTACTGCCTCTACAGCACAGACCAGCCCAGTCTACACTCTAGGTAAAAGAAAAGTGCAGGCGAGACAACAACAAAGAATTGCATTGATAAGGGATAAGGGAGAAAACATTCGAGAGTGCAGCAGCTTCCATTGAGAGAGTAGCTGCTTATGAAACAAATGCTCTCCACTCTCCACTGCACTCCCAAGGTGTTTTTCGCGTATAGTATACAATGCCCTTTACGTTTTACCCTTACTTTCTAGCTCTCTGAGTCTCTCTCCCCCCACCTATGCTCCGCCACGGGAAGTCCACGCTGCATTAATACACTTTGTCCTTTCGCCGGGCCCAGCACTAAACTCGTTCTAGCAGTTGCTCTCAAACGGTTCACAGTTTATAAAGCACTAGGGTGAGATCAATGAAACGATTCAGTTTTCGAGCGAAGCATCATAGAACGGCACTTCCATTCCAGATTTATGATCATTTTCACACCGAACAATCAATCAACAATATCGCAAAAATATCGCATCTATAAACTATTTTTAATTCTCTTCGACTAGAAATTCCTTTCAGAGTGTATGTAAGTTTGCTTCGGTATAATTTATGTTGTAATTTTTAAAAGTCTCTTTTCTGTCTTTGGTGGGGGTTTTTCGCCTTTCACTGGCCGCCTGCCGCTTGTCAGTTCGGGGCCAACAATTTGGTGGTTTTGGATCGTTTTTTAGCATAAAGATTTTAATCGCATAGCTAGACGAACAAATTTGTCAATATTTACAAAAAAAGTTTAACATAAATTTCCACAGAAGCAACAACAAAAAAAAAAACAAAAACTTGCTTGGGGCGGAAAAATGTAGATGGCGACAAATGATTTTTTTAGATTTATACACAAAACCAGCGACAGTTCAAGTACGTTTGAGGGGGGGCGGTTTCGTTTTTTCGTTCGTTTTTTAATAGAATTATAACAATACACATGAATAATTTTGGTAGTTGTTACCCACTTAAGTTGTGCAAACAGATTTGTGATGTGATTTAGTTTTTTAGCCGAGAGTCCGGGTCTGGTCGCTTTCTGTATGTGGCTTGGTGCCTGTGTCTGGGGCTGTTGTTTTGGAAGCGCATTAAACGCGACTGAAGGAAGGATGGAAAGCGTGACGTAGACCGGCGACAGCTTGCGGCTATGGCAACAACAATAGAAACTCGTATCCTTCTGCTGTCTGCCGTGCCATGTCCTTTGCCCGACCAGGCGTCACCAGACCAGACCCGAACGTGCATAAGCCCTTCCACACGCAACGCAACCCCTAAGCAGACAAAAACTTTTTCATGCTGGCAATGCTGTCCTCGTTCGGCTCTCTGCGTGAATGTGAGCCAGCGAAACAAAGGGAGAGTGAAAGCGAGTCAAACGGGGGAGAGAGAGAGAGAGAGCGCCGTCATGGAAATACAATCCTCCTCTACCAGCCAGCAATGCAACAGGCTTCCCACATCAAACCCGAGTAGCGAGCAACCCGAGTGCAAGACCGAAGAAAAAGAGGAGTGCAGCGGACGAAGCACCGTTGTTTTGCCAAGGACAAAAGTTTGTTTAGCTAATGGCAAGACTGGTGAAGAGTATGTATGCCTGCCCTGCTTGTGGAGAAGATGCAGGAGGGGAGCAAGGGCTGTGTTGTATGTTTTGTTGGGATAGGACTGGTGTGGGTAAGATTCTATGACTAATGGAACTCAGGTTGTGACAGGTGTAGGTGGAACTAATACTTCTACAATTCTTCTACGAAATGAGGGTATTTCAGTTCATTACATTGAGTGATAGTAATATGATATACAATCAAACTTCTCCATCTCGAATATAACCATATTGGGATCATTTAGAAAGTTTTTTATTTCACTTAAAACATCTTTACAACATAGTTTGGTTATGTTATCTCAGAATAAACTTAATCAATTCAATATCCATATTATTTAATGGACTGTTCCGCATCTGGCACAATCAAGCGACAAGTGTACAACCTCCTCCCTTCAAATGTTGGCGGGTTATCGCCTCCGCTGCGCCCTAATAAGCCAATCATAATAAATGTCAAGCATCGATTTGGCTTCCTGCCAATGGGCTGCCACTAGACCATATCATGCGCCTCACCCCGCGTTTACAATCCCCCTGCCTCTTTTGGGACTGAGGGGACTGTCAGTTCATCATTAGCTGGTCGCCAGCTAGCAGCTGAGGCGACTTTTTCTAGGGCTAATCATTAATGCTTAGCTGGTTGAATTGCTCATACGCCATGTGTTCTAGTATTTTTAGAGTCTAGCCCTCAGAAAGCTACATAAATCGATGCTACGGGAATGGGAACCGTTTAATTTATGTGTGTGTCGAATGGTTACCAAACACCTGACATCAGTCGTCTGTCAAAATGATAAATAGAAACTGCCCTATCTCAAATACTATTCTAACGATAAGGGTTAAGCGAGCGCATTATAGTATGTATCCCACCAGTCAGAATTAAAAAATTGGGGTTCTATAGTTTAGTAGATAGAAAACAAAATGAAGTAGCAACGATCTTCACTAAATCGGTAAAATTCCGTTTAAAGACTCAATCAAATGGTTCTCAAACAATGACAAAAATACGACAAATCTTCCTATTGAAATCATCTTAGTCCCACAATTAACAATCAATTTAAGGCAATAACCAAACAAAGTATATGAATTATGTCTTACGTGTGCCAAAGCAAAGCAAAACAAAACAAAAACAATTCTTGGCTCTTGGGTAACCAGTTTTCGTAGTTTGTTTTTATTTTAAGAACACTTCAAAGCAATTCTAATGCAAAACAACTGGCTTAGTGATAGTACATTATCCCCTGGAACAATAACAATAATAGCTACGGAATAGCATTAACACTCTGTTCAACCATTTGTTGTTACTTTTTGGGGGCTGGGCTGGGCTCCCAACTGGAATCAAGTTCAATGTGACTTGGCAACTGTGGACTGTAGCGTGTGGCTTGTGGATCTCCGAACAGACTGCCGGCAGTCTCATGAATATTTAAGGGTGTTCTGGCATATGAAACATTTTGCATAATGAGTTGAGATATGTATGTATTTCTGGGTATAACGGGTTAAGGGAAGTGAAATTTGTTTGGCTTGAAAGAACCTTTGTAAGGCCGCTTTGATAAGAAGAAACTTGGAGGAGGCCGGTCTGTCCCACTTTGGAAAAGCGCAATTCATGTTTGTTGATTGCATAAATTCAGTATCCGTATCAGAATTTTATTGTAGAAAATATCGCCACCTGTTCTAGTAAACAAATTTCTGCAATCTCCGCTTAAAATATGCAAACAGCAATGACAACAACAACAACAGTAACAGCAGCAGCCAGATACTTAAGATATTCCGATATATATAGCATTTGAAATAAACAAAATACTAGTTTGGCTTTTATTTAAATTAGTACAGGATTTTCACCTGATCAACTTGGTCGAGAATGGGGGCCCTATATAAAGCTCTGATTTGCCACAGCTCAGGCCATAATCAACTTGTAGATCGTGTAAGATCAACGGAACGTAGAAATCTTTATCGCGTGTGAGGAGAGGATTTGCATAAATTGAGTCTGAGTGATAATGGTAATTCCAACAGAAAAAGAAACAACGTGGATGTGCGGGAAAAAAACGTGATATTGGGATATGATTTGGCTGATCCTTTCAAGAATATGTATTTTGAATCTCTGTTGAGTTGAAGATCAGTATACCGTGAATGTTATGTTGACCCATCTATTAGTTCTAGTTTAAGAGAGTTATAATCTCTCCTTTAATATTTCAGATATTTTATATTGCCTAACCTATTTTTTCCACTCTTTTCTATTTCCGCTCTGCTAATAGACCAGCTATACTGACAAAGGAACCAAAGTAAGTGCTAATAAAAATAGTCTATCTAAACCATATGATCTGAACTCTTTTCTTCTTTCCTCCTTCTGAACAGCCTGAAGCCGGCAAATTCCTAAGCTTTGATCACTTAACGTTTTACGTTGGTAACGCCAAGCAGGCGGCCAGCTACTATACCACCCGTCTGGGCTTTGAACCACTTGGCTATCAGGGATTGGAGACCGGGGAGCGACGCTTCGCCAAGCATGCTGTGCGCCAGAACAAGATCGTCTTTGTGTTCGTCTCGGCCTATACGCCGGACGATCGAGAGCATGGCTTGCACTTGATGCGCCATGGGGATGGCGTCAAAGATGTGGCCTTCGAAGTGGAGGATTTGAATGCAATATTTACCCTGGCTGTGTCCAGAGGGGCCGAGGTGGTGCGCGACATCTGGGAGGAGAGCGATGACAATGGATTCGTGAGATTTGCCACCATCAAGACGGTAAGTGGAACACGCTGATACCCACACAGAAAGTTCTTCACATTAATACTCGCCATTTAGTACGGCGACACCACTCACACTTTCGTGGAGCGCAACGGTTATGCTGGGGACTTTCTGCCAGGCTTCCAGCGCTCCCCTCAGGATGTTGTGTCCAAGAACTTGCCAGCAACCAAGCTGAACTTTATCGATCATGTGGTGGGTAATCAGCCGGACCTTGAGATGGAGAGCGTGGCCTCTTGGTACGAGAGGATATTGCAGTTCCATCGGTTCTGGTCTGTGGACGATTCGCAAATCCATACCGAGTACTCGGCTCTGCGCTCCATTGTGATGGCCAACTACGAGGAAACGGTGAAAATGCCCATCAATGAGCCGGCCAATGGCAAAAAGAAGTCCCAGATTCAGGAGTATGTGGAGTACTATGGCGGCGCAGGCGTTCAGCACATTGCCCTCAATACGGATGACATTATCCAGGCGGTCAGCAATCTGAAGGCGCGTGGCACCGAGTTTCTGACCATACCGGCCTCCTACTATGAGATCCTGCAGGAGCAGCTATCGCACAGTCGCACCAAAATCAAGGAGGACATGAAAATACTTCAGAAATTGAATATTTTAATTGACTTTGATGAGAACGGGTATCTTCTGCAGATCTTCACAAAGAACTGCCAGGATAGGCCCACTCTCTTCCTCGAAGTCATTCAGCGCCACAATCACAATGTAAGATTATTGCTTGACTTATTCTAAGAACGTTTTATTTCAAATACAATCATTCTAGGGTTTTGGCGCCGGCAACTTCAAGTCCCTGTTCACGGCCATCGAGATTGAGCAGGACAAGCGCGGCAATTTGTAAATTATAAGAATATCAAATTATAATTACATGTATTGAATTATACAGATAATTCAATGGAATGGCATTTAACGTTATTTTTTTAATCGCGAGTTTTTAAAGCGAATGTCAATCAAGACCTCATTCCGTGGATCGTCTTCGGCAAAGGAAACCATGTGGGGATTCCAGAAGCCTGGTGGCGACGCTGTTCGTTCATTTTCGTGTCTACATTTGCTCAAATAGATTTTGATCTTTTCATCATTCAGGTTGGAGCCCATGAAGTTGATAAACTAGAAAAGGAAAGGCGGTTTTAGAGACTCTATACTGTGTGGAATGTGTTCTGGGGCACTCACCTTTTCGCACTTATCGCATTTAATGTTGAACCGCTCTTTAAGTGTCAATTCAGGTTCCTCTTTTACTATAATGGGTTGAGGAATCTCGTCCTCATATTCCTTGCTGTCGTCTCCCTCCATCATATATTTTTCAATATCTTCAGCAAGCCTTGTTGATTCATTGCCTTGATCTTCGTTTGGCTGTGTTACTGGCTCATCTTTTATGACTCGGACCGGTGAGAGAGCAGGCAGAACTTGTTGTGCATTAGGTTGAATGGGTTTCTGTTGGTCAATCATTATCTGCTCGTACTGCAGCAAAGCAGAAGAGCACGCATCGTCATCCTCTTTCATAATTTCCGCTAGAACATCCATTGTGCCGATTTTTTGTATTTCCTCGCTGCTATCATTCACGAAGATGATGTCCTGGGTGGCAGGAGTGAGTATGACCACGCTCTCGTTTGAGGTATTCACCTTCAAGTGCGGAGGTGAAGCAGGTGGTGGCATTATTGGTAGTTCGATGCTGACGTCAGGCAGTCTGAACTCTTCTACATCCATGTCAAAGCTAGGGTCGGCGTTTTTGATGTTGATACTGTGGCTGCTGCTCAAAAGGGAGTTGTCTTCGTTTAAGGCGTTGCCTGTGTCGGTTCTGCAAGCTTGACATTGGATATTACACAAAGAAAGACACGGGTTTATTCGATAAATACCTTTGCAGCAAGGAGCGAGACGCTGGGGCACGTTTTGAATCTACGCTTGGGTTGGGACTGTCTTCTATCACATCTCTATCGCTGCCAGTTGCCTTTTTGCCATCGAATTTGAGACGAGTCTGCTTAAATGGTTGGCTGCTACCTCTGTGCGTCAATGACAGCTTAGTCATCATTCCGAGATTCTTGGGCGTCTTCCGGAGCCAGCTTAGGCTCGAATTGGTCACGTTGGTGGGCTGCACATTCTCTAAATTCCTAACATCAGGCTTGCGATGATGTGGCTTGAACTTACGAGGACTGTCAATGGATGTAGCCTCGGTCTCCGCTATGCTTTCGTCTTCCTGCTCTTCTGTGTCTTCATCAGAGAGCTCTATGCTGTTGAGTGCTATATTCATGTTCAGTGAACTCTGGCTTTGCGGAAGTGGAGAAATATCTTCCTTGAACTTCTTGGGCGACACTTTACGTCGCTTGTCATCATGGCGAGCGGCCAGCGATTCCTGACGTTCTTTCAGGAGATCCACAGCCCTGTGCAGCTTTTCATTTTGAGCTTGCAGGCTTCCAATAGTCTTGTCCTTCTCCTCCGCCTCATTTTGCATCACTATATAAAAATACCTTTCCTATTCTATTCCAAAACTAAAACAAGTTGACTTTTACTTACTCAAGGCGTGCTCTTTAATTGTGTCCAACGCTGCTATGAGACACTTTATACCTTTGTCTTTGCGTCCACGACATGCTCCACAAGTCATTTTCGCAGCTCGATGAGGTATTTAGCTTACTATTTAATGAAATTAATATAATATAAAATTTCAAATATTTTAATTATCTTTTTCAAGCTACATTTATTAGTTGTCCAACACCTTTCGATGGCAGCCGACAGTGCTGGAAAAATTCAGATGACTTCGATAGCATACCAGCTGATCGAAGTATCGATAGTCGATTCAGCTAAAATCGTGTTAAATTATATTTTTCAGCCAAAAAACATAAATTTATTAAAGAAAGTGAGTTTTTCAGCATGGCACACTTGCGGGAAACTTCGGACAAGGCTTTGAAGCTGTTGCGAACGTTGCCGCGCGTACAAATTGGAAACCTGCGACCGAATCCCAACTCCAAACAGAACGTGAGTGCTGGACCTAACCGGTTGAATAACAACTTTTAAAAAATATCCGATCCCTTCAATCCTCTGCAGGACAAGCGCGGGCGGGCTCAGCACGGCGGTGATAAACATGGAGCTGGCAACAAGGGCTCCGGACAACGCCAGAACTTCATGCGGTTGGGGTATGAGACGGGCAATCAGCCCTTTTACTTGCGGTTTCCCTATGAACCGTATTACAAGGCACACCACATGAAGCGCCAGTACCCACCCATCTCCCTACTGCAGCTGCAGGTGCTGATTGATACGAACCGCATAGATATCAGTCAGCCCGTAGATATAAGTACGCTGTGCAACTCCGGTTTGTTGAAGTTAAAACCTGCGGAAATGGAATATGGATTCCAGCTGACCGACGAAGGATTGGACAACTTCAAAGCCAAGATCAATATTGAGGTACAGCATGCAAATGAGGCGGTAATTGCAGCCATCGAGCGCAACGGCGGCGTCATTCGTACTGCCTACTACGATCCTCGCAGCCTCCACATGCTCGCCAATGCGAAAAAGTGGTTCGAGAAGGGTGTCCCGATTCCTCATCGAATGATGCCGACTCAGGACGCTGTGGACTACTACACAGATGCCAAGAACCGTGGATATTTGGCAAATCCCGAGGAGATCAGCAAGGATCGACTGGTGCTGGCACAGAAATATGGCTATCAGCTGCCCCGCATTGAAGACGACCCTTCCTATGAAATGCTCTCAACCACCAAGGATCCGAGGCAAGTGTTCTATGGCCTGGAACCCGGTTGGCTAATCAATATTGTAGACAAAACAATAATGAGGCGCAAGAAATAGTTTTTTGTGTTACTATGCATTTTGTTAATAAAGATTTGATTTTAAAAAGCTTTTTTAGACTATGATAAGAAGGACATAGACTTGTCCTTGTCCACTAAATTCTTGTGTGTGTGTGTCTTTTTTATATAAACACCTGCTTGGCCGACAGGTTCTCCATGAACGGCTTAACCACAGCGCTCGTGGCAAAGCAGAATATCAAGCCAAAGGTGATGGAAATGGGCAGGGCTGGCAAGGCCTTTCGCCAAACGGCCAGAAGCAGCAGTGTAAGACAGAGTCCAATTAAGATGGCCACAAAGCATGCAATCGTTGTGGTCCAGTCGCCATAACTGGAGGCTTTGCCCACTAATACCGAGTAGAAGATGAAGTCGCCGAGCCCCAATTTGATGCCACCTGAGTAGAGAAGCAAATTCCTTATTAATTACTTATAACCGAAGGAAATACCCTAGTTTAACTTACGCTCCTCCTGGGCATCTGTTGGGACCTGATCTGGTGCTGTGACAGTACGATACTCATTGGAACGTTGAGCGTTGCCGCTCTGTGTACTCTGAACTTCAATCTGACGACGTGCCACGCGATCATTGAGATTGTCAGACCATTCCTGAGTGAAGCCTGCTGCCTCAGCTGGAAGTAAGAATAAAAGCGTTAAATATTCAATATTTGTATACATTGGGGAGCATATTTACAGCTCCATACACATAATATATATCAAAATAGAATAATGTTCTACTAGCAGCGCCTTATACCACATAACCAAAACGAAACAAGACATACATAAGAGAAATACGAGTACTTATAAGATCAAAAACACACACAGAAAGGCCAATAAAAAGCGTTGTACGTATGGGAGAAGTAAATTAAATCATAAAAAATATAATGCATATGTACCGTTTCCGCGCAAATTGCTTTTAAAAGTCACAAGTGGCATACCTTCAGCAGCCATTACGTTGCTATCATCCCGCTGATTCTGATGAGGATTTGTTCGAGTATTACCTGAGCGGGAGCTGCTGCTGGCCGCAGCTGCTTCTGGGGATGTCAGTGAGTTTCGTGTGGCTCTCGTAGTTGTAGTCGAGTTGCTCGATGACGGCGAGGAAGTGACTGCGGGCTCAGATTGTTGCGGTGTATAATGTGTACCCATTAACGTATAAATAACAGTGGCTGAGCAAAATAAAGAATTCTATCATTTGAAAGATCTACAGCAGACTGATAAGAGTCCTTACATGAGTAGATCAAAGCGGGGAAAATTTGCTCATTTCGTTCCTGAGCCGTTTCAACTAATATGCGTAGTGGTCCCCTTGGTGTAAGGACAGCTATGAGATCTGTCAACGCATCAATCGCTTTAGTTAAGACAAATGTATGGCTAAATTGCATTTATCCTCACCCCAAATAGAAATTGCTGCCAGGACAGCCCAGGCAGTCCACTCTGGGAGATATTTGATAAAGACCAATGCCATGAGGGCTGCAACAAATATGAGATATCCCTGCTGCAGACGCAAAGGTCCCTGCCAATGTATGGACATCATTCCAACCACACCAAAGTTCCACATGAACAGCAAGGCAGTGGGGTAGTCCATGGGTACGTTGTAAGCGCGTAGGAGCTCCCTAAAAGTCACAACAGAATTAGATCCCACAAAGAGATTCAAGAGATCGGCTATACTTACTCCAAGTATAAGTACGTGAAAATGAACAAAAGCATGAACGAAGAGAGTATTAACCAGCCATGGATGATGCGATAGCAACGTTTCTTATAGAGGACAATCAATAGAATAGTCATCACAACCACCACGCTCATTAGAATCAATGAATTGGCTAGAGCATTCCAGAATTTGACACTTGGCTCCGGTGAGAGCTCATGGAACGGAGTGTACAGACTGCAATTAACAATTGGATTAGTGACGAAGCTTTTCTATCTCTCTTTCTCTCTCTGTCTTACAGATAGACATCCGTACTGGAGTAGAAACTGATCGAGTTGATTGTGGCCACCACCAGTAGCATGCACAAGGAGACGGGCACAAACAGCTTGATGACATGCTGGGCGCCGTATTTCAAGCCCTGATCCTCCTCTCTTTCGTTTGGGGGAGGTCCGGCGGCACCACCGCCACCACCACCGCCACTCAATCTCGATGGTCGAGAATCCGAAGAACCCCTTACAGCCACAGCGGGGACGGCAAGTACAGCCTGGCAAAGAATCACAAGAATCAAGTCATCTGAACCACCCACAGAATAGTATGATTGACGTACCGCATCTGTTTGATCCTGATCCTGATCCTGGTTATTGGAGCCATAGTTGCTCCTTCGCTTTGGAGGACGCTCCAAACGCTCTGCTTCGCCGCTCAGGCCACTACCATCTTCGCCAGCGCCACTCCTTGACGAGGTCGAGGCATTGACATGGCCGTCCATGAGCGCTGTGCGTTCGGTTGCCTCCTTAGCGCTTGATGATTGCCACTTTGAAGCCGTAGTTCTGCGTTGAAACACTTCAAAAGGATTTCCAGTGAGTATTTGAGAATCTCTAAACCGTTTGTACAATTTTCTTTTTTACAGCAGACAGAGCGATTCATAGGCTAGTGATGGGGGAAAATAACTGCAGCTTAGTAATCGATTGCCGGATAAGTACTTAAATCAAATTTTTTAAGTCGAAAATAAATAGTTTTACTGGAAGAATCTAATTTCAGTGGAATTTCTTTATTTTGACTAATACATATTCCATATTAAACAACATTTTTGCTTTGTTTTAATGATATCGACTAATCGCTATCCAGCCGATAGTTATTCTAACCATCAGTCACAAGTGAATTTGTTGCAAAAATTTTGATATTAGCGTTAAAAATGCTGAATCAACAGTTTGCACAGGCTGTTTAATTCAAAAGAGTGGATATTACCCGGTGCAAAGTTATTTTTGAAACATGATCAAGAAGTGATAGCATTTGCAACCGGCCTTCTGTTTGTTTTTGTTGTAGGCGACTTAAGAACTCTACAAGATATTTCATGCCATTGCCAAGCAAGACCAGCAGCGCGTCGAATTGCTAAATATTGCATATAGAACCGAGCCGCCTCGTTAGCTTACGCAAGCAACATACCAGTCGACCAGTTTAGATGACCAGTCGTTAAGCACCAAAAACAGATCTTCCCGATATAAATCAAGGCAAAATGAAGCACTTGCTGCTGGTGCTATTGGCGGCGGCAGTAGCAGCAGCCGGCGATTCGTCCCGCCATCGCCATCGTCGCGTCGCCATTGACGTGGACAATAAGAATGCGGGGGTCAAGGAGATGCACAGCATCATCGATTTGCCAGAGTGCCAGGACTTAAAGAAATTCTGCACCCACCAGAAATCCACCGACAATCTGTCCATGCTGGAGTGTGCCCTTACATTCAGTTCCAGCCAACTGGAGGCTCTTCCAGAAACCTGCCAGCACGCCCTTTGGATGCAGCAGCGGCAGCTACAGCTTCCCGCATGGATAGAGAGCACACTCCTGCCCACATATTGTCCAGAGGAGCGGGCAAAGCTCGAGACCTGCCTGAACTCTGTGTACATGTGGAACTGCCTGGAGGAGCAGCGCCTGCAGCTCCCGCAGAGCAACACGTGCCAGCAGCATCTCCGGCGTGCCTACAATGGCCTGGGCCACGACTACAGCAACGTGGATGAGTTCTACGTGGCCTGCAGCAGCCTCGTGGAGCACCACAAATGCGGCCGCCTGAATGTCGAACACTTGCCGTCGCTTCTGTCCCAGCTTGGAACGGTGCAGTGCCTCCGATCGACTGCCCAGAAGTCCGCTATTGAGCCTACTTGCATGTCCGCCATGAATGCCATCGAACTGCAGCGTGGAATGCTCGAATTGTTCAGGATCTGTTCGGAGGACCTCTCTTCGCTCTGCTCACAGGAGCAATCCGGCACGCCGGGCGCGTACAAGTGCCTGGTGCGGCACAAGAGCCATCCATCGATGACGGCTAACTGCGCATCGCAGATCTCAATGCGAGATCAGCAGATGGGTCACGACTACCGTGTCTCGCACGGCCTGGCCAAGGCCTGCAAGGATGACATCAAGCTGTATCACTGTCGCCGCGGTGTCTCTGAGGATAAGCATGTGCGCCTGGCCCAGATTCTGCTCTGTCTCGAGTCTGTGTCGAAGAACGGTACCAAGCTCGCGCCTTCCTGTCTGGTAGAGTTGACCGATCACCGCCGCATGTTGATGACAGACTACCAACTGTCGCCGGAGCTGCTGAGTGACTGTGCCGATGACATACCCAAGTTCTGTCCGGAAGAGCACAAGGCCCAGCTGGTGAATGGCCTGTCTGGCACTGGCGGCGAGATTATCCACTGTCTGTTGGAGCATGTGAAGGCTAGGCGACCACAGAGGCGCGTCACGGCCCAATGTCAGCGTGGATTGGAGACTTTGATCAAGGTCAGCGATGCTGGCGAGGATTGGCGTGTGGATCCAGTGCTGAGGCGTGCCTGTAAGCCGGTGGTGGACGTGGCTTGCAAGGATGTCGAGGGTGGAGAAGCCCGGGTCATGTCATGCCTCGTCGAACGCATTGGCACCCCCTCGATGCTGCCAGAGTGCGAGCAGGCCCTTCTTATCATCGAATACTTTGTGGCGCGCGACTTTAAACTGGATCCGCAGCTGTACAAGCATTGCCGCGACGATGCCGTCAAGTATTGTCGGGCCAAGCGGCAGTGGGACGATGTCCAGAATGTTCAAATGGATCCGGAGCGTGGCCCCATGATATTGCCCTGTCTGCATCGCATGGCCTTCAGCGAGGATGAGCATCAGACGCTGCGGAAGGACTGCTTCAAGGAGGTCAAGCGGGTGATGCGCCAGCGAGCCATGTCCATGGACCTCATACCCGAGGTGGAGGACTATTGCCTAAATGATCTTTCGCTCTACTGTGCGGAATGCGTGGAAAAGGGCAGCGAAATGGAGTGCCTGCAGAAGAACATGGACGACCTGCAACCGGAGTGCAAAACGGTTGTAGTCAAATACACCGAGGAGGAAGCAGCTCATGTCGAACTGAATCCCGTCATAATGAACGTCTGCGGCGAGGCCATGCAGCAGCATTGCTCGGCCATTCTCAAGAGTGGCAAGGATAATGGTAAGCTGGAACAAATCGGACAACTTTTTTTGCATCTGATTGCATTCTGATCCTCACTCATAGGCGACATGATGGACTGCCTTATAGCGCACAAGAACGACGCCGATCTGCGCAAAGATCTACGCTGCCGCGCCGCCATCGAACACTTTCAGATAATCTCTCTGAAGAACTTTCATTTCACCACCAAATTCAAGGAGGCCTGCCGTCCATTTGTTCAGCGCTTCTGCTCCTCCAGCATCACCAAAAACGATGTGGTCGGATGCCTCAGTGAGGTGATGCGCAACGATACAATCAAGGCGCAGCGCCACCAGATTCCCAAGGAGTGCCGCCATCAGGTGAAGTCACAGCTGTATCAACAGAGGGAGAGCATTCAGCTGGATCCGAAGCTGGGGAATGCCTGCAAACAAGAACTGGAAGAGTTCTGTAGGGATCAAAAGGGTCCCGGTCAGGTGAATAAAAATGCAAGTTCACTTAACCATCTCTAATCTATCCACAATCTATTAACACACACTCATCACACCCCCAACCCCCCCAAAACCACACAAAGTTCTGCCCTAGAGCAGGATCTCTAATCTGATTGTTTGCGATGCCTCTCCTCTTGCAGGCTTTGGAGTGCCTAATCAAGAAGACCCCCAGATTGGGAAAGCCCTGCCATCATGCCATCTTCATGATCAAGAAATCGGAGCTGGGCGACAGCGGCACCGACTACACACTCCTCAATACTTGCAAGGAAATGATCTACAAATTCTGCCCGAGCACGGACTCTGCGAAGCTCCTGGACTGCCTCAAGACCTACAAGGATGACACGCAGTTCGATCAGCGCTGCCATCTGGTTGTGGTCAATCGCATGATCGAACAGAACACGGACTTCCGCTTTAATCCCTCGCTGCAGAGTGCCTGTGGCAAGAATATCGATAGCTACTGCTCCAATATTGTGGCCAGTGCGTTGCCCAACGAGGAGCTCAATGGAAAGGTAAGTGGTTATATATCTATCTCTATCTATCTACTGCATCTCTATCTATGGAAGATAGTCACAGAAAACCTTTGCCCCCACCAGTCACCAAAAAAATAAGCTTTGTGGCAAAGTCTGTAAGATATAGCGCTCTATTCAGGCAAAGTAAAATAGTAATATATGGCCCTAATCTACCGTTCCACTATATTTAGCACGCTTTGATAACTATTATACCCAGAAATGGGACAAAATAGCTTTCTAACCTTTGGCATTCTAGCATTCTCTAATGTTGAATTCTCTAATTTCTAATTCCTAAATAACCCATCGGAATGGAACGCCTCAAAAGTCCACATTCTCTCGCTGCAGCCTCCCATTGTGGGGATCATCAATGGCTGATGTCAGAGTCTCCAGCAGATCCTCGCCAGACGTTATCTCGATAGAAAGACGATTGTAGGGTCCACTGGTGCTAGTCAGGGGTAGCAGCTCCTTGGGGCTGCCGTCTATGGCAAACGAGGTCCACAATTTAACCATTTTCTGGGACATACGAGAGTCCTGCCCCACCAGGGGATGTGTGGCGAACAGGTATAGATTCTCATTGGAATGATGCACTCCCCCATTGAATGGGTAGTGGTCGTTGCCAAACTCATAGCCAAAGCGGGTGTAGTTTCCCTCATACTCGAAGCTATACACGTAGACGGGAGCCGAGGGTTGCTGTGTGTAGAGTTTCGTGGCCAGCGTTATCACCGGCGACTTCATGAAGACCGACGAAAGCTGTTAATGGGGTAAAAATCATTCGGTTGCAAGGTTCCTTTTGTAGATCGAACTCACATCGAAGTAGGCGGGCACCGCACCCTTGTGATCGTGACTGTTGAGGATCTGTGGTGTGAAGAGCATACGGTACAGCAGATTATGCGTGAGGCCGGTGCCATCATTGGCCATTTCCATGAGTCCCTCGGAGAATTGGCGCACCGTTAAAGCACTAACATTGGGAAACTTTGCTGCAATCATGTCGTAGTAGCCTACAAAAGCGAATCATTAATCCCTCGCTGCAGAGTATCATATATGTGCGCTACCCACTTGCCAGGAGAAAGGAGCCATCGTGTTCCGTGAAGCCGGTGAGCAATGGAATCTGCCGCTGGTACGTTTTCACCAGTTCACTGGGAGGCTGCGGCAGGATTCCCAGTAAATCGCCCACCACTGGAGAGAACCTCTCCTCCTGGGTGGCCTTCAGGATACTCTTGACCGAAGCGTTACGCAAACACACCCACAGCCGATCCTCCTGTTCGCATTCGGAGCACCGCAGATTCTCACAGATTCGAATGGCCTGGGCACGAGGATCGCTATTGGTGGCCCACCAGGCGAACATCGAACCCGACTGGACAATGGCTCGCTTGAAGAGATGCTCTTCAGTGCGGGGACTCAACAGCAGGGCACTGGCCACCCCAGAGCCAGCGCTCTGGCCAAAGATGGTCACCTGCTGTGGATCCCCACCGAACAGAGAAATATGTGTCTGCACCCACTGAAGAGCCATTAGGATATCCGCAATAGGCGCGTTGCCGGGCATATCATCCGTGAATGTGGTCAGCCAGCCCAGGGCACCCACTCGATACTGGGGCACTACCAGGACCACATCCTCCTCCAGTAAATAGTGGGGAGGATGATCCTCGGCCGAACCGTTGTAGTAGCCGCCGCCGTAGATGTAGAACATCACAGGCTGCCCGGCTGTGAGCTGAAGAAAGTGGGGAAAGAAATCAATTTTTACACTTCCCCATCATCCGATCTCTGGACTGATAATGCTTTATCATTCACTGTAATCTCACTCACATTTTTGGTGTACACCGAAACATTGAGACAGTCCTCCGTCTTAACATCAGGCGTCTGGTCAGTCAAATGGGTTATCACGGGACAGCGCTGTGCAAAGTTCAGGGCACTAGCGGTATAGGGCGACCAGCTCGAGCGCGGGACAGGTGGCTAACAGTCAGATGAGGGGAATGGCAATCATTAGCTACACCACGTCATATTAGGCATTAGCCTTATCTCTTGCCTCTAGCTGAACCGCAGGGCAGGCCACTCAGGCGATAGTCCAAAGACTGTTTTGTTACTCACCCGAAAGCGCAGATCCCCCGCCGGTGACTCCGCAAATGGAATGCCACGGAATTGCATAAATTTCTGCCCTGTAATGGACGTCACATCGTAATTGCCTAGCACCTTACCCTGACCGTTGGCCAATTCAACGGTCACCACCGCTGTGGCCTCCTCAGCCTCCACTTGTACACTTGTACTCACAAGGGAGACCAGCAGCCAAGCGGCCAGTGCAGCGCTCACTAGTCCGCAGAATGTTAACATGACGTATACGCCGCGGCTACGCATCAGAATGGACTGTGATGTGGAACTGATGGTGGGCTCGGTTCAATCGAGACAACCCACAAGCGAGTCGAAAACGAAGCACCACGAGGCAACCAACGAGTGAAGATACCCCCTCGGCCAGTGACGAGCCCACGAAATTGACTTTCCTTACAGTTCATACAGAATGAATAGTAATTATAGAGTTTGTTCAACTTCATAAACATCTGGATTAAACAGATTATTCCGTACCGTATACCCTAACATGATATTGTTATAACATATTGTTATAAATTTACACATGTTATGCCGACGTGTGCGTATCGCCAGAGACTGTCTCGACTGCATTTTGTTTTTTGATTCTGGGGACCGACTCAGCTAACCTCATGCAACACCTGGGTAATTGTTATAGTTATAGTCTTTGATAGTAGAAAATTGGTAACTTTATTTCGTATTCTGGAAGAGGCATTGACATTGATCTACTCCCGTCTCTTATCATTTCTATAGTATACAGTACCCGTTCCCTTAAGCTTCTTGTCAAGAGTACAATCAACCTGAGTAGCAGGTATCTTATAGTCGAATACCGCGAGTATAGCGCTTTTACTATCTTAGCTTAGCTGAAATCTAAGTTACGTGATTATCTCGAGTGGCAACAACAATGGACTGGACTCTTTATCTGTGTCTTGTCTAGTCAAACCCTTTCAATTGAAAGCACTTCATGATTACACGCTAATTGATGGCTCTATACATACGAACTATTCCCAAATTGGGGCTATTCATTTGTTTATTTTCATAGGTCATTCATTGCCTGAAAGATAAGTTCCGTCAATCGGCACTGGATGAGCCCTGCGCCCAGGAGATGATCAAGATCCTGCAGGAGCAGGCGCTCAATTACAAGCTGAATCCATTGCTGCAGGTGTTTTGCAAATCGGAGATCCAGGAGCTGTGCAAAGCCAACATGGATGCCGATGAGCATGGCCAGGTGGCCGAGTGCCTGAAGACGGCCTTCCTCCAGAAGCAGATCATCAACAGGCAGTGTCAGATGGAGGTGGCCACGCTTATAGCCGAGGCCAAGGCCGATATTCATGTGGATCCCATACTGGAGACGGCGTGCACAGTGGATTTGCTGAGATATTGCTCCAAGGTCGCCAGCGGCAACGGACGCAGTGAGTAGAGTACAGGGCTACGCGTCTGATAAACCATAATTCTCTAATGCTATCCATTCAAAAGAGCTGAATTGTCTGCGCACACTGCTGAAGGATACGCCCAACTCCTTGGACACAGACTGTCGCGAAAAGCTGCAGCGACGCATCGAAATGTTCCACAATGCGGACGACACGCTGGCGCTGCCGCCGGAGGACATGCAACAGCTTATGCAGCAGGTGGTCGCGTCGCCGGCGCGCAAATTCTTCCTTGTGATATTGATGAGCGCCACGGGCCTGATCTTTCTGACAGGCATCTTCCTGGGACGAGCCACCAAACGTGCAATGGGCTTAAAGAATAAATAGACTGTAGTTTCTGGGCATAGACCATGATAGTTATGGGCGTGTGCGTGCCTGCCTGTGAGCTTAGCCCCGCTTGTTGTTCACCATTTTGGGTTCCGTTCCCTCATTCATTCATCCATCCGCCCCGCCCCGCCCCGCCTCCCTACCTACCACTCCATGCAGCCAGAATATTTGTATAAGTGATTTGTGGCTTAATCGTTTCTAAGACCAAAAAAACAACAAAAATTAATATGTTTTTCACAACTAGGGACTCTTATGTTATATATATATAAAGAAAAATAGCCTTTTGTAATGATTTCCCTGTATATTAAAGTGTATTTTTATAAATGAAAACCACATATTTATTTATTTATTGGCCAACGGTTAAACCTTACCTTAAATCAACAAAAAAACAATTAACAATGAACCATGAAAAAATCAGAGAGCAATCCTCTAACGGCTGCTTTCCCATGGCAGAAGTCGAACCGCATCCCAGCTGGCAGCGCATTATACTGGTGAAGAGCCCTACATATAGGTTCGTTACTTCCGTAATTGCTCCGGTGGAGATCAATAGCAATGAGTGCGTGGTCCCTAAGGCTCCTGGCAGGCGAATTGAAGCCAATCCTATTAACCAGGTCAGGGCAATCAATATTCCCCACTACCAAGTCATAAATAAAGATTTGAGCCGCAATGGTCCTACGATCCTCGAGAGAGGAGAGATGCACAAGGCGACAGCTGCACTCATAGGATGGCAATGGGACTGCAAACTGCAAAGGCTGGAGTGCAAACTTCAAAAACTTCCTCTGCAATCTCTCGATGCGCGCAATCTGACCAACCCCAGTAGGGTTCCAAACCACTGAAGCATATTCAAGGCGCGAGCGCACGAGGGAAGAATATAGACTTAGCCTCGTGTATGGATCGTTGAACTGGGATGAGTTGCATAAGCTTTCGGCAAAATGTAATTCAGATGTTCCACAAACAAAAATTTTGAATCAAACAAGATGACTAGATCGAGTATCTCCGTCTGCTTTAAGAGCGGAAGGCCATCTATCGAGTACGAGGTCAGGACTTTAAATGTACACTTGCCATACGAAACCAAATAACATTTTCTAATATTAAGTGGGAGCAAATTACGTGTGCACCAACGAGCAACTTCATCCAGGTCATGCTGAAGAAGGATACTGTCGGCTAATGATTTGACAGGTCGAAAAATCTTGAGATCATCAGCGTAAAGCAAATACTCAGAGGCTCGAATGCTAAGACATATGTCATTGATAAAAATAGAGAACAGCAGCGGACCAAGAGAGCTGCCCTGTGGAAGGCCGGAAGTAGCCAAATATGGGTCCGACTGCTTTCCATTCACCAATACAACATACTCTCGCTGCTCAAGATATGATATGAACCAACTGAGCAAGCTCGAATGAATACCCAACCGATGTAGCTTGGCTACTAGAGCCCAGTGGGAGACTTTATCAAAGGCCTTAGCAAAGTCAGTGTACACAACATCGACCTGAGAGTACTTTTCAAAGGCACGTGTGCAGAAATTACTGAATGTGATCAGGTTCGTAGTTGTTGATCTACCCGGCATAAAACCATGCTGCTTTGGGCTAATGTATGACCTCATGAGAAAAGTAATCTTTTTGGCAATGATACGCTCAAAAAGCTTTGAGATATTGCTGAGTTTGGCAATTGGTCTATAATCAGAGATACTATTCTTCGAACCTTTCTTAAAAACAGGAGTGACTGTGGCAGCTTTCAACTTACCAATAAACCGACCCGCTAACAAGGAATTCATGAAAAGAATTTTCAGCGGTGCACAAAAAGCATCACCACAATTGCGAAGCAGAAAGGCAGAAATACCATCACTGTCGGGCTTATTAGAATTGTCGAAGTCAGCAATAGCCTCCAAGATGTCCCCCTCCAATATATCAAGTGTGCCAATATTGACAATTGAAGGGATGGAGTCAAGGATATCCGAATCATGCCACGTCGCACATGGCTCAAAATTAGATCTGAAAAAAGGAGCAAAAAGGTTTGCTATGCCACTATCTCCCCAAGTGTCGAGTGCAGCAACGGCGCAAGCAAAGCACACGAAGACATGCGTTGTCGAATGTTGTTGCAACGACGATGTCAGAGGCGCACTTCAAAGTGCATTCATTCACCCGCCAACTGGTGTTAAAGGAAGTGGGTGCTGTTAGGCGCAGCCTAACATAACGGGAATGTGTACGGAATTAAGCAACAATGAGTCTTCCCAACAATTCCCCCAGAAATTTCCTTTTCATCCCAACAATTTCCCTACAATCCAAGCTAACAATTTCCCAAAAATGTCCCTAAGGGATTTTTGGTTTTTAAATTTTTAGCAGTTACATTAACGTTTTCAGAAAAGCGTTGACGATTTACATTGGTTGAAAACAAAAAGTAATTATATATTACGTATATCCGTTAGAAAACGATGGTTTTAATTATATAAATCTATATATGTACAAAGATGATGCACAGGGCATTCGGTCCATACAACTCGATCTATAAGCCAAACGTCTCCGAGCCACAGAACGAGCTTTTAAACATAGGTTAAGTAATATTTAAAGAGCACATACAAAAAAAAAAACACGGGAAAATGTAGAAATATATATCTATATAAACAGAAGCTACTTACAAAATGCTGAAAATCCATATATTTTTTATTGAAAGAGAAAAGATTGGCGTCTACACTGCAAAACTCAAGTTATTTGTTGGCTGTTGGCTGCGTGCTCAGACCAAATTTTATAAATCAACCAAATTATTGATCAACCAATGGTTAATCTAATCATAATGTTAGTTTTAGGTGTTGTTTTTAACAATTTGCACCGTTTTCTTCAGCCATCATTTTTACGCGCCATAATTTCACGATAGGCAGATTAGGGCTGAAATATTCAGAAAATCGGACAAACGCAACCAAAACTTCGCGGTGTATTTTGGAAATGAGAGGGTATTTCGGTATATTTCTGAGAGTCCGACGGTATAGTGGTCACACTGGGGCTTATTTGTTGACCTTCCTTGTTTAAACCTTATTTCAAACCGAATCCAATAAACGGAGTTTTTAAAATTGGTCTATTTTGTAGAAAATTGTCTCATCTATCAGTTAAAACTATTTGTTCAGGGTTCAGTGTCCAGTGTTCAGCTAGTAAAATGAATCAGAATATCAAAATCGAGGAATATGATTTTCGTCGATATTTTTACAGTATATTTTTAGAATGAGACCGTAATTTTCGGTATGATGATCGGACGGTATGGTGTGGTGCAGCCATTGTGTGCGTTTTTTTTTGTGTGAATTGGAACGTGAAGATTTTTGTGATTCTGCCATTGGGCATTGAGAAACTGCTTCCAAAAAGGCTAAAATGCCTCTAAAATCATACAATTAATTAGCTAATTCGAGTCATCCAACGAAAGTGCGTGGTGTTCTGTATATTGTATATAAACATGTTGATAGCACCTGTTCAATAAGAATTTTCCAAGAGCCAAGTAAGCAAAATCCACTCATACGCACAAACACAGGCGTGGAAGAAACGGGTTCTAATAAAAATAGCTAACATCGCACCAATACAAACAACCAACAAGCAGCAGAGCAGCCAGCTTGCAAATGGACGGCGTTAAGGTTGAGGCATTCATTAAAGCTGAAGGTGGGGACTCGACTTGACGTGCACGCACCTTGAGAAGAATTATAATAAACGTTGCCCTCGCCATTACAGAACCCCGAGCGATGCCATTGATTGGAAGTGGTGGAGCAGCGGCTGCTGCAGCTGCTGCGGCCGCCGCGGCGTCCTCCCTCAGCGTGGAGCTGTGTCTGGTTTGCGGTGACCGTGCCTCGGGACGTCACTACGGGGCCATTAGCTGCGAGGGCTGCAAGGGATTCTTCAAGCGATCCATACGCAAGCAGCTGGGCTATCAGTGTCGAGGGGCAATGAACTGTGAGGTGACCAAGCACCATCGGAATCGTTGCCAGTTCTGTCGGCTGCAAAAGTGCTTGGCCAGCGGCATGCGAAGTGATTGTAATTTTCGTTTAAGTCGTCGTCTCAAGCAATAACCCAACGCATCTTTGGCAGGCCAAAGTCTACATACCCTTGCAAGAGCCATTAGTAAAGCCAAACTCCAAATTCAATCTCGCTCTGCCAGGGTATAAACGATGATCCCAACTAGCACACATACTAACACCCAATGCACACTCACTCACTCACGCACACATAAACAGGTACACAGTCACCCTGCCTGGAAAACTGCATCATCAACTGCACCGTTAATCGACTTCTCGCTCTAATTAATTTTTTTATTTTCTCTCTCTCTCTGCCTCGATCTCTCTCTCGTTTCCACAGCCGTTCAGCATGAGAGGAAACCGATTGTGGACAGGAAAGAAAGCCTAAATGCCGCTGTTGGCGGGGGCTCCTCCACATCGGGCAGCGGAGGAACATCCTCCAGCTATATATCCAGCAAGTCTGGCTACCAGCAGACACGTGGCAAGCAGCACACTGTCAAGGCCGATACTTCGGCCACGCCCCCCGTACAGAGTAATGCAGCAACGCCTTTCGGCCTGAATGACAATCTATTTGGCCTGAATTTTGCCGAACTGACGCAGACGTTGAGTGAGTCGTCACCTCCAACCAGAAATACACATTCTGCCAATTGGTGAGCAATGAAACTAATTGGTGTTTCTGTCTCGCTTTTCCAGTGTTTGCCACCCAACAGCAGCAGCAGCAACAACAACAACAAGCAGCAGCAACAACAACACAGTGGAAGCTATTCGCCGGACCTGCCCAAGGCAGAGGTAGAAGACGATGACGACGACTCGATGGACAATAGCAGCACCTTGTGCCTGCAACTCTTGGCTAACAGTGCCAGCAACAATAACTCCCAGCACCTGAACTTCAATGCAGGGGAGCCGACGACGGCACTGCCCACCGCCGCCACATTGGGCCTGATCAAAAGTTCCCTGGATATGCGGGTGATCAACAAGGGTCTGCAGCTACTGCAGCCCATTCAGCATCAGTTGGAGCGGATTGGGAGCCAGGGAACAAGCCTCAATGTGAAGCCCGAATGCGATTCGGAGGCCGAGGACAGTGGCACCGAAGATGCCGTCGATCCCGAGCTGGAGCACATGGACTTGGATTTTGACTTCTGCAATCGCAGCGATTTGATGATAAATGAAGCGGTCTTCGATCAGGAACTGTTCACCGATGCCCAGTGCGCCTTCCATGTGCAGCCCCCGACCTTAGTGCACTCCTATCTGAATATCCACTATGTGTGCGAGACTGGATCTCGCATCATATTCCTCACCATTCACACGCTGCGGAAGGTGCCCGTCTTCGAACAGCTCGATTCGCACAGCCAGGTGAAGCTGCTGCGCAGTGCCTGGCCAGCTCTGATGGCCGTGGCATTGGCCCAGTGCCAGGGTCAGCTGTCTGCCTCCACCATCATTGCTCAGTTCATCCAGAGCATTCGCCAGCTGGCGGACATTGATAAGTCAGAGCCCATAAAGATATCCAAAATGGCCCACCTCACTCGCACCCTGCACGACTTTGTCCAGGAGCTGCAGACCCAGGAGGTGACCGACATGGAGTTCGGATTGCTCAGACTTATCCTGCTCTTCAATCCTTCGCTACTGCAGCAGCGCAAGGAGCGACAACTGCGCGGCTATGTGAGGCGCGTTCAGTTGTCATGCTTTGACCAGTTTGCGTCGCCAGGGCGGCGTCGGTGGGGAGGAGCGCTTCAATAGCCTGGTTGCCCGCCTGCTGCCGCTAAGCAGCCTCGACGCCGAGGCCATGGAAGAGCTATTTTTCGCCAATCTAGTGGGACAGATGCAGATGGAGGCCCTGATTCCATTCATTCTGATGACCAGCAACAGCATCGGACTATAGGGGGAGCAGAAGATGAACACAAGAAAGACTGAAGATGGACCAAGTGCGGGCAATACTTAGCAATTAGAGACAAAACCCCATAATAATAATATATATGTACAACGTATATACTATATACACCTTAGCCTAAGCAAAACCACCATATAATATGAGAAATATGGTATATTTTTTCTGAATTAAAATGAATTAATTCCCAACCATGTCTTAAAATGCATTTATTGCTTAGAAATAACCGAATGCCGAACAGCCATTATCTTTTGCGTGGGTCCATAACTTAGAGACTAGACGTGGGAGAAGGCTCATTTGGTGTCCTGGGTGGTCTTCCTGGCAGGCTTGTGTTTCGCATGAACCTCGTCATTTAGTCCCTCCCGATTGCGGGCTATCTCTATGGCCAGGAACTGTACGCGAAACACAAAAATGGAATTGTCCGGGCTAAACTCTTTGCTGGCATCGGCTCTCATTAGCGTCCCATAGGAGTAGTCATCCATTTTGTTGAATTTCTCAGCGAATTCACGCCACTTTAGCTTCTCTACAGCCGACTTCAGTACGTCATCTGTGAGCAGACCCACTTTGAGATCGGGAAAGTCCTGTCGAAAGGTTTCATAGATCTGATCGTCATAGGGCGTGAGACGTAGCTGGGAGGGATGGACGCTGGTCAGAAGCTACAACGATGTGACAAATCATCAATGATTGTTATTTGCATTTGGAAAGTGTGAAACTTACATTGAAATGAACCTCGGCATGTTCCAGAGCTTTAGCGGCCCACATTTCCTCCACCATTGAATCGTTGCCAAACTCGTCTGCTGGCCTGGACAGCATCGAAGCTCCGTGCTAACCATAGGAAATACTTTAAGTAAGACCTGCTCATCGGATCTATACGCAGACATACCATCATCTCCATTCTGAATAGCAGAAATAACACAAAATAGCAGAAAAAACTTTAAAAAAGCAGCACGTTTCCTTTATTTAGCAGTCAGTGTGGCCAGCCCATGCTTAAGTGAAAAATGCCTGGAAAGGCCGGCAAGGCCCACCATTCAAATACTAAAGTACAAAAACAACGCCTCCTGTGTGACCATACCTTGTTTAAAAATTTGAATTGGAGCTTCTCGTTATATTTGAATCTTATTTCATTATACCTTGTAAATTCAACTCGAATCACAATTCTCATACATTTAAACAAATTTTAGGACAAACAAACATGTTTTATAAAGTAAATGGTCTGTTCCTATTGACCTTGGCCTTCATTGCCTGGATTGTTTGCTGTTATTTTCATACAATTCAAACACATAAGCCCACTCGCGACTTCGATGTGGAACTGTACACAGGTGAGAAGTAGCGAGCCTATATCCTAGCCTATATATTTATATCTATACATGCTGCATTCCAGAGCACCCTGGCTTCACAAAAAGGCAATTGAGTAGCAAATACACTCCCTCGGCAGGTGTTCCTCCATCTTATATCACCTTTGAATTGATGGGCAGCCTTTTCATCGGCTTGTGCATCACATATCCTTCGATGAAGGTATTGAAGTTTATGTGGGCGCTGGCACGACAGTTTCGGCAAGACAAGGAGCAACAGCACCAACAGCAGCAACAGCAGTACCAGGAGCAACATCAGTACCAGGAGCAACATCAGTACCAGCAGTACCAGCAGGAACAACAGCAGGAAGCCGAAAAGCTGAGGGAACAAGTAGGCAGCTTGCGGGAAAGATATCAGATGATGAGTGAATTGCTGAAGAACCTACAGATTCAGTCGCTGCCCAGCAGCATTAGCAGCAGCAGCAGTAGCAGCAGCTTATCCGTCAATCGCTACAGCACTGACAATCACAGCTCGCTCGCGACACGTGGTCTCTCGCGACACATGGCGCTGGACGTACAGCCCACTCAATCTTTTCACATCACCAGCGAGATCCACATCCATGCGGAGACCGTCAACATGGAACTGGTCCGCCAGTCGCGGCTGTCTGCGATGAATATGAATGGTTACCCCCAGTTGCTAGATAATGTCATAACTGGACCTGGGACTTCCCAACTGCCTAGCGCTCCTGCCCCGCCATAAATAACGGATGTAAGAAGGAGGCCGATCCAAATTTAAAAATATTGCACCAATTCAAAAGTGTGGCGCGCTCAAAGCAGTTTGCAGCACTGATATATGTATGTCCCTGTTGTGGTATTTTTATTGTGTCGCATTTGATTTTATTTTCTGTATATACGTATTAAAGTAAACCGCAAAATTTCGTTTAAAACAATCATTGGAGCCCCATAATGTCCTTTTCCAAGAAAATTGATCATTCCCGCCGAGCCCATGCCCATGTTGCGAGACAATGTTGATAGGGACCCACGAGTTTTACATGCTGCTGTTGAAACTGTCAGCTGATAAGATAACATAACAGTTCATGGACTTTAACAGTGACATCAGGAGAAAAAATCCCGAACCGTTTGACATCAGGAGAACAAATCCCATGCCATTTGGGAACAATTTCATGGGATTTTAAAAATCCCTGACAAACGCGCGGTTGCTGCCATCGAACATTTTGGTCTCATCGAACATTTGCTATTTTGCTTCTTGCTTTTGATAAGAAATGTTCAAAAGTTGATAACTAACGTATTTTCGCGGACGACACAACAGATCAGATCGCTTTCTGAAGTAAAATATCTTGATATTTTCGCCAAAGAAATATCAAACAAAATATATACATATATTTATTCATCAGTTTTGAACTTTTTCCTGGTTGTGTGTTTTCTTCGGCCGGCCGCGGAAAATGGAACAACAGAAAACTAGTGTAGAATTTTTTGTGAATTCAGAAATGTCCGTTATTCCACCAATTATGGTGAATTAAATATCCATATTGATATATGTATTTTCAAAAAAGAAATACATGTAAAACATCCCTAAACTAAATCTTTTTTGGCCGCGACAAACGAAACAACGGTTGAAACGTGGCGGCATTAAACTCTCAGTGAAAATAGCGGTAAATTCGAAAATCACTCTGCGAAAATGACAAGAAATGATCTTCATACAATACTGAATCTTTAATGGACCAAAATGTATGCTTTCTCATGCGAAATATATTGTAACCTTTGAATATTTCGAGTAAATAAAACAACACAACACCCGCTAGCTGCAATGCACAAATGTTTATTGCGTTCTCCTTTGCTCTCTCGCTATCGCTCTCGCTCTCGCACACCCACACACAGGCGCACAGGCATGCATATGCATGTGTTGGTGGGCGATGATCGTGCTGACAAAAGTGCAACAACAACAGTGATAAAAAAATGCACAATAATAAAAGCAAAATCGGAAAAGTTTCACAATGCAATGCCGCCGCGCCTCAAGCTATGCATAAAAATGTCCAATCCAATCCAATCCGCTGCGTGGATTTTGGTTTTGGTTTTGTTTGGCTTTTGCACTTGTCACGTCTTGCGGAATGTTTTTCCTGTTGTTTCGGCTGCCTCTCCCTCTCCCACCGGCTACGCACGCCACGCACATTTTCAAATCGCACTTTGTGCATCCAACAGACAGCCAACTCTCCCACTCTCCCCTATCGTACATTTCAGATGCAGTTTAAAAATAGCTCACACCAGAATTAAGTTAAAACGGTTGATATTTGGCACATTTGTAGAAATGATTTTTGTATTTTTGGTGATTTGTGGCTTTGTTGTCTTTTGGGCAACACAAACACGTCTAAAAATAGGCAGACGGGACTGATAAAACAGATCACTCTCACTATCTGTCGCGTCGCCGCTCTTTTGCTCTTCTCTCTGCAGCGATTTCATGTGTGTGCATGTGTGTGTCGGTGTGCAATGCTTGCGGCACACTGTAGTACCCTGTACTTTGGTGCTGTGGGTATGATTGAACTGGCCAAGCTTGAAACAAATATAAAGGGTTCTTCGTCGAATGCAGTTGCAGTTGTCCCACTGTACTGCACTGAATCATCCAACAAGTTGTTGCGTTGCTGTCTTGCACTGTGTCTGCCATCTTTCTGTTTTCCTGTTCTGCCATTTTTTGCATAAATTACAATTTTCTTTTGGACTTTGGCGAGTATATCGCACCTATAGAGCGAACAATTTCCAACGGAAATTGTCGGCACAAATTGAAAAACTCCCATGTAAGCAGACACACACACACACACACACACACACATAAACACACAAAAGAACAATCAATGCACACCCATATAACCTCTCATACACACACTCACACCCATATAGGGCTTAATAAAGATTAACGCATTTCTTATCAAGCGGTGATAGCAGGAAAAAGGAAGATGGGGAACAGAAGAAGCGGAGAGACAGAGAGAGAGAGAGAGAGCGATCGGGAGAGCAGCAGCATTATTTTGAGCTACTCTTTTCGCACACACACAGGCACACAGATCAGGAAAGAGAACACGCCTGATATCTTTTACTAGGCCTCTGATTAGCAACAACAACAACACCAAAGCAGCGTCTAGTTTTTCTCGTATTATTTATTTGTTTTCTGGTTTCTTTGCTGCCTTCGCGTCGCGTCCCGTCCCGTCTCGCCGCTCCGCTCCGCACCGCTGATAAAATAAAGAACAATATTAATTTAAGTTTAAAAATAGAATTTGCTGCAGATGCCCATTGCATGAATGTGCGAGAGAGGGAAAGAGAGAAGAAGAAATAACAACCTTACTTGATCTCTGCTCTGTGATTGCGCTCTTGTCTCTGTCTTCGCTCTCTTGGCACACACATGTTGATCTGCAGCGTCGAGAGAGAGCAACTGAGAGCGACCGCTCTCTTTGTGGTGGTGCGCCCGCCGCAGTTTGGGGCCTTTGGGGCCGTTGGTTTGGGGCCCCCGTTCAGTATTATCTCGCCGTTGCCGTTTCCAAAAGTTGGTTTTTCGGATTGCCAAAGCCGCGTGCGTCGCTCCCACACATACACTCGCCCGAACATACACACACACGTACAGAGCAAACGATATTATGCATATGTATGTCTATATATATTTCTTGTGATTGGATTGGGACAAAAACAAAAACCCCAAAGAGTGTGGAGCAAGCTCCTCCAGCCATCCGTTTTGCCGTCGGTTGTTTTTTTTTCTGTTTTTTTTCGGTCTTTCGATATCAACGGGCTGAGAAAAGCAATAACTACAAAGTAAAGGCTCTAGCCGCATTTCGTATAATATTAATAGTTATTATTGAATTCAGAAACGAATTCCGCCAAATGTGTTAACAAGAGTGTTTACTGCCCCTCCTCATAAAAGTTTATAATATCAAAAAAATATATACCTTTATATATAAGCCACAAAATCGAAAAGAAAACTGGATTTTGTGATAATTGTTTTGTGGTTGTATGACAGAGCCAGAGAGGGGAAGAGAGAAAATTGGGAGAGGGAGAGAGGTATGGAGACAATAAGTGCAAAGATAACAGATTTCTGTGCGGTTTCGATAAGCGCTCATCTTTTATCTGAGCCATAAAAAACAACAACAATAACATCGCTGATACTGCAGTAAAATGTAAGGGAATATACTGATATTATTCGCTGAAATATTAGATAAAATGTGGAATCAGTGGGGTGTTTGACTATTTTTCATGCAAATTCGAAAAGATCCCATTGTTCTTCCAGCCTCTGTGCTGTATCTTCTCAGCGAGAGTGCGTGCTCTCTCCTATTAACCTACCACAATGCATTTCATTCTTCTTGTTCCATCTCCACGCTCTCTATTTTGCTGGCTGCATTCTCGTTCTCTCCCGCTCTCAACTCTCCATTTACAAGCGGACAATCAATTCTCTTTCATGCAATTTACCGCTAAAGCTAGTACATAAAGCAGTATTAGTTTTCCGCTCTCTCTCGCTCTCTTAGTCTCTCTCTCCCCCACTCTACTTGGGCTCTTCCTGTGTGCGTGGCGTGCATGTGTGTCTATGTGTGTGTGTGTGTGTGTGCATGAAATAGCAACAAAATTATATTATAATTAACCGCAATATATTTTCCATATGAAAAGCAAGTCGAGTAAATGCGATCACGATAGCAACAGCAGCAGCAGCAGCAGCAGCAGCAGCGAAAAAGTGAACAATTGTTAAACAACCAAAAAGCAAAACCAATTAGAAAAATAAACACAGTGCAAAAATACAACAAAAAGCGGAAAGCAGAAGCAGAAGCAGGAGAGAAGAAAACGCAAATCGTTGAAAACAATAACAATAACAACTAAAACAAAAACAAAAAGTATATCTAACTGTAAAAGCTGAGAGGAGGCCGCATCGTGGGAGGCAAGGAATTTCAGAGAGCAGCAGATAAAGACAGCAACACAGAGAGAAACAGAGAGCCAGAGCCAGAGAGGGAGAGAGCGGGAGATCAGAAGAGTGTGCTAATGACGGAGCAGACAAGGCCGAACAATGTGAGTGTAAACCCAATGATACCCTTTCCATTTGGTTCACTGAAAAGCACCCACCCTCCCTGTGCCACCCCCCTCTCAATCGAGTCTAATCGACATTTTCAAATATACACACATACATACCTACATTTAATGTGATCTTCTATGGTATATCAGGAATATAATACATCTACCTTTTGGAAAAATTTAAATACTCTGCAGCGCTACAGAAAGGTTTCTGGTTTCTCCATTTCTCTTTAAGAGTTGTCTTATCGCACACAACAGGTTTTCCAGATTTTCCAGTCAACATTTCAATAGCTAAATTCTGTTTAAAGGAAGACTTCTGGCCAGCAATTTATGTGTTTGTTTTCTAGCCAACTTGTTTTCCATCCCATCCAATTTAAGTCTGGAATGAAACAATTTGCTTGCTCGTATTTCTTGCAATATACGTCCAAATTCCTGTAGAAACCAATCTTTTGTGGTAACCAACTATTTTCGAGTGTCTAGATATTGCGGGGGACCGCATAAACACGAGAACTTCATTAAAAAGTTGGCCACACAATTGCCGGCAATGAACACCGCAACACCGCAACAAGTTGGCCTTTTCCCAGAGAGCGAGCAGTCCGAGGAGGAGGAGCAGGAGGGGGAGGCGACACCCAGAGAGTGCCTCCTTCTCCTCTGCTTTGTCTAATCCTCCCCCCCCTCCTTAGTTCTGGTCGTTTTCTGGTCGAATGAAATTTGAATGCCGTTTCATTTTGATGGTGTGGAAAAATTACCAAAAAAAAGAAAGAAAATGTTTTATTGAAATGTATTTTTGCATTTTCTTGTGTTTACATTATTTGTGGTCTGCCAATGAAACTGAAATGTTCGATGTGTCGAAAAAGGTATTATCTAAATATAACATTTTAGGGGTATTTATAATGTGGGTGGGTGTATGGATAGCGATGGCTTCTGGCCTGGCTTTCTGTGGCTCTGTGGGTGTAGGTGTGTGTGCAACTGACAGCGCTTCCTCCGAGGAAGACCTTAAAGCATACACCCGTACACCAGTACACTATTACTCGTACCCGTACACCCGTACTCGTATTCGTACTTGTACTTGTATTTTTGGCAACGCAAAATGCTCATATATGTATTTCGTACTTTGAATTCAATTTTTGGTTCGGGTATCTGTTCTATGTCAACATTTGCACTCAAAATATACAAAATGTTTAACTCTCTCTCTCTCTGTCTCTCTCTGGCTGCTATTTACTCTAAACATATTAAGTAATATATGTCACCACGCCCCTCTTCACCCCCTCTTCACCCCCTCTTCATCCCCAATTCGGACTCTCGTTTCACGCTCTGTCACAGGTTTCCGATTGAACAGATGTTTTCCCTTAATTAAACTTTATGCCAAAGTTCTGTTTCCGACTCGCACGAGCGGCACAGCCGCCCCGCCCCCGCCCCCGCCACTGCCACCAATGAAGTCGCAGAATGAAGTTTTTTGCGACAGCCCAACGATGAGGTTGCAGTTTTTCAAAGCTAAAACTATGCGGGTTTTCCGTTTATTGGGCTGCGCCTTTGGTGGATTGTATCTAATCTCTCTCTCTCTCTCTCTCTCTCTCTCTCTTTAGCATCATTTCATTTCTAAAATACCAACAATTGTTATTGTTAAATTTCGCTATGCTTTCAGTCTTAAAATAGAAAAGAAAAAACCGATTGAAACAAACATTTTGTTTGTAATCTTGACCGTGGAAATGCTGTGTCCGTCCGCTAATTGAAAAGCGCTTAGCATAACTAATGGAAAGTGGAAAGTGCTTTTTCCAGGAATGCAGGAAAATGCAAATGAATTCTATAATAGAGAAGTTTGGTGGGATTTGTTTTACTTTTACTGCAGAGTGCTCGAGATAGACACAGAGAGAGAGAGAGAGGGAGAGCTGAAGATACTGTATCTCCATTTAGGGTAATCCAAAAAAAAAAACAAAAATTGTGATATACAAAACTTGTTCTTCCGTTGTTTTGTTGTTGTTTTTTTGGTTTGTTTTTGTTTTTGTTTTTGTTTCTGTATTATTTTTTGTGATGTTTATTTTGCGCTAAAACCGCAGAAAGTTTTGCGGTTCGGCACACAATCTTATCATCTGGGGGGGTTCTATAAATAGCAGCAACCCCTCACGCCTCCCCTGGCCCCGCCTTGGTCTGGAACTTGGAGTGAAAATTGTCGCCCAACCTTTATTTTTTGTATTTCTATTTGTATCTGTATCTGTATCTGTATCTCTATCCATCCACTCGTACAATATATTGTATGTATATTTCGAATGTATCTGTATCTCTGGGCGAGTATCTGTTGCTTGTATCTATCTGTGTTTTTGTTGTTGTTGTTTTTCGCAAATTTTAGTTTTCTTTTGTTGTTGCTGCTGCTGGACTTTTGGGCGGACTTTGTGTTTTTCTTTGCTTGTTTTCTTTTAGAGCGACCGTGTGATCATTTAGCGTTCTGCTAATTCAATTTGTATCTTCACTGTACCTGTGTGCTGTCGCTGTAGCTGTATCTGTAGCTGTAGCTGTATCTGCATCTGTAGCTGTAGCTGTATCTCTATCTGCATCTGTATCTGTGCATATTTCGAATTTATGTTTTTCTAAATGCAAAACAAAAGCAAAAAACGAACCAAAAGATGTGCCACATGTACATACATACATATATGTACATATGTATATGTATCTAGTGCGCTGGCGCCGCCCTGAAGTGGGGGCACCAGGAGTTCATCCTGGGCCTCCCTCTGATCGTTCTATCTCAACTTTGAGCAGCTTGCGGCATAGATTTGGGTCCAGATCTGCCCCCTCCCCTCACAAATGTTCTCGGAATCCTCGTCCAGCATTGACTCGTCCAAGGGCGAAGGCTGCTCCTGCTTCCTCGAAATCAATGTCAAAGTCAAGGGGGTGTCGCGAGTCCCTGCTCTGGGAGGGGAGGGGAGGAGGAGGCTTCTCCCATGGCCTGGGCTGCACATTTTCAGGGTCTATGGGTTGCTGCTGCTCCATGGAAGCTGTCCAATGGCATGTTCGTGGGATGCACAGCAGGACAAGGGACGTCGATGTGCCAGGCCTGGAATCCTGCTGTGGCTCCACTGCCATAACTTCTATGACTTCTGGCTCTTGGTCAGCGGCCGCCATGGGCTCCAAAAACTTTCGGGATTCAAAATTGGGATTTCCACTGTAGGAATGTTCGCATCCGGTTTGCTTTTTGTGGTGCTCTTTTGTTCCATTGTGCGAATGCTGAAATCCTCTTTATAAGTACATGCATGTGTACCCTACATTTCTGTGACATTTTGAAATCAACAAGGGAGGGACTGTTAAGGACATGCAGCTGGCTGGACACTTTCCATTTCCGTCTCATTGTGGCGGTCGCCAGAGCACAAGAAGAGTCTCGGTGTGGCAGGCAAGTTGTAGACTCGGTGTGGCAGGCAAGTCGTAGTCTCCGGGGAGGCTCTAAGCTCCACTAGGGAGTACTGGGAGTACTATATGTAGGTGGGCGCCACAAGGTATTCTCTACTCTATCCCACGTACATTCCTTTGCTGCCACAAAAGTTTTCGAACCAATTTGCTTCAATTAATCAACTGCACGTGTCATTCCAGCAGTTGTTGGCCAGTATCGGGCATCACCCTCCCTCCCTCTTGGGCTTCGCTTCATTCATTCTTCAAATTCCTGAAAAAGGGGGGAGAGAGAGAGGGAGAGAGAGAGAGCGAGAGAGAACTGTCAACTGTCAACAAGAGATTTCACGCCTATAATTAAATTAGAAGTTCAATCCTAAACGAAACTAATAAAACGTCTGCCATAGTCGTATTTTTCGCTTTGGCCAAGAAAATACTGACTTAAAGTGTAGACTAGAAAGATTTAATTTTAATTTGAAATACATATAAATAACATAAACAATATATGTAGAAGTAGAAGTAGAAGTAGAGAAATTCCAAATTCCAATTCCAAATTCATAATTCATAATTCATAACAATTCAATGGGTTTCAGATGCGGATGGTGTGGATAGTCGCGATACTCAATTGGTTGATTGATTCTTAAAGGAAAGTACAAATGGATTGACGCCATGGAGATCCACTGCAGAGCGCCTCTTCCACCTGGTTCCAGTTCCAGTTTCAGTTCCAGTTCCCAGAAGAGAGAGCATTTGCACTTCGTTGCCACCTTTGAATATTTTCATGTTGTTTAACAATTCATAAGTGAACAAATAAACGAGAAAAATGGACTACAAAAAGAGGCAAAAAAATACATACCTATACATACATATATGTATGTACATATGTGTGTATGTATATTTTCCACTCTCAATATTTTCTTGCCTGAAAAGTTTTTCGCGCGTTGCAGCAAAGATAATGAACTAACAAAAACTACAAGTGAAATAATATGAAAGTGTGAGAAGAAAAAACGAGGAAAAGAAATTGAATTCGAATCGAGAAATTTTGTAAAAATTTCCATAGCCCTGGCCCGTCGGTCGCTATCAATGTTTACAGATTGTCGCAAAAAAAAGAAAAAGAAGGAAAAAAAGAGGAAAAACACGGCATATAAATGTATATAAAATATTCCACGAAAGAATTAAAAGTGTAGGAAATACACAGCGAAAAGGAGAGGGATTGGAGGGGGTAGGGAGGGGGGCACGGGGTGGTAGGGGAGTTGCTATTTGGTCAATCATTTAACAGGGGATTGGTAGATTTTTAATAACTCAAGAAGCAAAATTTGGGGGGGATGAGGGGCGGAATCTGTGGCAAAAAAGATTCCACTATAAATAATTTGGCACTCGAGAGGGAGAGGGGGAAGGGGGATGGATGGGGGGGCAAGCGGCAAGAGAGAGAGCGTCTTGCTGCGTTTTGCCACTGCATAAATTAGATAGAAGATGCCAGACAGACGTCTGGGGCGTCGGCTGGTGACATTTCGCACTCAATGGCCATGGCCATGGCAGTGGCAATGTGGCAATGTTGCACCCGCACAATGACTCGACTCGACTCGACAGAGGCTGCCTCGATCCCATTGTGCTCTTAATTAGATTTGCATATATGCAAATGCAGATGCAAAGGCAGATGCCGCTTAGTCCTTGCTGGAGGAGAGTGAATTAAAGTCCAGCTAATTGTTTAGAGATTCTGTTTGATACACAACAGCCACAAGCTCGATTGTCTATGATCGGCCAAAGGATAACAAAGAAGAGCAACAACAGCGTTGGTGTCCTCGTTGAGCATCCTTTAAGCCTCAGGCAACGCGTTGCCTGGCCAACAAACGTATGACATTGTGGCATGTTGCATGTGGCAGGCGGATGCACTTGTTTCGCCAAGCCAGCCATACATTCCACTCCAGAAGTTTTCCCCCCTCGCTCGCTCTCTGTCCTTCCACTGAAATGGATAGCATTCACCATCAATTAGAGTCCTCACTGTACTGAAGAGCGGTTAGAGATTTTGTTTTGGCCCCCAATTAGTGGCATTAAATGCTACTACCTCAAAAGCTGCTGACATGCTAAACGTCAATGAATGAAAACTATCTCTAAAATGCAAGCCCCAAACTTATAAACACATACATACACACATAGATACATACATATGTAAACATATGTGGAATATAGAAATAATAACTGAAAATTGCATTTAGGCATTAATATGTTTAAATATGTTTCAAATGAAATATAATTCATATTTAAATTTAATAAATTTCCAAAAAGTTCCGGAAATAAATATTTACCTAAAATATGTTGACGTTTCTTGTTCCCCTGCCCACTTTTCTCCCAGTGTACAGCCCACATTTAATGAACATAAACTCCCCCAATGGATGGGGCTGCCACAGCTACTGAAAGGTGCAGCGGCTTGTTGGCTGGGGTTGCAGCTGCCACCAAATGTTATTGTCAACAGCAATTAACCAGCGTATTGTTTTCGGGGCACACATTGATTTAAACTCCATCGATCTATTAATAAAAAAGTGAGTTTTATTCAATCAATTCATTTAGTTTTATTGCTGCACAGTCGCAGTGGCAGTGGCAAATATTTTGAGTGGACACTAATTCCCTTTTAAGGAATCCCTGGGGGCTTCTTGGTGGCCAAAGTTTTGGCTCCTCCAATTGTTGTCAATGGCCAAGTTTGCCGTTTTGGCAGTTGGATTGAAGCTCATGAGAAGTTTTGTGAGAAAATTAACTCAAGGAAACATGGTTTTCCCTCTGGGGAACTTCGCTTCGCAGATGCCAAAGCAGAAAATAAAGGATAAACCATTAATTGCATGGAAAAATGGAAAAATGTTCTCGTTTCTCGTCTCTCGATTCTGCTTTGGCTTGAGGCCCGGCCATGCCTGCTCTCCGCTCCGCAGCCAAACAGAAGCTAATAGAATTTTGTGGGAGATTTTCGTTGCATATTCCTGCCTTGGCTCTGGGGATCGCATTCTCAAAGTGTCCTTTTTCGCCGCAATTAAATTGGAAGCAGCCAAAAAAGGTTTCCACTTGGAAAAATCTGAATTTTAAGCTCCGCAAGAGATGGAGATGGAGAGAGCGGGTCTTATCACCAGCAGTGTGTGTGTGTGTGTGTGTGTGTGTGCGTGGGTGGGGAGGGGGTGGGGTAATTCAATTGATTTTAGTTTGGCCAATGGCAGAGAGAGAGCCTTTCTCTTGCTGCCTTTTGTTCTGTGGCATTGTCCTGCGGGGAAACCGAAAACCACACAACTGGTCACGGCAACATGGACATGTGGACATGATGTAACGTGTGGCATGTGTGGCATGGGTGGCACGAGTGGCAAGTGACAGATGAACAGCAGAGACCAAAAATTAGTTGACTTATTGTTCGCTCATTTATGGCATATCAATTGGCCATTTCGATGGCTCCCTCTCCCCTCCCACCCACTCATCCTCGTGTCATTTCCCCCCCACTGAATTTTCTGCCATTTAAAACCATTTTCCACTTGATTTATTTGGCCAGCGCCAGAGACGACAGATGGCCAAAGTTTATTCAACAAGTTGAATGGAGTGGAGGGGACTGGGGGAGTGGAGGGGACTGGGGGAGTGGAGGGGAGTGGCGGGGACTGGGGGAGTGGCGGGGTACAACCAAAATCAAGGTCTTTGCAGTTCATTGACTAACAATAAGAGTCTGTCACTCTGCGGCGGTTCTTTTCAACTTTCAACCAAGTTGCACCAGAAATGGTTGCTGCCAAGTTTCGTGCCTGGATCTGGGGATAGTTTGTTGGGGATCCTCCTGCCAGTTGTGGCCCAGTTGGTGGCCAATCAGAGCCTGGCGTACAAATGTGTCACTGGGCCAGCCACTTGTCATCTGCAGCAGACAGGTGGAAGTAAATATAGCTACAGGTTGCTCTTACACAAGCTGACGCTGGCGAGGCATGAACATGACAGGCATGACGTTCAAATTCCAAAATTAGGAGGCAACAGGACGCAACAGGATGCAGCAGGACGCAACAGGAGGCTGTCTTCCAGTAGCTGCAAGCTTCAGTTGGTTGTTGGTTAGGTAACTGCCCCTAATCTGGCCCTAATCTGGCCCTAATCTGTCATCGACTTTCAGTTTATGCTGCAAATATTATTCTCTGCTTTGGGTCTTGAGTGTTTCCAGGAAATCGTACTATAAATAATAAACAAAAAGCGAGGGCCTAAACCGAAACCGAATTTGCATAATGGTACGCGTAATACGCAGGCTGCTAACCACAACAATGTTGCTGGTTGCTAATCTATTGGCCGATTGCCCCCGAGCACCACCCCACCCCGCCACGGCTCCGACCCCGTCCTTAAAGAGACCTTTCAACGCTTTTCCCGCTCGAATGCGGCAAGTGTGTTTATGTTTAGGCCCCAAAGGCACACTGCCACACCAGGGCACGGGGCACGGGGCACTGGCACTAAATTATGTTGTTTTAACTTGGCTTTAATGGCCCTTTCCGACTTGATTTTCTTGGGCGTGTTGTTGATATGACCGGAAGCAATGCGTTGCCCCCAACCCGCCTCCTCGGAGAAGTGTGTCGATTGTGGGCTTGGATGCATAAATTGAGATTCCAAAGTTCCCAAAAGCAACAGATAACAGAACAGCAGAGGCAGGAGGCAGGAGGCAAGAGGCACCTGCTACTCAAATATGTTGTGGCAGGCATGTGAAAGTTTTCCCCGCCGCCGCCCAAACTGGAAAATGAGCGTGTGGCAAGAAAAATGGAGAACTAATTAAAGTTTCCTTTCGGATTGGAAAATAAAGTTAAACGCAGCGTGAAATATGAGGCATAATAGGGGATACTTTGCCTTAAATATTTATAAGATGCAATTACCTTTCCCTACTTTTGGGCCAACCCTCGCCTACTACTACTACCTCGAATGGCCTTTGGGCCTTCCGTTGGCTTTCATATAATATTTTCCAGGAAAACCATTCGGGAAAATGCGAAAAACTTGTCGTCGTCATCGGAGAAATGCCCACCTGAAAGGCAGTTACCTGTCTGCGCAGCAGGAGACCTTACGATGGTGGTGCCTCCCCCTACCCCTACCCCTACCCATACCCCTCTCCCCTACCCCTCTCCCCTCGATTATTATATGGGGCTGGGGTTGTGTCCAATATGTGGGCTTGCCTTTGTCCTCTGCCAATTTGAGTGTTTTTGTTTAATAAACAAATAAGTTAAAGGTAAAGTGGATTGAAGAAAACGACGACGTCGACGACGACGACGACGACGCCACCAAGTCGCAGGAAAGTCCACAAAGGGTTTTTGTTTTTTTTTGTGTTTTTATCAGCCCTGTTGTTTTTCCCTTAATAATATTTTGGGCGGGGTTTTCCATTCGATTCTATTAGCATTAATCGCAACCGACCAGGAGAAGATGAAGGGGAGGAAGGGGAGGACGAGGAGCAGCAGGAGGAGCAGCAAGAGGAGGAGCAGCAGGAGGGGGAGGAGGAGTATGTGTCAATATGGATATATGCATAGTATAGTACCTTCCCCTTGTGCCAGAGAAATTTACGACCTCTCTGGCTCTGGAGCTTTGAACAACTGTTTGTCCTGCAATTTCCCCAGCAAACAAACACACACACACACACAGAGAGACACACACACACACACAGAGAGAGAGAGAGTTGGGGCTGGTGAGAGAAAGGAAATTTATTATTATTTTTATGAGCTGCAATTCCAGTTCCTAAAAGCAGGAGGAGGAGGAGGATGGGAGGGCCCAAGTGTTGAGAACTGTTGGAGGATCTCTCTCTTTCTCTCTCTCTCTCTCCCTCTCTCTCTCTCTCTCTGTAAAAGTTTTTTAATAACTTATCTACTTTCTAGCCATTTCTTGGACAAGAGTTGGCCCTCGCTCTCTCTCTCTCGCTCTCTTTTGCTCTCTCTCTCTGTCTGTCTGTCTTTTTGGAGTTGAAGAAAAATAAGTTGTGCATTTGCATAGCATACTTATCTGCGTAGGCGCTGATGACGCTCCACTGCATCAATCTGCCACTGATACTTGCCACTGTCACTGACACACCGACGTTGCCACTGCCACTGCCACTGACGTAGGTGTAGGTGTGTAGGCGTGGCAGTAGCACAGTAGCACAGACAACATCCAGCAGCTTAAACTCAATTTGACACGGAACCAAAAAATGCGAGGGGCAATTGGATGGGACGATGACGCAGGTGCACCGCCCCAATTGAAACTGAAACAGAGCGTCAGATGGATTCCGAAGTCTGCGTGTGTATCCTGTATTCTGTGTCCTGCTGCCTGTGACCCCCAAAAACGCAGTGGGGGTCAACGAGTGCCAGATTTTCCGACAGCTAGCAACAGCTGAAAGAGTTTTACATATATTTGATGTTTTCTTTTTGTTTAATAATAAATGCAGTCCCAGCGAGAGTGTGGCATGCCGCGTTTGCACTGCTTTGCAGCACATAACACACGAATTTAGAATAGTGACAGGTACTACCTGCAATATAACGATAATCCCCACAAGATTCTCTACATCTCCTATTGGCTTTAGGCTGCTAAGCGCACTTTTTTGTTGGCTTTCAGGTACGCCTTTTAGTCCTGTTTTTTGTGTGTCCTTTGGCGTCTTTTTTGTGGGACTTTTCTTCCTTTTGTAGTCCTTTCCTCGTAGTCTTATTGGAGAATTTTCAGTCGCAGGATGGCAAGGAGTCGGAGCTACTGCCAGATTCCTTTGCTGCCTTCTGTCTGCATTCCTTGCCCGGGCACACACATTCAGGAGATACATAGATAGATTCAGGATACTCGAGTATTTGCCAGCATTCTCCTGCATTTACATCTCGGGATTTAACGGCACGAGGCGTTTGTTCTCTTTCTTGAATTAGCTTTTCCCTCCGCCCCCGTTCCATAGTCGTATCTTAGTATCTGCCGCTGCTGCCGCTGCTGCTGCTGCTGCGTTGCCATTTCATTTCTGTGAAAAAATGAGCAAATGCCAGCCATAATTATCATTATGGTCGTGTTTACTTTGCTAGTTGGCAGATTGCTGTTTAAACAGCTAACTACTTGGCTGCCAATTGACGGAAGGACCCCCACAGGATTCCATGGAAATGGAAGGGCATTTCGTAGTCTCATCAAATGCATTCCATTTGCTTGCTGTGTGTTGCTGGAGTTCTGTCGACCTTGATGCGTTTCTGTGGCAACACGAGTGTCTCTCCTGGTCTCTCCGGGTCTCTGCTGGTCTCTCCGGGTCTCTGCTGGTCTCCCCTGGTCTCCCCTGGTCTCTCCGGGTCTCTGCTGGTCTCTCCTGGTCTCCCCTGGTCTCCCCTGGTCTCCCCTGGTCTCTCCTGGTCTCTCCTGGTCTCTGCTGGTCTCTCCTGGTCTCTGCTGGTCTCCCCTGGTCTCCCCTGGTCTCTGCTGGTCTCCCCTGGTCCCTCCTGGTCTCCCCTGGCCTCCCCTGGTCTCTCCTGGTCTCTGCTGCTGCTGCTGCACGGCCTCGACTTGTTTCCGGTGTTTACGGGACCAGAAGTGACGGTCGTGATATTAAAAAATACTCCCCTGCTCCGTGAAAAGTCACAAATAGAGAGAATATTTTCATATTTGTATAAAATGGTTACCCTAAAGGGAGGTGGAGGCGGAGGTGGAGGGAGGAAAACGGTTGTCCAGCTGTTTAAATGTTAAAGTGTTTGCCATTCGGCCTTTAAAAAAAATACTCGTATATTAAGTAGGTTTTTCCCATAATTGTGTTGTCTCGTAATTGAGCAAAAGCCAACAGCGGGGAGGGGATGCAACTCCATTTGTATACATTTTTACATCTAAATGAACGGATTAAACCCGAACCCATGCAAATGTGTCTATCCATTGGGTTAATCTGCACCCAGAGAAAATATACAGAAATACAGTCCAAGAATATTGATGCTTGCAGGCAAGTAGTTGGCCACTCGCAGTACCGATGCACCCGTCCCGTGGGTCTAGCTTTAAGAATAGTATACAAAATGGCCCCATCCCTCATTGTACGATTAGTGTCTAGACTTTTCTTTTAAGGTCTAAAGAGATCATCAGGGATTCTCCTTCATTTAATATTTAAACATTTCTCCGAGTGTATCTGTGGCTGTATTTTTTATATCTGTTTCTGTTTCTGTAATCTCTGTATTTGTTGATTGAACGCAGTTTTGGAAGTTCGTTAATTGGCCATTTTTTATGTGAATATTTGTATTTGTCCTTTAAACGGATTTGCCAGGCATCGAACCTGAAACTTGTTTTCCTGCTCGTATTTTTGTGCATCAATTTATTGAATCAACATTTACATGGCTCAACTTTGTTGTTGTTCAATTTCAGCTATGAGTGCGGCCTGGACTTAAAACAATTATCGAATACGAATACGAATACGCGGCATACAATTGCCAGGAGTCTCTAGCACCGCATCCAGATCCAGATCCATCCATCGGCAAGGAACCACCGACCAAGCAACCAACCAACCATTATTCGACCCGAATTGCATTGTTAATCCCAACCGAGTGGTTGGTGTGGTTGCAGCAGCAACGACAACCGCTCACCATTCAACCATCCACCCAATCCACAATCCACAACAAAAATCACGTGAGTATCAGTACCCCACTGCCTGCCACAAAAAACAACAACTGAAAAAGCCAAATAAACCAGACAACCAGAAAAATGTGTTGAATCTTTAAATTCGTTTCAAATGGGGGGAATGAGGGGGGAAAGAGGGCGAAATCTGGTTACAAGTGTGAATTTTTAATGCAAAATGTTCTCGTATCAATGAAAGTTCTGCTTGGGGCCTGGAAAATAGGTGAAAATGAGGGCCCACTGTCCTCCGGATTGGGATCAATTTGCTGAACTCATTTTCATAATTAAAGTCACAATAAAATATGCAAATATTTATGACACTCTGGCGAATCAGTGATTCAATGATTCGATTCTGATTCGTGACTGCCCAACAACAACGGAAGAGGATTCATTTTTGATATTGTACAGATTGGATTTCCTCTGGCTTATTATAATATTAATGGCATGGAACTAATGCTAATGCTAGTCAATTTTAAACAAAACCAAATTGGGTATATTTAGAATGTATTTTCTGAATGAATTCATAATATCTAAAGCTAAAAGTGTGGGGAAAACCAGGTGTTCAAATGGCCAAGCGACAGGTGCGTTTTTGGTACCCCCAGAGGCTGTTCAAATGATCCGATTAATCTTTATAGTTCTGAAAGTTCCTTCCTAGGAATCTGTACATAGAGAGAGTTATATTCAAAGCTTAAGAGATCTCTCTCTCTCTCTCTCTCTCTCTCTCTACAGTCCCCAATCTTTTAGGATACTTTTGACCTTGTTGGGACTCTTTTCCCTTCCAATGATGCAGCTATTAGGGTTCTCTCATTTGCCATTTCCCCCTCTCCATCTCTCGATCTCTCCATCATTCCATCATTCCATCATTGACTTCCACTCACGATTTACTCTGGCTGGATTTACTCAAAAAGGTGCCAATTGTTTATACCAACGCAAATCGAACGAATGAGCGAACGACATGTGCAAAAATGTGTCCAAGCTCCCCACTCCCCCCAACTTTCTTATACACCAATACATATATGAATATATATAAATATGTATGTATTTTTATGTTTGTGAATTCCAAGCTTAAAACTCTGTTTCAGACTCGCTCTCACTCGAAAATCTGCCGCTGCTTTCCCTTGGATTTCGTTGATTCGATTCGATATTTGACTATTTGTTTGGTTGCAGGCTACAATGGGGGTTTACGGCTTTGAGGTATATTTCCAGGAAATGCGACAAAAGCGTGAAGTCCAAGAAATTCAACAAAAGCCAAGTGGAGCCAAGTCGTGCACAAAAGGCGATTGGTTTTTTATTGGGTGTGGATTGTATTGAAGCCCATGAAGCCGGAATGCTGTGAAGGTCTTCCTCTGAATTGTTGAAACAGCAAGGATCGGAAACTATTTGCAGTGCATCGCTTTGTGACCTTTAAACCCTAAACACTCCTCAATTTATCATCCCGAGTCTATGAGTCTATGGGTCTATGAGTCTGTGGGTCTCCGAGTCTGTGGGTCTGTGAGTCTATGAGTCTGTGGGTCTGTGAGTCGTCGATGAGGAACTGTAACAATAATTTACACATTTATTCTCATTTCGTTTTTCTTTGTTTTCTCAATAAGCCAGCCGCCACACAGAGACAGAGAGAGGGAGACAGAGAGAGAGAGAGAGACAGAGACAGAGAGAGACAGACCTAAACCTCATATGATACCATATATTATTTATAAGCTCGCGCCATTTAGCGACACTCATAGAAACAACCGCAAATCGACTTATACACTCGCACGAGAACTCATAGATACAGATACAGTGAATGCAGAGCGACGGGAGAGGGGCAGGGCGGAAGGAGGAAGAGGACGAAGAGGAGGAGGAGAACCCCACCACACTACACTTTTTATTATGCACGATAAATTAATGATAATTTAAAGATAACTTTTATATAAACAATAAATTTTGTTCTCTCTCCCGCTCTCGCTCTGGCTCTTCTCTGTTCTAAAAATAGCACCCGAACAGTTACAAAAAAGAACGGAATGGAATGGAATGGAATAGCGATTAGAAATGAAACACAAAAAAGAATGTCGCTTGGTTGGTCGAAGGTTAGGGGGTGGTGGGGGGGGCTCAATATATCGAAACGTTCTTATTATTATTATTATGAAAACATAAAGAATAATTAACAACTGTTGTGGCTGTTGTTTATTCATGAAGGTGGAGGATTTAGTTTTAAATTATAGATCTAGGGATTATTCGAAGTCGATGCGAAACTTAATATCAATAGGACAAACCATAAATATACATTTATTGGGAATACCAATTGTTCATATTTCTCTTATGGTAGGACTCGTAAATTTCAATGGTTCCTGTGCCACATGTTGATGCCTATTCCCAGAAAAGACATTACCAATATGAGTCTAAGGATTATTCAATTTCAATCAATTTTCTAGTCCACCAAAAGATTGATTAAAAACCAATCAAAACCATAAAAACCAAAACAAAACCACAACACCAGAAGATCAACAACAATGGGCCGCTCTCAATAGCCAATATCTGGCTTCTCCTCCATCACTCCATCACACTCCATCCCACTCCATCCATCCATATGTTCTATCGTTTATCTATTGACTTTCATCGTAATGCGGAAGTCAGCCAAGGGCGTCCCACACCCCCAAAATTTCCATACAAACGGCAGCAGCCGCCGTTCCGTTCAAAACACAGAAAATCTTTGAAAACACAAACAAAACTTCAGTCTGTATGGGGAGTATATTGTCTGCCGTTTCCACTTCCTCCACTGCCACTGCCACCGAAAAAAACAAAAACAAAATCAAAAATCTCATGAAATGTATACAAGCTTTAACTGTCATTATACACCCCATAAAAAAAAGACAAAAAAAGCAAAGCAAAGCAAAGCAAAGCCAAAAAGTCAGAGCCAAAGGCAATGCCAAATCGGAAAACAAAAGGTCCAAAGAGAATAAATTTGTTAAGCGGCAATTAAACGTCAATGGCGACACTTGAAATGCGATCCAAAGGCGATGGATCGGCTATTTTGGAGCTCGATTCGGGTCTGAAGAGGGCCGCCTGAGTATTATAACTGACATTTTCAAGTGAAGTGACTTGTAGTTCCACACCCTCACCCTCGCCACCACCACCTTCTGCCCCCACATACTCTGTCTCTGTCTCCTTAAATGATGTTTGTTTTCACTTATCTTGAGGTCTTATCAAGTGTTTCGTTCATACATGCACATTCATACCCCTCTACATCCAAATAAATAATTCCCAATCATTTATGTACGGTGGTGGGATGTTGAAATATTTGATAGCAATTTGATTAAGAGTCGCGCAAAGGCAAAACCGAAGGCGCCGGGTAATTAGCTTACAAATTTATATGTATTATAGAAGCTTACACACAAATGACTGACTGAGTGACTGAGCGAATGAATGAAGAACGGGCCGATACGAGTTCATCAATCAATGGCGGAGAGGCGACGACTTGGCTGTGGCACTGCCTAACTGGACTTTGATTGGCATCGAGGAGGAGGGCTGAGCGGTTCAATGGTTCAATGGGGCCTATCAATCAATGGGTTACACGATTCAAGTTACAATTCAATTAGCCAAAGAATAGGCCTGGGGGCTCGAGGCTCGCATAGAAGACCTTTAAATTAGGTGGATTATATTCTTCACACCTTCCCAAGCAGCGCTGTTTGCGATGTAAATTGGAGATTAATCAACTGGATTGATGGATAGCTTTGGAGATGTACATATGTACCTTAAGTGGAATCGAGGACTTATACATATGTAGGCTAAGGGAAGGCATCTACATCCCCTCTAGTGTGGGGTAATGATTTGCATTCGAACTCATTTTGAGGGAAACAGACGGCAAGCGTGCCAATTCTTCAGATTCTTCCGTAAGATGTATGAAATGAAAACCCAGAGAAGACACGCACATGTCATTAAATTAAAGGACTTGCAATCCTTTCAATCACCGCCTCAATCGTAGCTCTTCTTCCATTCATAAGCCAAATATTTAACCCCAAAACCATTGAAAACTCAGACAAAACATTCAAATTCAATCATGTTTGAGGGTTACTTGATGGAGCGGTGGAACATCAAGCGGATAATTTAAGTAAATGCCAATTAATTGATTCCATGACAAACCAAAAACCAAAACCACAGACAAAGATACAGATACAGATACGGATACAGATACAGATGCACACAAATGCCGAATACGAGACAGAGATCTACCAGTCAGTCAGTCAGGTAGCTTTTTATCCATCAATAAAAACCGAAAAAACAACAAAAAGAGCAAAAACAGACAGAGAGAGAGGGAGAGACAGAATACGATTTATCATCATGTGTGTGGTGTGTGGTGTCAAATAGTGAGGGTTTTAAGTTTCTGTTTCGGTTTCTGTATTTGTTGTTGTTTTTTTGTTTGACCTGCAAGTCAATGGGCGGTATTGATAGACCTCTTGGATGAGAGATAGAGAGAGTGAGAGTGAGTGAGAGAGGTAGAGGTGCCGCCGCCACTGTGGCTGGGGCACGTTTCTTAGATCTGTTTCTCTCCTCTATTTTGATGGTTATTGTAATGTTTGGAAGACCGCCGACCACCTCCTCAACTGCTTAATTAATGAGTTTTCGCTTTCTACTTTTTTCTCGCTTTTTTTCGCCCTTTTCGCTTTTTTTTTTCGCTTGTCGCGTGGACAACCAGACAATGACTAATCAGAAGATGGAAATAGGTTGGTGTTGTTTTCGGTTGATTTTATTATGTTTTAGTTCTTTTTTTTTGCCTGGCAATTCTTCTTGTTCTCCTTCTTCTTCTTCTTGGGGGGTTAATTGAGGAGACCACCCACCGCCTGCCGCTGCCTGCCGCCACTGCTGGGGGGCGGGGACTGCTTCGGGTACGGTCGAGTTAAGTTGAGTAAACAAATTGCATTAATTTGTGTCTTATTATTTAATAACAAAATAAATAGACAACAGCCGACAGTCGACAGCCGGCAGCCGGCAGCCGGCAGTGGCGATAATTGACTCAGCAGGAGGCGAGAGGCGGAAGGCAGAGAGGGGGGAGTAGTGCGGGTGTGTGGGTGGGGTATCCATAGCTCTGCAGCTCTGCTGTGTACTTAGCTTGTCGCTTGTTGTCGGTTGCTGAGCAATTATTTTAATCCCATTCAATTACGAATCGAACAAATCGAATCGAATCGAAACGGAATCGTTGCAGTACAAGGAGAGGCAGACCGGGACACGCCCTGACCTTCTTTCCTGCTCAAGAAGGTGCCTGTTCTGCACCTTCGACTTGATTTGGCATAAATCATTCCACCACCTAACCAGAGCCAGAGCCAAAGGCAGAGCCAAAGTCAGAGCCAAAGGCAGAAGCAGAATCCGAGTTTGAATATTTTTGCCTCCTTCTTCGGTTTTGCTGTTGCTGCTGAATTTTTGAAGGACTCTGGGGGGATTACGGCATGCCGGCAAGCCAAGGATTTCCGTATATTTATTCGAGTGTATTTCAATTGGAATTTCCCAGCTCCCAAAAGACCCTCAAGTGGGTGATAATTAATTTGAGCAAATAATTGAGCTAAATAAAATCCCTAAAATAATTGGAATTCGAAAAGACGAAGTCTATTGAGCCATGCAAAATCTAGAAGATTCCACTGGGCCCTGGGGATGGGATGGCCCACATTTTGTATCTAAACCACAGAGTCATACTGAATCGGCTCTTTGCGGCACTTTTATCGAAATATTTCCATTTCAAGTTCAAATTTGTGAAATGGGAATTCATGGGCCATGGGCCAAACTCTCCCCCATAGCCCCCATCTCTCTCTCTCTCTCTCTGTCTCTCTGTCTCTCTCTTTCGATTCAACTGTGGCCCGAAAAAGTATTATAATCGGGCGTACCATAAACCCATAAATTTTGTATTTATTATATGATAGGCATACACGTGTGTGTGCGAGTGTGTGCGTGTGTGTGCGTGTGTGTGCGTGTGTGTGCGTGTGTGTGCGTGTGTGTGCGTGTGTGTGCGTGTGTGTGCGTGTGTGTGCGAGTGTGTGCGTCACATAGAGGTGTTGGCATGGAATCGATTCTGATGGCGCCTCTCCCCCAGAAAAGGGGCAACACACACTGAACACTGAACCCGAAACTGAAAGGCGAACCTGAATCCGAAAACCGCAACAGCCCCAAACACCCCTCACCCCTCCCCCTCCCCCTTGGGGAGCCTTACCTGTATAATGATTATGTTTATTCGAATTGAAGACATGCGAGAGACGATTTTTATCGCCCGTTTCTGTGCGTACTATTAATATAATTTTATGTGCAAAAATATTCCAATTTCAATTTCATTCGAGTGGGGGAATAGCTGAGAGAAAGAGAGAGAGGAGAGAGAGAGGGAGGGAGAGCGCCAGAGGTTTCTTATCAGCAGCGAAACACCCAAAAATAAAACCCAAGTCGAGATAATGCGCTACGGAGAGGGAGAAGGGGGATCATCATGTGGAGGGTACGGGGCGGGGCTGCAAATCTTTTTTGGTGTTAGTCGGTGTGTGGTGTGTTCTCTCTGTCTCTTTCTAGCACAGCCACAGCCACAGCCTTTCTGTGGCATGTGCAGACACTAAACTTATTAATAAAACATCGACAAAACACCATATCAATTCTGAATTTGTGAATTCTAAATTCCGGATTCCGTTTCTGCCGATTCAGTTACGGATCAAAGGGGGTTGGGGTGGTTAGGGGAGGCTAGGGAGAGGGACTTGGACGTAGTCGCTTGACCGCTCCGCTCCGCTCCGGTATCGGCAGTGGCAGTGGCGCTGGAAGAACGAGTCGCAGCCATTTGCTGTTTGCATATCGCTTTGCCATTAATCGCAGCTGGATTTTGTTGTTGCTTCCACAATATACTTTATACATACAGACATATGTAGATATATTCGATACATATATGTATATATATGTATATATATTTAGCGATAACAACAACAAAATGTTTTATTTTTAGCTTGGAGTATTTATAAATGGCCTTGGCGCTCCGATTCGATCCGCTCCGCTCAGTGGGGGGGAGGGATGGACAGAGGGGGTCTGATCTGGTCTGGGCTGGAGATCTGGAGCCGAAACATATGCTGTTCTCCTGAATATCAGGAGTAATTGGTGGATTTTGGGATCTTTTCTGAATGATTAGGTGCCTATAGACTTGGGGTACTATAAGGAGCATTCGGTTACAAGAGTAGGCCAAAAGGGCAAAAGTTAACAGAGTTATATTCGATTACTACACTACTTCCTATATATATACATATATATGTATGTATATGTCTAGATTATAAGTAAAGCAAAACAAACACCTTAAACACACAACACACCTACGACTACTACTACATGCATACATATGTACATATGTATCTTCAATCTTTGTATAAAATATTCACATTTGAGCTTTTCTCCTTGCTTTAAAGTTGAAACCATTAAGCCATAGTTTTGCCTTTGGCAATTTGTAGCTCGGAAGCCGCAAGACATTTACAAGTTTCTCCCTTAACTGCGATTAACACTCATTCAGTGTCTCTCCCTCTCTCTCTCTGTCTCTCTGTGTCTCTGTCTCTTTCTCTGACTACTCTGCTGCGAAATGAGAAGGATTTACAACTTGATTCATACTTACATATGTATGGCCCCGACTTTTATCATTTACACAGGCAAACACGAGTCGTACACACACACACACACACACACACACACATACATATGTATATCTGCTCCAAGAACATGGACTGTCGCTCATTATAATCTCAGAACGTCTGAATGGGGAAAATAATAATGAAAGAAACTGCAGTTCTCAACAATTTATACGCATATGCCTCAGCGCACAAGAGGATGGCCCCAACGCCCCCCCGCGCCCCACCCACCCACAATTTGGGCAACAAGATTTTGGGGGATAAGAGAAGAGCAGAGAGCAGAGAGCATGCACTTGAGAGAGAGAGAGAGAGAGTATGAGAAGTGGAGTGAGAAATATACTATAAATGCACTCTAGCTGGGGCGCTGCTAATAATACAAATAAAAAATACAGCAAAAAATTACAAAAAATAATAATATTAATACCAGTTAAACCACTTTGCGTGCAATGGCAGACAACGAGGCAGACCCCGGACCGGCCATCGTCCATCGAGTACAGCAACAACCTGCATGGCATGGAACTTGTTAAATTGTTAAACCCATCAAGACAAGACCCAGCCCCAGTCTCCAGTCCCCAGCACCAGCATCAGCTCCAGTCACAGACCCGAAAGAAGTGGTCGAAGCCAGTCCGGCAGCCAGCCATCTAGCCATCCAGCCAGCCACCCTGTCACCCAAACAAACCAACAAACTGGCCAAGAAGAAGGCCAGGACGGGACAGGACTGGACCTGGACCTGGACCCCATCCAGAGGAGGAGTAAGATGTAAAATGGAGAAGGAGATGGAGACCACGTCGCGACGCATTGGCTGGCAAATACACTAGAGAGAGAGAGAGAGGGAGAGAGAGAGCCTGAGTCCCCGAGCTCTGCATTTGATAAAATAGATAGAGAATATTTCTAATAGAGACAAAATGAGGAGAAAGAGGAAGAGAAAAGTGTTGGCTGTTGGTTGTTGGAAACTGGATAATCTTGATGGGGTGGTGGGGTGGTGGGATGGTAGAACGGGAAAGACTCAAACTTGAAACCGAATTGATTTAATCGAGGAAATCCAATTGAGCCGGAATATTAGTCGGGGGCCACAGAGACCACTGAGAATGCAGGAAATGAGATTATTATTCCCGGATAACCCCTAAAAGTATGCTAAGGCAAGTGCTCTGCCAGGAAGAAGGATCCTTCAAACAACTTAAACTGCCGCACAAAGCGATAGTAAGAGATAGAGAGAGAGTAAGAGAGAGTGAGAGAGAGAGAGAAAGGCATTTGAGGCATTGAAGCATTCTGTTTGCACCATGGAAATGGAAAACCCTCTTTTTTCCGCTCTCTCTCTATCTCCTTCCCTCCCTGTGCACATGCACGGAAATGGTGTTTCCTGTTTCAAAACCACTCAATCCTTTCTTTCTCTATTTTTTCCCTTTGGCTTTTTTTTCGGGTGCAAATATTTGAAGGGTGAGGAGACGTGCATTCGTTCTAACGAGGGAAATGAAGGCAAGAAGGAACCCGGTTTTCGGCTTGGTTGTTGTTTGTGCAGCATCAGCAGCAGCAGCAGCAGCAGCAGCAGCAGCATTGCCTTTTGGCGGCCGTTGCATGTGCACATGTGGCGCGTATTCAAGTATTTCCCCACGGTCTATTTTTAGAAAATCCAGTTTTTTGGCAACACACAGTCGGACAGCCGGACAGGCAGGCAGGTCTCTGCTTTGCATGAGAGAAGTCAAACGAGAGACGGAGACAAACAGAAAGAGAGTGTGAGAGAGAGAGAGAGAGAGATAAAGGCGACTTCAGCAGAGATTACAGAGATCCTCCTGCCTGGCTAGGCTCATCATTCCGCTCATAAATGTTGCATATTCGAGGAAATTCCTTCGTTGTTGCCGCTGCATTCGTTTGTGTTCGTTTTCTTTTGCGCTGACCTCCCCAAAAAGCCCTTCACTTTCACACGAAGCGAAGCTGGAATGGAGGCCTGATGCCTACTGAAGTATATGGCCAGATCCAGTCTGCCTGCTCTCTCTCTCTCTCTCTCTCGTTCCCTATCTCTTTCTCTCTGTGTTTGGGCCGCGTCTGCTGCTAAATGCCAAAGCTGCTGGCTGTCATGTGTTGCCTCCTTTTGAGGCCAGCAAAACGGCGCCTCATCAGGCATCAGGGATAGAAGGAAGGGGAGTGGAGACGCTGTGGAGTGGAAGTTGGAGCTGCAGCTAAGGCAATGGTATGCCATGGAGCCCCCAGCCCCTAGCTCCAGCTACAGCTACAGCCTCCTGCCTGCCTGCCACCATCATCATCATCATCATGAACGCTTGCTTGGGCTTCTTTGAAAGTGAAATTTGCGAGTGTAACACATGCGATGACAATGCTGCTGCCACAGCAACCGGGCAACCAGCAACCAGCATGCAGCATCCCAGCTTCTGAGGCTCCACACAGCATTCACGGCTCTCTTCTCAACAGATGATGCCTTGACATTGTCGAGTGTGTGGCATGGCGTGGCATGGCGTGGCATGGCATGATGCGGTATGGTCGCAAGAACGATCTTAAATGGAATCATTGTCCCATTGAGGAATTATTTTGTTGCAGAAACGAGAACTGGGTTAAGTTCCGGAGAGCACAATACCAAATTATGAATGAACTTGGAGGGAGAGAAAGAGTCGCTCTTTAAGACCGAAACAGAGAGAAATGATTGAGTGAATGAATCAATCGTTGGCCATCCATGAGTGCACTCGCACGCTCCCTCACTTGTTTCCAATCCTTTAACCATTATTTAAAGAATTTTCTTTAGTTTTTCGGCTCATTTACTTTGCGTGTTATCGTGTCTTTTCACTTTCCTTTGTGCGGGGCGGGACGTGAGGACATTGTTCAATGGAATGCCATTGAACAGATTGTGCGTACACGTGGGAGGGGGGAAGTGGGGAGTTATAGGTGGGATTTCGATCCCTGATTGCCCATTCAGGGCACGTTCTGTGGACAGAGAACGAGCGAATCATTTGCAACAGTTGAACAGTTTGTTTATTTTGTAATTTGATTCGAGAGATGCCAAGAGAGAGAGCGAGAGTTGTAGCTGGATATGTTGGGGCGTGTGAGATATTATGGTAAATGTATTAAGACCCCTTGATTGTGCTGTCCACCGTACATCATTGCGTTCCGTGCCATTCCTTTCTGACCGACAACCTTTCTGGGGCAATAGGCAATGCAATCAACTCGCCTCACATGAGACAGCTGTCTAAGTCCTGTCATTGGGAGCTCAGCCTTGCTGCCGCTGCTGCTGCTGCTGCTGCTCCTTCTGTCACGCCCTGCTCCATGTCATGTCCTTGCGGCCAACACGACCATTCATTTATCATATCCACTCGACAGAGCTCCTGTCGGAGCAGACCAGACCAGAGCTGTGGCCCCTTCTTCGATGAACTGTAACTTCAAACTTGAAAGGCTGCTTTGTCCTACTCATTTGCTCAAATCCCTTTGCCACTTTCTAATTACACTTTCTGCTACTTTCACTGGGCAGAAAGAGAGCGAAAGAGATAGAGGGAAGAGGGTCATCTCTGGCGATTAAATCAAATTGCACATTCGGGCCCAATAATCCATTTAACGGTTGGGCCCTGCCACAACCACAATCCCAACCCCAACCCCAACCCATCTTGAATTCCTTTCATGGCGAATGGGAAAGGACTTTGAACCCTTTTTTGTTGGGCTCCACGCATTCCCTGCGTGGGTGTGTCTGTGTGTGTGTCTGTTTCGGTGTATCTGTGTGTCTGTGGTGCTAGATTGTCTATGTGTGTGTGTCTGCCTGTCTGTGGCTCCTTTGTGGGGGTTAACTTGTTGATGATTGATGGCAGAATGGCCAAGTGTGTGTGTGTGTGTGTGTGCGTGTGTGTGCGTTTGTGTGTGTATGGGCAAGTGTAACGTGTGTGTCCTTGAACAGATTGGCCCGGCCCAGCGTGCTGGCCAAACAGAATAAGCAAAAACAATAACAATAGCAAAGAACATCAAATAATGAAATAAATAAACTCCATTAAGGGAATTTTCAATCAGCAAAGAGAACAAAGCCAAAGGCTTAAAGAGATTTAATGCAAAGTTAATTTTGTAATTAAAATTTCAAGCACATTTACGGAGAATCACAACTGAATCTAGGCGACGTACATTTGTGCACCCAAAAGGATTTATTTGAGATTATTGTGCACTCGACTTAAACGCCAGCCTGGATGCAAAATGTATCTTAAAGCATCTTATCTGATCTGCTCTGATCTGCTCTGCTCTCCTCCCCTAATTCGATGCATCACTGCAGCTTCTGTTCTGTATGTGCCCCTAATTGTGTTGGTCCCTTCATCAGAGGGGCAATTCGAATGCTCTCTAAAGAACCGAATCATGACCAAACACTCCCTCCCACCCGGACATGGACATGGCGGAGGATGGAGCTGGGACTGGCACTGAGACTGTGACTGAGATTAAAAAAATCCGACAGCGGAATGAGTCAAGCCCCCGCAGAATGGAATCCGATGACAACTGCCGGACTCTGGGACGATTCACGCACATTTTCCGTTTGATTTGTTGTAGGTTTGTCGTTTGTATTGTATACCGCCCTCCGTCCCTGATGTTTGCTAAAACACATACATACAAACATATGTACATATGTATGTAGTATTGTATGTAATGTAATGTCATGTCGTGTCGTGTCGTGTGTTGTGTGTTTATCCATGGGAATGCCTGGTGTTGTGGTCTGGGGTCTGGGGATAGTCATGTTTGTGTCTGGTTTCTATTTTTAGTGTGCAAGTTTTATTTTTAGACAATCCGACACACACACACACTCGCACACACGCACACGCACACAAAGAGACAGAGACAGAGAGAGAGAGAGACGCACACGTGTGGAGCAGCTAACAACTTTAACTGAAAAAAAAGTACATAAAACTGCAACTTGTTGCACTCTGCCTCTGCCAGAGAGAGGGAGAGCGGGAGAGCGGGAGCGAAGCCACTGAAAGAGCGCCTCGAGGCATCCCACGTTGCGGCTACGCGATATTTTTGTTTTTCTGTTACACAACGTCGCGCTGTGTGCCGACTGTGAGATACCCTTTGAAAAAAAGAAACGGGTAATATTGATTTTCGATAGTATTTGATGCGCATACAGAAGGGATTATCAATGCAAATTGTTATATTATGTTTATTCTTGGGCCTCTTTCTAGATATTTCCCCCAAAAGCTGAAATTTATTGATCAGCGAAGATCACTTTGGTATCTGCCATGGCAGCGATCGTTTCGCCAGGGTATCAAATGCGTCGGCGCATGAGCCTCCCTGAGCGCCGCATTTTCTCTCTTGTTTGTTTGTTTGTTGATTGCAACTAAGCTCTGCTCTGCTCTGCTCTCTCTCTCTCTCTCCATCGAATGCGCTCTTTTGCTCTTTGCTCTCTTCGCTCTCCCATGCTGCCGCTCTTTGCGATGGCCGTCTGTCCGCATGGCCATGCTTTTTCCCATTTCGTTAAACGTTTTATCACGTCCGTCTTCCTCTGCTCTGTTGCTCTTTTCTCATATTTTTCTTTGAAATGTGATTCTATTTTTAGAATCGCCCGCTCTCTTCTGTTTCTCTCTCTCTCTCTCTCCCTCTCGCTGTGTATGTGTGTGTATGTTATTCTTTGCTGCTCTCTGTTTACTTTATAAATATTTAAATTGTTGTCACGTACTAAGTTCTTAATAGGTTACGTTATGTGTTTATTTAACTCATTTTGATTAGAACTCGAGAAAATACGAGAATATACGGAAGAAGAGCGCCGTATAAGTACGGAATATACATGCATATGTACATACATATGTATTTATCCTAAAGAACAGAGTAAACCCATGTACAGACATACATTTCCTCTTCTAGGTGCCACCCACCCGCCACTGATTCCCGTTCAAAGTTCAACTTCTACTCTGTTTCATTTTTTTTTAAAGCAATTCCTTACTCCGCTCCCCACAGATGCTCAACTTATAGTTCGTTGAAATGAATTGTTTACTCAAGTGTAATTAGGTAATAGAATAAATGAAAATACACTCGCAGCAAATATCAACACATCCATTCACAGGCACATATACATATGTACATATGTATAAATAATTTCAAATGTCACACAAAACATAAACTTATTAGAAATTGAGAATTCAGTTTGCCTGACCCTCGCACAGCTGTGCAAAAGTATTCAGGAAAAATTAGACACACTTCGACAATAAATGACTGGCAATATTGGAATAATTGGAGCAATCAAAAGAAAGCAATCGAATCGTATGAGATTACATGCCATTACACATGTGCATATCTTTATGTTTAATGTTTATAAATAATGAAGTTTACATTGGTCATTTGCAGAACATTTCCAGTCACATTCGAGTCCTCAATTTGTTTAAATGTTTCAATAAATGACACCTTTTTCCAGCTCTTGGAGAACATGGAGAACTTCTCGTATGAGTAATATTCTAGGGGCTGCATTACCTTTCACCCTGCATTATAGAAAATACTCGAATGATGTTCGTCATTTGTTTATTGAAGGTCACTGTGCAATTTGGAATTTGTTCGAGGGCCTAAAATCTTTGATTTGGTTAATTTGGAATTTTCGAATTTTGAAATGATCAGTTTTGGGGTTGCGCCCGGTCCCAGATGCCCGATACCCCCGATGCCAGATGTTAGAGGGGCCATGTACTTAAGGGGGCGTGGGGGATGCTACACTCAACGATTCTATAATTTCGAATTGTTCTTGTTGGACTTTGGTGCTTTGAGGTCACCCGCGATCTTTTTGATGGCCGGCGGAATATGCTTCGTCACTCCCGGCTGGGAGCTGAGGAACGAGATCTCGAAGAGGGCGGGACGACTCGAGTAGACGTTGTGCAGCATGCTGATGAACCAGAAGAGCAGGTCGTCCATGTTCTGGAGGGTGCACTGGGCGAACACGGCCCCCGCATCGCGGCCATGTTGATGCGAGTCGAAGAGGGCGACGATTGAGGCACGAAAATCGAAGGTGACCATCACCGTTCGACTGTCCGCAATTACGGCGGCAAACAGGTGCGGGGGCGTGCCCGTGACAATGGCCTTCTGGAAGACCTGCAGAGTGATCTGGAAGATGCGGGACAGCTGTAGGGCCACGTTCCGGTTGTACATGGGACTGGAGGTGTCCGCCTCCATGTGCGTGTAGAACCACTCCTCCAGGCGGAAGTTCATCTTGTGCTGCGTCCGAATGGCCGCAATCGCGTCCGGGATGTTCAGGTTGAGGTTGCGCGGATGCGGGCTGCCCGCCGATATCACATTGTGGTAGACACTGTTGCCATCGTTCATGGCATTGCCGAACAGCTCCCAGCCGCGGGCTGGCAGATTCGACACCCGGTGGTAGAACCTCTCCGCCTTGGCCACCTTGTCGGCCAGCAGCAGCGATATGAGGGTGCACGAGTTGGTGCCGCTCTGCTGGAACTCCCCGAACCTCGACTGGCAGAAGTCGCGTGGGAACCACCAGATGTTCAGGTTGTCGATCTGCTCGTGTATGGCCATCTCGATGAAGGAGCTTCGTCCTCTTCTGGGTAGGTTTCTTCTGGCAAGGCTTCTGGCGGCGAAACTTCGTCCACTCCTTCCTCTCTGCTCTCTCCTGGCTCTGCTACTGCTACTGCTGCTGGTGTTGATCCTCACATAGTTTTCCGCAACCGGATTCACCCTCCAACAACAGTAGTACGTCACCGGGCACCTGAATGGGAATGAGACTGGGATTCCAAGCGGCGATGACTGCTGCTCCGGCACCTTCACCGGCTCCTTCTCCAGATCCTTCTTCGGCTTTAGGGGGGTTGGGGGCTCTCTAACCTAACCAAACATTGAATTTTGCGTATCTCTTGCCGGAGAAGTACTCCGGGGGGACAGATACAAATTTTCCGGAATCGAAAAAAAAAAACGAAACAAAAAATGTCTAGACCAACAAATGACAAATAACGAACAAAGTGTGATGTTGGCCCAATCGAATGGTTTGACAGCCTTTACAGGAAACACCCAGGCTATTCTTTTTCCCAATTTTCAACTTTCAGACACACAAAACATTATGACGCTCTAGATGATGGGTAAATGTATCTCCCATTACTTTAGTTTTAATCGGAACTTCTAGGAACAGTCCAAATGGATGTTTTTAGCTCTAAATGGAGTAGTTTTGTATTAACAGGAATTATGCACTCATTTATTTGGTCTCCGATTCGCTGGAACTGGTGGCCTCCAGTAGCATTCTCTGAGCCCACGGATAATCTTTATTCTAGGAATGGCAGCGAAGAGTCTATTTTAAGACTGGCCTAAAAGGGGATTTGGATTCGTGGAAACGCGCTCTTCTCAGAGTGTCAAAATGCTGCGCAAATATTTATCAGTGGCGCCCAAAATTAGCCAAGGCCCGGGGCCAAGTAGTTCTAATTTTAAATTGCAACATTGGCGAAAAAAACAACAAGAAAGAATACTAAAGAATAAACAACGGATGGTAGGAGGGACGGACGGACGGGAAGAAACAGAAAATAAAATCGAGAAACAAATATGTGAAGTGTGTCGGAAATGCTAATTTATGGTGGCATGAGCTCTTTGGGGTGTTGATTGAGATTGAGATTCAAGAAGTGCTTGAACGATTGCTGGAACGCCTGAATGGAGTGTGGTACAAGTTTCTCAAGAGTCTCCATTTCCAAGAAATATTCCTGGAATTCCCACTCAGATAACTTTGACGAAAGAAGTCAATAAATGTTAATGTAGGTATATTTATGATAATGCTGGCAATGAAATGGGGGAAAATGTCCAAGGAAAGGTAACAATGTACAGGTATACTTATTCAGGAACAAATTTACTATAAAGGCACTTCGCTTGGTAATATATTAATATAAACATATTCGCACGGGAAATGTCGCACGAGAGTGAACCATTTTTCTCATATTTCTGTTTCTTTAGATACTCGTAGTAGAATATTTTAGAAACACTTTGTGAAAGATATTTTAACAGGAGGTTAGGTTAGGTTAGGTTAACCCGTACGACCCTCCTGGGTCTCCCATAGGCCAGTAAGGCCCTTAGTTATCAGGTTGGTTATGGACCTTTACGCGGATGCTAGTGAGGGTTTTATATCACCTAAGATTGAGGTGTTTTTGGCGAAGGCCAGCAGTTCCTTTGGCAACCTCTTGGAGGCAGGAGACTCGTCTTTCTTATAGGATAAACTTATATTCAATTCATTTATATAATAATATCGGCACAGACTTATGAGGCTTATGAAATGTGTGCTTTAATTACATTTAAATCTTTTATTTTGGTGGCTACACACTTGCATCTTCATCTTTAATATTTCCACAAATGAAATATTGAAATATTTATTTCCGACAAAGTAAATATTTGAGCTCCGCGATATGTTATCGATTACCCGCCCATTTGTTTGTATGCTTCAGGCTCATTAACGTTTTCGTTTGAATAAACAATTCATTACTTTTATATTAATTAAAGCTAAATGTGAGAATTTAAGTACAAACTCAAACAAAGGATAAACAGCAGCACTATCCTCCTCCTCCTCCTCCTCTCTCTCTCAGTCTTACTCTCTGTGTGTGTGTGTGTGTGTGTGTGTTCTTTCAAAGGGACTATCCCGTAATCCCATGCCATGAGTGGAATGCGCTTTCCTTCCAGAACAAACAAACAGAACAATGCTCGGAACGCAGCAAACATCTGGAATGCGCTGCTGCTGGATGTTGGATGCTGGATATTGGTGCTGATGTGTGGGTGGGTGGGATAATAGCAGGCCAAGTAAATGCCAGGGACAAAATCAGGGATCCATCACTCCATCCTCACTCACTCACTCTCTCACTCACTCTCTCACTCCCTCACTCACACGGTAATACGATGCGGTTAATACCTCAAACGAAATTGCATAATGTTGAAATCAACGCGAACGCGTGCCATAATTAACAATAACGAGCCATGGAAGGCACCACATGGAGGGCATTGGGGGGGATAGGAGAGGGATAGATTCCCCTAATCCACTTATCACTAAACCGAAGGATGAATAGATGGATGGATGGTTTGGGTGCAGTGCTGGGAAAACGGAATTACTGGACGGGAGGGGTAGCCGAAATGGATTTAATTAGGAGGTGTTCTCCTGGCAGCTCCCTCGGTTGTTTTCCTGTTTTTTAAACACCCCTAGGAGATGTGTGTGGGCTGTAGGAGTCAAGGCCATTTGACGGCAACAGTTGACATTTGACTTCAACTGCATACTCGCACAGCTTGCCGCACTTCTAACACCATTTCGTTGCATATCCTCTGGGTTTTCAGGAAAACAGTCTTTTATTGCTTTCCTGCCGAGTTTCCGAGTGTCCGACTCCTTTGAATGTGTGTGTGTGGGGGTGGCTTCCAAAGGCACGTGTTATACCCTGAACAACGAGTAATTGCAGTTTTCCCAGAAGCAATATAATGTTTCCGTGCTAATAGCCTACATATGTATTTCAAATTTCTGAATAAATCTACACACTGTTGGTCTTCTTGGAAAAGCCACACATTTTATACAATTTTTATACAAAACTTTGTCTAAAGACATCTTCTACGTGAAGGGTAGAAGGGTATTACCAGCTTCGATCTCTGACGAAGCCTGGCCTCCCCTCTGGCTTGTGTTTGTGTTAGTCTTTGTCAAACTCACATTCTATCATGCATCAGAAGTGCTAGTGCTAGTGCAACGGCAAGTGCTGGAGTCCTCTCGGATGGAGATTTGAATTGCAGCCTCACTTAACTCCGGATAGACATCCTTCCAACGCTTATTTGCATTTTTTTCTGACTGTTTTTCTGACTGTTTTTTTTTTGTTTTTATTTTCTTGCAGTGTGAGAATCTGTTGGGACCCATAGGCGTCGCGCTGAACGGCCCCGGCCTAAGGGGCCATGACGCGTTGGCCCTTTAATCTACTACTCTTGCTGTCGGTGGCAGTGCGCGACTGTAGCAATCATCGCACCGTCCTCACAGTTGGCTATCTGACGGCTCTCACTGGCGAGCTCAAGACGCGTCAGGGCTTGGCCATATCCGGTGCGCTGACGATGGCCCTGGATGAGGTAAGTCTCTTCAGTTGGATCCTTCCTAGGCAACGGCTTGGATAACACTCCCCCGTTCCCTATTTTTCCCTACTTTGTTTCGCTTAAAGGTCAACAAGGATCCGAATCTGCTGCCAAATGTGACGCTGGACCTGCGCTGGAATGACACCAAGGGTGATACGGTATTGGCCACCAAAGCCATTACCGAAATGATATGCGATGGCATTGCCACCATATTTGGTCCGGAGGGTCCTTGCTATGTGGAGGCCATCGTGTCGCAGAGTCGCAACATTCCAATGATATCCTACGTAAGTTTATTCCCGACTTATGATCTGATTCCCACCACAGACAATTTCATGCATCGCATCGTTTTTATTTATTTATTTTTTTGCATTTTGTTTTTGCATTTTGCAGAAATGCGCAGAGTACCGTGCATCCGCTATACCGACGTTCGCCCGCACGGAACCGCCAGACACGCAGGTGAGTGGAGACCGAGGGAATGGAAGGGGAATGGGGCTGCAACAGGTGGGAGCTTGCAACTTGTGCGTCCGTCCACCCTTGTTCTGAATCTTTCGCTAAACAGGTCCCGGGGGATTATCCATAACAACAGCGAAAAAAAAGAACAGAACCACACAAAGGTCATGAAACACGAGGCATGACCCCTGCATTCCCCGCCTAAACCCCTTGTATACTCTTCTTTTTGGTGCACACGTGAAATGCTCGTATTTTTGCAGGTCGTTAAATCGCTGCTGGCTTTGTTGCGCTATTATGCGTGGAACAAGTTCTCCATCCTCTATGAGGATGTGTGGGCCCCAGTGGCGGATTTGCTCAAGGATCAGGCCACCAAGCGGAACATGACCATCAACCACAAGCAGTCGTTCATCGACAATCGGGCCAAGTGCTGTGAACTGGGCCTCGATTGCTGTCGTTCCGGCTATTGGTATCAGGTGGGTTCGAGTTATTCGCTAAAAACCATATCCAAAAGTCCAAACACTCAAAGAACGAACTCTTCTTCTTCTTTGCAATTTCATCAATAGCTGGTGCAGAATACAATGAACCGCACTAGGATCTATGTGTTTTTGGGTGCCGCCAATAGCCTGGTAGACTTTATGAGCTCCATGGAGACGGCCGGACTCTTTGCGCGTGGCGAGTATATGGTGATCTTTGTGGACATGATGGTATACTCGGAACGGTAAGGGATCGCGGTTGATCGTTGATTGAACAGATTGAAACACATTCTTTTTCTTGGCTTACAGTGAGGCAGAGAAGTATTTGCGGAAAGTGGATCAAATCGATCTCATGTCCAACTGCCACAGCACCGAGAAGTTCAACCAATTGGCTCGCAGTCTGCTCGTCGTTGCCTCCACGCCACCGACCAAGGGATATGAAAAATTCACAGAGCGCGTGCGCACCTACAGCTCGATGCCGCCGTTCAACTTTGAGATACCCAAACTGTTTTCTCAAAGCAAATTTAGCAAGGTAATCCATTGGATAATGAGTATTATACTTTGAACATATGTTTTGGATTCCCTGCAGTTCATATCGATCTATGCCGCCTATCTGTATGATTCGGTGAAACTGTATGCCTGGGCTGTGGATAAAATGCTGCGCCAGGAGACGCGTGTGCTCACCGATGAGGTGATCTTCGATGTGGCCAGCAATGGGACGCGTGTCATCGATACCATCATCAAGAATCGTACATATATGAGTGAGTCCTTGTCCTTCCGTTCCCCAATCTGCTTGCTGATTGTCTTTGTCTGTATCCAACATAAAGGCGTCACTGGGTCCACGATCAAGATCGATCGCTATGGTGATTCGGAGGAAATTTCTCCGTGCTGGCCTACAAGCCCCACAAATGGAACAACTCAAACGGTGTGATATGCCACTATCACATGGTACCCGTGGCGTATTTCCACCAAGGCGAAGAACTTCCAGTGAGTGAGTCGTCTTCTCTTTTAGTTTGCCTTTTGCCTTTCGCCCTTTGCCTTTCGCCTTTTGCCTTTGCACTTTTGACTTTGAGTTGGTTCCTGCACGTGTCTCCCACAAGGGATATCGATCTGTACTCACGTGTATCTATCGTATATCTATCTTTTCTATAGGAATACAAACTGATCAATGGCTCTATAGATTGGCCCTCGGGTGGCGAGAAGCCTACGGATGAGCCCATGTGTGGGTTCGCCAACGAACTGTGCAAAAAGGACGACACACACTATACCTCCACAGTGGCTGCCGTGGTGCTGGGGGTTCTGCTTTTCTGCTCTGGCGTGATCACCATGAGCATCTATCGCAAGTGGAAGATTGAGCTGGAGATCGAGGGTTTGCTCTGGAAGATCGACCCAAACGAAATCAAGGGTTATTCCGGCAACGAGATTGTCGCCTCCCCCAGCAAGGTAGGTGGACAATCCTTTGTTTTGAGCCACCCCCCTTGAACTTCCCCTCTTCCCTCCCCGTGCTTAGGTCAGTTTGATGAGCGCCCAGAGCTATGGCTCACGCTGGACAAATCAGTTTGTGACCTCAACGGGTCGCCTACGGGGCGCTGTGGTCCGCATCAAAGAATTAAAGTTCCCGCGGAAGCGTGACATCTCCAGGGAGATCATGAAGGAGATGCGTTTGCTGCGCGAGTTGCGTCACGACAACATCAATAGCTTCATCGGCGCCTCTGTGGAGCCGACGCGCATCCTGCTAGTCACCGATTACTGCGCCAAGGGCAGTCTGTACGATATCATCGAGAATGAAGACATCAAATTGGATGATCTGTTCATTGCCTCACTCATCCATGACCTCATCAAGGTAACTAGAAACATAGTTAACAGTGGAAACGGAACCCACCCCCTACTACCCCCTAATCCTTTTCTCTGTGATCTACAGGGCATGATCTACATCCACAATTCCCAATTGATCTATCATGGCAATCTCAAATCCTCGAATTGTGTGGTCACCTCGCGCTGGATGCTGCAAGTCACCGACTTTGGGCTGCACGAGTTGCGCCAGTGTGCCGAGAACGAGTCGATTGGGGAGCATCAGCATTATCGAAGTGAGTATCCGTCCGTTCAGTCACTACTCTGGGAAACAGCTGCTTTAATCTGGATACGAATCATCTTGCCTCGCAGATCAACTGTGGCGTGCACCGGAATTGCTGCGGAACCATATCCATGGCAGCCAGAAGGGCGATGTCTATGCGTTTGCCATCATCATGTACGAGATATTTAGTCGTAAGGGTCCATTCGGACAAACCATTTTAGAACCAAAGGATATTGTGGACTTTGTTAAGAAGATGCCGCTCAATGGCCAGGAGCCGTTTCGGCCAGAGGTCGAGTCCATAATAGAGGCCGAATCCTGTCCGGATTATGTGCTGGCCTGCATCAAGGACTGCTGGGCCGAGGAGCCCGAAGAGCGCCCCGAATTCAGTGCCATACGGTATGTTTCTATCTCTTTCTCGCGCTCTCTCTCTTTCTCTCCACAAGTTGTTTGTAATTCGAAAAAAATGTTCATTTAGCAATCGCTTGAAGAAGATGCGCGGCGGTAAAACCAAAAACATCATGGACCAAATGATGGAAATGATGGAGAAGTATGCCAACAACCTGGAGGACATTGTCACCGAGCGCACACGTCTGCTGTGCGAGGAGAAGCTCAAGACAGAGGATCTGTTGCATCGCATGTTGCCCCAGTCGGTGGCCGAGAAGCTGACCATGGGTCAGGGCGTTGAGCCGGTGTCCTATGATTTGGTAAGAAGAATGATCAAGTGATTGCCTTCCCCACACTTACATAATCTGTTGTCCCCTTCTCTCCATTCCACCAACAGGTGACTATTTATTTCAGCGATATTGTCGGCTTCACGGCCATGTCAGCGGAGAGCACACCGCTGCAGGTGGTTAACTTTCTGAATGATCTCTACACGGTGTTCGACCGCATCATTCGCGGCTATGATGTGTACAAGGTGGAGACCATAGGCGATGCCTACATGGTGGTAAGTTTACTCTAGGACACACTCTCTGTATGGATATCTAATTGATGTTCTTGCTGTTGACGGCAGGTCTCTGGTCTGCCCATTAAGAACGGGGATCGCCATGCGGGCGAAATAGCTTCGATGGCCCTGGAGCTGCTGCAGGCGGTGAAACAACATCGCATCGCCCATCGTCCGAACGAGACGCTAAGCTGAGGATCGGAATGCATGCAGGACCGGTGGTGGCCGGCGTCGTGGGCCTCACGATGCCGAGGTACTGTCTCTTCGGCGACACTGTCAACACGGCCTCGCGAATGGAGAGCAACGGGAGGCGCTGAAGATACACATTTCCAACAAGTGTAAGCTGGCGCTGGACAAGCTCGGAGGCGGGTACATCACCGAGAAGCGTGGCCTGGTCAATATGAAGGGAAAGGGCGATGTGATCACCTGGTGGCTGACGGGGGCCAATGATAATGCGATACAGAAGAAGCCTGTGGACATGATGGACATGCCGCCTCTCTTCTCCCGTCCAAGGAAGAGTCCGAAGCTGAATTCCGACTCCAGGCAGCCAAGTATTCAGGCCATGCACTTTTGTGGGACAGGATCAAGGCGTCAGAGCAGTGTGCCAAGGCCGGCGGATGTCGAGTCCACGTACAGTCTGCAGGGATCTGTGAGGGAGTCGCCGCGAGTCAGCAAGAGGGACAGAGACAGGGAGCGACCAGTAAATGGACTGGGTGGAGCACACTTTGTGGGCGGAGCACTCCTGGAGTCGGCTCTGGCCTCGCTCAGCACGCTGAATCATTCCGAAACAAATGAAACGAACTGTGATATGGATGGAGGAGTAGGAGGAGCGAGTCTAGTACGCCAGCCGAATGCTCTGCACAAGCCCCTGGCCATGGTGCGGCCCCACCGGATTATCAGTGCCGCCCAGCTGCCCCTCGGGGAGGACGACGACGCCGACGGCACCACCGTCTCCCAGGTGGACGTAGAGATGCTCCTGAGGGAATCTCGATCCCTGGATCCTATGCCGTGGCAGCATCTGCGCAAGCGGCACGAGAGGGTCAAGCTGCCACCCTCCAAGCTGTCCAAAAACAATTCGCGATCCCTGGACACGGGAGTGTCGCTGATCAGCGGCAATCAGAACGGCGATGCCGCGGAGAGCCAACTGGAGATCGACGACGACATGTCCGCCAATCCAGTGGATGCCAACGATAGCTACGACGATGAGCTGGGTCTGCTTATGCGACATGACAACGGCCAGCTGCCCACGCTCCGCTACTCCGGCAGTTTTCCCAATGCCAATGCCCACGCCCATGGCCAGATCAGCATCGTTCCCACCGGCGGAAGCTCCAGTCGACGGCGCACCAGTAATGTCTCCAGCGGCAGCTGTGCCAAGCATCTGAACAACAACTGCAACGGCGGTGTGAATATCGAGGACGATCTGGAGTCTCCCCTGCTGCAGCGCCAGGCCTCGCTCTCTGTACCGCCTGAGGAGATGTTGGCGCACAGCAAGCGCTGGCACTCGCTGGAGCATATGGAGCCGGGCGGCGCCGCACACGGAAACGGTGTCAGCTATGCGGCCGATATCGATGGCCCTGTCAGTGGTTTGGACATCTTGGGCGGTTCCTCCTCAAATCAGCGTCCCAGAGGTGGCGGTGGCGCAGGCGGCGGAGCCACCAAGTTGGGCAACTGGATGGCCAATTTCTTCAAAGGGAATGGAGTGCGCAGCGGGGAGGCTAGGCGAGTGGGAATCCTGCCCACCGGTGTGCAAGGAGTACGAACTGGATTCACGGATATGACGGCAGCGGCAGCAGCCGGAGCCCGAGATCGTGAGAGTATAGTGTAGAGAGTAGGATCTAAGAGGATAGCAGGATAGGAGGATAGGAGGATAGAAGGATGGGAGGATAGTAAGTTGGAGGTGAAAAAGTTACTCAGGAACCGTGTCGAGCAGGAAACGATCGTCTTTTGGCTTATTTCTTCGTTTTATGTATTGTAGTTTGTATCGATCGAACCGATTTGTGTGTCTGTGTTTGGAGACTGGAGATGATCCATATACAAACCTCTTTACCTCGAAATCGCTGGATTATCTAAAGCTTGTCGATGTGAAATAGGATTCAAAGTATATATTTCAGTGTAATTCATGCAATTTCGAGGAATCAGAAGAATGATTAAAGCATTGAATATAGATACGTATTTGAAAACTCTACCCTACATATAAATATTGGAGAAGCCGAAAAAACCGTCTAGTCACAAGGTCTTCAGACTAGTTATTGTTTTATATAATATATAAATATATATACTATACTATACACACACCCACACATCTAAATGTACGTTTGTAAATGTAACTCAACCACACACATACACACACACACACACACACACACACACACACATATTTATATGAGGAATCAAAAACAAAAACAAATATTTGATGTAAATGTAATTGGAAATGTTTGCTTTTCTATACAAAATGCGATGCAGCTTAATGGAAAACTAGGTAATTTATGTGTTTCGAAAATCAAAAGAAGAAAAATTAATGTATCAATGTTTTTTTGCTAGTATGTAATTAAGTGCGTGTGATTGTACGTAATATTTAAGACCTTAACACTAAACGCATTATTTTAATTATCTAATTATGAAAGAGAATTGTGAGAAGAGTTGCGAAAAAAGGCCCGATATGAGGTGTTTTTAGCCTAAATGTATGTATGTATATTTTTAAAAGAAATTTGTTAAATTTGCCATATATAAATACAAAGAAAAAAGAGAGTAATGCTATTTTTCGGTTGCGAAGTTTTAGTGCAATGGCGATCAGCGATGCACATTTCAAATTTGGAAATTTGGTAAGTATCGATAGTGAACTATCGATTGGACCTTCGATGTTGCTTCATTCCATAATTTGTCAATCAGGGTAACACCCAACCTATATTATACAATATGTATGTATGTACATATGGAATGGCTTGCACTTATGGAAAAATCAACATTTTAATAGGAAAATCGTGCGAAATTTGTCTCGCAAATTTATTAGAGCTTTAGGCGCGATAACCCCGTACTCTTCCATTCAGGCATGTGTGAACAGACAATTTTCGTTTATTAAGGGATTTAGCGAGCGCAGGAAAAAAGAGCGATAATAAAATGTTTAAGGGAAAGTACAGCAAGGGGCAGGAGCCGGGGCCGGGGCAGGACAGAGCTTAATTACATTAAGATTTGAGGTTTTCCTTTCCTTTTTTTATGGGTTTTCCCTTTGTGGCCACGAAGCAATGAAGAGTCATAGAGCTGTAGAGCGCCCGCCATGATGAGGCAATCTAGTATTTTCTTCTTCTCTGATGTCCTTCTTGATGGTTTGCTGGGAATGAAAATTCAATTGTACCACTCATAGAACAATTACAAAACAACAAGTGCAGAAACGAGCATCAAAAATAAAGGGTTGAGTGCTCGAGAGTTGAAGGACTTGTCATGCATACTAAATAGTGCGCTTCTATACCCAGCATGCGGAATGTTGATCCTAAAGGGTAGCTTAGGGTAGGTATACTCCTGGCCATGATTGTGACATCCAGGGGACTGTACATACCATTGGTGTAGGTTCCACAGTTTGTATATTCCATGTCGCATTTTATAAGCCCAAAAACGATTAGTTTGGTATACACAATATGAATGATATATGTACATAGGACTTGCTTTAGTTAAACATATTATTATTCTTTACCGAACATTATAGAAGGGCATGCCAGGAAATGGGCAATATATGCTCAGAAAGCCATCGGCAACCACACAGCCTGCCACTTCCCTGTCCATCAATCGATTGGCCGGCATCGAAGACATCGACGCCAACGACAAGGAGAACATCCAACTCGTCTCGGAGTACGTCAACGACATCTACGACTATCTGTACAAGTTGGAGATCGAGCAACCAATTCGCAGCGATCCCCTGGCCGGGCAGAAGGAAGTCAAGCCCCATATGCGGGCCATTCTAATCGGCTGGATCAATCTGATGCACTCGCACATGCATCGGACTGCCGGGACCTTCCAGCTGGCCGTGGCCATAATCGATCGCTATCTGCAGGTGGTGAAGGACACGAAGAGCAGCCAGCTGCAGCTGGTGGGCGTGGCGGCCCTGTTCATTGCCAGCAAATACGAGGAACTGCACCCGCAATCCATTGAGGACTTTGTCTTCATCACCCATGAAACCTACTCGGCCAATGAGATCCGCAAGATGGAGCTGCAGATCCTCAAGGTCATCGATTGCAATCTGTCGCGTCCGCTGCCAATTCATTTCCTGCGGCGCTACCTAAAGGCGGCAAGGGCAGGGGATGGGCACCGTGCCATGTCCAAGTGCTTTGTGGAATTGGCCTTAGTTGAGTACGAGTTGACCAGCTATAAGCCATCAGAAGTGGGTTCTCGACCCAGCGATCACTCACCATCATATCGTAATGCTGTTCATTCTGCTTTCAGATTGCGGCAGCTTCGCTCTTCCTGGCACTGCATTTGCTCAGCGACGACTTGCCGGTCAGCAGTGGCTTCAACGACGAGCACTGGACACCGACCCTGGCCAACTACTCCCGCTACCCGGCCAGGCACCTGAGGCCCATTGCTCGACAGATCGCCAAGTTGGCCCGCGATGCACAACAGGGCAAGCTGCAGGCCGTCCACACCAAATACCAAAATGCACTCGGGTACGAGCTGCGGGGGCGTCTGATGGACTCCCTTGTGGGCCAGAGCCTGAAGACGTACCTCACCAAAGTCACCACAAATTTAGTTCATTTTATTTGAAATTTCTAGCGGTTGTATATATTTTTTTAAATAGGTAAATAGGTAGATACTTTAATTTAGACAATATGAAATGTGAGTGAAAAAACTTTATATGCTATATCCAAGCTATATAAGTAAAGGTTTAGCCCTTTTCTATCTGATGGTCTTTGTAATGGGTATCTTATGGTCGTCGGAATAATATCTTCTTACCGTTTTTTGTTAAGCATTATAAAACACACATGCATACGGGAGTACGACTAAGAGTACGAGAGTATTCCCAAAAGCAAATCACGTCGAAGCAGGCCAAAGCAGGTCCCCGGGCAGGCAACACATTTTTAAAACGCCCCAACGCGCTGAAGGGACACGTGCATTAAACAGCCCGAAAGGACATCGACAGAACGACAGTAATTTACAAAACTCGTCGGCAGTTGACTTCACAACGCGTTTGTCTGTCGCGCAATTAGGCAATTGCCCTGCCGTCTGAATGTCTGTACACTGCCTGACGACCGTGTGCTTGTGTCTGTGTGTGTGTGTGTAATTGACAAAAAATGACATGCACGGAGAAAGGAAAAATAAACCAAAAATTGATTTTTATGTAATGAGTCCAGGACTGCATCTGACTGTTGTTGTGTTTTACTTTTTTCTTTTTTTTTTTGGGACTTTCATGGCATGCTGGCTGCATATTAAAAAGTGCGTGATGCTGCCTCGCACCTGACCTCTGGGCAAGGCCTGTCAATTTTTATGAAGTTAAATGCCCCTTCGACAGGTGGGAGATGGGTGGATGGGAGAGAGATGGAACATCCAGTGGAAAAAGGTGTTGCATGCAATGAAGCACATAATTTTAATTGATTTTTTTGTTGAATTAAATAAAGCATTATTAATGTGGGAGCCACACAGACATCCAATGGAATACATAAAGCCTAATTAATTGGAGCACATTTAAAAAGTTGTTTTTTAATTTTAACTTCTTCATTCAACTTCCTTAATTCAAATTCAAATATTGCCGCCAACATTATTGTGCTGCATTGCATTTTCCACCACTGTCACCAGTTTACACCTCCGCGCGTTTCCCATCGCTTTCGGTATAAACGCAATACCGCAGGGAATATGCGTTTAAATTGGCAGACGTTAATTATTTGTTAAGCTGATTTGGGTATTTGATGACGAAAATAGAAAAATAGCCTGTTATATCAGGCTTTAATAAAATAAATGAAAGAAAAATATCAAAGAAAGAAAATCTAATTAAATGCATAAATGGACCTCTAAATGTCAACGTGTGACAAAGATACCAGCTTCGAAAACAGTATTTGAACATTAATTAAAGAAAGCAGGATATAAAAATGTTCTGTTCAAACTATATATTTAGAGGTAAGTAGTACTATGGAATCGAATTTCAAAATCGAGGGGTATGATTACCGATCATGGACAGAGGACGAATAACCTATTGTAGACCAGAGGGTACTTAAATACATTTTACGACAATTATGAAACTCGAAAAGTTATCTTTCACTCTTTCACTCGTGGTCATTTTTGTTTAAAGTAAAGATCCATCCTTTGATTTACATACAGTATTATTATTTTCAACGGTTTAACTCAAGTTGTTCACCTATCTAAATAGAGGGGGTTAGTGGGTTAATTTCGTTGCGGGTGGCCGTACCTGTTATTGTTATACCATGTTGGAAACAAAGCAATTTTATCTCTCGTGATTTTTGGGTATTTAATTATTTCGGTGGAATAAGTCGTGCATTTGGTTACTATACATTCTCTTGATCCCTTTCCCGCCTGCTTGTTGCGCTTGTGTAGAATCTTCTTTTGCATGTTGACCTGGACGACAAGCAAAGGAAAGTTTTTACACGCAGAACAACAACGCTCGCCCCGCGACCCTCGCGACGCAGCCAGTGCAATACATTGAAATGCAAAACTACGGCGGAGCCGCAGCCGCGACAGCAGCAGCAGCTCCAACCGTCAAACGCCGTACGGACAGCTATGAGGCTGCCCAGCATCACCCCCAATCGCCTGAGAGCGATGAGGACTACGTGAACACAAGGACGCTACACCGACAGGCCCACCTCCAGTCCACACCAGTAGCCCCCGTTGTACCTATGCCCGCTGTGCCGACCACCACTGACGGACCCATTTCTGTGGAGGGTCATGTGGAGCAGCCAGAGTTCTCGGGACCCACCTCTTCCGCCTCCTCCTACCACGAGGAACGCATGAGACGAAAGCTGCAGTTTTACTTCATGAATCCCATCGAGAAGTGGCAGGCGAGGCGCAAGTTCCCCTACAAGTTTGTCGTGCAGGTGAGTGACTCGACGTTGGAGATCCGCCTCATATTGTTGCTTAATTGGCAATTGTCTCGTGATGCCTCTTCCGCAATGTGGAATTGGGAATTGTGGGGCGGGTGGCTGGCGGCGGACGCTTCTGTGTGTGACACATGTTTTGCTTAATTTACAGTCGCCTTTTAATCAGGGGTTTCAAGCTCTTTGTTTACTTAGTTTTTTTAGCCTGTAACACAAAAGGCCCACCTCGGGCATAGTCAACACTTAGACACTTAAGCATTCTGCCTGCATAGTTAAGCTCTCTTCGCTTATCGATGCCTTATCTGAAAGGTCTACTAACTAAATATAGGACATATGTACATACATACAACATTACGTATGTACGTGTACGTAATAAACTTGAAAAAATATCTTATATTTTACGGCCAGGCGTTCCCGTCTACACGTACGAATACGTACAATTTAGAAAATTATTCAATAGTATGATAAATGCTAGATTTCGGGGGGATTTTTTGTGATGATTAATTTGAAATTGGGTTGGGAACTGAACTTGACGGGAACTCCATTGTCCCAATGCTTGCCAGTCGTGATAGAAGCAGATTTGTCTATAGACACAAGGAAAATATGATAAGATTCTTAGATCATTGAACGCCCTTATCTGTGTTCTCAAAAGAAATACATATATACATACTCGTACATAGTAACGGCCACACACTTTAATTGGATTAAGCAAACACACCCACTGATTTGTATCATATTAATCCCCCTCCGTTCTACAGATTGTGAAGATCTTTCTGGTGACTATGCAGCTGTGCCTATTTGCCCACTCGCGTTACAACCACATCAACTATACGGGTGATAACCGATTTGCCTTCTCGCACCTGTTTCTGAGGGGCTGGGACTCGTCGCGTGAGGTCGAGAGCTATCCACCGGCGGTTGGTCCCTTTGCCTTGTATTTGAAATCGGAGTTTTTTGCCACAGTGCAATATGCAGTCGATGGATATGCCAATGTGAGCCGATCGATTGGACCGTACGACTATCCCACGCCTAACAATACAATGCCGGCGTTGAAGCTGTGTCTGCAGAACTATCGAGAGGGTACCATATTTGGTTTCAACGAGTCCTACATCTTTGATCCGTCCATCGACGAGGTGTGCGAATCGCTGCCACCGAACGTGACTAGCATCGGAGTGGAGAATTATCTTAAGGAGCGTGGAGTAGATGTCAATTTCGCATCTCTGGTATCGGCACAGCTGACGTTTAAGATCAAGACTGTGAATTTCAAGGCTAACGGTGGGCCTTTGTCGGCTCCTGATTGCTTTAGATTCGACATAGCCATACTGTTCAACAATCGGGACCATGACGGCCAGATGTTGTTGTCGCTGGATGCCGAGGCCACGCGATTGAAGTGCCATGGTGCCACGGATTTCATATCGGAGGCGAACTTCGACTCCATGCTGAGGAGCGTGCTTAACATATTTGTCCTTCTAACCTGCGCATTATCCTTTGCCCTGTGCACGCGAGCCTTATGGAGGGCGTACCTGCTGAGATGCACGACTGTCAACTTTTTCCGGTCGCATTTTGGCAAGGAATTAAGCTTCGATGGTCGCCTGGAGTTCGTCAACTTTTGGTGAGTTCGAAAGTGGAATAATTTATTTGAAAATCTCATTGATTTCGTCTATATTTTTAGGTACATAATGATCATTTTCAACGATATCCTGCTGATCATTGGGTCTGCCCTTAAAGAGCAGATCGAAGGACGCTACTTGGTTGTGGATCAATGGGATACCTGCTCCCTGTTCCTTGGCATCGGTAATCTGCTTGTGTGGTTTGGAGTGTTGCGCTATCTGGGATTCTTCAAGACCTACAATGTGGTAATCCTCACGCTGAAAAAAGCAGCCCCAAAGATTCTTCGATTCCTTATAGCCGCCCTGCTGATCTATGCTGGTTTTGTCTTCTGCGGCTGGCTAATTCTGGGACCGTACCACATGAAGTTCCGCTCGCTGGCCACCACCTCTGAGTGTTTGTTTGCACTGATCAATGGTGATGATATGTTTGCCACCTTTGCCACCCTCTCAAGCAAAGCCACATGGTTGTGGTGGTTCTGTCAGATCTACCTATATTCGTTTATATCGCTCTACATTTATGTGGTGCTGTCGCTGTTTATTGCCGTCATTATGGATGCCTACGATACGATTAAGGCGTATTACAAGGATGGCTTTCCAACCACCGATCTCAAGGCATTTGTTGGCACCCGCACCGCCGAGGACATCAGCTCTGGCGTCTTCATGACCGATTTGGATGACTTTGACCAGACAAGCTTTGTCGATATTGTGAGGAGCATTTGCTGCTGTGGCTGCTGCCGACGCGAGCAGGAGCCCGTCCAGCCCAACAGCGGCTACACCAGCCTCTCGAGTATTATGAAATAACTGGGTGCGCCATAGATAGGTTCGAGTCTTTGTAATATTTTGTTGTTGTTTTTGTAGTTAGTCTGTCATCAGCTTTATGTGTGTAGTGGCGTGTTAAAATTGTTATTAGCTTTTTGTATTAATTTGTTAATTGCCAAAGCACTTTAACCGAGAGAAACCCTAACGTACGTACCTTTAAGAGTTTCCAACAAACAGCGGCTCAGAATCACAGCTTTGACCATGGAAACGCGCCAGTTGGCAATGCAACTGTTTGAATTTGTAATGCACGATATTAATGAGTGTGTATAACGTGTGTGATATAAGTCAGAACCAGAACCAGAACCAGAGAACAATAGAAATTAAAGTATGGGAGCTATTTTTGCCGGGAATATGGACATGGTTCAAGTCCATGGGAACAATCGCATCCGAAACGAGTTTACGTACAAATATGAAATATGAGTCACTGCATATAACTGCATATGCCTAACATTAACAATACAGAAACCTTAGGTACCTAAGTCTCCAATAGGTAATTTTTTTTTATGTTTACGATGAAAAGTTTTCTATGCATAACCAAAATCCCTCTATAAACTGTATACTGATATTACAATAAAGGAAGAAAAGTATCGAAAATCCAGTATTGTAATGATCATTCTAAAGGACCGCACCAAGGATATTTTTCGATCACAGGAAGCCATGGAGTTGGGGCATTGGGCTACAATGATCAGCCGTGTCCAAGCCTCAGCCCATGAGCTTGAACATTAGGCACATTGTGTATTCTTTTTGATGTAAGAACAAAAAAGTTTACATAAAACCCTAAATCAATTGGCCAAAGTAAGAAACTATTTGAAACATACATATATAATCTGAATAAATTCCTAATATCCGACTCTGGCCACCTTTGGGCAACTCCGCAAAGTCGCTGAGTTATTTCTTCAATATCTCTGCCATATCAAGTTCGTCGATGAACATGCCGAGCGTGGATCGCAAGGATTAGGGAGATATTTCTGCTCCAGCCAGGGCAGCATTTGGAGATTCGAAAGTATATTTTTGCGAATCACCAGACGAGCGATGGACTTCAAAGAGCGCGGATTAGTCAACTCCAGGGTAATTTCCTTTTTGAGTTGCTGTCGAAGCGCTATCCAATTGTTAGGTTGCAATTGCTTTTTGCAAGGCAGCTGGAAGCCGGCGTTGTCTTGGGGGTGAAAGTCTTAGATAAGCCAAAAATCGAAAAAGAATTGTTCTCCAGATCGAAACATACACAGAAATTGCTCGAAGGCCGTTTAGTGCAGTTGGAGCGCAGCTCCCTGGCCACACCAGACAAATGTGTGCAAGATCGCAGCCCTCATGAATGAAGAGCTTGCCAAGTCCAGACGGTGCCGGTTGATGGCTAGCGACAGCGGAGCACACGAGCCATACAGATCTGTGCGGGCGCTGGCCAGTCTGGCCAACAGCACTCTAAGGACGGCTCACAGATTGTCGACAAGGGTGGCATGCTTTACGCCAATAAGACTTAGCCCTCGTTCAGGGCAGGGGACCGTAGCCACGGCAATTCAATTTACTGATCGGGGCATTGTGCTCCAGCAGTACCCGGACGCACTCATTGTGCCCCCAATAGGCGGCATATTTCAGGGGCAAGATCAGGCAGGCATCACATTGAAATGGATCCCGCTCGGAGCATCTGGTGCAGCATTCGTCCTCATGCTCCCCCATGCTCTCCAAGGTCTTGATCAAAGTCTGAAATAGCACCCAGTCCTCGAAGCCTGCTCCAGCAGCAGGCTGACCACTGTTCTTAAGCTGCTCCATGCTTCCATTCTTGCGATTTAGGCCAAAAACCATTCAAAAATGTAGATGATAGAGGTGATGAATAGCGTTCGGACATGCCCCAAAATGGCATTTCTATGTGACTTTACCTTGATCAGTGGAAAGCAATTTCGCGTTTTTTCAACCCCAAAAGTATGATCCAAAAATTCAGTCGTTAACGTTTCAGCAGATCTGAAAATCGGCTCCATTTCTAGTTTTCCCGATCGTTTGGAGGCAACAAAGACAATATGGATATTGCCCTTTTGAAAGTTTAATAGCTATAACTATAGCTATAACCCATCCATTGGTATACCCAAAAAATAATTGCAATCTTTGTAGTTCTTAATAAAGTTAAATATTTTATTTGTATGCTTTCATTGTTTTTATACCCGGTACTCGAAGAGTATAGGGGTATATTAGATTTGTGGGGATAACGGTTGTGTGTAACGCACAGAAGGAAGCGTTTCCGACCCCATAAAGTATATATATTCTTGATCAGCATCAATAGCCGAGTCGATATAGCCATGTCTGTCTGTCCGTCCGTCCGTCCGTCTGTCCGTCTGTCCGTCTGTCCGTCTGTCCGTCCGTCTTCATTTGCACCTATATCTCAGAGACTATTAAAGCTAGAGCAACCAAGTTTTGTATCCAGCCACCTGTGTGATCACACTACTCCAAATGTAATTCAAAATTTGGCCCCGCCCCTTTCGGCCCACACAAAGGACGAAAGTCTGTGGCGTACACAATGTTGAAGATACGAGAAAACTAAAAACGCAGAGTCATAGATAATGCCCATTTCTATCAGAGTGTTGAATCTGGATCAGATCGGATCATTATTATAGCTACAATGAAGAAAACCATTTCGAAAGTCATCATTCCCTCTCGCTCTCTCTCACACGCGACCCCATCTGCTTTGCTTATTCGTATAAATGAGCGCCTAGTTCTCAGAGACTATAAGAGCTAGAGCAACCAAACTTTCTATCCAAGCTCCTGTGATACCGAACCAGCACAAGTTTGTTTTAAAATTTTGCCACGCCCCCTTCCGCCCCCACAAAAGACGAAAATCTGTGGAATCCACAATTTTTAAGATAAATGAAAACCAAAAACGCAGAATCATGAAAAAATACCATATCTACCAGATTACCGAATCTGGATCAGATCGGATCAATATTATGGCCAGAAGAAACAAATTAAATTTCAGTGGCTACGCAACGCCTGCCAAGCGCTGACTCATGACCCCTCCCTCTCTCTCTCTGTCCTAAACACTTGTACGTCTCAAATATGTAGTTATACATGTCATGTAGAAATGTAGGCGCAGATATACAAAGCATATGTAAACAAAAATGGAAACATGTATAAAAATTCAAAATAAATTCATTTTTTTAATTTAAATATTATTTTCGTCCCTTTTGAGAACATATAATAAATTTCATAAATCGTAGGCTCATATATGTATGTATATATATACTGACTGAGTACCGGGTATAAGGTAGAGCCGCGGCCTTTGCTGCGGCTCACAACGTTCCCTCTCGTTTTTTATAAATATTAAGGCTGTTAGTTTGCTATGAAACCATGTACATACCAATCGAAGCAGAAACTTGACAGAAAAGGGAAAGGAACAAGTGCTTCTCCAGGAAACCAGAAAATTGATTAACTTAAGCAGCAGCGAATTTTGCGGTTTTAAGCTTGAATTTCATTGAAGATTTTGCAAGAATTCGTCGGAACGAGATGATCACATTGAGATGATATGGGGAAAACTGGTTCCTCAATTGACGTACATTTCGTCAGGCAGATGTTGTGTTGTCCGAATGCGTTGAGGCGGAAACTGCTCAAAACTTATTTTACTTAATCTTAATTGGAAATTCAAGCCGAAATCCGAATCTCCGGCAAGAAGCAGCCTTACTCCTCTATGCAAATGTCAAGAGTGGCAAAAATAGACAATGACAATTCGGAAAGGTCTCTCGTCGAACGGCAAAACACTTTGGCACACTTTGAAGCCGTACCGTACCGTCCACCGATCAGCGGGCATGGCGACAAAAAAAACGCTCTGGCTGGAGGCAGTTCGTCACGCCTTAAGACGCCTCTCTGTCATTTAGCAGCTGTCGAGCCACGACGTATCACTCGGTTGGCCATAAATGGCTTTAATTTAGCTTTAAAATGATCAAGGTCGCGGCGGGAAAAAAAGCAGCTTTTGAATTGGGACGACGAGACGTCACAGAGGCGCTACTTAGCCATCAAAATAAAAAAGAAATACACATTGGAAAGATGTGTGTGATATGTATCTTTCTTCGATCGGTTTCTGGTAAGGCGAATTCAGTATACACTTGTCGGAGTTCAGGGTGCATCCTGGAGGGTGGTAATCATGAGGAAAGGCTGAACAAACCATCCAAGTCTGAAAAATAAGAGTGCCAAAAATATTATTAGGTATGCATTTATTCAATTATAGTTTTTTTTGTGAACAAATTGTCAAAATTCCATTTTTATTAATATTAATTATACGCACTGTTGACCGATCGGCAGCAGACCGAACTGAAAAATCCATACACCCAGTGCTTGGGGATTGGGTATCTATACTTAAATAAAAAGCAACTTCAGAAACACAGCAGTGTTTATGTGTGTGGTTGTATGGGGGCATTAAAAATGCAGTGGTTTTTTTGATGGTGTGTTTGGCGTGGGCACGCCCAGACTGACACACATTCGACCCACAGAAGCGAGGGCTAGGCCAAGTTGGGCAGACAGCGGACAGCAGACAGCAAAGACAGGACAGCAGACAGAGCCAAGAACCAAGAGGCCTTCTGGAATCTGCCAGAAGAGCCAAGATGGTCGCAGCTAAATTATGGCCAAGAATGCCATTTGCACAATGGCAAACCAAAACTCCACTGCACTCCACACACAGATGCAGTCCACAGCTACTCACCACAGTGCAGGGCAGAGTGCATATAGACGTAGAAGTGGATGTGGATACGAACGAACCCCTTTAGAGACCGATAACCGCCACCATTTTGCATATAAAAGAGCACCACCACAGTGCCGCACTTCTCTCTTCTTTCTGGCAGCGACAGAGTCACGATCGAGCCACAGACTTGTGCAACACACACATAATCAAGCGGAAAAAGCCGGGTTTGGTTGTCAATAGAGCTTTCGTGTGGATCGCGTTTCGGGGCTACCCACCTACCCTACCTACCCCGCCTGTGGATCGTACACGGAGACTGCGGAAAGCTCAACGCTGTGCGCTGTGCTGTGCTGAGTGCTCGACGCTTTCCAAAACCCACCACAGAGGCACGAAAGAGACGTCGTCGTGGCCGCCGTGTAATAAAAGAAGCAAATCCGACTTCGTCTGGGGCTTTGGTGTCAGAGAGGGGTTCGAGAAATTGTGCGCGGCTCGTAGCAGACAGTGTAAATGGAGCTTTGATAGCGATCGGAAGGACAAAACTTGCTCTCTGCCGTCGATCTCCAAATTCAGTGTTTTTCCTTACTGTGTGTTATCCGCAACAAACAAGCAAAAAAAAAACCAAATAAAACTGTGCACCACCGGACGATTTTAAGTCAGCTTCAAGTCAAAGATGGCAAAACTGTTTGTGGTTTTTGCCGTTCTGGCTTTGGCGGCCTTTAACGAAGGTAAGACGGCCTCAGCTGAAACATATACTTTATGCTTCTCTCCTCTCCGCTTCCATTCCACCTAGTTCATTATTTTAAGTTTTAATTATTAAACTGCAATTTGCATTTGGCTCGGCTGGCGGAAGTTGTCAAGACATCAATTAAAATTGCTCGACTGGTCTTCGGCCTTCAGAAAAAATGTGAAGGAAAAAAAAAAACGCATAGGGGGAAATCGAAACGAAATTGAAAAGCAGTCTTCGAGATGTGAATGTGGGACTTAGTAACCTTGATTATGCAAAAAAAAAAAACAAAAATGAAAAAAGGACGAGCAGATAAGTGGCTCCGACTAGTTCGGTAAAAAACAACTTTCATTTTTCAAGGGAGTCCCGTACCTTGAGTCGAAGAGAAATCCCCATACCACATACCACATACTATACATGCCACATACCATGCTCTCGTTGACATTTGAGCTGCTGCTCTCCGAATGCATGCAGTTCGCGGATCTCCTGGCGTGCCGAGCGACTCTTGACTTTGACAGGCCATCGATCATGATTATGAAGGCGAAGCGAAACATAAATAAATACTGGCTGCTGTTGCTGCTGCTGCTACTGCCACTGTTGCCAGCTGTCAATTAACGGTTATGCAAATGTGGCAACTCCCCCTCGACGCAGACACAGCCACAGACACAGACGCAGACTGTTGCCAACTGCCAGCGAAATGCAAAATGTCAAAGTTATAGCGCAGGCGCAACAAGTTTTCGGAATGCCATGGAACAATTTCTGTTTCTATACAATACAGACAGACATACAGACATACAGACATACAGACAGACAGACAGACAGACAGACAGGCAGATATTTTTGTGTTTCTGCCGCTCGGTTCTCTGGTGACATCGTATTTCATAATGCCAAACGTGTTTGCTGGCCAACACAACCAGCCAGACGACATGCCATGTCTATATCTATATATCTAAACCATATACTATAAAGCCGTGCATATAGCCATGCCCGTGCTCGTGCCCGTGCCCGACTTGATCTGTGTTTTTGTGTAACAGGAAGTGCCAGAGAGAGCAAGAGCCATGGCGACATGGCGACATGGTCCGCACTGCACTGCACCGAACCCAACTCAATCCAACCCAACCCAACCCACATTCGCAATAGAAATTCTTCCGGTTTGGCAACTCACTCACTGACAAATGCAATAACACTCTGGTTTCCTCTTGCTCCTTCCATCCATTCACAGCCAATGCCAGCGATCCGCTGCTCCGATTCAAGCGACAGGCCACCACCGAAGAGACCAAGAAGGAGGAGTCGTTCGAGAAGGAGCTGTGCAAGGACAAGGATGCCGGCGAGTGGTTCCGCCTGGTTGCCGGCGAAGGCGACAACTGTCGCGACGTCATCCAGTGCACCTCATCGGTAGGTCCATCACAGCTATACATACTATGATCTATATCTGTATATGTAAATGTATATCCATTATCGACTAACACCTGCTTCTTCCCCTTATTCCTTGTCTCCTTGCAGGGCCTGCAAGCCATTCGCTGCCCTGCCGGTCTGTACTTCGACATTGAGAAGCAGACCTGCGACTGGAAGGAGTCTGTGAAGAACTGCAAGTCCAAGAACAAGGAGCGTCGTGTGAAGCCTCTGCTCCACACGGACGAGCCGCTCTGCCAGGATGGTTTCCTCGCCTGCGGCGATGGCAACTGCATTGAGCGCGGTCTCTTCTGCAACGGCGAGAAGGACTGCTCCGATGGTTCCGATGAGAACACCTGTGGTGAGTACAAGGACAATACGGGGTATTCAATAATAATAGTTGAGTCGATAGCGATGAGAGTTTTCTGAAAACCCTTACAAATAATCTTTAGAATTGTTTTCGGTACAAAGCGAGAACTTCTTATTGGGCGTTACGCCGTTACACCCAGTCAGCCCCTGACCACCGAAACTACGGCCTCAGCTTCTTGCGGCCGTTCGTCGGGTGTCAAGCGTTAACTTAGATACATATATGTACATATGTATAAAACTGAAACTGATCATGACTACATATGTATGATTAATGATGTTTACCTTTTGGCAATTCATTGTTGATAAATGCTTTCAAGCCAAAATCCAAACCCAAACAGTGAAGTAAATTATTATGAGGATTATCAAGGATCTAACGAATAATCGAAACTATAATCCAGTGATCAGTCATTTAATTTTGGAGCACTTTTCTATGAAATTTGACATTTGACAACAATGATTCACAATGATTCAGCACTAGCGGGGTTACTCTATAAAAGTAAGCCGCCAGATATTGCATGGTATTGGGATTGGGATTGGCTTTCCCAAAATAGGCTGAGTATTATTACTCCATCATCTCAAGATGTAAGTCTTCAAGTGGCTCAAATTTGTATATTCAAGCCTATGTGTGTGTCTGTCCGCCCGTCCGCCTGTCCGCCCGTCCGCCTGTCCGCTTGTCTTTTGGCCGGGCGCCAAGTCGAATTTCTTTCAGTTATTCCAGTCGCAACAAGAGTCGCACCTTAAAACCGGTTGACGGCATTTAAGATATTACTTCAATGCGACCATTACAACCCCGAGAGGGGGGAGGACAGGCCCAGGCACAGGCACAGACAGAGACACAGACACTCCACTCGCCTCTCGAAAACTCCGACAACGGCATATGTACAAGTGTCTGTCTGGGATTGGGATTGAGATTCGGGTACTTGGGGGGGATACGGCGGATATCATTGGGATGCCAATGACGCCTACATGCAACGGATCTGATCCGATCCGACTCTTGCTGCATTGTTGCAGAGATCCGCGAGACGGACCGACCGACCGGTTTTGTAAAGAGGCCCTTAGCGGCCGGCCCCGACACGAATCTCTAATGGAAATCGACTTTCGGGTGGAAATGTCAAGTGTGAAATGGAAACGAAATGAAATGTCAGACACAAAGACTGGGCCCCCTGCCATCCGTAGATCTCTCACATGAATTACCAAGATATACCACTCATACGAGTATGTTGGCCCGCATGTACGAGTAGTCGCATACATACATATGAAATATTAAATCACTAATTAACAACATCCATCGCAACAGAGCGCTAACCTTGGACTTAATAGAAATCAAATCGAAGCACAACAAAATGCCTCTCCATAGGCGTTCCGAAGCGCGTTCGATTCATGTGTAAATTAGCCTTACATAAGCGACTTAAGAGACCCATTCCATTCGCCGCAGTCGCATTCGCATTTGTTTGTGTATATTTTTAGCAATTGCAAAAAGCCGCAAAAAGCTGAACCAAAAGAAACAGCAAATAAATAAAATAAACATAGAGACAGCAGCGGCAGGCAGCATGCAGCAAGCAGCGTAAAAACCGCAGCTAATTTTTAATAATAGCAATAATAATGGACATCGAAGACTGGCATCGGGTCGGGTCGGGTCTGTCTTGTTCTGCTCATCGCGTACGACGATCTCCCGATCGCCCGATCGCACGAGCGACATTTCCCAAGCGGCTCACATGGCATCTGAACGATGCCTCAACCAGCTAATTAATGCCGATCCGTACAGATATCCAGCCATCAGCCGCCGCCGTGCTCGAAGCTCGTTCTGAGACCTCGCTTCTTTGTAGATTGTTGCAAATCGCGTTGGTTAAGTGCGAGGAAAATGCACAGCAGCGCCAGAAGGCGTAACTGTTGCAATGCTCAGCGGACCATTAACTTATAAACAATTGAATAACCAAGTTTAGCCAAGTTTAGCCTGCAAGTGCCACACCATAAGTGCCATGAGTACCATCAGTGCCGTGAGGCGGAGTACAATGAGGAAGCCCACGTCGCCGTAAACCAAAATAAATGGCAGACACTTAAGGAGACCGATTAAATGGTCATACTTTGTAGGTTCGGCTTTGGCACTACAGGCACTGGCACTGGCACTGCAATAAGGAAAGTGTTATAACTCATTTTGTAAGCAGTGCTATCCACTTGTTAGGCAAAGAAAAATATAGCTGAATATTGTGGGAAAATTCGCATATTTGGGGCTAATGTCAGGGAGTAATTCGAGCTTTCCCAACCCGAAATAATTCCCCACAATAATTTATCAATCACCTCCAGGTGATCTCCGTCTCCGTCTCGGCCATATCCTCTTCAGAAATAGCAATAATGACACTCAATAAGCCAGCTTACACATCTCAGCCGTTCCCCTTTCCACAGTCTCCGCAAAAGATTAAAAAAAAAACAAAAAAAAAACAAAAAAAGTCAAGAAAATAAATAAAGGCAAAGCCCTAAAAAAAGTCAATAATAGCCGGGAATATGGTAAGCACTGGACGCCGAATGCTGAATGCTGAATGCTTCCCCGAACCGGTTCAGGATGACATAACACCTGGCTTTAACGACAGATTATTGGCAATGTGCAAGAAAGACACAAAAAAAGAGGGAAAGGAAACCAGCCAAGACGACAGACGACAGGCAGAGATACCGCACAAAAAGGTCAAAACAGAGACAAAAGCCGGCAGTTGGCAGTAGATTCAACATAAAAAAAGTGAATAACTCTTGCTGTATAGTGCCACAAAATGCTTTGGCCTTTGCCTGCCACTCGTTGCCATTTCACTCTGCAAATAGCAAATAGCAAAAGGCAAATGCCAAATGAGACAACACCAAAATAATTACCGGCCAATTTCTATGAAAACTTTCGCAAATGATTGAAATTTGACGTCCCATCAGCCACTGCCAGCCACGACCAGTGGCAAGTGCAAGGCTTACCAATTGGTTTTGGTTTTGGCCCGAAAGCAGATAGCCCTCATTTGCATATGGCCGACAAACGAATGGCCAACACGTGGGTGGAGTGAGTGGTGGAGTGGTGGGTGGGTGGGGGCAGCCAGTCAGTCAGTCACCTACTAAGTGAACGCTCCCTGAATCTCTGATCAGGCTTGAAAATTGCTCAAAAACCGAACCCCCCAGAAAACAACAACAAAATAATAATAATGAAAGAAAAATATATACATATGTATGTATGTATGTATTGTATACATATGTACTAAGAAAAAGAGACTCCTCGAGTGGAAGATTGTGTAGACATTTTCCATTCACTTTGCGTTTCGGTTTTCCCACCTCTCGTGATTGCTTTTCCAGACTGTGTCGGTTCATTGAACTAACCCCTCGCCCCCAGGCCTCGGCCATAACCACAACTACAGCCACAACCACAACTACAGCCACAACCACAAGTACAGGCACAGGCACATACCACATACCACACTCTGTACTGTACAGTTAGCTAATTGTTTAAATATTTATGTGAAAAAGTTGAGTGAACTTTTGCCGGTAAGCGCAAACGCTGGCAGAATACAAATATTGCCAGTAATTGAACGGCAAGTAAATTCCTGCTGAAGATCGATAGATCTACGAGAGGGATGTGTCCAGCCAAAGAGATTTTTAATAATTCGATTTATAGGAATTGTTTTTATTATTATTTCCACGTTATATGACATTTGTTCTCTCGCTCTTTCTCCTGCCCTTGCAGATATCGACAACGATCCCAATCGTGCTCCTCCCTGCGATCCCGCTGTCTGTGTCCTGCCCGATTGCTTCTGCTCGGAGGACGGCACCTCGATCCCTGGGGATCTGCCCGCCAAGGATGTGCCCATGATGATCACCATCACCTTCGACGATGCCATCAACAACAATAACATCGAGCTGTACAAGGAGATGTTCAAGGGCCGCAAGAACCCCAACGGGTGCGATATCAAGGCCACGTACTTCGTCTCGCACAAGTACACCAACTACTCGGCCGTCCAGGAGACAGCCCGCAAGGGCCACGAGATCGCCGTCCACTCGATCACGCACAACGACGAGGAGCGCTTCTGGTCGAACGCCACCGTTGACGACTGGGCCAAGGAGATGGCCGGCATGAGGATCATCACTGAGAAGTACGCCAACATCACAGACAATTCGGTGGTGGGCGTGCGCGCACCGTACCTGAGGGTGGGCGGCAACAACCAGTTCACGATGATGGAGGAGCAGGCCTTCCTCTACGACTCCACCATCACGGCACCCCTGTCGAATCCCCCACTGTGGCCGTACACCATGTACTTCCGCATGCCCCACCGCTGTCACGGCAACCTGCAGAGCTGCCCCACCAGGTCGCATGCCGTCTGGGAGATGGTCATGAACGAGCTGGATCGTCGCGAGGATCCTGCCAACGACGAATACCTGCCCGGCTGTGCCATGGTCGACTCCTGCTCGAACATCCTGACTGGCGATCAGTTCTACAACTTCCTGAACCACAACTTTGATCGCCATTACGATCAGAACCGCGCTCCTCTGGGTCTGTACTTCCATGCCGCCTGGCTGAAGAACAATCCCGAGTTCTTGGACGCCTTCCTCTACTGGATCGACGAGATCCTGGCCAACCACAACGATGTGTACTTTGTGACGATGACCCAGGTGATCCAGTGGATGCAGAACCCACGCACCATCAGCGAGGTCAAGAACTTCGAGCCCTGGAGGGAGAAGTGCGTGGTCGAGGGCAAGCCCGCCTGTTGGGTGCCCAACACCTGCAAGCTCACCTCCAAGGAGGTTCCCGGGGAGACCATCAACCTGCAGACCTGTGTGCGGTGCCCCAATAACTACCCATGGGTCAACGATCCCACTGGCGATGGTTTCTTCTAAGTCAGCGAGCGAGATGATCTTTTCTGCCCCAGTCCCCGTCCCCGTCCCAGCCCCTGTCCCTGACCCGCCCTCATTTCATGCCTAACCAATCTCCAAGTTCTACTACAATCCAACTACTCGATCAATCGATTTTTTTGAATTTCGTGCAAGACTTTTTTTTTATATTTTTATTGACTGACTTCGATGCGCGAGGAGAAGAGGCAAGCGCTGAGGCGTTTTCGAGCGCCTCCCCTGGGCAAGTCTTTGCTGTGTTACGGTTACGTTGAAACAAGATGGAGAAAAACAAGACGGAAAGAAAAACTCTACAACAGAAAAACAAACAACACCAACCACAAGAGAAAATCAAGAGAAAACAACCAACAACATCCACACTTGTGTCTAAATTCTTTTTTTGTAGTTTTACGTTAATTTGTATGTGTATATTTAAATGATAAAAAAAATAAAAACGAAAAAACCACAAAAAATTATATAAAAAAAACATCAAGAAAACATTTTATGATTTAGGATTTCTCCATTTTATTTCTCTCATTTGCTCATCAAACATCCGTAAAATGCATAAATGCAGATGGGCTTAGGTGGCTAGGGGGAGCCAGAGGAGGGGCTTATGGAATAGGGGGGGCTATATGGAGTGGAATGGAATGGAGTGGAGCCAGAGGTGGACCCCAGCAACAGAAATCGAAGCCGATACCCCAAAAGCTACAATAATTCAACCCAATTGTATGCCATCTACTGCTACTCTACCCAACCCACTGACTTACTAACCAGTTTTTTTTTGGAATTATCCGACAGGAAAAAATAAGCCGCAAATTTGAATAACAATAACGCGTTTTGTTTTTTTTTTTTTCTTTTTTTGGTGTTCAGTTTCGATTTCAGTTGGGGTCCCGTACCCCCCATCCACCTCCTTCATATGTTAATTTTCAGGTTTTCATTTTAGGCACCTAACACCGAACGCTCCAAAGTGTCGATCCGGTCTAGAATTAGATATATTAGTCTATAATATACACACATAAAGTATAAAAAATGCCTCTCAAGATTTGCTAATTTGTATGCGCACAAATCAATGCAAAAGCAGAAGCAGAAGCAGAAAGAGATGGCGATGGGGATGGGAATGGAGATTTGGCTGTGGAGATGGCCAAAACTGGTTCTTGGGCCTGGTTGGTGTCGATTCGGGGTGCGACATGGGTCTGGGCTTGGGGGCTCTTTGCGCAATCCCCCAAACAAATCGAAAAAGCTGCTAATTAATTTTAAGCATTGCAAATTTTGCTGGAAATACCACAAATATTCACAGACACAGCCAGACATAGATAGACACATACATACATATATACATGTATGTATGATATTCATATGATATTTATATGCTTTACACATTTATTTAGCTGCACAAATGAATATTATTTCTTTTTTTGGTACGAATTTCGACGCATAAATAAGTTTTATCACCAATCAAGGTAAGCGGCTCTCTGAGGCTCTGAGGCTCAAAAAAGTGGCCCAAAAAACAAGTTCCCTACGATCGTAAGAGTGTGTGTCAGTCTGTGTGCTGCTGTGTATGTGTGTGTTGTATCTGTGTGAGTGTAACTTGAGCAAACTTTTACTTTTGCCAAGCTGAGGTAAGTGAACTAGTTGCAAAGTGGGCGATTTGCATAAATTGCACACGGGACGACGACAAACGCAGGCAGGTAGGACAGCTTCTGCTGCTCTGCTGCTGCACAGTGGGACCACTATCGATGGGAGTGGAGTGTGCAACAAAAAGATGCACAGATTAATTCTGAGAATTCGATGCTGGATGGTGGATGGTGGGGAAAAGACACAACCATAGAACAAACAGCCTTTAGAATCGAAAGTTTTTCATTCGATTAAATATATTTACTTTAAATTCAATAAAAGTGTTTTATATTTTGATTAAATGTGGGGATCTCTCTGTGTACTTGCCATACAGCTTTGCAGCTCTATTAATTTCAGTGAATCCGTTCCTACGTTGACCCCCAAGCAGCGAAACATAGTTTACCCCATTGAACCCTTCGCATCCCTACATCCCTTCGCTGCTTTTTTCACGCCTCTTCCACCACTGTCCAACAGAGCAACAAGCTGCGGCGGCTTCCCAGAGACTTGTCTATGTATGTCTGGTAATTCTCGAATATGCTTCCTGGTTCTGAGAGTCTCGCTCCATTTTATTTGAATATGTAAGTTATAGCCATCGGCCATCGGGTGACGTCAATGCGACAAGGTGACCAGAAGACCAGAGACCTAGCCAGGTGTTGGAGCTGGCGCTGTGACGTTTCGTCGCCCTGGGGGCAGCGCAGCTGGTGGGACGATCGGCTGGCGAGAGGAGACACACCACAAAGCAGTTGGCGGATTTTGACAAGCCATTTATGTACATACATACATATGTACATGTATATACATATGAATGGATGGAGTATAGATGAAGCTCCCCTCAAAAGAAATAATTGCATAATAATGAAGTCGGCAAACAGTTAAAAAGTGTTTAAAAAAGAAAAGAAACAGATCGCCAGTTGATTGCAGATGATGAGTTTTTCAAATGGAAATGAAAATTGAAAGTCAAAGGCAAACACTCTTCCACACACACGCACACGCACACATGGAAAGAGAGACAGAGACACGCACATTGTCTTAAATACTGAAGATATACTAAAAAGAAAGTCCGTTATTTGCTGCAGGCCTTCGGATGCTCTTGGCTTGCCATAAATTAAACGCCCCACACCCCCTATCCGTCCCCTATCCGTCCCCCGGTGCGGATCGAAGCTGATGATGACGATGATAGGGAGAGCAAGAAGGAGAAGGCGATGGCGAAGAAGAGACAACAAAGAAGAAGAAGGGTGGTGAGGGGTCCGTTATGCAACTCTCCAGCTCGCGTTTTTTTGATTTTTTTTGTATGGTTATGCATTTCTTTTACAGTTTACAGGCTCATCTTCAACTTCGACTTCGGCTTCGGCTTGGCTTGGTTTATTGTCTTGGCCATCACACCACACCATTTCCTTCATTAACAATTCCGTTTTTGTACGGTTTTCTGAAGAAGAAATTTCTCTTTTAACTCAACCTACTGGAAGCTAAGACTGAGACTGATACTGAGACTCCATCTTCCATAGATGTGCCGTTTAAGGACAGCTTTAGAAACGGTAGTAAAGATATACTAAGCAATTCATAAAACAACGTTTAAATTAGCAAATATCTTCGCTTTGCTTCGCTTGTTAGTATGCAAAATGGTTTTGCGTTAATTGATCGAAGGACCATGGAAAAGCCCATTGGTGGGGCGTTGTTTTTTCTTTGGTTTTTTTGTCGATCAAAAGTGTGTCACTCAATCTGTAAACTCGTATTGACGACCTTTTCAAAGCAAAGCCCACAGCAGCTGCGAAAAAAGGTTAAAATGCTTACAAATTTAAATCAAATCGGAAACAATAACAGCAACAACAATAAAAACACCCCACAGCCACAAAATCGAGGGCAGCTAAATTATGTAAATCCGTAAAACCCATGGAGCAAAATGGAAAAAAAGATGATAAAATAAAACGATTTTCACTCTTCATCTGGTCATCGCTTTGGGGTGCCCAGTGCCCAATGCCCAGTGCCATCATATCATCAACATTTTCACTCTAATTGAAAAACCAGTTTTAACAGTTGATTAAACAGCGAAAAGAAGCAGCAAAGTAATAATAATAATCGGGCTTTTTTCTTTCTTTCTGTTGGCTGGCTTTCCGATGAGATTGAGGGATTATATCACACCAGTGCGCAGAAATTAATTGTAACTAAGAAACTACAAAAACAAAAAACAAAACCTGCAATCGGCAACCAATTTTGCAAGCAGCATCAAGCAGAAGAAGGTGAACCGCTTTTTGCAGCATCTTCGTGCCAAGTGGCACGACGGCAACCTTCACCCGTGTTGCCGCCACTCGACTCCACACCACACCACTCCACTCCAATTGTTGACTCCATCCAATTGGCAATCGGCAAATTGTACGAGTGTATCGCAATTAAAATTTAATTGTGATCTGTGGCAATTCCAAGAATTTTCCAGAACACCCGCTGCATAATGCTCATACGCCACGTTGGCCTTTCTGTCTCTTTCTTTGTCTCTGTCTGTCTACACATATTCTCATTTGCCTGAGGCAATCTGCGCGACACCATAGAACGACAGAGCGACATAACTCGTTTTCAAGTTCAGGAAATGGCTATGCAATGTGTGCATATACTCGAAATACTCGAATAAATTGCATTAACACGCCACCAGCCAGCAGCCACCAACAACGAACAACCAACCACAAACCGATCCATTCCTTCTAGATCGGACACGAATAAAACTTAATTGACATGGCTCTGGCTCTGGCAATGGCACGGCACTGTCCATTGGTCCATTGGGTCGATCAAGCATTGATCAGCGGTTAAGTGATGCAGTCAAGAAAAAAAAAAGCAAAAGGGGGAAAACCATTCGAGAAACACTTGACAGAATCGTGTTGATGATCAATTGCTCTATCGATCGGTAAAATGGGAAAATAGGAAAATAAATCCCGACTTTGAATGGTTGTATGTTCTGTTGAGCTGAAGAAGAACCTCACACTACTTGGCATCTTACAGTTTTGGAGTACAAGAATAACAATCATTAGCACATCCAAGGAACTCTCCTTTCCCGGGCTCTTGGAATGCTCAGCCTCAAAATCTTTTGATTCTTCATTCCCTGAGCAAATATTGACCATTTCCTGTCGATCCTCTTGATTCCCGTTACAAACAGAATGGGGATCGGAGTATGCTCAGAGCACACAAGGTTTCTGCGGGTTGTCCCCAGCAATTTCATATCCGCAAACATGCTCCGTTTTGTTGTTTTTGCTGCGGAGGTTGTGTACACATATACACACTCTGGGATCGCTTATTGAATAACAGGGGTCTGGCCTGGACCGATCGATCGATCGGTTGGTATGGTTGGTATGTGGTGGCCCTTAAATCGAGTGACTGCTGCGCCCCATCTCTTCCATCTGCTTTACATAACAGCGAACGGAGAGTGCAAAAAGCAGGTAAAAACCACGCAAAAACAGTTAACAACGGCATCATTAATTTGACATTAATTAAACAACAAAAATCTCATGATCTTCAGGGGAGGTGAGGCCAAAGACAGATCCAGAGACAGATCAGGAGATGGAGTTAAATTTAACAACTGGTGACTCAGCGGCAATCGAAAACAAGACTCTCTTTTGCTGGAATACCTGCGGCAGGCAGAAGAGGTTTAATAACCTTTTAGTGTCTTAGCCACGTTAACAAGAATTTTATGCGAGCGATGTATTTGGCATAACCAATCACCGAACAGACATGCGGGAGGCTCATCGTAAGTTCCAGACCCAACCAGGCCGAACCGGGCCGGGCCGGGCCGTGCTTTTTGTTTAATATGCCACGACTGTCCGCAATTGGGATTCTCGAATCGTTTGGGTGAAAATAAAAAAGTGATCGTAACTAGACAAGAAACGTGTGGCAGACAACCGAAGTGAAGCGTCACAAAAAGGAGTAAAAAACACAGTTACGAAATCGAGATTTTGTATAATTTTGTATAATAGTTGGTGGTTGGTTGGTGGTAGAATCGAGAGAGATAACGAAGCCAAGACGAGATGTCGCAGATGTCGCAAGCAACAGACTTGGCAATTCAGGGTCAGTGGCAGAAAGAGATTGATGGGCCTTTGGATTTGATTTATGTCTAAGCTGACAGATGCAGACGATCAGACGATGACTAACTAATAGTAGAGCCCATCCCATTCCAGCCCAGCCCTAATCCCCAAAAGCAGCAAGTCCCAGAGGTGCAGTCAGTGGAGTCGCCCACACAATCGAGCATAAAAAAAAACATACAAATACATTCATACATATATGCATTCCCATATCTGTACGATCCCGCGCTCCCACCTGCGCCTATAAATGCTAATTAACCTTTCTTCACACTCGCAGACACACACACGAATACATATACACAGATACAGTGACAGAGACAGGAGAGCCGCACGGCCTCGGCTCGCCCTCATGCCTTGGCTTGGCATTTCAAAAAATACGATCCACAAGAGGAGCCGCAGCGTTACCCCGTCAAAAGCTCTGCGCCGGCGCAACGCTCCACGCTGTCCGTGCGGCCGTGTTGAGTTTCCGAGCGACAGAAACCCACCACACGGCAATGGCCAAGACACACCACGGCTTAATAAATAGAACTCGTTGGCCCCGGCCAACACCTAGTGTAAGCGTGGCTGTGTATTGGAAGAGTGCTCCGTTCACTCCACTTCCATTCCGATCATCATCCCCCACACAGAGTCCGAAGGGTCTTGTTCATTCCGTTGCTGTGTGCGCAAATGTTAGTCAAGTTTCATACAAGTTTCTCTTCTATCTGTACTATCTGATCTGTACTATCTAAATGTATAATCATTCGATTTAAAAGTTGTTTTTTTTTACGTGTTGGCTAACCTTTTTTTTTTTGCTGTTTTTTGTATTTTTTTTCGCTGATCTAGAAGGCGCTGGAAATAAATCATGGCGCGAATCCATTGGGCATTTTTTGTGTCCATCATGTGCCTGTGTATGGCAGCTGGTGAGTACTCGAAATTAGTTGTAGTACTTAGAGCTTAAGCAGCCACCTCGTCGGGGCTTCGTCCAATTGACCTTTATCGGTGGAAACTCCACGGCAAATTTTCGCAAGGTTGAAAAAAAAAACGAAAAAATGAAAAAACGCACAAACGAAAAGACAAAGAAAACAATGAAATAAACGGAAAAAACAAACCAATCGGCTTCGGTCGTTGGCCAAGGTAAATAAACTTGAAAAAATATGATCGAAAATATCGGAGTTGGTGCAAGTCATTAGCGGCATGCGATCGATCAAATGTATCCTTCGATCGGTGATGCAATACTTCGAAAACCAGAAACCAGAAATCGCCAAGCTGAGCGAACATCAGATTGAGATTGTGATTGAGATGGAAAGACAATCGAAAAGAAAACCAAGAAAACTGTGGCATGAGGACGAAACCGGAGTTGGCCATAAGCCATAAAAATTAGCATAGGCAAAACGAGCAAAACCTGCGGCTGGCTGGCTGGCTGGCTGGCTGGCGATCGGTTCCGTTTTAATATATTTTTGGACTCGACAACGTTGTTTATGCAATAATCATTTTAATGTTTAACCGAAAACGGGTTCCCAATACACCAACAACAGTTAGGTTAGCCAATGCCCGAACCGAACCGAATCGAAACGAACCGAACCGAACCCGTTTGAGCAGACACCTTACATGAAAAACTGCCAGGCAGGCAGGCACATTCCCCATTTCCATTTCCAATTCCAACTCCAGATGGATATGGCCATGTGTACATGTACATGTATGCGCCTATAAATGGGAGGAAGCCGCTGCGGCTGCGACTGCGGCTGCGGCTGGAACCCCTAGAGCTTTCGTTGCCCTTTCGTTTTCATTTGAACGTCGCGTCGTGCCGCGAGATGAAGATAAAAAACAACCGCTGGTTATGAACAAAAATGAGAGTTGTTTTGGGTCGGTCGGCTAGAAGTGGTACTGGCACTTGTATTTCCCCACAAGCGCAGACCAAACCGGTTGAAAGTCGTTCGCGTTCGCGTTAGCTTTGGAGTTGGGCCATTATTATATGAGGTGACTCGAAATCCCCATAGAACAGGCTTAGATCTATCACAAAAGAAGAAATAAAATCAAGCATATGGGAATCCGAATTCCAGCTGAAATATGTACATAATTGCAATAAATAATAAATAAAAGGTATTAACCGAATTCGAATGATGCAAAAATATAAGCGAATAATATGAATGTAGCATTACACCTATTACCACTATAGCGAACACACTTTCTTATAAGCAACCAGACTCATTTACTCCATTTCAAACAGGAAAATCCCAGCAGGAGAAGCTGGAGGGCGTTGATGTCGAGGAGGTCTGTGCGGATCGTCCCGCCGACGAGTACTTCCGCCTGGAGGCCGATGGCGACTGTCGCGAGGTGTACAGGTAAGGGAGCACACTCCAAGCAACTACCAGAGATTGTCCGATCTTCTGCAGTCTATGTGGCTATGCTATTGTTCTTACATCCAACCAAAACCAACAAACTCTTTGCACCTCTTTGTATCGGTATCGAAAGGTGCGACAGCGCCGGTGAAGATGGCAGCAATCGCCTAGCACCGATTAAATGTGCCGGCGGCTTGGCGTTCGATGTTTTGCGACAGCTTTGCGATTGGAAATCGAACGTGAAGAATTGCGATGTCCAAGAAAGTAAGTGGGGCACACAAGAGGCCACAACCCACTCCGAATGGGTCCGGATAGTACTTCTAAAGGCTTTCAGCCCCAAAATGTCCACTCTTCCACCCTCCTAACTCTGTCTCTGTCTTTGTCTTTGTCTATCTGTCTCTCACTATGTCTATTCGTATGTGTGTGCGCATCGCATCTCATTGTGCGTTTGTGTCTGTGTCACTAAACCAAACCAAACCAAAACCAAAACTCCCCCTGAAATATCGTTCGTGTCATTGCATAATTACCACCCAGACTCCCCCCCTAAATTGAAGACTCCCCACTTAGTGCCAAAGTTCTTTTAGCTAGCCAAAGAATGTAGAGATCCACAGCAAACAGCAAACAGCTAACAGCTTACAGCTAACAGCTTACAGCTAACAGCAACATGAACATCCAACAACAAAATCAACTTTATTTTTTAGATGTACTAAATCGGGTTTGAAAGAAATTCAGTGTCCCTCCGGTTTGGCCTTTGATGTGATCAAACAGACCTGCGACTGGAAGGCCAAGGTGACCAATTGCGATGAGAAAGAGAGTAAGTGTGCCGAAACAACAACAACAACAACCAAGATAGACAACAAAAACAACCAAAAACAACAAAAAACAAAACAAAACAAATCCTGGAACCAACACTTGTACATACAATACAGTAGTCAGCAATGTTAGATTCGGAACTTTGGTAGAATCAAATTCGTTAACCCACTCCAAAATCAAAAATCTAAAATCCAAAATTTATAATCTAAAATCCAAAATCCAATTACCAAGAAAAACACACACACAATCCTAACCCGCACCAAATGGTTGACACCACCACACAATGGTGTGATCGTTGCGATCCACACCACCCACCACCCACCACTCACCATAAACTAACCCCAAACCAATCTCACCAAATCAGCCGCACTAACCGCACTCCATGTACTCCATGTACTTCATTCACTCCATATTGTATATTTCTCATTTCAAAATTTAGACATTTGTTGTCACTAACCAAACTTTTAAGCATAAGACCCGGAAGATCCTTGATCTAACCCCCAACCACCATCTCTCATTCGAACGTTTCTATAGAGCCCCGCAAGGCCAAGCCCATCCTGAAGACGGATGAGCCCATCTGTCCCGAGGGTAAGCTGTCCTGCGGCGATGGCGAGTGCCTCGACAAGGAGCTCTTCTGCAACGGCAAGCCCGATTGCAAGGACGAGTCCGATGAGAACGCCTGCTGTGAGTGTCTTTTCCTTTCCTCTGACAATCCCTGATCCCTAGACCACAGACTAATCTCCAAAACTTAACAGCTGTCGATGAGGATCCCAACCGTGCTCCCGAGTGCGATCCCACCCAGTGCGCCCTGCCCGATTGCTTCTGCTCGGCGGACGGAACCCGCATTCCCGGCGGAATTGAGCCCCAGCAGGTACCCCAGATGATTACGATCACCTTCAATGGTGCCGTGAACGTGGACAACATCGATCTGTACGATGATCTCTTCAATGGCCAGCGCCAGAACCCCAACGGCTGCTCCATCAAGGGCACATTCTTCGTCTCGCACAAGTACACCAACTACTCGGCCGTGCAGGATCTGCACCGTCGTGGCCACGAGATCTCCGTATTCTCGCTGACGCACAAGGACGATCCCAACTACTGGTCCGGTGGCAGCTATGACGATTGGCTGGCCGAGATGGCCGGATCCCGGTTGATTGTTGAGCGCTTTGCCAACATTACCGACGGCTCGATCATCGGCATGCGTGCCCCTATCTGCGTGTGGGCGGCAACAAGCAGTTCGAGATGATGGCGGATCAGTTCTTCGTGTACGACGCCTCGATCACCGCCTCCCTGGGCCGCGTGCCCATCTGGCCCTACACCCTGTACTTCCGCATGCCCCACAAGTGCAACGGCAATGCCCACAACTGCCCCTCCCGTAGCCATCCCGTCCTGGGAGATGGTGATGAACGAGCTGGATCGTCGCGATGACCCCACCTTCGATGAGTCCTTCCCGGTTGCCACATGGTCGACTCCTGCTCAAACGTTGCCTCTGGCGAGCAGTTTGCGCGCCTCCTGCGCCACAATTTCAACCGTCACTACAACAGCAACCGTGCCCCTCTGGGTCTGCATTTCCATGCCTCGTGGCTGAAGTCCAAGAAGGAGTACCGCGACGAGCTGGTCAAGTTCATCGAGGAGATGCTCGGCCGCAACGATGTGTTCTTCGTGACCAATCTGCAGGTGATCCAGTGGATGCAGAACCCCACCGAGCTGAACTCGCTGCGCGACTTCCAGGAGTGGAAGGAGAAGTGCGATGTCAAGGGCCAGCCCTACTGCTCGCTGCCCAACGCCTGCCCACTGACCACTCGGGAGCTGCCCGGCGAGACGCTGCGCCTGTTCACGTGCATGGAGTGCCCCAACAACTATCCCTGGATCCTCGATCCCACTGGCGACGGCTTCTCCGTATAAGGCACTAAGGAACACTCTCCTGCTCTTTTACTTTTCCAAAACCAACAAGAGAACAACTCATAGTAGTTCCACCGAGAGTCTGATAAACTAAAACACCCCACAAAAAACAAAAACCTTACAAACAAGCAAACAAACAATATGTTGAACTATCTACACAAAAAATACTCAATTTGTTACATCTTGTGTGATCCTAAAAAAGTTTCGTTTCCCTCTCTCTCTCTCTCCCTATTATTTATGCAAATCTCATCTTATTTCCGTCTCGTTTCGTCTTTCACTTTAGACTTTCTACAACCAATCTGCTGTTTGTCTCTTAACTCGTTCTCCTTCTAATGCCTATATCTTTTCCTTGATCTGCTCGTACTATTTCTGTTTCGTTTCTCATTTATGTTGATGATAAAGTGATTTTTTTTTTAATTTACTTCGCTGCTTCTTTGTTCTGTTCAAAGATTATTTCAAAAACAAACACAAAAACAAAAAAAAACCAAGCGCCAAAAATCGCAGCAGCAAAAAATATCTTCGTAATTGTATAAGTATTTTTTATAAGAAAAATATAAAAAATATATATAAAAAAAAAAATAATAATACATACTGGTTTTAATATGGGACTTACGGCAGAGGAATTTGAATTCCTAATGATATTAATGGAGGTTTCCTTGTTCACTCATAAAAACAGAAAAGAATAAAGATAAGTATTGTTGTTGTTGTTGTTAGTAGTATTGCTACTTTATCGATTTTATTCTCGCACATGCAGTTTGCTCTGGGTTAATTATTCTCGACAGCTACGTTTTAAGTTAGTAAATGTTATTAGACGACGGCATTCAACCAAGATTGCATTGGACTGGATGGAGTTAGGAGTAGAGAGAGATTAGAGCCACCGTGTCTGGCCAATGCGGTTAAATAGTTGTCCACGCGGCAACAAAATACCAAAAAAAAAAAAAAAAAAACCAAAAATAATAATGTCTAGAGCCACAGACGCACTTGTTGATCCCAACTGGTCGAGGCTAGACACATGCCGTTGGGGCACAGGCTGATGCAAGTAATCCGATTCTCGTGTCCGGACAGTGTGCCTATGGCGGAGCAGAGACAAAAGACAAAACAAGAAATCGATATAAGCATTTGCATAGGTTTCCCCATCCCCATCCCCATACCCATACCCAGCTCCATTACCATCCACCAATACCCACCCGTATGCCTCTGTTTCATCGTATCCCACGAGTGAACCATGCCCTCAATGCCGCCGCACATTAGGTAGCGCCCGCTGGTCGATAGAGCTAATGAGCACACAACACAAAATCAGATTAAAAATTGTCAAAAGTCAAGGCGAAAGAACACGCCAAAGACGCACCGCACGAAGTAAAGCCCGTGTTCTTCTGGGGTGGCTCGTACTGGCCGATTTGTTGATCCGATCGCAAGTCGTACAAGCGGGCCGTCTGATCCTCCGAGCAGGAGGCAAAGCCAAAGCCATTTGGATGGTACTGTCCAAAACATACATATATGCTTATGGTGGAATTTGTCAGGGCAAAGATTGTGACATGTACTTACGCAAACAGAGGAGACATCCATGTCGTGGCCAAAGAACATCTGCTTGTGGCCCTGTTCGCGTACATCCCACAATTTGGCAGTTTTGTCCACAGAGCCCGTTATATAAGTCTGCATATCGGGAGACAGCGACAGACCAGCTATGTCGCCAGCATGCCCATTGAAATCCATTGTCTTGACGCCCTTCTCCAGATCCCAATGGCAACTGAAACGGTATACAAATGTTACTACAGTCGATACTCCATTGTAGAGATACCTTACATCTTCATGTCACCCGATCCGGTGATCAAATGGCCATCATCAAGGAAACGACAGGAGCTGAGGAAGCCCTCGTAGCCCACCAGTTCGCGGACCATTTTGGCCACACCCGAGGCATCGCGATTGTTCACATCATAGACAGTGCAGGCGTTATCCATGCCGCCGCAGGCCACGAAATTGCCCGATGGCGAGAAGGCCACCGTCATAACCCAGGCCGATCGCAAGGGTATGATCTGCACTTTGTTGGCTGTCCATGTGTCCCAGATGATCAGTTTACCATCCAGCGAGCCAGTGACGCAGTGGCGCGAGTCGCCAGCGAAGTGCACCGAGTTGACCTTGTTGATGTGACCCTTGAGAATCTTCTTCGAAGAGAGCGGATCTTGGTCACATCGCTCATGTCGCCGCATTTGTCGGCCAACGTGCAATCCGCTTGGCCTTTTGGTCATCCTGCAACGAGAAGAAGTTTGATTTGAATCCCATTTGATTGGAGCAACTTCCTCAAAATAGATGCAACCTTAAACTTCTGTATCATGCCATTGATTTCGTCGTATAGGGCCTGTGTTTCTGGATCAATTTTCGGCATGGTTGAGCATTAATCAAGGGACGTAACGGAAAGGAAAACAAATTTTTGCAAGTGAATGTAGATTTATATCGCACCGCGTCGCAAAACAAACTAAATGTTGAAGAAAATGTTTCGCTTACATGTTATGATGTTTTCTTTTGCCTTTGCGGTAATGCAATTAACTAATTGGATTAGTATAATACAAATACAATACATTGAACACGTTATTTACGCGCCTACAAATCGAAATAAACACAGTGTCGTGTCGGTGCTGCCACCTTGGCTACAAAGTGGCCACACTGGCAACGGTGCGAGGCTGGTCACTCTAATTACACAACTGATTGGCCAGCTGTTCGGTCACCTCATTTTTGTTTGCCCTGCTTATATTTATAAGAATTAACCACATAAACAGACCGCCCCGCCAGAAAGATGTATCAATAAATTAATATATAATGGAGACGCTGCCATGTGCTAGCCAACACCACCAACAGTCGCCGCAACAGCAACAGCAGCAGCAGCTCGGGAATCTCAGCATGGATTCGAGTCTGGGCGATAATGTGGTCAGCATACCAAAAGAACTGATTCTACTATCGCTCGTCTCCCAGCAACAGTGCCTATACAATCCCAAGCATCCGCACTATCGCAGTACAAAGAGCAAGGATGAAAAATGGGCCGAGATCGGCGGTCAAGTGGGTTGGTCAGGTGAGTAGACTGCAGAATGCAGCCCCATGGTGACCCTCACAGAGTCATACTCTTTCAGACACACAATGCAAGGGCAAATGGAAGGCCCTGAGGATCAATATTGCCGCGAGCTGAAGCGCGCCAAAACCTGTGCCAAAGCCGTCAAGTGGAAATACTTCAAGGAACTGGACTTTCTGCGTCCATATGCGCTGGCGCGAAAGTAAGTACGATCCTAAGGGTCAAGAAACAACCCACTAAGATTCCTGTTTGCCACAGCTATCGGGGAAGATCTGGACAGAATGCAAATGGTATTGTGTCCACAGGGCAGCCTTTAACGCTGCCCATAAACAATTCGTTTAGCAGCAACAGCAGCAGCAGTCAGAACTTGCAACTAACTGGCGGCATTAAGATCGAGGATGCCACGGCAGCCAATCTCCTGGACAACTGCAGTATTGTTCAGTTTCTGCAACAACATGTGCCATCTACAACGTCGCCTGGGGCAGGGGTCGTCACGACTGCCACCGACAAGAAGTCTGGATCAGCTTTCATTGCCAATCATCTTAACACCGTCATGCAGCAGCAGCAACTGCAGACGCAGCCAGGGAATAACTGGAACTATCTGACCGATGCAGGAGGCTCAACGACTGGCTCCAGCATTGTACAGTGCGGGACGCAGAATGCCACCACCGTGGTGGAGATTGTCGACTGTGTAAATGGCAGTAATAATCAGTCAAACTCTGCGGCTACAACAAAGGCAGCAACAGCTACGACAACGTCGTCCCATAATCAATCGACGAACGCCGAGGAGGAAGACGATGATCCCATACACACGTTCCTCAACATGGAAAGCTATTTCGAGAAAGAGCTAATTACGCTGATACAGCAGGAAGATATGATCTACAACTATGGCAATGAAAACTATCGCAATGCCAAGCTAAAGATGGAGGTGTGGGAGGAGATAGCACGGAAACTAAAAAAGTCGGGTGAGGATTCAGCTAAAAGTACATTGTTTGGCCCTACTCTAACTATCTGTCCTTGTAGTCAAACAGTGCCGGCTTAAGTGGAAAGCCTTGCGGGACCAATACGCACGTGAGCACAAACGTCTGAGGACCCTGATGCAAATAGAGGCCACATCGCGTTGGAAGCATTACGATACTCTCAGCTTCCTTCAGAAGTACATACAACAAAAGGCGCTGTAAGTCACAAGCAGTTACCTTTCTCCTGTGTAAAAGATATTTTAAATTGCTATCGCATTTGTTTCAGTGAGGGTGATCCTCCACTCAGCATGCTTCTGCCCAAGCATGACCTGGAGGAGCATCTGGGTGGCCATGGCTCCCACTCGCCGCCGACACAACCAAGTACCATGGAGACGTCTTCGGCTAGTTCACAGCTTAACATGCCCCTGCCACCCCTGACGGGTCCACACAAGACCGAGCTGACCAACGCGCTGCAAGAGCAACAGCAGCAGCAGGAGGAGCAGAATCAGCAGGCCAGGGAGCTTTGTGTGGCCAGCTACGATGATATGGACATTGAGAACTACATTAATGGCGATGCGCACCACAATGATGAGGACGAGGACGATGAGGATGAGGATATGGAGGGCACAACGGTGCCGGAGCCGACTCCCCAGCAGCAAGAACAGCACGTGGTGGGCTATGACCATGAGGAAAGGTCTGTTTACATGGCGGTACAGAGTGTTAGCAATGCCATGACCAAACAGGAACAACTCAACGATGGCTCGAGTAATCTGGAGCAGCAGCTGCAATCTGCTGGGGGCTATCAGCAGAAGCTGGACGTTGAAACGTCCACAACGCCACGTTATCAAAACGCGGCCACCACACCGTGCTCCACGCCGACATCGCGTTATTACTCCAATCAAATCTCACCCCTTAAGACCGGACATCTGGAGTTTCCAGCCAGCAGCAACAACGGCGATGAGGATGAAATCGGTGCCTTCTTTAAGGCAGTGGCAATGAAGATTCGCAGTGCACATATGGAGCCGGTTGCCTTCACAGATCTACAAATCGATATTCTCCGTGTTATCAATGAGGCACTGCGGAATCCATAAGAAAGAGGAGAACGAGTGGCAGAGGCGCTGGAGTAAACCATAGCGGACCATAGCGGTTTCAGGACGTTTCAGTTTAATTGTAGCTCCTAAGTGTTATTTGAAGTGTTTTTTTTATTTATACATAGTAGCGTTGATAATTTCGTAATTTTTTTTATCATTTTTTGAACACCGAACGAACCCTTTCAAGCAAAACGTCATTGGTAGACGGTGCATGAACTAATATGCTCTAAAAAATGTGTTTAATGTATTGTACATAGTCAGAACAGAACCATTAATACGAGTAGTGTTTAGACGCTTAGGAGGATGCTTCCGGTAGAACCAACAAAAATCCGTAACTTTTAAATTCTGATTTACGGGTATATTTGATGTAACCAAAAATAGTACATATGTAGATTGTATGAGTAGCACGGGCATAAAATACCCAAAACAAAAATACAATATACCTATATTTTTCAAGAATAACAATACGAGTTTTAATCTGATTCTGAAGATAACCCCAAGGATCGATCATTCCTATGGGCGATGGAGGCTGAAGAGCTGAGTCCTGGTAGCCTTTTTCGAGCCCCATCACACAGGGTATGCGAAAAATCAATGTATCTGCCAGTTAAAACTGGTAGTTGATGTAGCTTCCTTTGAGGTATCCCCTTCAGTTTGCCCCCACTCAACCATCCACTCATTCGCGCACCCACGCGATTCCCGCAGCTCCAACACAAACATTTAGACAAACGACAAAGCGTAGGAGCAGCTGGCTTCAAGTGGAGCACACTTGGAGCACCATCCCCAACCCAACGCAGCCCAACCCAACCCAACCCCTTGGCACTGCTATACATAGGAGTACGTACTTCGCTTGTATGTATACAGACAGATACATACATCTCTAGTACGTACTACGTATGTACCGAGCTGTATCCACTCTGCTCTTGCCACTGCCAATGGCCTCCCTTTGGCATTGGGCAGAAACCGGTTCGGGTGACGCATCCAATGGGTAGACAGGGTCGCTGTCTGAGCGAGACAACCGTAGTGTGTGCGTTCCGTACATAAGACCATCAACGGGGGCGGTTCCTATTTCTGGGTGTGGCCAATTCGTTTCCATCCATCCATCCGTCCATCCAGATGGCACCAGCTGGCAGTACCTGCTGCTGTTGCTGGTCTTTTTCCGGCTGCTGTCGTTGCTGCTGCTGCCGTTGCGCTGCGGCCGCTGCTGTTTGGAAATTTATGTAAAAGTGAAAATTTTTAATAAACATTTTCATTTTCAGACGGAAGTTCCGGTAGCCGGTCCGATTGGACCGTTGGCTAATCAGACGGAGAGCGGAGTTTGGGCTACGCCAACTGTTTGCCATGGTCTCCGATCTACGCTTGATTGATTCCCCACCCACTTCCACTCCCACTCCCACTCCTACTCCCACGCACACTCCCATGTGGCTGCAATTGCAATTGGTTCGATGGTTTTTGGTTTATTCTGTTGGCTTTTGCAAATTAATTTCCATTTTCCTGGAAATGGTTGAGTGCGCGAATTTTAATTAAAATTATACCTGGGTGTGGGTGTGGGCGTGGGTGGGATATTCAATGGAGGAAAGGTACGGTAGAGGAGGCTGGAGTATCATGGGATCAATTAATATAGTCGAAAGTGGTATTATATTTCATAAAGCGTCCCATGATGATATTTTTCTAAACTCTTTTCAGGATATCCAATCAACCAATTACAAATTACCAAACATATTACCCTATCAACCTGGTAATTTCTATTTCTACGATATTTCTGTAGGTTAAAGTATAAGAAACTCTAAAAAATTATTTCTATCTGTAGAAGTTTGATTGTCCCTAAGATTATCTATTCAGTAAATGAATTAAATAAATAGAACTAGCTAGAACACACTCAGAGAAAAATGGAATATTACAAAGAAAATATCAGGTTTTTAAAATTGGGAATTTATTTTAACATCTGTAAATGCAAGAAAATCATATGCAAAACATGCAAAAAATAATATTTAATCTACATGAAAATCACTTTAAAATAAATGTATTTATTTAATTATTAATATCTCTAATTAAAATATAAAATATGTATATTTACATCAAATATTATACATATATATGCTATATATTTTTCAATCTCAATTAGAGTACTTTTCTAAATGCATATGTATACATAAGGGAGTCACTTTTTGCCCTACAGTTAATACTCCACAACCTCAATATTTGTTCCGAATGTATTACAAAATCTAAAAAAGGGGGGCACATACCTATTTCCTGGAGTAAAGCACATCCAATACACAAAACCAAACATACATACCAGGAACATACATACATACATATCTAAATAAAGGCTTTACATTTGATTTTACTTCCTTGAAAGTTCCTTTGATCCATTTTAAATCGATTTGCCTTAAAGACCAACCAACTTTCCAAGAAGAAAAATAAAGAAAAAAATAAGAAACCAAATCGTTCACAATATTCATCTACACTCCTTACACCTTATCACATTATGGCACATTTTCGTTTGCAATTTCCAGGACACGGAAACTATTTTCGCGGCTCATTTAACGGGTTCATGCTATCCCAGAGAAGAAATCATAAAAAATACATAAAAAAATACATATTTTTTATTGCTTGAGGGCAACTTCTTCTACAGGGACAGGCAGGCAGAAGGAAAACCCGACAGAGAGTCGGGGCAGACATAGACACAGTTAAACCAATTTGCAACTCATTCCAGCCCCAGCGCCTTAAGTATATCAAATTTGCCAGGATTACGGAGACGCCTCAACGCCTTCACGCCCACGGGGCTGGACTGAAGAATGAGTGGGGGGAACACACATACATACACATACTTATATATTTGAAACTCATTTCCTGCCCAAAAAGAAAAAATATTAGGTACAACATTTATAAAACGTGGAGCCGCCTGCAGCTTTGGGTCAAAGATATACAAAGACAAAATGCTGACAAACTGTTGAGTGAATGTTTTTTTTTGTTTTGTTTGAGTCCGGTCCCAGTCCCAGTCCGAGTACCCGTCCCCATCACAGTCCCGATTGCGATTCCTTTCAGCGCATTTTGGAGGAACTGTTATCATAAATAAAGTCAAGCCAAATGTCAGGGACAGGCCTCATATCATAAAGCAAATGCAAGTGGCGCAGTGAATCGGAATCGGAATCGAGGCGAGCGAGCAGGCGAGCATTCAGGCAAACCATTCACGATTTATTGTCCGATATGCGATGCACTTTTTCGCTCTCTCCCTCTCTCTCTCTCTCCTACCCCTCTCAATATCTCTTTCTCTCTGTTAAACTGAATTGTTTCCGGGAACTGCTGTGGCAACAACAATAAAAACAACAACAATGGCAAACAACAAAGCGCTGAAAAGCTTGTAAAACATTTGTAGCAACTGCAACTCAAGTCAGAGTACGAGTCCGAGTCCGAGTACGAGTCCGAGTCTGAAGTCGTTTCGAGTCTGGAGTTGGCCAGAAGAAGCAGGCAAAGCTGGGAAGGCTACTGCTACTGTTGACCACGTTCACCGCCCCAAAAAAATGTTTTATTCATAAAGTTTAGCGACAAGATCGTCGCCCGTATGTTGTTTGCTGCTCCTGCTGCTGTTGCTGCTGCTGCTGCTGCTGCTGGAGTGTGGTGCAGCAGAGTGGGGCAAAGTGTGGAGCAAAGCAGAGCGGTGTGTGGAGTGGAGTGGAGTAAAGAGTGTCCGCTCCTGGCCAAAGACCCAAGCCTATGCTAATTTCACATGCAACTTATCAGCCGACGCGCATCTTGTCAAGCTTTTGTGCGGCTGTTAGAAATGGCTCTGATCCGACTCCAACTCCCAGCTACAGCTACGGCTACAGCTCCAACTCTCATCTCTGGATCTGTCCTGGTCCTGTCCCATCCTGCTGTCCCGTTCTGGGACCACATGCCGACCGACCGACCGTTTCAGTCAACTCACAAAGGGGTGCTAATCGCCAAATTTACAACTTGATGCAAAACTTTGCTCCGCAAATGGGCCAGAAAACAAAACGACCGCAACTCGCCCAGAAAATGGCAAATGTGGGTGGGGCTGGGACTGGGGCTGGGGCTGGTGCTGGGGTTGGGGCATGCCTTGGAAAACTATAAAAATCAACACACCGCAGAGAGCAGAAACGAGACAAAACATGCTGATAAAGCGAGAGAAAGAGAAAGAGCGATGGCAGGCGGTTAGCAGCAACTTTCACTCGCCCTCGCCCCCCAAAGAGGGCTACGAAAAATGTAACATTTGAAAAATGTACTTTTTCCACACTCTCCAAAAAGCGCGACAAAGAGAGAAGGAGAACCGAGAGAGCAGAAGGGGGGCACACTGGGGCAAGACTGGGCTGCTCTTCCATACAAATTTCTCATTTTCTATTTATCGTGTTTTCGATTATTAATTATCGCAGTTTCACGGCCATTCGAAGCCTTTTCCCTTGCAAAATATTCCCTTCGACGCAATTCCATGCCACTCCACAAGTGCAGGGCTGCATTCGACCTCCATCGGTCATTATCAACTCGCTCTTATGTATGATCTTCTCTCGCTGAGTCGTTCAACACGCATTCTCCCTCAGCAATAGCATAGGCAAATGAGAAGAATAGGATACAAGGAACATCAGATAGGATGATCCTGCACCGAGAATAATATCGTAGTCAGTTCATGCATAGCTAAATGTCGAAAATACACTGAGAATAATCCTACGATCCAGCATGCAAAATATATTCATATATTATAGTAAAGGAATCCTCCCACTGTGCGTGCTGCTGCATCTTCTGCTTCCCGTATCTGAGAAGGGTTATTTCGGAATGGTCGTTGAAAGGATACTACATACTCTTTTTATTTTTATTTTTTTGGTTTTGCAACCACAGTCGACAGTGTACAGTGTTCAGTGCACAGTGGCGGCCACATTCGTAGTGTTAGTTACAAGACACATAACACATAACACTTTGTTATGTGCGCTTGACAAAGTTGGGCAGCGAGACAGCAGGACAGCGAGACAGCGACACAGCACAGCGGTAAAAGTGCTTAGTGCCTTAGTTTAAAGCAATTCGTATCCTTTCTTTTTTTCTCCCGTTCCTGGGCTACGATAGGGATAACAGATAAAACGCACACGAGGCTCGCGATGGCAGGAGCAGGGGCAGGGGTAGGACAGTGAGGAATGGTGGAGTAAGCGAATTGGGTGCTAATATGGTCAAAGCATTACATGGGGGGGGAGGTGGAGGTAGAGGTGGATTGAACACCACTTTCAACTCTGGTGGTTTGAGAGATTTTGTGATTTTTTTCTTGTTGTTGTCCATGTGTGTGTGTGTGTTGTATTTTATTTTTAAATTTTAAGATTTGCACATCCTGATACGGCGGAAAGAATGGAGAAACAAATAAATCTCGTACAAAGGAAACGGATAACGGATATTTGCGGAATTTGTAGACACGTGTGTGCGTATGTGTGTGTGTGTGTCTGGGTGTGTGTGGAGAGCGGAAGGCATTTGGGAAACCGTTTAGTGGGGTGACTTTTCCCGCATACACATACGCATACGCGTGCATGCCCCCCGTATGCCCCAAAAACCAGATGGACTCAGTGCTGGTAAGATGGTAAGGGCAAGGGCAAGGGTAGGGGTAGGGTAGGGTGAAACAGGGAGACCTGTAGACCTGGGAAGGGGTACGGTACGGAAGGGTCTGCGAAAGTGCCAAAATGCCAGGCGCGACAACCTCCAACACCTTGTACCAGTAGTGTCAGTGCCAGCAGAGAGAGGTCCGGCCTGGTCCGGTCCGGCCCGGTCCGTTGGTCGAGTCTGGTCAGGCATCCATCCAACAATCATCGACACATCCTTGGGCCCATGATCATCGTCCATGATCCACTCGTTGCAGACGCACAAAAAACAAAAAAACCCCTCCAAAACATCAGCGGCGGCTGCTGACTGCTGACTGCTGGCTCTGGTAAAATGTCAACTTTATTAAAAGAAATTATAAATTGGTATGCCAGTGCGAATCCCCAGTTCGACTCCCGACCAGGCCCGAGTCCCAGTCCCAGTCCACCACTTCACAGACACCGCGCGCAAAATTCCAGGCTCACACATCATTAAACGAGCAAAAAACTGAAAGATCAGTCCACTCTAGAGTCGGGAATCGGGAATCGGGCGTTGGAGTTGGAGTTGCAGTTTGGAGCAGTAGTCTCCACTGCAGTCAGTTCTCCAGTGGAAACAGTCGGGAGTTGAAGTGCTGCCGACTGCTTCGCCCCTCAACGAGTATGTGCCCCGCCCCTCTTCGGCCAATACCTTTGTCCAGGCCATTACAATTACTGACAAAAAGCATCAAGGTAACAATAAAAAGAAACTTTTGTACAGGAGGGTAGACAGAGAAGTCTCTAAATGAAGATCCACAATGTTTGGGCCACGTTAAGTAGCGATATTTTTGGATATTGTTTATAGGTTTACTTGAGTCCTGAATTCGTTTAATCAGCTCCTTCGAATCATTTCAAAATCATAGTAAAGATTGTCGCACATCGAGAACCAACTCTCGAAAGAGATCTGTTCACAACTGTTCGTGCCACCCTCTATTCCAAAAAACTGTCCGAGAATCTTTATCGAGAGGCACATACGAAAAGCTCATGTCAAACCATTTAGAATTATGATAGAGTTTTGATGTTGTCATAAAAAAATTTAATTGAAATACCAAAAATGGCAATGAAAGACGTTCAAAGGAGTGGACTGGACCATCGGCCGAAAGGTAGACAGACCCTGGTAGACCCTGGTAGACAGACATTCTCGAGGCAGATGAAGATGTCAATGCTTTGAGGTACGACTTTTAATGTGTGTATTTTTGGTAGGCATTAAGTATTTATTGCAGACAAGGCCCGCATGTATCACTCGCTGTTGCTGGATGGATCGATGGATGGATGGATGGATGGATGGATCCTCTGAGCCCAGAGAGCGAGAGAGAGATGTCAAAATGAGGCCACTTAGGCGAGACATTTCTTTCTCTTCTTGCGGCACAGCGCAAAATCAGCTCGCGAGGCGGCAAAAAAGGAGACACATACAGAAAACTGAAACTGAAAAGTGAAACGTCCGCGATGATGATGAGGACAAAAAAGACAACAACAAAAAAACAACAAAAAAGCAGCAACAAAATGACAAAACAAGTAGCGGACCGCTTGCTGGGTCTTTTTCGAGTGGAGGCTCAACTCTTTAAGGTGTTGCCAAGACAAACAAGTCAAGGAGTAGGATAAGGAGAAGGAGAAGGCGAAGGCGAAAGCGTTGAAGCTCAGGGCTTCCTGGCTGTGAGCCCTGGCCACATTTCAATTACCTTTGTGGGCAGCCATTTAAATGAAAATGCCACACATTGCAGCGAGGCACAAGCCACAAGGAGCCGCAGGAGCAGCATCAGCAACAGCAACACAGCGGGGCACCCCAGACCCAGTGGCAGTGCCAGTGCCAGTGCCAGGGGCCCACACATCTCCACACATGTGAGGGGCCGGCGTGCCACAGGCCAGCAGCAGCAATTAATCATAATCTTAAGGCAATAACAGGCACATTACATGTCACATTAATAAACGCCGCCGCATTGAAATTAATATCATAATTCATATCGTTATAATTTAGCATGCGCCCAAAACAGTTTCACTTCCTAGTATTCCCCCATATCCTGACATACTCCTTACTCCTTACTCCTTACACATCCTTGCTTATTAATTTTATGTGACTTTTTTTTTTGGTGCAGGGTGAGTTTTGGGTGTGCGAAAAAATGGCAAGTAATCAGAGCTCGCTTTGTGGGGGGCCCACAAAACATTTACATTCTAGTCCTTTAAGCCTGATAAATGAGTGGGCCAGGACGCAGCCTTAAACATAAGTTAGTTAAGGTCACAGGTTAGGTCACACTGCGAAACCAGAAAACCAATAGTCTCTGTGGGTCAGGTCCATGAGCTTTTCAAAAAGAGTTGCAAGACATAATGTGATCTTAAACTAAAAATGTGATCGCGGAACACGTTACGTTCCTCGACATTCCGATACTCGGAATTCACTTTCTATACAGTCAGAGTCCTAGAAATTATACTGTGTATACTTAGATAACATCTTAACTCCTTAGCTACACTGGGAGAGAGAAAGAGAGTAAGAGAGAGCGCGTGAAACGCATTTTCTGACCCGGATTTCCTTCTATTGTTTTTGCCGTCTCTGCCAACCGGTTTAGTATTCGATTTAACTGAATTTCTGTATTAATTATTTACTATGTTTCATTGCAATTCGAAGCATCTAATGGAGAGACTACAGCTACTGCCTTGAAAATTAGATTTCCAAACGAAATCAATGCTACCACGAGTATTCATAAGTGGTTTCCCGACCATAAATTTGTCTCGAAAACAGCATCATTATCATTAATCAACTGCAACTGAAACTGCAATGGCAGCTAGCAAGCTAGTGGGCTAGCAACTAGCAGCAGCATCAACTCAGAAATGAGCAATTGGGGCTTTCAAGCTGATTTGGTTTATGATCACAGCAAAGCCACAGAGCCACATGGAAACGACATCTGGCGATGCCGTTGCCGAAGCCTCTGCCGCTGCCGATGCCGGGTAGCCGCATAGCAATTGGATATGTCACCTCCAAAATGGCCAGAGACCGGGTAATGGATATTGAAAGTGCCGCTAAAGTTGCCTCATAGAGAACGAGAGAACGAGACAGAGAGAGAGAGAGAGACAAGTCAGAAGTCGGTAGGCAAAGTATTGGCAAAGTATTGACTGGACACAGACGGAGGCATATCGGCATATCGGAGATTCGGCTGTGTGTGCATTTCATTTCATTGACAGCCTCTGTACAAATGTCAGGAACAATTTAAAATGCCATTTTTACATGACGATTTATTTGTTGACATGTTCGCAGTCAAGTGGCAGTCGAGACTGTGGAGACTGGAGACTGAATACTGGTGACCGGAGCTGCATTGGAAAGATTTTTACATGGGGCTACTACTCAAATGTCCGAGAGTCTGAGCGTCCGAGCGTCCGATCGTCTCGCGCAGCTGCTGCCCGACAGACAGCACAACAATCGAATCGCTTGGGGCGGCTCCAGCTCCAGCTACAGCTCCAGCTACAGGTCCAGATCCCCGGCCTCAGATTCAGTCAAAGATGGGCTGCGGACTGATTGTGTGTGTTTTGCATGGACAGGCGGCTGTGTAACCAAGCAAACCTCCTGACACTTGTCGCCAAACTATAAATCCTCAGCGGATGCTCTGCCTCTCTCTCTAGCCTCTGCCTTGCTGGTCAGTATGGTGTTCAGTCGGCGACTGGTCGATGGTCCTGGTCCAAGTCCCGGTCCCTGCTTCCAGCTTCTTTTAAAACTCAATTTGCGCTAATAAATCGCCGAAAAAGCATTTTGACAGCTTATGATGCGCAATGGCGCGGGCATAAATCTTGAAGCGTTTTTGTCCAGCGCTCTACCCGCTCCCTCATTGATTTCCAGCGAAAATCGCACGCGGCTTTTGCACAAACGTTCAGCAGGGACCAGGACAGGACCAACGCGGAGGACGATGACGAGAAGGGGGACTCAGGGACGGTGACTCCTGTCCAGACTTGGATGGGGACGCAAAGCGTTCGACGGCATTCGTCATTATTTGTTCATTTTTAGCATTTAACATTCCGCCAAAGTCCTCGCTCAGTCCGAGTCCGATGCTCAGATACGGCAAAGTCAAAAGGCCAGGCCAAAAGCCACGCCAAAAGCCACGCCAAGCCAAGCCAAGCCAAGCAGTCTCTGATGATAGTTGGACAGCCAGCCAGGTGCATCGCGGGGCAGGAGATGCTGGGAGAAAGGGTGAGGGAGAGCCGCACTGCACGGTGGGCATAAAGGGTTCAGAGTGAGGGCTGACTTTCAATATTGATATATATTTGGGATCAGCAAAGTGCCAAAGGGTGAAAAATAGTCAGGAGGAACCCAAAATAGATTTTTAAGAATAAATCTATAAAATGTTAATTAGTTTTCATTCGTTAACACATGCCATACAAGATTAAATACTGCATCGATGTACCGTACATTTAAGACATACATATGTACATATGTCTACATATGTATAGCCCACTGTGCGGACAAGAGTTGGGGACTTGGATTGCCTGCTTGACTCGTCTGTGGTGCCGTTGGTCTCCCTCCTCGTGCGGGTATTGTATTCAATTTTTGTCAACAACTTCGTTTGCCTCCATCATCATCATCATCATCATCAACATCATCATCATTATCTTTATCGTCATCGTCATCATCGTATCTTCTGTCGTCAGTGTGTCTACCGCGAACAAGCAGAGGAGAGGGGAATGAATGGGAGTGGAAGGCGTAGGGGGGGACGATGGGAACTCACCTTTTCTAAATTCTATATTCGTTTTTTGTTTTTGTTTTTTGGCACCAGCGAATGGCCCAGAAGTAATTAATTCCCCATGGGCAACACTCTTTCCTGCCGCACTATCAACTTACGGGTGTGCATAGGCAAGAAGAAATCGATTTACATACTATGCCCCCGAATTCTATTGTATGGAAAAACCCAACCAGAGACAAATATTATTTCTGGCTTTTCTTGGGAAAAAAACACAACAACCGAAAGGAATCTCTTACAACTGCAATAAATGCGAAAACAGTGAAAACTTCAATGCATGGATACACCCCATTAGAGAGAGAGAGAGAGAGAGAGAGAGAGAGAGGAGGAGAAAGTAGATCCATCGAAATGTATTAGAAAATGATAGGTAGATTGGTATTGGATATTCATAAATAATTTAATAATTTATACAGAATTAGGTAAACAATTGATATATTCCCTCACCGCCACCGCCATCGCATACACTGTACAGAGCGTTCACTGTACCGCACACAGATGCATCGCCCAGACACACACAGGTGTTCGATAATAATTTTTCAAGTTGACAACAACTATGCCAACCCCTAGCCCTCCTGGTTTTCATCCACTCCTTTCCTTTCATCCGAACAGTAGCTTTGTGTGTCTGCTCCAGTTTTGGCTGCTCCGGCTGCTCCGGCTGCTGTGTGTCCACTGTTTTCCAGTGTCCAATGTCCAGTTGCGAACGAATCGGCGATCCGAGGAATTCCAACTGTGCGCTCAATTGTTGAGACTGCCCCAGACCCCAGTACCCCCGGTCGGACCACAGCCCCAGCTCTGAACCGAACCGAACCGAATCCCGACCAAGCTCAAAGATTCTTTATAAGCGCAGGCACAAAGTCAAAGACAATCAAAATATTTGCATATTACCAATTTTATATGCAAATATCTCCATGTCAGTCGTGAGCCGACAACGACAACAACGACGACGTCGCTATGGCTAGGACTTGGCCGGCTCTGGCCCTGGTGTTTCCCCTTTGCTCCCCCCATTGGCCATCGCTTTGGTTAGTCTTGTTTTGGGGCCGCTTTGGCGGCTTGGAAGTTTACATTTTTATACCCGGTACTTCTATGAGTAGAAGGGTATATTGTGATGGGCAAGAGGTATATCGTTTTCATCCCTCAAAACTTTTTGCATATAGTGAAATGTATATTGAAGATACGAAAAAGATACTTTTCGATAGACACCCTTGCGATTGAATTCCATTCAATCTTTACAAACAAATTTTTAAGGGCAAGCCCTCGACAACGACTACCCAAATCTTTTTTATATAATAGGAAGAAGAGCTTTGGAAATAGCGAAGATAATAGATCTATGATCATCTATCTGTCGAAAGTATCTCTCGTAAGTGATCCCAGGCAGAACTTATAATAGGTAATGGGTATCCCCTAGTCGGTACATCTGCTAGCGACGGTCTTACTTGTTACTTTACACAACACGGCAATAAGAACAGCAGCAACACGAGTGTCCGATGCCGCAACAAAGACGCTTCGCTTCACACAAAGGCCCTGTGCCTGTGCCTGTTCCTGTGCCTGTTCCTGTGCCTGCCAGTGGATGCCAGGGGGAAGTACTTGCTGTGCCAGCAAGTGGTGTGACAATCGCACGTAAAAGTGCAACGGTCTTCGGCTAAGAGCCAAAGGCAAAGGCAAAGGCAGCCCAAAATCAGCCAAAGACAACGCACGACAATTGAGGGAGGGGGGGCAATGCGGTATGGAGTTCAAAAGTTCGCTGTCACTTTGGGGCGAAGCCCAAGGAAGGGCTGGGAGCAGACAGTGAGAGAGGGGAGTACGAGGCACAAGGCACAAGCCACAAGACACAAGACTCAAAGGGGGAACCCTATATAGAAATAGCACAGACCATATGGGCAATTAAACAATCGTTAAAGATGTTGGATGAAGGGAGGAATAGAGGGATGGATGGATGGATAGACGAGAGAAGGATTGATGGTAGAATGAATGGATGGCATTCCTCAGTTCGGTAGCACATTCCAAAGATATCAATATCACTTAGGATGATTGACGGTCGCAGGCCAAGGAATATTTGTGATCTTCCAAGAATAGAGCAAAAGAGATGAAACCTCGTAAGACATGAATTAATGAATATTTTAACTGTTTTAAGCTTAAAAATACGCAAGTAAATGTCACTTTTGAGATAGTTTAACCATTGACTGAGAGTCGGAATAGTCTATCCATGCCAATAATAGCATAAATATCGCATAAATAAATCACTTAATAGTCAAACTCTCAATATTTGTTCAGTCTTCAGAACTCTTTGGCCTTATGCAACTCTTTTTTGGTCGTAATAAAATGCAAACATAATAAATCAGAGGATGTCTGCGGCCCATGTTGCTGCCATTTATTAATTTATACATTCATTCGTTTAATAAACACCATTTTCGGTTGGGCAACCATTTTTTAAGCCATTTTTAAAATGCGTTCAAGCAAAAGTCCAGCAAACACACACAGCACCACCAGAAGGAAGGAAAGGAGTGGCGAGCGGTGAGCGGTGAGTGGAGGGGCTGGCGGCCTCCAGAGGCAATTAAGAATCTGAAACCGAATCGAAACAAATCGAACAGCTGTCCATGGTTGGGCGCGTACCACACCACACCACCACAGATCCCCATCCCCATCCCCCCGGCCCACAGCTTAATGCGATTTATACGAACTGGAAGGCCTGTCCTCTTAATTGGTCGGCTGGCCGCAGTCAAGAAAATAAAGTACAAAAGTTGTACAACAAGAGGGCTCTGGTCTCTGGTCTCCGGGCTTCTGGCTACTGGCGACTGGCTCCTGGCTCCGGGATGTAGACTTCCTGTGTTGTCCCGTGTTGATTTTAATGCCAATTTCATAGACAAGTCAAATATACATAAGTATATATATATGCTATATGTGTATGTGTATATGAGTGGCATTAAGCGGAGGGCGTGGACACAACCAAAAAAAAAATGGCAAATGATTAATTAAAAATCTTTCTTCGCGCGCGCTGTTGTTTGCGTAAATTTTTAACATAAATTGCACGTTTTTTACATTTCAAACGCATTATTTCGAGTTCGTTAGCTTCTCGCATACCAAATGGTATGATCTATGCCAGCCCCTCCCCCTGCTCCCCCGTCACCCTGTGCCTTCTATCTGTCTGCTCTGGCCGCAATGCAAATAGAATGGAGATTGGAGAAATAAAATAACTCATACCCCATATCGGTGGCACTTTCGTCTCGTCTCGTCTCCCGTCTCCCGTCCCCTTTTGGCTAGAGCATTTTTTTATCTTTTCGGACATTTTATGCAGATAAGTCAGCGAGATGATGGCAAATCCGCAAAGTGTTCTGTTGACTTACTTAATTTGCAGAGTGGCCCAAAGGGGGAGAGAGATTCGGTAGAAGATGTGGAGGGGAGGGAGGGAAGATGTGGCACAGCCCTGGCAGAGAAATTTTTAATTTCCTTTCGCAAATGAAAAGAATGAAGGAAACACTTCAGTGGCTGTCGAATCTTCAAAGATTTTTCGGCCTTTCCGCTTTCCGCTCTCCGTTTTCCAGTTTCCACTTAATCAGCATAAAGAAGCGACCAAGCCAGAGCCGAGCCTGAGCCAAGCCGAGGCGACCGCCTTGCCAGCAAATTTAATTAAATAATGTTGGGTGGAAAAAATTGTGAGAATTCTCGGACAATTAGCTGGGGCCACATCTAAATGAGCAGCTAAGCGGCAAAGTGGCAACACCTGTGGCATTTTTTGTTTTTTTTTTTCTATCCTAAACGGCCAGAGGCGTGCACTGCAAAAAGGGGTAGAAAGGAAAATTCGACTGGCTGCAGGGGTTAAAACTAATATGGGATTAAAACTGTTGAACAAGAACAAGAAAAAGACAGGAAGAACTTTGCAAAAATGAAATGAGATGAAATGAAGAAAGTTGGAAGTATATATAGTATAGGTAGATAATCGGAAAATTCATGAGTTCTTAGCTCAATCTAGAATTACAAGAATTACTATAATTTCTTAGAAGTTCATATCACTTCGTTTCAAGAATAGATATTCTTCAGTAGAGGATTCAAATACAAACACTTTTCAATCTTTTAACTGTCATGGCTTACCCAACTTTATGGCCCCACCCTTAACCTATGTATCTTTGGTCAGTCCGACCCCCCTTGGGCTACGCTCCGCTCCGCTCCACTCCACTCCACTCCGCGGCGTCACTCATTTAGAAAGTGTGAGACTCGCATCAAACTTCAAAAAGAAATCAAATTAAATGTGTAAAGCAGTAAAGATAAAAATGTTTGGTAAATCACCAACTGAGAAAAAAAGCGAGCAGCGAAAAGAAACTTGTAAATACCATGGAGAGAAAAAGGTCAAAGCGCGTTCAATTTAGGGGTTTTTTTCCACATTTTTTTCATTTTTTTTTTATCAGTATCGTGAAGGGCGTGAATTGTAGTCAGTTATCGAAGGAGCAGTTGGGAGGAGGGTTGGTGCTGAAAATTGACACTCGAAAATGAGCCTGACGTTGGGCCTGGAGATAGAACCGGAGAACCCCAGGGCTTGGTGGGGGTTGGTGGGGGTTGGTGGGGAGGTGTATCAGAGCAGTTACACTTGCAATCAGACAAAGCTGTTGCTAAATGCAACTCCCAAAGGATCTGGGGGGATGAGACCTATATATAACACAACAGATTCCAGTCAAAGCTAATGACAATATAACAATAACGGAACACAGAGAGGCCTCATTGCAACAGACTGACGACACATCGCTAATGCGCTGCTGCTGCTGCCGCTGCTGCTGCTGCGTCCAGGTTCCTGCCACTCCGCTGTCGAGGTTGAGGTTGAGGCTGATGTTGCCATGGTTCGATGCCTGTTGGATGATTGCAGCTGCTGGCTGCTGGCTGCTGGGCGGAGGACTCTGAACTGCGCTTTTGAATGCCTTCATGCCCCATAAACAGGCAACATTGGCGAGAATTCGTCTGCCATCCAGACGTTATTAACTAGACAGGAGCTAAAATAATATACATAAAGTGTTCCTATAATCGATATGAGGCGAAAAAGGGTGCACGGCGTTAATTAAGTTTGGGTTCAGGAGCAATACAATCACATAAGGTGGAAAGATGGGAATAGAAGATACGATGAAGTCAAAGGAACTCTTGGCATCCATAAGGAACCGTTCACAGAGGGAACTTAAATCAACTTTCCTGATGTTCACATCTCTTTATATTTATGTGAAATACTTAACATCAACATAAAAACGATGACCTTATAACAAACAATTTTGAAGAGTAAACAGACAGACAACCATATGCGGCAGTATTATCTAAACAAAACCGAGAGTCATAATACTCGTAAAGTTGGAAATTGTGCCACCCACAGATAAAACAGCGCTAAAGAGTACAAAAATGAAATCATCTGAACTGCAAAACAAAAAGAAACCAATACATAATAGCCAAATCATATTTCACTAATATCACAGTGCAGGAACAAAGAGCTGTACAAGAAGGGGAGGGAGGGGGTGCCCCGTATCCATGGAAAGAACAACAAACAAAGGCGCGGACGTGTGGCCAACCACATTTTGCCGCTGATCGAATCAACAACAATGGCAAACCAACAATCAACAATAGGAACAAGAGCAACAACAACAACAACGGCACTCCAAATCGGAAATCAATTTGAACATTCAACGAGAGTCTGTCAATAGATCCGACAATGGAATACCCCTTAAATGGGAAATGTACAAAAAAATACACTTGGAATGAGAATAAAACATTAAGACTTATCCGAGTAGATGGCTAAAACACATACATCTTGGAATCATTGGATGGACTACTTTTTTCTACGATATTCTCCATGTTACATACATTTCCCTGCATACGATATACCCGCGAGCACTCCCTTTGTACCGGGTATACAAATATAACTCACAAATCAACAACAACAACAACAACCAGAACCGAAGCAGTGGAGTGCTGCCATATGGTGCCACCTTTTTGAGGCCATTCCGTGCCCCGTTGCCAAGGGGCAACTCCCGGCCTGCTGCAGCACGCGTGGGCGGATGCTGCTCGCCGAAAGAAGCAAAAGGGGGGAAAAAGGGGAAGTCCTACCCACAAAACAGGAGTGGAGTTGGGGGGATTAGTGAAGTTATATATGGGAATGTCTTAACCCCATCTAAACAAATCCAAATTGGCCAGACGACGAAAATATTTGAGATATTTAACAAGGCGAAACAATAAAACGACAATTTAATTTGTTCGTCTGGCGTCAGGCAATGGCAATGGCAATGGCATGGCCTATCCTGTCCTATCCTCCAGTTTTCTTGCCCGATTAGCGTAAATTTAATTTTACAGTGACACACATTAAGCTGTTACAGGCTGCCACTGTGCCACTGCCACTCTGCTGCTTCCCCTCGGATCCCGCCTAATTGCACTCATTATTATTGGTGTAATATTAATTTCAAGGGGCGAAGACGGGTGGGTGCAACCCTTTTGGGGGAAGACTCGCAGTCGCAAGTCATCAGCCACATCACAGAACCAACAACGGACGACTCTTTCGACGGCTGTTTGCATTTGGTTTTTATGTCTGAATGTTGAATACTGAATGCTGAATGTTGAATACTGAATGTTGAATGCTGAATGTTGTTTGAATGCCTTAAATTTGCCGCACCACATAAAATCCATGGGGCAGGGGATGGACCGACTGTTCGGAACTCGAAGGCCCAACTGTTGTTGTGTTCTACTTTAATGTTTGACGCCACATAAAATGGCAATTTGGCGTGAAAATATCTAGCCAGGGGTTAACTATGCGATTCAAATGGCAAAAGGAGTTTGTACCTAGAGTGTTTATCAGAGAATTAAAGGATATAAATACATATGTACGTATGTATGTACATATTGTGGAATGTTATGGGATATTAAAGGAATTTTCAAGCCAGTTATTGGAACGTAGAACTCCCTTCTACTATCCCCTGGAAAGAGTCATTTTAGTTGCAGAAATATGATACAGTTTTCCGTATGAAAACGAGGGTTGCGCTTCTTTATAAAGGTGTAATTTTTAAAGGGTCAAAATGGAGTTTTAACTATCTATAGTTGGCTTAAATATTAACCTATCGAATTTATCAGGGCTGGATTATATTTTAATATGCTAAATGCTACAAAAATGCAATCCAATTAGAGCGATATGTATATGATACAGCAGTCATAGGAACAATCGGAAAAATATAGAATTTTCTGAGAATTTATAATAGTTTTTGGAGAAATGGATAACGAATTGAAGAAACTGCTAAACGCTATACCAGCTCCAAAAATCTTGCACTGCTTTCCCCATAAAACCCCCCTCACTCACCCCATCCCAAACACCCCTTCAAACAGTCTGCTGCCTCTGCTGCTGCCGTTGAACTTTTGACCACCAATTAATCAAAGAAAATTTTAACAAATTCATTCGGGCAACATATGGAACGGAACACAGACTGCTTTTTGCTTTGCATTTGTGCGAGTGTGTATCTGTGTGTAAGTGTGTGTTAGTGTGTATGGGTGATTGTGTCTACCATACATCAGCCTTCCGCCCCCCCTTTTATCCATAAGAGCCACCCCCTCAGCCTAATTTCAACATGAATAATTCGCTTTTAATTAGGTTTTTACACAATTTCGAAATCTGTTTGTTTCGGTGCCCAAACGTAAATACAGGGAAAACATTTAGGAGGGGCGCTGGAGAGGAGAGGAGAGGCCTAGCACTGTGGCCCAGCTATTATAAATAATTTTGTATAATTAGACACACTTGCCGTCCGGCCGATTTGACATATGAGAGCCGGGAAAAGCCAACGTCAACAGCCCCTTCCCGCCCCCTCCACCATATCGAATTGGAAGGAAGGCTTTAAGGACCCAGAGCCGGGACCCCCATCGATGGGGCTTATCTTGTTGGGTTTCTCTCACTTTCTTCTTGCTCTTGTTCAGGGGTAATTCCTGGGTTTGGCTGGTTGGCTGAGTTTTCCCCAACAGTTGCTGGGCTTAGGGCAAGGACAAACAAAAGCCTTTATCTGGTAAATTAGCCACAGAGTGTCATAAATATCCCAATGACAGCGAGGGCATTGTCAGCAGGCTCTCCATCTCTGCTGCTGAGTACTGCTCTTGGCCACAAAACTATTGGCAAGTTATTTTAATGCACTAAGCCAATTAGTGGCCAGGGCCTTGCCTTTCTTGGCTCTTGGTTCATTTGCGGTCGCCTGGACAAAGAGTCCTTTAAAGGCGCGCTACCTCCCCACACAGGTCAAGGGGGGCGTGGCGGGGCGGGTGCTGCTGCACTGCGGCTGCTTGGATGACATGTCATCAAGGACACGTGCGCATAAATAAAAACTTTCCTGGGCCCACAGAGCGAACAAAAAAAGTTCATCAAGCCTAACATCGGACTAACACTAAACGTGGGAGAAAACTTTTATAATATAGTCGCTCATTCAATGCATCGTATAGCATTTTTAGGATATCCTATAAATCCTTCACGGATTCTGGCCGAAAGACAAAAGACAAAAGGCAACGGCAACGGCCAAGGGGATGTTGTCATAGGCAAAGTTTAAATTACTTCACAGGCTGTCGTCGCAAAGGAGTCATGAAGGAACATGTGTGGCAGATGAGTAATACCACTAGTTGCAAAGTAAAATTAAGATGATGCATGTGTGGGCGGCCCACTGGCGATGGACTCACGACACAATGAGCCCAAATGGCGGGGAAAAGTTTTCGGAAAGAGAAACTGCTGCACTTGCTCGAGAAAATATCAACTTGGGGGAATACGAAGCTGGTAAACTAGTAAGGGAGCCGTTGAAGGTGTCCGCCTCATTTTAATTGCTAATATGTATATCCATGTTAAATCACGCTGCCATCTCAAACAATCTCTAATACAACATTAATGGTCTTTTCCCATCCCATCAGCAAAGCATAGCCATATCCCAAACTCACACTCTGAGCCACATGGGGCTGCTGGCCATTGTCGCTGGAGTGACCACAACAAATTGAGCTTATCATTGACGGATTAACACTAAACACACCCACATGGACAAGACATAGGACACAGGACACAGGCTACCATGCCACACCATACCAAAGGATGCTTGTTGTCCACTTGTTTTTTGTGGCCTCTGCTTCGGGGACAGAGTGGCCATAGATGAGACATAAATCTGCCACACGTACTCATGTAGCATGCTTCTCGGAGGTTGACTAAAGCGACTAAAATTAGCAACGTTGGGAAAAGCATATTGATGAAGCGTTAAGACCACATCACAACCGATGACCCAAGCCCGACAAGGGTCCTGGGTTTCCGGCTGGGGTCGCAGGTCGCTCTGGTCTCGTCGAAAGTGGAAAATCAATGCCAACGACAAAAACATGACAAGTTGATCCCTTTAAGCCGCAAGTTATGCCAGCCACGCACATCACACAGGGACACAGGGACATGGACAGGGGCAAGGACAGGGAATGAGAATGGGACTGGGACTGGGACTGGGACGGGGTTCAGAGGGGAGTTGACTTTGGCTGTTGCGTTTTTCTGTCACTTTGTGCAAATGTGTCCTTGCAAATCCTGTTAAAATTGCATTTGGAACATGTCAACATTGCGACTGGAAACCACACAGCAAAAAGGAAAAAAACGTATAACCCCCCCACAAACCCCCCAACCCATACCATCCCATATCATACCATACCATTCCCGAACCTGTGTATCCGAATCTGAACCCCCAAAAGCCATATTTGTTAGCTGTTTCTCTCTTTTTTACGATTTGGCTTTGTTTCATCCAATTTTTTTCGTACATTTATTTCGCTTGTAATTCATTTCCATTCATATTTACATGGGAAAATGTACACAGTGCGAGCGAGGAGTATTGCTGAATTTTTATTTTCTTTCGCTTGCACATTTGTCTGGGATTTGTGGGGGATTGCTGGATTGCTGGATCGACGACCTCCTAAATCCTCCATCCCTCCCTTTTCGCCCTTCCTCCTCCTTTTTTTTATAGTAGTCGCATCTGTGGTTTTTTTTTGTATTTTTTGGGAGTTGGTTTTATTCTGCATTCGAGGGATTGGTCGTGGCAGATCTGACAGCCAACCGGTGTGGGTTTTTTGGGTTTGGCACTTGTAATGCGGTTTCAATTAATTCGGAGGCGTTGCCCGATCTGTCCAGTGTCGAGGGGATATTCCTGTGGAGCAGGTGTGTGGTGTGGACTGGGGAGGAAGTGTTGCGGCCTGAAGATAGTTCTGCAAGGGGTTCAGGAGAGGATTAGTGCAGGCAGTCGATAAATTATGTTCCCGATTGGTACATGTTCGAATAGAAATAGAAATTTGTACAAATTAAACAAAATATTCAAAAAAATAAACTATATTTACAGAATTTCAATTAAATATATTAACATCCTTTCCCTACGATATTTCTATCTTAAATATAATCTTATGCAAGTCCCAAAGTTTTTTAATTTTTTGAAAATTCTAAGTGTGGGGATGCCCCAGAGTTCGCAGAGTTCGCAGTTCTACTGAAACGCCCCTCTAGAATTCTTCCTGAACTCGTTATTACTGCGAAATTCCTCTGCCCATATGAAATATCTGACAAGTAAACATTTCCAAATAAATAACAACAAGTGAGCCAACAAAATGTCCACCAATTAATATCTAATTTGCTGTTCATCAGCCAATTTATATGGTAGGCACCCACAGAAAACACTTACTATATAAGACCGTACCACACGTCACTTGGCCATACTAAATTATAAGAAATTGTTTGCGAAAATGAAAATGAAAAAAAAAAACACAAAATGCGAAAGATTATTAAAGAACTGTGAGAGGCTAAAGTTGTAGCAGCTGCTTTCTGGCCACTACATAAATTAGTTGTCAACGACAAGATGTACATACACACATATGTATGTGTTAGTGTGTGTTTGTGTGTGTGTGTATGAGGAGGAGCAGAAGGCCAAGACAGACGACACTTGGCTATATAAAGAGCTAGAGCCACACCCACACGACGCACAATAGTACAGAACAAAGATAAAAACGAAAAAAAAAACAACAAAAGACAAAAAACGACAGACCAGAGACAAGTATTTAATTTTGTAGCTGAGAAGCTGACAAACTGACAAAGAGATGAGCAGGAAAATGGTGCAAGGGCAGGGCAGAGGCAGAGCCAGAGGCTGGGCAGTGGCAGTGGCAGTGGCAGAGGCAGAATGGCAATCAGCACATAAATAAAATGAAAAATCTACTGCCAACCCGAAATGCAGTACAAGTCCTGTACATGGCAGTCGCTGCCAGTCGCCAGTCGCCAGTTGGCACTCGGCAGTCGCCAGTCGCCAGTCGAAGGAAGACTTAGTTACCTCTGGCAGAGGGAGCCTCTACGTTCTATGTACTCGAACGCGGACTCGGACTGGGACTGGGAGTCGGAGTCAGAGTCGGCATAGACACATAATGTAGGCTACCGCCAACGTCGGCGCATGCGCCCGATCAAGTATCCAATATTTCCTATCCAATCTCCTATCTGTGTCTCACTCTCACTCTCTTCCCCACTCTATCTACTCCACTGAGGGCCTCTCCATCTCCCTCCCTCGCTGATGGGTGGGTAATAAACCAGACCGAGGGCAGGCTGCTGGAAATTATAAAGTGCAAACCTCTCTCTCTCTCTCTCTCTCTCTCTTTCTGTCTATGCTCCAGAGGAATGCTTAAAATGTAAATTTAATGAGCAAAAAATTAGAAGAAATCGTTCTCGAGGCGATCTCTGAGGCCTCCAAACATGGTAAAGAGAAAATTTACTAGCCACCAATTAAAGGCATGGGATCCTGTGGGCCGGTGCGGGCGATGAAGTGGTGTCAACTGCCTCCTTTTGACGGACAGGTCCCCATAAACATGTCAGAAAAGGTTTGCACCGCTTTTTTACACAAATTTCTTTCTGCTCCTGTTGTTCTGTGGTGCTGTGGTTCTGTAGTGCTGTAGTGCTCCTCCATTCCATCTTCTCCAGTAAATTGCAAGGAAAATACTTTATTTAGTTAGTCAGACACATTGGAAATCACAGCAAGGCGAAAAGGGAGAAGAAACCTCGAGCCGTACAAAAAACAAAACAACAAAAAAGATGAACGCAGACGGGTTAAGGTTTTTATGGTGTCCACTGTACAGTGTACACACAGTGGTTGTTGCTGTCCATGTCGCATTCGTTGTTGTTGTAATTGCAGTTGTTGCTTTGGTAATATTGTGTGACACAACTATTTCAGTTTGTAGGCAGTTTCCACAAACAGTTTAGAGTTTACAGTTTACAGTGGGGAACAGATCGAGAAACGCGCGAAAAATACGACTCTATTCGCAGGAGGATTTTAAGAATTACAGTGGAAAAAAAAAGTGAAAAACATCAGGATTTCAGGATGCATTTAGTTTAAGAAATTAGAAAATGTCTTTTAAACCATTTGCATCTATAGAAACATCTCTTTTTGTATATGTACATATCAAGGGCCGCAGCAATAGCCACGGCTCTACATTTACACCCAATACTCAATCAGTGTATATGTGACATTATCATTGATGTAACCTACACAATATATTTTATACCCAATTGCTCTCTCTTTGTTGTTTGCATTGCTTTTCGTAAAAATTAAGTATTGATTTGTTAGTTAATGCGTGGAGGGTAGGAAATCTCCGTGATCTCTTTCAATTTAGCTAAAACTTGTCTTGTTTTTTACATACATATGCAAATGAAATTGAGGTTAGACCGATCGGGAAAGTTGTGAGCCGCGGCCATTGCCGCTACTTTTATACCCGGTAGTCAGCTCACCTCCTTCAGGGGGCGCACACTACACGACGAAGACTGTGAGAGAGAGAAAGAGAGAGAGAATGCGTTAGCTCGTGAAAGGGTTAGCGTGGGCATTGCAAATAGATTTGTTCGCACTGGCTATTAAAATGTTCGGATCAGATTCGTATTCGGCAGTCTGCTAGACATTATCATTTTCTATGATTCTGCGTTTCCGGTTTTCTCATATCTTCTGCCCTTTGTGGGGTGGTAAGAGGACTAGGCAAAATTGGGAAATAAACTTGATTCAGGGTGATATTACGCGAAATTTCGTTGCTTTTGCTCGTATAATCTCTTAATGAACTAGGCGTCAAACAGGACGAACTGACAGACAGACATGGCTATATACATAGATAGCCAATTGATGCTGATCCAGAATATACATATGTACATATATACATTCTATGGGATCGGGAAGAAATACATATTAAGGAAAAGATTATCCAAAAATAATTGAAACACATTAGAATAAATGGTATTTGTTCACACGACAGTATAGAAATATATGTACATATAGTGGAATGATGGAGAATACATTTGTATTATATTAATACATATTTTCGGAAAATGAAGGACCACAATTTTCCAATTTGTTTCCTTCTCTTATGTCCCAAATAATTTCCCACCAGTGTGCCCAATAAATACCACGGTAATGTGCTATATTAAGTGTCCGGCAAACAAAAAACCAAACAGAAGCGGCAGAAAAAAAAAAGAAAGACAGACTTCCAAGATACTTTGCCCAGTCCAGTCCCGTCCAGTCCAGTCCCGTCCAGTTCCATACCCATTCCCGTCCAGGACAGTGTCCGACCAGCAAGGCAGGCAACAAAATACCAAAGCCAAAAGTAAAAAATGTTTCTCATACGGTTTATTTACACAAAATGTCAGAAGTTGACCGGAGCGGAGAGGAGCGGAGCCCGAAGATGGTGGAGGGAGGGGCACCAAAGGGAAGTCCCCAGTAGTTGTAGCTGTAGCTGTAGCAGTAGAAGTACCAGTCCCGCGGTGCCGGGGTCCCAGATCCCCCATCCCGGGGCACCAGGTGCTGGCAGACAAACAGGCGTACAATGGCAGAGATAAAAACAGACAAACATGCAACCATTTTGGAATAATAATGCAGCAGCAGGAAAAACAAACTCGAGCCAGCAAAAGAGGTGAGAACATAATGTAAAAGCCAGCGAGCGGAGTGGGTATGCCCCTGTGCCAGAGCGGGATGTCTATAGTGCAGCCAAACCGGTTGTGGCCGCTGGCCAATCGGAGCGTCGCAGCCGTTGCGCTACTCTAGCGCCGACTGCGCAGCGGCGAAGGAGAAGCCAGCGACGCGACGAAAAATCCAACTGGATTCGAAAGCAGCGCCTCAGTTGGATTTTTGCAACGGGAACGTGCGGGTGCATGCCTGTGTGGAGAGCGAGAAAGAGACCGAGTCAGCTGATCCATCCGTTACCGTACCGTTAATTTACCGACGCCGCGCGAAAACAATTTCCAATGATATTCGATACAAATTTTTTTTTCTAAATTTTGCATGTGCCAATAAAGAGGAGAAAGTGAAAGTATTTTTATTTGTGTGCCAAATTAGTTGAAATCAAAAGTTAACAGCAAAAGGCGAAAACAAAATAAAAGAAAAAACAAAACAAAAACAAACACACAAACAAAAAACAATTGGCAGATGGAAAGCAACGCATTTGGCAGCAGCCATTTGCCATCTCAAGCGCTTGTTGTTCTATCAGAGGCCGCTTCCGGTTTGCATGAGGCTCTACGTGGACAACGTCCGTTTCCATCGAGAGTAAGTAAAACCCAATCGAATCCCATTCCCCCTCAAAGCCCACAAATGCAAGGGATACGACACACACTGATCAGAATCGGAATCGGGATTGGGATCAGGATTGGGATCGGGTTTGATGCTCTTGCTGATGCAAAGGAAGGGCAGGGGCCGGCGGTGGTGGGGACATATTTATGACAAATCATAAACCTGGGGGCCAGTAGCCGAAATGCCGAAAGATGCTATAAATCAGCACACCGCTAAGGCTCCGCAAAGGCAAAACAATGCGCATTGTAAAACAACAAAACGAACCAGAACTTCCAAGTGAACTTCCAGTTGAGAAGAGCATCGCCTAGCGATGGCAGCGTGAGACAGAGAGGGAGAGAGATCATAAATTAGAAGAGAATCAATGAGAAAGTATGGTTTTGCTCGTAATAAACATATTGCGTTTAATGATGGAATCATCAGTCTGTAATTGGCGCCCGTGTCACGCTGCCAGTCCCAATCACCCGATCCCCATCGTCACTTCAAGTGAACTTCCAGTTAAAGTTAAAGAGGAGTCCTAGAGATCCCAGATCAGACGAGAATCAAAGAGAAAATATGGTTAAAAGAGACGATTGGTTTGCCATATTTGTGTGTGTTTTGATAAAACTATCCAATAATTGGTGTGATCGTGTTTCGAGCCGTGTCACGATCGCATTCCCATCCCCATTCCCTCTGCCGCCGTGCAGTCAAGAAGTCAGTCAAGAGAGAGGCAGATTCAGAGAGTTCGTCGTCGCATTCCGATCAACGAATGCGTTTGCAAACGCCCCATTGTGTGTAGATTTTTGCGACGAACAGATTTATGATAGCTTCAATACCGAACCTCGGCCTGAACCGGGCCTGATGGCAGCAACGTAGCCCCCGGATCCCACAGAGCAGCCACAGAGCAGCCGCAGAGCAGCCACAGAGCAGCCACAGAGCAGCAGCTACTACTACTTCAATTCGACATTCGATTTGGTTCTGGGCTTCGGTTGTTTCTGCTTCTGCTAATGCTGCTGCTGCTGTTGCTCCTCTGCCTGTCATCATTGTAAACATGAGCAATGATCTTGACGCTGATGCTACAAATGATGAAGAACTTGAACGCTGATGATGTTCCGACTGCAGGCAGCCAGCCAGCCCAGTCCAACGTACTTGGAATAACTAACTTCTGGCGAAACTGGTTATTCGGAATTGGAGGAGCTGCGAGCTGGGAGCTGGAAGCTGGAGGCTGGAATCGGAATTGAAATTATATCTCTGTCAGTGCATAGCATTGAGTAGCGTTAAGATATGTTAAACATGACAACAATATGTCCTCGTCCTCTAGATGCGAGTTGGGTTCTCCGTTTTTGGGATCGAAGCTGCGATCTGGGAAGGCTCTAGCTGTAGTTGTTGTTGTAGCTGTAGCTGGTGCTAGAGGAGGGAAAACCGTTGTTTATCGAATACAACTGCTATAAAGTGAAAGCAGAGCTATTCTATGTGATTATTCCCCTCGCTCGATACATACTCGTTTCTCTCTTGATTGGATAGTTTTCCATATAAAGAGCTTTATAGCACATGGTTTTCCAGTTTCCTTTTTAACTTCATTCCTACATAAGACTTTCCAAATAGCTCTCTCTCTCTCTCTCTCTCTCCGTCTTTCTTTATCGCTTATCTACCACTATTTATGTAACCATTTATAACCAAGCATAACCCAAACAATAAAAATTAATAAAAACAACCCAAGCAGGCATATTAAATGCAATGTCAAATGGTTTAATGTCTCCCTGCCACAGCCACTGCCACAGCTACTGGTACTTCTTCTCGTTCCTCCTGTGCCACGACTGGGTGTCTGGGTGGGACAACACCATAACAATTTTGTAACCACACCAACAAAAGGTAGACGGCTAACCCCTCCCCTCCTGTCCTGTCCTGTCCTGTCAGGGGCGAGTGAAAAAGAACCAGAAAAAATGGTCAGGCACAGAAGGGAGCACCCCCTTGGCCGCTGCTCTCAGGGTGGGAGAGAAATTATGAGTCTCTGAGGCGGGGACAACATATGAAAAATAATTCCTTTTTTTTCCTGCACACTTATTACCACAAAGTATGTGGAGGTGAGTTGTGTGTGTGAGTGTGAGTGTGTGTGTGTATGTGTGAGCGAGCTTAATTTAATTTATAGCAATTTATCAAGACGGGAACTACACGTGGAGTCGAGGCATGCAAAGGCATCGAGGCGTATAACAAGAAGTACTCATGAAGAGTGCCCCAGTATCATGTGCACAAATGGTCAATGATAGTTGGCTTAAGCCTCAAGGTATGCTCCCCAACAGCAAGCCAGAAGGGGGCAGGGGGCGACTATGGAACAATGGAGGGAAAACATGCATACATACTCGTACTCTTACGGCGTGAATGAACCACAAGAGCTTATTAAAGATGGAAGATACCATCTAGTAGTAGATAGCTTGTGAATACCTAAAGATGTTAGACACTGAATGGAGGGTTTTCGGAATGCTTTTCATTTTTGGTTGCAGAAACACCACAGAAATAGGCACGCATATGGGGTGACAAGTGGCACAAGTAGAGCCACTAAAGAAAGTAGTATGACAGATGGAAAAACTAAAGGAAATTCAACTAAATAATGGAATATTCAATCGAGAAATACTCCCCCCAAATACTAATTGACTTCAAAGACCCCTCAAGGTATGCTACAAAAAACTGCACCATATCTCCTTTGGATTCCTCTTCACTGAACCGCAAAGCACTCGAACAAACAGTCGAACAGGTTGAGGAGGAGACCGACCGACCGACCGACTCTCTCGGACTCTCGCCCCATAAACATTTGGTTTGAGAAAATTGCCAATTGCTAAACGTTTTTAGTGTTCCCTTCGGCTGCTGCTGCTGCTCCTGCTCCTGCTCCTGCCCGCAGTTTACTCCGCGTGTTAGTGCCACAAATTGAGATTTATTTGTGGTGTGTTGAGGAGGCACCAGGTCGTTGCGATTGGTTCGGATCGGATCGGTTCGGTTTCAGTGCGATGCGGTTCTCCGCCGGGGCTGTCGTTTTGTTGTTGTTTATGGCCAAGTTAAGCGAAATTGGCAATTGTATGTAGACAATTGCTATTTGCCACTCGTTATCGTGTTGTTGTAATTAAGCTGTTATTGTTGTTGCTCTTCCAGAGCTCTTGCTGCAGCTGAGAGTTGCAACTTAACAGAATAAACCAAATACAGATACAGATACAGCTACAGCTACAAATAAAGATACAGATACAGATACAGATGAGGAATCATCTCCAGAAGCGTAGAGAGGGCAATAATTCAAGTGTTAAAAGAGAACAAACACAGAACGAATTTATGCAAATCTCACGACAGAGAGCTGGAATGTTTTATTTTGGGATAACAAATCACCCCCCGCACCCGCAGCCACACCCGCCCAACGGCCCTCTAATAGAAAAGCAAACAACAACGGGGGTAGCACCCTGGAGGCTGTAGGCTGGAGGGTGGTAACAGCACCTGCTCTGGTTTGTCCTTGGCTTAACACTGATTAACAGGCATAAATCAATAAGCGCTCAGGCTGAGTCCTCGCCGAAAACACTCTTCAACACGTAATGCATTAAAAACTCGTGATGGTTCCCCGCCAGAGAGTGCACAGCCAAGTGGTTGACCACTTTCACAAAAACCCCCAATCGCAGTCCCCATCCAGATCCAGATCCAGCTCCCCAATGCCCATCCTTACAGCCTGTGGCGGGGCCAGCTGTTGACCAAACTGCAGACTTAGACAAAGTGCAACTCATGCGGTTGTATGCCGCCACATCCCCTTCTGTTACGTCTGACTTGCAACATTACCAGCATTATGCTGCACAGGAGGCTGAGGATGATGACGATGATGATGATGATGAAGCTGATATGGCAACATATGCTGCAACAGCTAGCCCCCAATTTGAGGTGCTAATTTCTGATGATAAGCCCTAATTTATTGGCCCTGCCTCGGGTCTGCTCTGCTCTGCGTCTGGGACGAAAGGGGGTGATTAACCAAGGGCCACTGGCCGTGGATTAACCAACTGTCGAAGGAAGGATTTTCCAGTTTAATTGATGCGATTGATTAGTCAAGATTGTGCAAGAACCCAAGGGAAAACCCAAAGAAATATATGTACTTATCTGCAGTCCGACAAAAGAGTGAAAAGATTGCGGTATTTATTGGATGTTATTGGAAAAACAAATAACCATCATCATCAACTATGTGCAAGAAACTTAGAAATAAGTTAAACTCTTCTGAAAATTGGTTGGTTGGTTAGTTATTCCAATCTTTAAAGGCCATTTACTTTCAGTAATATCCCTAAATTAGATCATCCATAAATAAACCAACAATTTCCAACTCCACTCTAACATTTTCGATATCATTTTCTCACACTTTGGGCCACAGAAAAAAGAGAAAAAAAACTTTCCTTGGCAGACAAATTTGTATGTAAATTTGTGCCCAGAAAACATATCCAAGAAGAAGGGCAAGGGGGGGGGGAGGGGCTACGTTACTGCAAATAGAAATAAGGGTGAGGGTGGGTGGGTCGGAGGGTTAATACTTGTCACACATGTCGTCGCTTATGTTATACTCGTATCTTGTCTGTCTGTCTGTCCCAAACCGCCGCTTAACACTCGTCAGCCTCAATTTGTTATGAGCGCTTTACGTTCCCGTCGGTTATCTGGAGTTGGAAAACTCCCACCCTCTCCTGGTTTACCCATATCATTTGCAAAAGTCTTTATGTGTGTGTGTGCCTGTGTGTGTGTGGGTTGGCAGGGGGTAAACATTTTTCTCGTTATTTTACACCCCATTGGAACGTACACCCCATCCCTCCCGCCAGAGTGACACAGTTTATGCGACATGCGAGAGTCTCGATATCGTAATTCGAAAATCTCTCAATTTAACATTTATTTGTCGTAAATTAAACATTTCCCCTGCATAATTTCTATCGATGCAAATACCCCACACCCCACACCCCCCGCCCCTACTTAAGGGCTAAGCTTGATTCTGTGGAATTTGATTAGATTCTGCAATGATTTCTTGCACTTTTCCACACCGCCACCATATGTTGCCTAGTGGTATCTGGGCTCTCTGGGAAGGAAGGTGTAGCCATAATTGGCTAATTTTAACGCCAAGTCATGTAGCCACCATAATTTGTTCAGATTGTGTGTGCGGTTCCATGGCCTAGACTCAAGTAATGCGCATATTTAACGCCTAAATTTAACGCTCACTTAGCCTGTCAAAACTCGTGCTTGGAGGGGTACTAGGCGGGGTACTAGGCGGGGTACGTGGCGGTACGGAATACAACAATTAGGGGAGCCACCGCGGAAATGGGGATCTTGATTGTGTTCGGGCTTAGATTACTTATTTGTGGATACAAGAAGCCTCTTGATATACTCCTGCTCATACACTTCCATCAAAAGTGTTACTAAAAAGATCTCACCAAAGATTTTACATCGATTTGAATAGTTTTTTATGGAACATACTCCGAGAAAACATGGGAGTAAATTTATATTTTAATACAAGCATACGGAAAATATATAGAATTCATTTTGATTTCATCATAAATGTAGTAAAAACTGTTTTTAATCTAGCCCCAAAACACTTTAAAAAATAAATAAAATATATTTAAAATGTAGAAAATATATTAAATCAAAATAAATAATTTTAAATAAATCAAAAACTAGAGTATACTTTGGACTAAAAAATGACTTTCAGTGAGTTAAACATTTAAAATTTTAAATTTTTTGGATAGCTTTAGGCGACTTAGAATTACGTACCGAATGTTTCGCAAATTGCTATTAAATTTCCCTAAGGAAATGTTTTGAAAAGCATGAAAAAAGGCATCTTTCATAGAGCGGATATGGCTTCCAAAACCAAAACTGATATCGTATTTTGATACTTCTGCTAGCTAGAATTTTAAACAATTTTTTAGCAAACCACATAAAGTTTTCGGATCATATTCCGATCTGTGATTTCTCTACTAAAGAGTCTTCTTCTTTACGTTCCTTCCTGCAGCCTTTTTTGTTACCGTTCAACGAGACTATCCACAGTCTCATTGAGCCCAACTGAAGAAACTATTGGGAAATATGGGAAATATGGGAAATATGGGGTATAGCCTGCTTTGGCCTTAAAGATTCCGTTTCAGTGTTACTCGAAAAGTGTTGCGAAACAAACCCCATCATACTGATACTCCCTAGTTTTTCCCTTTTCAGTTACCTGACGCCAAAGATCTACACAACATGTCACTAGTCGGCAACTACTTCCATCCGCACCTGCTGCAGACCCTCAACCATGGAATGCTGGTGGCCAACGGAGCCGCTGCGGCCGCGGCAGCCGCCGGAGCGGGTCCCGCGAGCTACTTCGCCAGCGACAGATCGCCGCTGGGCAAACCGTCGGTGCTGTCGAACTTCTCGCTGCCGTCGGCCTTCTCGCCACCGAAATATATTGGCATATCGTTGGATCAGGTGAGTGGGGTCTGGATAGGACGAACGGCAGCAGATCCGATGAGCTGATAATCGTTGAAAGATTGACACTTGTCATAATGGGATTTCGATTTCTCTCGCTCTCTCTCCCCCTCTCTCTCTCTCTCTCTCTCTCTCTATCCAGCAGAATCTGTTCAATGGCAGCGAATCATTTCGCACGGATTCGGCCAGTCCCACATGCACATCCCATGAATCCATGGAGGGATCACAGGATTACGATGCCGTTGAAAAGGGTGAAAGTCCGCGCAGTAATAATTCTCAGGATCCCAGGGATTTGAGACGTAAGTAGGGTTGGCTGCTGCTGCTGCCACTTTCATTTCCATTCCGATTCAGATTCCCTTATTTATTTAGCAAATTTACATCTGAAAAACAAAAAATTTGCATGGCAAAAAATTGCTCAAAAATTGGGAGTAGAAAGTTGTGTTGCCTTTTTCCCAATTTTTGCTGATAAAAATCTCTCTCTGGGCGTACTCGTATTTGTTTCAATTTTACTTTTCCTGAGCAATTTTAACGCTTCAGTGGGTTAACTTTGACTGGCAGGCGTAAGGCTGACAGCACAGGACAGACCCCAGCCAGGACACAGAACCCACTCCCAGAACGCACTCCACTTCACTCTACTTTCTTTTTTATTAGTTTTTTCCATGTTGCCTCTGCCCCCAGACATTCTAAATCAATTTCGCATATTTACCATTCACCTGGGGGGTTGCTTTTCTGCTTTAAAGTCAGAGTTAGAGTTTCAGACTTTTCCCGAATATGAATATAGGCTAAGCAAATCTGGCTTAAATGCGTTGCTAATTGGTCCGGCATCTCGGCAGAGCTGTTCGCGTTAAGCGCCTTATGATACAAATTAAGCGGCAGCATATGAAAATGATAAATATGGAATGGAAACGAACCGAACACAGCCTAAGGGCTGGGGATAGATGAGAGCTTGACACAGGGGCGCAGCTGAAAGGGGGGAATAATGAATGAATCAGAGAATATACTCGCAGATTGAGATTATTCTTCTTTTTTTTTGTTTGTAACTACGAGATTACTCTCAGTGCATGATCTTTTCTGGCCGTTATTCCTGTCCCATTGCCTATTCTCTCTGCTGAGAGAGAACGAGTGCTCATTTGGATACTCGCTCGGAAGAGGATCAGAAGAGCGAGGTAAGAAGAGGCGTCGAACAGGCTCGAAGGCCCTGCAGGGCTTGTAAGTCGGACCTGCAGACCCGAGAGCGCAGAGTCGAAGTTGGCCGAAACCAAACCTGTGCGGGAACAAAATGATTGTACATAAATTATTATTTCCAAAATCCTAGAAGCCATTTTCACATATTCACAAGCCCCTTTTTGCGGCAACACCCCTGCAAAACACACACACACACACACATATGTACAACAACTGTTTATTTTGGCCATTATTTGCCTTTCAACTTAAGCCGGAAAACCAGTTTTTCCGGCCTCAACCCACACCACACTGCACCACCGAAAGCAGGACCGACACACGAAAGCCGCTCTACATGTGGATCGTTGGTGTTGTTTAACTTTTGGCTTAGACATGAGGCTCATAAATTAATTTGGATAAATAATACACTTTTAATTAGCTGAAACTGATATGAAGGCGAGCATCTATCAATGGGTTAAACTAACTAAAGGTAAACAGCCGGCAGTTGCGCCCTTTCCATCTACCGCCTCCTCTGGGGAGATGCGACATGCGGCAAAAGTCAAAAGGGCATTCCACAGAAAAAACAGCAAAGAGAAAAGGGTTGGGAAGGTAAGGGAAGAGAGGGGAAGGGAAGGGAGGGGAAGGGTGTGCGTGTGTCCAAAGTGTTTTAAATGGCACAACGAGTACGAGACTTGACTGGAGTTGGCCTTATTGAAATGTAACATCAACCCCCCCAGAACATAAGGACACCAGGACACAAGCCACTTGACTACAAAGTCAAACCGCATCCTTTTGGCAGGAGCCAGGACTCGTGCTCGAAGACGGCGACGGACGTTTCCTCCTCTCCGTTTCCAGGGCTAATTACTTATCCTCGACATTGTTGCAACTCTTCTAGAGGCAATTATAAGGAAGCCACCACCATCATGCCATCCAGCCACCCAGCCATCCTGCCATCCAGCCATCCTGCCATCCTTTTTCGATACCATAATGTTTGCTCATTTATTGCGATTGCGGTGCTCTACTCGTAGGATGTTTTTTTCCCTCAAAGGATGCGCCGCAAGTGTTGCAAATCGCTTTGATTGCATTGTTTGCTATTGTTATGACGAGAATTATTATTATTACAAGTATATCCATGGGACTCGTGTTGTTTTTGTTACTCCGATGATGTATTATATTGAATGCACACTTGGAATTTTCATATTAATTTCTGTAATATTAATGGGCATCCACATCCACATCCACCCGGAAAAAAGCACCAAAAACCAGAGAAACGAAACTCATATTTCATATAACGATATATGGGAACGCCCCCTTTTCAAGGAGGGGGGGGAGGGGGGGGGCTTTTCGTTGTCGTTGAGCACGTGACACTGCGAGGGGGTTGGAGGAGTGGGAGGAACTAATATTTTCACTAATAACTTTCGGGAGAAGTCAGTTTGTCAGGCATTCCACAGAGTTCTGGCTTTGCATACCATATTAGCAGAGGAGGATTGAGCATTTCAGTCCGAATTCAATTTAGTTGTGGGGTGTTCTGGAAACCAAATTCAATTGGAAACCAGTCGAAACATAATAGAGCAAGGTAGAGAGAGAGAGAGAGATCCGAGAGAGCTTCATTCTGGCTGTAATAATGATCGAATTAATGTAAAGTAATTCCTTAAATGTCCTTTAAGCTTTTAGCTATCCTCATTTGTAGTTAAAAAGTAAACAATTCCAGGGCGAAACTTAAAGCCGAAACACAGCCACGGGCAACGGGCAACATCTAAGCTAATTTGAACCAATGTCACGACTCTCTCTCTCTCTATATCCATGGACCATTTCCATCCGCCATTGACCGCTGAATGTGTGCGTGTGTGTGTTTCTGTTTGGCCGCGGTTAACCGACATATTTTAGAGGAATATAAATATAAAATACAGCAATTGTAGTGGGCCCGGCTCTCCACCATATTGCGATATATTTTATTGTAATATTATTTTAATTGCCAACCGAACAGTCACGTGCAGAAGGAGAGCGAGGCGGGATTTTGTTTGGCGCCGTTTTTGGACAGCAAACAGTTTGTATTTATTGTGGTTGACGGTGGTTTTTCTTTTTTCCTGTGCCCCCCGTGCCTGTTACTGTTCCTGTTCCTGTGGCTCCCGAAATACGTGGATACGTGTGTCTGACATGAGGAATCTGCGGCCGAGAGCTGTGTGTGCTTGCTCCTGTTTCTGATTCTCTGGCGCTGATTCTCTCCACAAAATTACGAGCTCCAATTAATTTTTCCTCCTCTGTTAAAAATGTGCCCAGCAGAGCGGCGAAAGCAGGGCGGAGGCAGGGGCAGGGGGCAGGAGGAGGCAATTAGAAAATGCCTGAGAAATTTATGGGACAGGCAGGACTCCCACCCACGCGAAAGCGGAATGGAAATCAATGTGGGGTTCGGGCTGGGGGGTTGGGGGTTGGAATTTTTCCAATTTTTATTGCCTTGCAGTTGATTGATGATTGCGGGCATGTCTAAAATTTAGTGTCCGATTCTCTTACAGATCTGCATAATGTGGGGAAGGGAGGACACCCGACAATGGCCACCTCCTCGGCCTCGGCCTCGGCATCGGCATCGGCTTCTAGCTCATCCTCATCCTCATCCTGCTCGACCAGCAATTCAGCCATCAGCACGCCCACCAGCAGTGTGGCCGTTTCGATGGCCACACATTTGGCCGCCTCGCCCCATTTGCATCACACGCACTCGCATTCGCACTCCCATCCGCATCCGCATCAGCATCAGCACTCGCATTCGCATCCCCATCATGGCCATCATGTGGGGGCGCCACCAGGATCGGTGGCAACGACACACCATCACATGGCCCATCCGCATCCGTTGTCCCATCACCATGCCGCCCATCATGCGGCGCTGGCCAGCCTGAGCATGGCCGGTCTCCGGGCGGTGCCGGGCGGCTTGAGCCTGGTCAGTGGACTGCAGGCAGCGGCAGCCGGCGGGGCCATACCCGATATGTGTCCGGTGTGCGGCCTCAAGCTGAGCCCGGAGGAGTGGCATACGCACTTCCTCACGGAACTGGATCGGCTCTACAAGCTGAGTGCGGGCTTCGAGCGGGCCAATCTGCAGGCGACGTATATGTTCGCACCTCCCTGCCCGGCCCAAGAGAATGCCATACGCACCAGTCACAATCGCTGGGAGGTAGGTCCTTTCTCCGAGTCCCCATTTCAGAACTTAGAACTAAGAGATCTCCAATCCCCAAGACATTCCAGCGGATACGTAACAATCGCCAGAACCGCCTGAGACTCAAAGTGCGCAAGCGTAAATACGGCGAAATGTACATGATGGAGAGTCTCTACTGTAGCAGCTGCCCGATATGCAAGCGAAAGTATGCCCTGGAAACGGGCAAGATACCCGAGGACGATGCCAAATCCCAGGAGGAAATCGAAACGGTGGATGTGGAGAGCTGCAACGACGATGTGCCCGATTCGGGCTCGGAGCTAACTGGCCCTGGATCGTCGCTGGCATCGGCTGGCGTCTCGACAATCCCCACCAGCATGCACAACAGCAATGCCCAGCCGGGCAAGCTGGACGGGATTCTGTACCGCATGGCCTGCGTTATGAACCAGAAGGACGTGCACGCCGACGAGCAGGATGTGAGCACCAATGTGACAACGGCCAGCAGCAGCAGCGGCAGCAGTTGGCCGACGGGCGAACCGCCTCAGGCACATATCAGTGGTGGGTCTCCTCTCCTCTCCTATCCCATCCTCCCAGCTCCTTCCACGCTCTTAGCCTCATCCGAGGGGTATGCTAATAATTACTCTGCCTCCGCTCCATCTCTGGGTCTTTCAGTGAAAAACGTCAGCGAGCTGTCATCCACCACACATCACTACTACAATGCCGACTCCTGCGGCGTGGGCGTCAATGACAACAACAGCAGCAGCGGTGGCGGCAGCAACAACCACAGCGGTGGCGGCAACAGCAACAAGGAGCTAATGATGGACACGGCCTCGTGCCAGAACGATAGCGATGAGGATGTGATTGTGGACGATGATGACAACAACACCGCCATGAAGATGACGAATGCCAAAATGAATTACAACAAAATGCAGCAGCATCAGCAGCGACGGCAGGAGGAGCAGAATGTGGGGAGCAGCAGGTGAGAGAGCAGAGAGAGATAACTAGTCGATACTACAAATACATCGATAAATATCGAAAGCAACGAATGACACGTTTCCTGAAATTTGTCCTTTCATGCAGATCTCTGGAGAACATCTCCCCCATAGAAGAGCGTCCCCGTTCGGAGCCGCAGGTTAGCAGCACCGATCCCGGACCCATGGACATCTCCCACAGCAACAGCAACAACAACAACAACAACAGTAGTAGTAGCAACAACAACAACAACAATAATCCAAACTCAAAGTACGTGGAGAGCATGGAGAACAGCCTGTCGCAGTTGTCATCGATGGGAGTGCCGGGATTAACGCAATTGGACACAAAGGTGGGAATTAGTTCGGATTTAAAACCGGACGATGAAAACAAATGTTTCATTTGTAAGGTAATTCTCAGTTTGCTTCAGTTTCACTTTTTAGTCCCAGTCCAGCACGATCTCGATCTCTATCCCTTACCAACTATTGTGGTCTTTAACTGTCTTTAAAAGTCTCTTTCTACTCCACTACTCCCCCCCACTTTGATGATGCACACACACATATCTACATGTACATATTTATATATGTACATATATAATATATAACCAAATTTCGCATGCCATTATCTGCGATTATTTCTATATCTTGCCAACCCTTTTCTCTCCTATATCTTTCAAGACAGGCATAAAGGATCTCAATACGGATGCGTTCCTGCGCGGTCGTAACTTTTATTTTCATCAAAGCTGTGCCAATGTCATGAGCAGCTATCGCTTGAACAAGGAGCTGCTCAATCAGGCCCAGAACCAACAACAACAACAGCAACAGCAGCAACAACAACAACAACAGAGGACTGCTGCTGGCTCTGGAGGACATGGAGGAGAGGCAGCAGCAGCAACGCCCCGCAGTTTGTCCCCAGCCCAGTCCCCGCAGCAGAGTGTGGGCCAGGCCATGGAATAGGAATGGTGTCAAAGGTCGAATTGATAATTGCAATCAAAGCGTGAATTTATTAAAATTAATTAATAAATAAAATATGTATCGTGCGAGTATTTGTGGTAGCTAATGGAACGTAGCAACAAAATCGAGAAAATTGGTGTTTAATTGGGCATCCCATCACATCACATCCCCATCCCATCCCATCCTGCCCTTCCTTCGGTTCGGTTCTGCTCTTCACCATCCCCTCCGGTTCGCTACCTTTTGTGCTCTGTAAAAATTCGGCATGTAAATGGAATTTTTTTTTTTTTTTTTTTAAATGGATATTTCTAGTGCAATTTATGTGTTGCCTTTTCAAACTGTCTTATAAATATACCTTACCATAATATATCCGATTCGTGTATATGTAATATGTATTCGTAATTTCCCTGAACGTGCTATAATTGTTAAATATTTGATTGATCGGAAGAAAAAACAAAAAAAAAAAAACGAAAAAAAACATAAAACATACGAGAAATGAGAAATAGTTTCCACAATAAGCAAATAATTAGTTGTAAATTCTTAAGCCCATAAATTATTTATGACAAAAATCAAATAAATACATACAAATATTAACAATACCCAAACATAGCATCCCCTTTGAGTAACTATAATAAAATAATGGAATACTTTGTGGGGTAAGTATGGAGTGTTAGCTAAGGGGTTTTAGTTTCAGAGAGGAAACTATATCGAAAGAGCTAGTCTGATTCTAATTGTTTGTATTTCAACTTCTAAGCCAATAAAGAAACTGTCAAAGAAGTCTCTAAAATCTCAAGTGAAATCATCCGCTATTCTCCAAGTCTCCAAGTATGCATCTTTGTATCTCTTCTTAGTAACATTCTCCCATCTCATATTTAAATCCTTTTCTATTTTCCACTCAACCTATGAAATCACCATCATATGTTATGAGCCCCTACATATTACTTTCCGGACCCGAGAGAGCTTTCAATTGTAATTTGTTTCTAAAAGCTGACTTGCACATGGCTGAACGCTTCAATCAACCGAGCAGTGGAAAATTTTTCTGCTGATTACAATTTGCCGCACAATAACAGCAACAAACAGACGTGCATACGAGTGTGTATGTGTATGGATCATATTCCCCGAGTATCAGATGATAATTTCCGTATAATATATAAAGAGAATGTCAGCGCATCCCAGAGAGAGTACAAAGCATTGAGAGAATACCAGTTCCAGATAGGGCTATCTTTGCTGGGGTACGCAACGCTCTCTGCGAGTATATGCCTCTCCCGATCCCGGCAGTATAAATAGCTGCCGCCTATGGCCAGCACACTTTCAGTTGTCGTTTCGCGAGTGAGAGTATCAGACCGACCCGACCCGACCCCCAATACCGAACCATTCGTGCTGTCAACATGTTCTCCAAGCTTTCCACACGCGGCATTGCCACCCGCCTGAGCTGCCTGGCCCAGAAAACGGCACCCAAAGAGACCGTTAGCTCATCCACTGGATCCCACCTCTCCGAGGCCGTCTTTGCCCGGGAGCAGAAGTACGGTGCCCACAACTACCATCCACTGCCAGTGGCCCTGACCAAGGGCGAGGGCGTCTATGTGTGGGACGTGGAGGGTAAACGCTACTTTGACTACTTGAGCGCCTACTCCGCCGTCAACCAGGGCCACTGTCATCCCAAAATTGTCAAGGCACTCACAGACCAGGCCTCCAAACTGGCTCTGACCTCCAGGTAAGGGTATCATTGAGTTGAATAAACTTAAGATAAGAAGTAGCACCATTCCATCCATAATCGACAAACAAAAGAAAGACGCGCCCCCCTGTGCTCGCGAAAAGCTTATCGCTTCCATGAAGCTTTTCAGCTTTAGATATAACAAAAGTAGAGAATACCGCGAGAGAAGATACATAAGTACATATGTATGTACGGATATGTCGGAGAGGCATTCTGTTTCTCCAAGTTCAAGAGCGGGTTCTATCGTTCTCTCTGTTCATTAAGTTCCATGGGTTTTGTGGACACTTTCAAGTGATCCACAGACAAGTTGATTGGGCATTTAATATCTGTGTATATTTCCGATGACAACGCCTTTTTGGAGGTCTAAGACACAAAAATATATGGCTAAAGTGTATATAGCAGTAAAATGTGACGCCCAATTAACGGGCCTTTATGAATATAATAGAATATCATTTTCCTGACTTTTTCTGAGTTTCTAAAATGCAAATTCGTTCAAAATGTACCGAAAAATATTATACATTTTGCAATTTAATGCCTAATATTTCCCTGACGATAAGCATAAGCAACAACGTTTATGGACTCGATTGATAGCTGTATTGTTTGGATTGTAAAAGGTCTCAAAACTTAGGTGCAACCCACTTAAGTTATATGGAAAAACACAATCTTTACTCTGAAAAAAACATTTTTTTTAATTCATTGAACAATGCTGTAGTCACTCCGGAAATGTGGGTCTGAGGTAGGGTTTAGTATATAGCCATCTGAATTCTTAGTAGCCTGTGGGATTGCCCTTAGAAATACTCTTTCCCTCTTGTAAATACTTGAGTGTTTTTATGTGTCTGGATGAGATTAGATTAAATGTCTTAGCTGAACTATAAGTCGACTCGTTTCCGAATCACTAGGAGCTTTGATAGATGAAAAATCTCTCGAATGCTAACCATTTTCCGTGTTTACTTCCTAAACTAAAACTAGTGTATTTTTAGACCTTATAAAAACAGTTTATTAACTGATAACCCCACCGGGAACAGGCCTAAATCTAATCAGAGTAACACATTAGCACTCCACTGAATTTGAATGGGACATTTGTCAGAATAATATTTATTGAATTATTCTACTGCACTCGAGTTCCTAACGGATTTGAGCTGGGACAGCTCTTGCCGGTTTTAGTTGGTTTCACTGTGGGTTGCCAGGGGCAGATTGTTGGGTTGAGTGGGGCCATAAAGTCGCGGGCAAAAACATTGATAAGCAAAAAGCCTGATCAATGACTTGTTTGGCTTTCAATTTGTTGTTTTGCGATTTCTAAATTTGGAACAGAAATCGCTTGATAAGGCTGAGGGTAGGAATATTTTCGGAATGAAAGATGTGTGCGTACATCCCAATAAATAATTGTAATATTTGGACTTGGATTTTGAGTGCAGATTGAATATGTATGTTCTTTTTTTTCCTTCTTAGAGCTTTCTATTCGGATGTCCTGGGGGAGTACGAGGAGTTTGTGAGCAAGTTTTTTGGCTACGACAAAGTTCTGCCCATGAACACCGGAGTGGAGGGCGGCGAGACGGCCTGCAAGCTGGCCCGCAAGTGGGGCTACGAGCAGAAGAAGATACCCAAGAACCAGGCCAAGATCATCTTTGCCAGGAACAACTTCTGGGGCCGCACCCTGTCGGCGGTGTCCGCCTCGAATGATCCCACCAGCTACGAGGGATTCGGCCCCTTCATGCCGGGCTTTGAGCTGATTGACTACGATAATACCACGGCCCTCGAGGAGGCGCTCAAGGATCCGAATGTGTGCGCATTCATGGTGGAGCCCATCCAGGGCGAGGCTGGAGTGGTGGTGCCCAGCGATGGCTATCTGAAGAAGGTCCGTGAGCTGTGCAGCAAGCACAATGTCCTCTGGATCGCGGACGAGGTGCAGACCGGTCTGGCCCGCACCGGACGCATGCTGGCCGTCGACTATGAGGATGTGCAGCCGGATATCCTCATCCTGGGCAAGGCACTATCCGGCGGCATGTACCCCGTCTCCGCGGTGCTCTGCAACGACCAGGTGATGCTCTGCATCAAGCCCGGCGAGCATGGCTCCACCTACGGTGGTAATCCCCTTGGCTGTCGTGTGGCCATGGCCGCTCTGGAGGTGCTTCAGGAGGAGAGGCTGGCCGAGAATGCCTACAAAATGGGTGCACTGCTGCGCAACGAGCTGGGACAGCTGCCCAAGGATGTGGTCTCCGTCGTCCGTGGCAAGGGACTGCTGAATGCCATTGTCATCAATCAGAGTGAGTATTTTCGCACCCATCCAATCCAATGATCTTCCCCACCAGCTAATCCTTGTGTTGTCTGCCCTGCACAGAATACGATGCTTGGAACGTGTGCCTCAAGCTCAAGGAAAACGGCCTCCTGGCCAAGCCAACGCATGGGGACATCATACGCTTTGCCCCGCCCCTGGTCATCAATGAGGCACAGATGCTGGAGAGCATCGACATCATCAAGAAGACCATTCTTTCCATGTAGAATGGCCCAATAGATGGACCGTGTAGATCGTTTTAGTTTTTGTTTTTTTTTGTTTAAAGTTTAAACTAGTTTTCTTAAGGTTTTTGATGTAAAGTCTGAATTAAAATACACATCTTTTATAGCGAACGCTGATCCTTGTTCTCTTTAGACCCAACCATCCTGCAGCCTGCAACCTGCAACCTGTGACTTCTCGAAAAGCTATGCCCCCATCTTTTACTTGACAAAATCCGCTTATAAATGTCAAATGTAATCTAAACCATTTCAATTTGGCCAACTGTCTGATGCCTGCAGGCGGAACAGAAGTCAACTTCAAATTCCGCACCCATTCTCACACCTGTCAAGGATGTCACAGTAAACACCCCCCTGCTGGAGCTTCCTCCTTGGCCTCCTTGTTTACCCAGGAGCTGTCGCATCTGCTTGAGCTTCTCTCTTGGCATATTGATTTTAAAGATTTAAATCAGCTCAGAGACCAGGATGGAAGACAGGGAACAGGGAATAGCGAACAGCGAACAGAGACCAGAGGTAGAACACAGGGCACAGGTCACAGGTCACAGGAGAGCCACAACAACAGGTGTCAACCATCGGCAAACGATGGCTATAAGTAGGCCATAAACATCCCCCTCATTGTAATGGAAAGGAAACAACAATTTCGATTTGTGTTTGAATTTGATTTTCATTTTTATTGGATTGGATTCCTTCGTGTGAAATTTGTAGCACACCAATTGGAAATCAATTGAAGGGAAATAAGGAACAAGGACTGGCAGGAGAAGGTAGAAACGAACAAGGGAGTGCAGGAGATGGTGCGAATCTCCAGCGGGCAGAAAGACCTACTCCTTGGGCAGCTAATTAAAAGTTTTTGCATTACGCCAGAAAGCGAATGGAGAAATATCTTATCTTTAAGGACATAAAAAAGGAGCATAAGATACTCTCACAGCAAGGGGTCGGAGGTCAAGTGTTAAGTGCTAAAAACTAAATCTCCAGCGTCTGGCCTTTTGTCGATTTCCCACTTCGGAATCTGAATCTGAATGGAACTGAAACTGTTGCCTGTTTTTTCCTTTTTTCTTGTTTTTTCTTTTTGGGGAGGGTGTGAAAAGCCAAAAGCCACACGACAACACTTGGCCCAAGACCAGGACCAAGACCCGGCTCATGCTCATGCTCCTTTGTAGTTCGTAGTCAGTCCCTGTCCCCTTTGTCCGGCCCATAATCTTTGGCTTTTTATCGCCGCCCATCTGTTGATGTCTTTATTAAAAAAAAAACAAAAAAAGAGAGCGAGGGCGAAAGTATCTGGGGAAAAAATGCAATTTTTAGCCCATTTTTTGTGAGGCTTTATGGCGCAGAAGGGAGACCGTGGAGGAGGGCAAGGGACACTACACTCCTTAAGCATTTTATTAGCAAAACTTGAAGATGTCTCGTCTGCACATAATTAAATAAAGCGTTAAAATTAAAAAATCAAGAGATTTTTTACCCCCACATTTTTCTTCAATGGAGAAAGGATATCCCTTCTGCTCCACCGAGAGCCACCGAGGACAGAACAGGACCTTTCTCTCAGATAAGCATTACAATGTCGTTAATTCGTTTGCCTTTATGTCGAGGCACCCGGAATTCTTGCGCTTAAAGCACCCAGAACCCAGCGATAAGGATGGAAAATGTTGCGACATTTTCCGCCTTGTAATTGTCCTCGGCAGGATGCGCGGTGTCCAAGTTTATTGCCTAACGACCGCGGCACGTTCTCCTCACCGTTTTTTATATTTTAATTAAAAAGGAGCCACAAACGGGCCGAGTTTCAGGGGCGTTTCAGAGAAGGAAAGGAAAGGAAGGTCACTGAAAGGAAAGTAGTTCACTGATTAGAGGCATTGACACATTTCCGAGCTAACTGCGACTGGAATCTATTGCATACTTCAGGGCGGAGGACACTCCGCTCGAAGCAAGCTCGTCATGAAGTATATTTACAAGAATGTAACCGACTTTAAATTTGTCAATCAGGGGAACACACCCAACCTATATTATACCATATGTATGTATGTACATATGGAATGGCTTGCACTTATGGAAAAATCAACATTTTAATAGGAAAATCGTGCGAAATTTGTCTCGTAAATTTATTAGAGCTTTAGGCGCGATAACCCCGTACTCTTCCATTCTGGCATGTGTGAACAGACAATTTTCGTTGATTAAAGGGATTTACCGAGCGCAGGAAAAAAAAGAGCGATAATAAAATGTTTAAGGGAAAGTACAGCAAGGGGCAGGAGCCGGGGACGTGGCCGGGGCAGGACAGAGGACAGAGGACAGAGCAAGCCTCAGCAAATGATAAAATAAAGAGCAATACAAGTAGGAAAGATGCAAAAGTAGCTTATTACAAAAAGAGGGTGCAAAGAAAATTCCATTTTTTCCTCCCTTTTTGGGGTAAAAAAAAAAAAAAAAAAGAACAGCGAACAGTGAGTAAGGGTGGGAGGATTGGGCAATATTTTTATGCTTATGACGACCATTGCCAGCCCTCTTTTGTGTTAATAATCTTGAGGCGTCTACCGCCATAAACGGTTATATTTTCTGGCTTGATAATTACATTAAGATTTGAGGTTTTCCTTTCCTTTTTTTATGGGTTTTCTCTTTGTGGCCACAAAGCAATGAAGAGTCATAGAGCTGTGGAGCGCCCGCCATGAAGAGGCAATCTAGTATTTTCTTCTTCTCTGATGTCCTTCTTGATGGTTTGCTGGGAATAAAAATTCAATTGTACCACTCATAGAACAATTACAAAACAACAAGTGCAGAAACGAGCATCAAAAATAAAGGGTTGAGTGCTCGAGAGTTGAAGGACTTGTCATGCATACTAAATAGTGCGCTTCTATACCCAGCAAGCGGAATGTTGATCCTAAAGGGTAGCTTAGGGTAGGTATACTCCTGGCCATGATTGTGACATCCAGGGGACTGTACATACCATTGGTGTAGGTTCCAAAGTTGTATATTTCATGTCGCATTTCATAAACCCAAAAACGATTAGTTTGGTATACACAATATGAATGATATATGTATGTACATAGGACTTTCTTTAGTTAAACATATGTATTATTATTCTTTACCGAACATTATAGAAGGGTTTTTGCCAGGATATGGCAATATATGCTAGGAAAGCCAACCACACAGCCTGCCACTTCCCAGTCCATCAATCGATTGGCCGGCATCGAAGACATCGACGCCAACGACAAGGAGAACATCCAACTCGTCTCGGAGTACGTCAACGACATCTACGACTATCTGTACAAGTTGGAGATCGAGCAACCAATTCGCAGCGATCCCCTGGCCGGGCAGAAGGAAGTCAAGCCCCATATGCGGGCCATTCTGATCGACTGGATCAATCTGATGCACTCGCACATGCATCGGACTGCCGAGACCTTCCAGCTGGCCGTGGCCATATTCGATCGCTATCTGCAGGTGGTGAAGGACACGAAGAGCAGCCAGCTGTAGCTGGTGGGCGTGGCGGCCCTGTTCATTGCCAGCAAATACGAGGAACTGGACCCGCAATCCATTGAGGACTTTGTCTTCATCACCCTTGAAACCAACTCGGCCAATGAGATCCGCAAGATGGAGCTGCAGATCCTCAAGGTCATCGATTTTAATCTGTCGCGTCCGCTGCCGATTCATTTCCTGCGGCGCTTCCTAAAGGCGGCAAGGGCAGGGGATGAGCACCGTGCCATGTCCAAGTACTTTGTGGAATTGGCCTTAGTTGAGTACGAGTTGGCCAGCTATAAGCCATCAGAAGTGGGTTCTCGACCCAGCGATCACTCACCATCATATCGTAGTGCTGTTCATTCTGCTTTCAGATTGAGGCAGCTTCGCTCTTTCTGGCACTGCAGTTGCTCAGCGACGACTTGCTGGTCAGCAGTGGCTTCAACGACGAGCACTGGACACCGACCCTGGCCAACTACTCCCGCTAGCCGGCCAGGCACCTGAGGCCCATTGCTCGACAGATCGCCAAGTTTGCATCGCGGGCCACAGGCCAAGCTGCAGGCCGTCCACACCAAATACCAAAATGCACTCGGGTACGAGCTGCGGGGGCGTCTGATGGACTCCCTTGTGGGCCAGAGCCTGAAGACGTAGCTCACCAAAGTCACCACAAATTTAGTTCATTTTATTTGAAATTTCTAGCGGTTGTATATATTTTTTTAAATAGGTAAATAGGTAGATACTTTAATTTAGACAATATTATTCGTATTTACTTTGACTGTGAAATATATTGAAATATTTTCATATTTATGGTGAAGTGTGAGTGAAAAAACTTTATATGCTATATCCAAGCTATATCAGTAAAGGTTTAGCCCTTTTCTATCTGATGGTCTTTGTAATGGGTATCTTATGGTCGGAATAATATCTTCTTACCTTTTTTTGTTAAGCATTTTAAAACACACATGCATACGGGAGTACGACTAAGAGTACGAGAGTATTCCCAAAAGCAAATCACGTCGAAGCAGGCCAAAGCAGGTCCCCGGGCAGGCAACACATTTTTAAAACGCCCCAACGCGCTGAAGGGACACGTGCATTAAACAGCCCGAAAGGACATCGACAGAACGACAGTAATTTACAAAACTCGTCGGCAGTTGACTTCACAACGCGTTTGTCTGTCGCGCAATTAGGCAATTGCCCTGCCGTCTGAATGTCTGTACACTGCCTGACGACCGTGTGCTTGTGTCTGTGTGTGTGTGTGTAATTGACAAAAAATGACATGCACGGAGAAAGGAAAAATAAACCAAAAATTGATTTTTATGTAATGAGTCCAGGACTGCATCTGACTGTTGTTGTGTTTTACTTTTTTCTTTTTTTTTTTGGGACTTTCATGGCATGCTGGCTGCATATTAAAAAGTGCGTGATGCTGCCTCGCACCTGGCCGAGCGCTCCTCTGGGCAAGGCCTGTCAATTTTTATGAAGTTAAATGCCCCTTCGACAGGTGGGAGATGGGTGGATGGGAGAGAGATGGAACATCCAGTGGAGAAAGGTGTTGCATGCAATGAAGCACATAATTTTAATTGATTTTTTTTGTTGAATTAAATAAAGCATTATTAATGTGGGAGCCACACAGACATCCAATGGAATACATAAAGCCTAATTAATTGGAGCACATTTAAAAAGTTTTTTTTTAATTTTTACTTCTTCATTCAATTTCCTTAGTTCAAATTCAAATATTGCCGCCAACATTATTGTGCTGCATTGCATTTTCCACCACTGTCACCAGTTTACACCTCCGCGCGTTTCCCATCGATATCGGTATAGACGCAATAACGCAGGGCATATGCGTTTAAATTGGCAGACGCAAATTATTTGTTAAGCTGATTTGAGTATTTGATGACGAAAATAGCAACCAATTTTTGGAAATCAAGAACATTGTGGAAAACGGCCTGTCCGGCGTCCCGGCGACCGATAGCACGATAGCTACCACAGCTACGAAGCAGCCACCTGTCGCATACACTCCCATCGACACTGGCGGCCAAATAAAACATGGACAGGTGTCGCCAATAACGTAGTTCCGTGAGCTATTCCTACTTTTAAATTAATAGTAATAAATAATAGTAATAAAAATACTTTCAATCAAATGTTAAAAAGGAAACAGCATTTCGTGCAAAGACGAATAAAACCGTGTGTGCATTTTGTTTCCTTATTCCTTGAGCAATTCCAGAGAACAGGTTCAGGATACAATACGGATACAGGATACGATATGGATCGTGTGAAGCATAAGGAATAAAATGAACGGGACGCTATTTTACTGTGTAGTTTCGGTCTTTATGCTGCGAAAAGAGACGTACATACATGGACAATGAATGCAAATATATATCAGAGATGAGAGTTCTTAAGCGCATGTTCGATTAATTATATCGATGTTTACTCTGGTACGCGTCCAGTGGAAACAGCTGTAATGTATACCCTCTGCACACTGAGCCCTTCACGGGGGAACGTTGAGATTTTTGACAGACGGTGAAACTCCGATTCACACTGGCACCGTCCACCGTTTACCGTCTAACAGCTGATGACAATAACAAAAATTGAGTTTTCGAGCGGAATATTGTTTTTTATTTATTTTTGAATATGCATAGTAAAAGCGATTTTCTTATAGCCTGTTTACACTACGGTTGAGCTATTGAGCTTCAGGCAAAACTAGAGTTTCATTTACATGGGGAAGCAGAGGTAGCAAAAAAGTTGCAACTCTATACATTGCAGCGTCGTTATCGTATCTTGCTCTGCCACATATAGCATCATTAATTCTTCGTCATTCATATTGATAAAATTAAAAATAACAAATTTTATCTACACAAGCACGTGCCAGCAGCCGAAACTAAATAACTCAACTTTTGCATAGTGTAGACAACAGCTCTGGAGCTATTGAGTGAACTCATTTATCGATAAGTAACTGACTGTAGTGTAAACAGGCTATAAGTTTCCTGTGCAATTTTTCCGTTAATGGAACAAAAATATCGAACGGTGCAAAAATATCACACGAAAATATTACCAAAGCAATAGATATATATCGATATATTAATACATCAATTCCACATACCTAACTGACAACAATTTTTTGTTTCAATTTTTAGTAGGGGAGAAAAAAAAACGAAAAAGCGACGTCCGAGACGTCGTCTTCGTTGTTTTTGTATAGTAAACTAAGTTTTAATTGGTCGCGAAATGTCGAATCGAAAGGAAGATCCAAATAACGCCATCATCGTTATATCCGACGACGACGAGGACGACGATGTAATATACATGGGAACCAGCAGCGTTATGCCCGCTCGCATTGATCTCACTCTCGACATGCCGTCCACCTCGGCTGCTGCAGCAGCCCGTGACGCCAATGGCACTATTTGCGCTGCTCCTCAGACAGGAGCCTCTGCCAAGGCCACCACCAACGGGGAAACGAGTGAGCCCCTGCATCTCAGGCAATCGTCAAACGTTTCTTCACCCGCTGTATGTTTTTCTTTTTAGGTCCCCCCACATATGATGGCGAAGCATCCAGCTCAGGTTCCGCACCCTTGGAGTGCGCCATCTGTCTGCAGACTTGCATCCATCCAGCCCGTCTCCCTTGCAGCCACATCTTTTGCTTCTTGTGTATTAAGGTACGTAGTGTAGTCCCCGCCCCGTAAAATGCGGAAGCCTCTCCGCCGCCACTTACCTATGCGAAGCGCGTCGTCAAATCGAGTTTTAAATATTCGCTTTTGGCGAGCAAGTATTGTGAAGCACGTAGGCAGGTTCAAGGCTGTTCTGAACCCTTTGGTGCCTGCTGGGAGACGACAGTAGGCAGGCAGGCTGACTGATTAGCATTGCCACCAGGTGCCAGGTGGCACAATCGTGCACAGCACAGCACAGATACATACATGTTTCGATTGGCTTCCGGCTGGAAACTTGTCCAATTTGAAATTTTGATCATTGTCGCTCGCACCGACCAATCGCCAGACCAACCAGTTTGGGCCTTGGAAATGCCTTTTTCAGTTGACTGTTGGGAGAGCTTGTAACTGGATCCAATGGCAGTGGCTTACGTGGAGGGTGAAGACAGAATTTATCTAACGAAAGGTATCCGCTTGTCACTTTTTGCAGGGTGTTGCCTATAAGAATCGTCGTTGCGCGATGTGCCGACGCGAGATCCCCGCCGAATTTCTGGATCACCCAACGCTGGTGAATGGGATCGAGGACATTTTCGTCACCCGCGCCACTGAGGATGGCTATCAATGGTACTACGAGGGGCGCAACGGTAAGTCTAGCATTCATCATTTCTGGTGTCGGGCATCCCGCATTCCCCGCATAACCCATCAACCCAGACCAAAAGGCACTTACCACTCACCACAATTTAGAGGACTGGTGGGCCTACGATAGGCGAACCAACGGCGAGATCGAAGAGGGCTATAAGAAATACGAGGCCCACAAAATGGATAATCCCGACGACATACCACCGCCACTGTCGCCGCTGTTTGAGGCTTCAGAGCCAGGAGGTGTTAGCTGGTTTGGTTGGCTTACAATCGGATTCCGGTATACGACTATGATGGTAGCAGCACCACTAGTGAGGAGGATTACCCAGAAGTCGATCCGCATCCCAGTCGGATGATCCAATTGATTTGCGGGAACAGCTATATCATCGATTTTTATAAAATGCGCCAAATACGTCTCAATAAAGACGTCAAGAATCGAGCCATTCAGCGACGCCGTTCCGCGAAGCCACCACCTCTCAACTATAAAGGCGTGGCCGGGATTCGCAATCCCTCCACTTCCATTTAAACCCTACCTCTTCCCCACCCACTTTCCCCGCAAAATTAGTCCTACATTCCATCCCTCATCCCCCATCCAACATCCAAAGAGCACGAAAACAAACTGTGATTTAAAGACCTAAACGAGGTCCCACTCCAAACATATTCTTGTCAATAATGTAACTTCAGGTTGGTGGCAATACGATGACCGGACCAGCCAGGACATTGAAGAGGCCTTTAATAAAGGCGAAAAATCCTGCTCCATACTTGTTGCTGGCTATGTCTACGTGGTCGATCTAGAGCAGCTCGTGCAGCAGCGTCAGAACGAGCCCACCCGTTGCCGCCGCGTGAAAAGAGATCTGGCCACCATACCAAAGAAGGGAGTGGCCGGTCTCCGGATCGAAGGCAATCAGGTGACCAGCGATACTGTGTTCAGCCGACCAGCACCCAACCCACCGACGACCAATACCACGGCAGGAGCAGCCTCCAGTTTCATTTCCACCATTGCCGCCACAGACGCTGCTATCCGGATTGCCAGCGACATCATTGGCTCCACGCTGGCCCATGCGGATGAGCTGACGCGGGGACTGGCGGCTAGCAACATCAGCGAGGATCCCATCAGCAGCAGCGGTGAGCAAATCATGTCAAACAATCCACAGGACTCTGACACAGAAGCAGCAACAGCACCAGGAGCAGGTGCATGTACAACGCGCTCGCTTGCCTCCTCACACTCCAGCTCCATCAAGATCTCCTGTTCAGCGCCACCGAGGATCTGTTGAACACTCAGCAGGTGATAGCCAGCAACCAGCACACCATCGATCTCATCGAGCAGGCCTTGAACGATTTCCAAGCCAGGCTCACCTTGCACACCTTTGCGGATTCCAGTGATGATGATGAGAACGAAAACGAGGACGAGGAAGAACCGAATGTGGATCAGGTGGCGGTGGAATCGAGAGATTTGGAGGCAAGCGAGACGCAGCCAAACGGCAAATACCAGGGACTATAAACATTCACCCAAAAAAATAGACACTACATCTCCCCCCATACACTTAAAGAAAAGAAATGTTCCTTGTAGCAGATTTCCACTAAAAAACGGAAAGGAATGTTAACTAGAGAAATGCAGCGCGTACCTGACTATATATATAGCAGATATATATATATCAAAATCAGAACAGAACAGTTTAAATATGTCTACAGGGTAAACTACACATCACACAAAACATATATTCCTTTCAATCAGATGCTATGGTATATTCGATGCATATACGAGTATTCCATGCGTTGGATTGGAACTTATCTGATCATCCGAAATACATATATTCCGAATGTCAAACCATACTAATTTACACACATCTTAAAATACATTTAATGACCGAAATACACACACACAGTATATATGTACTTCCCAAAACACGGATAATCCCCGATAAAAGCTGAGAAATAAAAACTAGACCATTCCGCTGTAAATACTACTACAAATTGTATCCCGTAAAGAGTTTAATATAAATAATTACACCTCTTTTGTCGAGCGAAAAGAGGGAAATAACCACCAAGAAAGATAGTAGTGAGAACGACAATATATACGTGAGAGTATCGGGTTATACTCGTAATCGATGGGAGGATAGGATTTTTGAAGAGAGTGTCCCAAATTATAATAAGTCGACTTTAAGTGCGTTAAACAAAAAACTGTTCTGTGAAACTTAAATATACTGATTATGCATTAAGTTATTATTAAAGGCATGAAATGAATTCTGAATAGAGAGGTTCGGAACCAAGAACAAACATACAAAAATATTTTTTGTATATATTATAATGCAATGGCAATTATTATTCCCCCGGCATTAATAATCTCAATTTTGTAACTACTATTTTATAGATTCGTTTACGATTTGTACCCCGCCATTACTTCTAACAGCGAAATGTGTATTCGTTGCTTCCCTAATATCTACGATATACCTAAAGCTCTACTGAAAATCGTATCTCGATTCCGACTTCGAACCACCCCCAATCCCGGTAATATCAAGAAAACAATTATTATTATCTCTAATGATCATCCAGGGGAATGGGAACACCATCGTTTCGAATATTGCTTTTTCATTGCCAACAAAATCTCCTTTTGCTTCCTTCACTATAAGGATACTGATAACTCTTCCGCCACCACCAAACTGACCTTAAAGCGATAATATCATCATTATACCATGACCATATTTACCACCTAGTCTAAATGATATTATTAGCCTATCAACTGGTGGCAGCTCGGAGGGAAAAAACCATCGTACTTAATAAACAAAATTAGCTTTTCAATAATAACAAATGGTATGGTACATATATGTAACGAGAAGAAACAACAAATCACAACCACACACGGAAATGCCTGGTAGACAAACTCATTCTGAACAGCGACAGCACTCGCTGTTTATTAACAGCACGACTTAGCATTTTTTTCCATAATATTTTGAATTTAAATATTGTATAACTAATGCATTCAGTATTTAAAAGATTGTGACCCCCCTACAGCGAGGAACGTTGAACAGAAAGAAATGGCTTAATGAAACATATGTATATCCTGTGAAACAGATACACTCACATACATCAAATATATATGTGAAAGATGATATTGTTTAGCTCCTAAGACATTTTGAATGTGGTTTATGTTTGGAAAGAAGCGAAACGAATAAAAGAAAGATGGAACTACATGTAGTATTCAGTCAAGTGTACTTACCTATCATATGCAAATATATTTTTTGAATAATAATGGGATGGATTTAAACCTGTAAGTATACAAATACGATAGAACGATGCTAATTGTTTCCATCTTTTAAGATGAAGGGCCGGAGGAATGGTGTCAGAGCCGGTGACTGCCGCATGCTGTCTCTCTCTCTGTCTCTCTGTCTTTCTCTGTCTGTCTGGTGCATCGCTTTTCATCAGAGGCAAGAAACTTGTCATGAGAGATGAGAGACCTTGTCATGATATAGAGAGAAAGAGAGGAACCACGAACCAAAGACAATATAAACACTTAAAAATATTGCTTCGTTTGGAAGTTATTAATTAATTCCACAAAAAGTGGTCAAATTCCCCATAGTGCAGCGGCGTCGTCAACAACCAATACAAACAAGCAGCCATACACATACAGTTAAAGCTCAGCCTCACGTACAGAACGTGTGAACGTCTATCTGTCTCTCTCTAATTCACGCCGGAACTGTTGAAAGTTCCAGCCAGCCAGGAATTGCCTCAAAATTTTGTATGGCGCGGCACATCTTAGTGTTTATATTGTCTTTGCACGAACGCTATTTATGTTCTAATGGTAATCTTCTTTCCACGTAACAACCGATTGGATCAGAGTTGATCTGTTTTCATTTGCTTGACAAACCAACACACTGCATGAGGAAAAGTGTGTGTGTGAGAAAGAGATATAATGGCTAAGATTGCTCTAGATTTTGCCATAGTCTATGAATTTGCATTTTCGGGTTTCTCGTAACTTTATAATTGTGGATGCCACAGATTGTCGTCCTTTGTGGGGGTGGATAGGAGCGGGGCCAAATTTTGAAATACACTTTTAACAGTTTATTATCACAATAGTCTGGACATTATAGAGTCTGAGATTAAAACGCTACTCTAGACGGGACAGACGGACAGACATGGTTATATTGACTTGGCCATTGAAGCTGATAAAGAATTTCTTTACTTCACGGAGTCCAAAGGAAGCGTTCCTTTGGGTCGTTATACAGATCCATATCCACAAAAAAGCCAATATATGTATCCCTAAACTCGTCGAGTACCGTGTATAATAACAAAGCCAACATCATATACTTTTATGTATCAAATTTATACAATTTAGTTGAAAACGATCGTTTAAAGATAGCACCTTTAAATCATGATCCCTCTCCAAACAACACTCGATAAAGGCAACGAAATTCTATCCCCTTTTCTTTTGTGGCACTGATTGAGGGGAATGGGACCTAGGACCGTGGAACCCTGGAACCCTGGACCCTGTCCGTCTACAAATACCTTCTTAACCCAATGACTCATGCGCAATGGACCAAATGAAAAGGCCTGAAAGGCACGCAGGCGGCATAACAAATTACTGGACCTGTTGTTTGTGTTACTCTTTTTCTGAACCAACCAGATGGGTTATATGTACACACATACCTCTATAGGGAAATAGAGGGGGGTACAGGCGCTGTTGCTCTAACAAGGGAACGGGGTGGTGGCAGGCAATGGGATCGTGGCTGTCCCATAAATATGGTGTGGTCTGCAGTTCGAACAGAACAACTCTCTTCGGTTTCGGCCCATGAGTCATCTTTGTTTACATAGAAATTATGCTACCTGCTGCATTATGTTCTTATGTTCTTTCTACCTGTTGTGCAGTGCGAGGAGATCGCCCAGATTTCCGCTCGATTCTTGTATGACAATAATACTCGTACCTTGATGACACAATGACTCTTATCAGTCAGAAGAATCATTATGAAATGGTATAGCATGGTATATTTTTTTAAATAAAACTGTCGAGGGGAGAAATTCAATCACTTTTGTACACATTTAAGTAAAATTAATTGCTAAATTCCAGAGTAAAACAGTTGAAAACTTTATTATTTGGACTATTATTAGGTACATGAATTAATTAATTAATATTATAGAACGCCAATAAATATTTAAAACTAAAAGTTAACATGAGTTGGAGCTATAGCTACTGAGGGCTTAAGATCACTATTGATGGATAGATAATAGATATAATATGATCCCTTATTTGATGTTTCCAGCTCTTAAAGTCTCAGAGATTGGGGTAGCAGTGCCAGGAGTTGTTCATACATGTTCATACATACATATGTACCGAAATACATAATACCACTCCTTACGTTACGTTGCCATCCTAGGATGTTTTACTTCTTAGCCGAGTAAATACTATCTCGAATTCGAATCACTATCATCATCATCGGCTCTGTCGCGTTTTGTTTAATCGCATTGACGCCAAAAGCTTCGTTGTTGTCGCCGCAGCTGCATAAGCTTTTAGGCAAATATGATCGGACATGTTTGGATCGAAGCTTTTTGGAGCCAGCTCCAGTTTCCAATACCAACAACAGACAGCCTGAGTACCTTGCAAGTGCTTTGGTGGTTGGCCATGGCTCTGCTCTCTTCTTCATGCGCTCTCTCTCTATCTCTCTCTCTCTCTCTCTTTCTGTGTCTCTGGGCACACACATGCGCAGTGCAACCTGCGCTCCAAACTGGTTTCGAGGGAGGAAATCGGCTTAGCTCACGGCGGTACATACCAATTTTGTGGTGCTGTGCGCTGTGCTCTCTCCGTGGCTGTCTCGGTTTCGGCCTAAAGCCAGCTTCGGCCACTTTTTTTTAGTTGATTTGTATCTACCTTTGGTGCGGACGGTTGGGTCGGAATAACGCGTTCTCCGTTTCGTTATCTGAAGCGCAACTGGGGGAGCCCAGAAACCAGTCTTTAATTTTTTTGTTTCAAGCAAAAATCAATTAAAATTACCCACAAAGAACAAATAAATGTAAGCAAATGAATGAACAATACAATTTCCATGCGGAAAATGTCTTGAAAACTTGTGCAAAACTGTGAAAATGTGCAAATAAAAAATTGTATATTGATTTTCTCTGAAAGAGGGAACACTACGAAGAAGAGGAAGCAGCAACAGCACAAAGCTGCGCTGTAAGGTTTCCAACGTGTATCCGTGTGGGTGTGCGTCATGTGTGTGTGTGTGTTGTGTGTGTTGCGAGAGAGTCAGTGAGGAGTACAGAAATAGAGAAAAAGTGTGTTGGTGTGTGTGGCAAAATGTCATTTTTTTTGTTATGTTCTAGCTTTAGCCAAGTTTAAAAAAACCACACAAAACCAAGAGCCAGCAGCACCAAAGCACGGCAAAGGCAAAAAGCAGAAGAAGTGGATTTACACATGTATGTGTATGCATGCATATTTATGAATGTGCACACACATGCATGCAGAAATACTTGATGGTGTATGTTCAAGTGTGTTCTTTTGTGCAATTTGCCTTTTAAAGGCATCATAAAAATAGCTCAGACTGCACTTTGAAAGTGAAAGAAATACTGTATGTATACATGTGTACATACATATGTACAAATTAACGTTATGCGGAATATGAAATTGACAAATGTAATTATTGAACTGAAAGGTGGCCGACTCTTCCTTCTTTTTCTTCGTCGCTGTTCATACGAACAAAATCTCACGCTTTCTTTGCTGCTTTGACTTTACGACTTGCACGGGGTGCCTCTTAGGGTATATTAACTCAAAATAATTTAACAGGATTACCTGGATAGCCGTTTTAAAAGATAGAAATATACATTTTGTAACCGAAATCTGCATATGTATACATATGTATGGGTTTTATAGTCTGCATAAATGGAATTGGATGAATATAATATCCAAATACTCCAGTAGTTTGCAATGAGAATGAAATTAGCTTTGGGATTCCCCCACTCTTTATCACATCATTTCCAATCAATCGAACTAGAGGGTATTTTTTAGTAGACTACAACAAGCTTACTTGAGTTTGCGTGGGCTCACCCCGTGACGACAAGGAACGAATGACTTTGACCGCCTGCCTGCCTTCTCGTTCGCACTCGCAAGCACAGCACATCCTGCGCATTTTGCCGTTTGACGTCGTTTCTTATTGATTTTGTGTGCTTTGGCGTTGTTCATTGATAAAAGATTACAGGTTAATGCGCGAGCGCGCGAATGTGTATGGAGTTCACCGAGGTTCTGAAACCTTTGATACCAAATCACTTGACCTTCCGCAGATATACCCCCCACCAACCACCCCAGCATGTCGTAAGGAGTCCGCAGACCACTTCAAAACTCTTTCTCACGGACAATGCAACCATTTAGCGACAGTCTGAGCAAGAGTCGCGATGATTTGGTCAGTGTCGCCGCTGCTGCCGCCTCCCGCCAGCAATTGTACGGCCGGAGGCGACACCACGGCAGTAGTCCCAACCTGTCGCTGGATCAGACGGATAACCTGCGAAGAAGGTAAGTTCGCACGATTAACATAAAAAAAAACCCTGAAAATATTTATATTTTGATTCATTTTATAAGAAAATTCCGTCAGATCGTGCTCAAGTGCGAGGTAATCGACCTTCAGCGTACATACATACGCATGTACACTGAGAAAAACGCTACCGCGCTTCGAGTAGATTCTGATCGCGGGCTCGGAAATATTCAACAGGTCGATCGATCAGCGGCCCATAAACATTTTAATTGATTTAATTCAATATCAAATAAGAACAATAACCATATAGCACAAGTTTCGGGGGCCGAAGCTTTAAGATACCCTTTTGCGAATCTATTGCTTCCATTTAATGTTATTGAGACATTTGATTTAGAAATTTGCTAGTTTGTCTGACTTGTTGTCCTTTTTTGAATCGGGACAGACGGGACACATAAATATTGACCCGAAACATCATGATACAAAACTCAATTAGATATTAATCAGCTGTCTTGATACCAAATTAGGGGCATAGCTTCCTTGTTATCCGTAGAAAAAACTGGGTTCAATGATTTCAGATGGAAATCTATGCAAAAATAACCACCAAAAAAAGGTATAGTAATGGCTTTCGACAAACACGTGCTATTAATAAATTGTGGTGAAATGATAAAAAGCAAACGTACTCGAAGAGAGAAACCGATCTTTGCCGACGTGCGACTAAAACTTCCTTGTCACACAAAGCCTCACATAGATACACACATGCAAACACCTGTCTGTTTGCCTGCCTGCCTGTGTGGATCATGTGGCACGCTACACAAACTGGTTTCGAGTGTGGCCAGAGAGCACATCGGCATAGAAAAGGGGCCAGACAGACTGCAGCCAACTGCAGGCCTTAGCGAATTTGGTCACTTTGACAACAACAAAAGGCCGTGATAACAAAAGATGAGAGACGGACCGGACCGGACCGGACCGACAGCGAGGGAGAAAGAGAGTTGTTGGAGCCCAGAGAGCGAGCACAACATCCGAAAGCTACACTGATAATAGGGAGCTTTGGGGCCATGCTCCAACGCTACCGCTCACCATTTAGTTGGCGAAAATCAATCGTTTCTGACGGTTGTCGCAAAAATCGTGAGCCTGCCTTTATGTGTGCCCGTTCGTATGCGTGTGTGTGCTGCTTATCGCCAAATCAGTTGACAGTCTATTGTGTTGTCTCCTTTTCTTTTTTGTGGTTGTTGTGACGCAGTATTTGAAAATACGTATACGTATACGTATACGTATTATTACAGTTTCTTAAATAATCCACCTTCACTACAACACACAGCCAACGAAAGTGTTACGCGCTGTGGTCTGGTCTTGTAATTAACACAGACACAGCCCAACAACAAAATCTTACCAACTTACCTTGACGTCATTTCATTTTTTTGGCGACAAAAAATAGCAGCAACTCTGCCCCAGCCAGTGTGTGTGTGTTGTGTGTGTGTGCGGTGGCTGTTTGTGCTTGGCACGAACCGATCAAGAGTTGTTACTGTAACGTCGCTCTGCCTGCTCTGCCTTCTCTGTCACTTCTGGGCTGTGCGTAAAACAAAAAAAACTGCTGCCAGCGAAAAGCAAGCGTAAAAATTTGCATTAATGCAGCGTCGTCGACGTCGTGTGTGAATGAATGAAATTCTTAGTGCGCGACAACTAATTACAAAAACAAACACAATTGGCCGTGGAAATTGAAATAAAGTGACGGAAAGCGAAAGGAAAGCACATTCGCCATGGTCTATTATATATCATTCTTTGGCCACAACGAGCCGCCGGACAAGATTATTACCAACGAAAAGAGGTAAATTGCATTAACCTGAGTCACTCCACACTGCAGTCAGCCACACCATTTACCGTTGCATATGTGCGTTGCACTCGCGCTGACCTGTGCAAAAAAAAACAACACGAAACGAATGACGCGGGGAATGACTGCGAAGAACGCAGCATGCCGCCAAATTTCCGCGTTCTATGAACTACGACGCGTCGAAGGCAAAGGTCAAAACGTGCTGTGCGGTTTGGCGGCTTATATACTTTCGAGACTTAATGAATACTTTTCACAAATTCATAAATAAACACAATGCTCGTATAAAAGGTTTTTGACACTTGCTAGTCGCACGGGTGCCCTCTGGGGCGCTTGCGAGAGTGGGATGACTATATGGTCAGTCACCAAATAAATCTGCAAAGAACGGTAGATTCTCTGATTGTGTGAGTGTGAGTGGGGGGTAACAGGTGATTTGCCTGTCGTTCGGACCCGTGAGAGACTTTCTACGCGTCAGTCGGTTGGCACTGTAGTAGTTGTTGTTGCGATAAATGTTTTTTCACCTGCGGCTGCTGTCGCTACTCTCTGCTCCCCTTCCCGCCCGTCCATCCGTCCATCCGTCCTGCTCCCCCAGAGTCTACTCTACTCCTCCTGTGTTTGCTTATCTTATCGCACCGCAATGCAAACACGAATTCCAAGCACGGCAACAGGAAGGCTTTTGCGTGTATGTGTGTTTCCAGTTTCCAGAACTCAAATAAAGGCGAGGGGTGGGGCGATCGCTTCACTAATATTTATTTGCACGGCTTTTTATCAATTACACGCTCTTTTTTCTGCACGTTCACTGTGTCTCGGCCACATGAAAAGCAAGAGAACAACAGATTTTCGAATACCGAAGCTCTGAATGCCCTTGATCTTCAAGATATAATAATAATAAAGATTCAATTGTGATTTATTTTGGCGTTCATATGGAATATAGTATACTCAAAGTTGCGATTATCAACTTTACAAAGTCGGCTGACAAGTTGCTTGCCGCTATAAAAGTACCCTCTGGAAGAGTACAAAAAATTATTGCGACGTGTGTAAACATAAACAAAAAAAAACAGAAAACAAAACCCGAAACAACAGTCTGATTATCGCGCTATGGATACACCATATGTACATAGAATATCAATATACTTTCCTTTAGCAACGTTCGCGTTTTTATGGAAATCGAAGATACTACCGATAATATTTGAACAGATCATTGGAATTATTATATATTTGGCAGGAGGTAAATAGTTAATGTGGAAAGTCTGCTATGTAGAGTTGAGTGGGGAATCACATTTATTTATAGAAATTATTAGATAGTACAGGGGTTTGGTGGGTTGGTGGGTTGGTGTTGGCCCAATGTTCCTTATCGCAATTGAAAACATAACAGTTAAATATCGGTAAGTAAATAGCGGGAATGGAAGACAGTAGGGAAATAGTGATTCCTTGACATGTTTATTTACCAATTTTAATGATGTTTGGTTTTCTTTGGGTTTTGTTTAAAGCATGGCCTGCCTGCAGGATGAGTTCGGACACCTAGGACTGGCGGCCACAGATCTACCATTTAAGTCACCCGATCTCGACTCTCCGCCGCATCTGCAGCATCATACCAACTATGGGGAGATCACGGACAGCAGTGCAGAGAACACGTGTCAACAGCGCTGGCCCCACAACGTTGGCGGGGCGGCGGCAGCGGCAGCGTTCGGGCATCCGGACAAGCCCATAGGATGGATGTATGGGCTGCTGGGTTGCATGAAGCCTGTGCTCTCGTTCATCGGCAAGAGCGGCGTGATCGAAGTGAAGAGTCAGCGGAGCGAAGACTGGGAAATACCCTTCGAGTCTATCACGGATCTTGAGTGGCTGGGCAGTGGGGCCCAAGGCGCCGTATTCAGTGGCAAGCTGAAGAACGAGATTGTGGCCGTGAAGAAGGTGAAGGAGCTGAAGGAAACGGACATCAAGCATCTGCGGAAGCTGGACCATGAGAACATCATCAAGTTCAAGTGAGTGTGTTGGCAACAATCTTTACAAGTGTAATTCCTCCTAACCGATGAATCCCTCTTGCAGAGGAGTATGCACTCAGTCGCCAGTATTCTGCATCATCATGGAGTTCTGTCCGTACGGTCCGCTGCAGAATATACTCAAGGAGGAGCAGGTCATGTTGCCGTCCCGCTTGGTTTCGTGGGCCAAGCAAATTGCCCAGGGAATGCAGTATCTGCATTCCCACAAGATCATACACAGAGATCTGAAGAGTCCCAAGTGAGTGTCCCCAATGCCGATCCAGCAATAGATTTCCTCGAAATTGATTCTGATTTAACGCATTCTGTTCTGTGGGGGATACTGATAATCTTTTCAGCATACTGATTAGTACAAATGAGGTGGTCAAGATTAGCGACTTTGGGACGAGTCGCGAGTGGAACGAGATTAGCACCAAGATGAGCTTCGCGGGCACCGTGGCCTGGATGGCCCCCGAGGTGATACGGAATGAGCCCTGCTCGGAGAAAGTGGACATTTGGTCGTACGGTGTTGTGCTCTGGGAAATGCTTACCTGCGAGATACCCTACAAGGATGTCGACTCCTCGGCCATCATCTGGGGTGTGGGCAACAATTCGCTCAAGCTTCTCGTACCCAGCACCTGTCCGGAGGGCTTTAAGCTGCTGGTGAAGCTCTGTTGGAAGAGCAAGCCCAGGAACCGTCCGTCATTCCGGCAGATTCTGTCGCACCTAGACATTGCCGGACCAGAGTTGCTTCGCAAGACGGAAAAGCAGTATTTCGAGACGCAAAAGTCGTGGAAGGAGGAGGTGCGCTCCCACCTGAAGGAGATCACCCAGAACGGCACTAGCATACACAAGTACGAGCAGGATCTGATAAAGCGGCGCACAGCGGAGTGGCGACACGCCCAGGACATACGCATGGTCTACGAGGACAAGCTTCAGAAAACGAACCAGCTGTTTTTTGAGCTCAGCGAATGCATGTCCCAGCTGCAGGAGAAGGAGAAGGAAATTGCCGAGTAAGTGCTCTCTTCTGCTCTCCAAAGGAAAGATACGATTTCTTTTGTTGACTCTTGAATTCACTTTTCAGGCGTGAACGAAAGCTGCCTGGAAGTGGCTATAAGCCGACGCGACGCTTTGGCAATACACTCAGAAAGATGCAACACTACCGCCGACGACTGAACGGTCCGCCGGCCGCCATCCAGCAGCAAACGTCCACCACACCAGATCCAGAGACTACGCCGGAGGTGAGCAATTCGTATTTTGTTCTGTATGTAATAGCTATAATGTTCTGTTTTTGATCGTAGTCTCCTGTAAAATGCGTGCTCTATGCCCAGTTGGACGGGAATTGCCAGCCAAAGTCGTATTTGGGCAACATCATTCCTGGCGGGGGTGGTGGCGGATGCGGAGGCAGCAGCATGGCAAACAAGAACAAGAAGCGCGGCCATCGACGCAATGGGTCTGGATCGCTGGGTCCGCCACCCAAGTACAGTCCAACGCGCGATCGTCGCTACCAGAGCGAGCCGGAGAACCGAAAGGTTCAGCTGGTGGAGCAACAGACACAGACCGATGCCATGGATGTCAGTGAGACCGACATAAGCCCCAGCGCCGACCTGCCCCGCACTCAGCCAATTGATGTGCCACCCCCGAATCATCGCCAGCTACCGCTGCAATTGCAGCGAGTCCAGAAAATGGTCAAGGCTCAGGCGCAGGCCCAGGCCTGCAGAGTAGGGCCCGTGAATCCCACTAGTCCGTCGAATGGCAATTCGTTGAGTACCAGCGAGCTGACGTACCAGGATGCCTGCTCTAGTCCGGACCAGCTGATGAACGACGATGTGATGAACAGCAACGAGCGCCTGGACATCACCGACTGTTGCAGCGACAATGAGAATCTTGATCGATTGGGTCGCAAAGTCATCGAGTTCATCAACGAGAACCGCCTCTCCATTCAGTCCAACACAAACTCTAACTCAAACACTGAGAATGGGAACGGAGGAGGAGGTTCGCCGCTGGAGGATCGCAAGGAAGTTGTCAACAGTCCATGCCTGAGTCGGTGCAGCAGCACGCAGAGCAAGCGAAGGAAGCAACCTCAGGGAGACAATTCCAATGGCCCCTCCTCGATCGGTGGCAATGCCAATGGCGGAGAGGCCAATGCTCAGGATAGCTGGTCGGATGAGGAGGGCGAGACCACGGACTGCAAGTACGCCTTACGGAGACGAAGGTGAGTGAAAAATAATGCCAATCCATATTCCATTTTCATTAACATTTCCATTGACACTTCTCATTTCAGCATCGGTCGCCTGCCCATTGCCCGAGGCATGCGTCCGCGTCGCAGCTACAAGGCACCGATGTCCCAGAAGATTGCCATACACCACAAACGCAATGTGGTCATTGTCTCCGACGAGGAGGAGAATACCTCCGAGTACAGTCACTCGCCGTCCAGCCAGCACTCGACGCTGGAGAGCAATACGGATATAGCGTCGGCCATGAAGCAAACCCAAAACACATCCACCTCCACAAACAGCTGCAGCGAGCCCGAGGAGGGTGACGACGATTCGAGTAGCTCCAGCGACGACGATGATGAGGTTGATCTGGATTTGAATCAGGCCAAAGCCCAGGGCTCCACACTACCCATGGGGGCGGTGCGCAGCAGCGACATTATATCCATACCCACATTCGAGGCTGATGGCGCCGTTAACATGGTCTAACCTAGCCCAAGCGAGAGAGCTCCTAAACATAACCAGTTGTACACAGTCTCTGTACAACAACTATCTCTACTATATATATACTCAACCGGGAAATCGCCCCCACTTTTAATGGTATTATCTATGTTCACGTCCAGATCTATCTATCCATCTCTATAATTTATTTGTATGTGTATGTTGTGTCCGTGTGTGCGTGAGAAGTCGCTGCCTACAGGCGTTGATCGCTTCGGGATGCACGCTCAGCTCCACACGTAAAACCAAACAGAACATTTCTACAGGGTTAGGGGCAATCTTTTCTTCGTGTCGTACTCGTATCGCATGCATTTCCTATGTTGCTGACTATATAATTTTTTTTTTGCATTAGTCCTAGTTGATATTTGTCCTTTGAGAGAGCTGCCTTTGTAATATATTTAAAAAATTACCTAATTGTATATGTATTTTAGATCCTAGGCTTAGGCATAGCATAGTTTTTTTTCGATCCCAAGAGCTTGAACCACAAAACAAAACCCAACTACAAAGCAACAAAATAATAGAATCGGCCTCAGGCAAACAAAATACTTATATAGGAAACAGATGAATAGAACGGAAAGGGAATTATGAAGACAAAATAGTCAGGGATATTTTTTATATAAACGAAATTTGCTAAAGAACTCTCGAAAGATGCATGTTTTTTTAGAAGCGATTTGTATAATTTTGTAGTCGCGCATTTGGATGATGGTAACGAGAAGTTATCCAAAAGAAAACCTTTCTTTCGGTATGCACAAAATTCAAAGCTTCAGTGCCTTAAAATGCAAAATATAAAACAACAACAGAATAAGTGAAAAATGAAATACAATTTAAGAATATTGAAAGAAAATCCTGGTAAAATTCTGACCGCGGCTATGACGCGGCCAATGAATGCTTTCCAGAAAAACATCTAAAATATTGGTCTCGTGTCTGCTCTATTTTCTGGAAAGCGTTCATCAGCTGCAAAACGAATTACAAATTTAAAAATAATTCTATATACACTTAATATATATATTATATATATTCTACATATATATATATTTATACACTAGTTGGATGTTTAGCTATCGTAAGAAGCGTCGTCGTCCCACCAGGGCGACATTTCTCTACATTATGTAAATGTACTCAATATTAAGTTTAAATTTAACGACTCATACGAATTAGCAATAATAATAAATGGAAAACAAACAGAAGACTCTACTGTAAAATTTAATTGTTTCTTTAGAGGTTTGAAAATTAATTGGTTACGAATTCACAATTTGTTTGAGCCATCTGCTTGTGCGTTTTTATACCCGGTACTCGAAGAGTATAGGGGTATATTAGATTTGTGGTGATAACGGTTGTGTGTAACGCCCAGAAGGAAGCGTTTCCGACCCCATAAAGTATATATATTCTTGATCAGCATCAATAGCCGAGTCGATATAGCCATGTCTGTCTGTCCGTCCGTCTGTCCGTCCGTCTTCATTTGCGCCTATTTCTCATAGACTATTAAAGCTAGAGTAACCAAGTTTTGTATTCAGTCTCCTGTGTTATCACACTACGCAAAGTATATTTCAAAATTTCGCCCCGCCTCCTTCCACCCCCACAAAGGACGAAAGTCTGTGGCATACACAATTTTGAAGATACAAGAAAACTAAATACGCAGAATCATAGAGAAAGACCATTTCTATCAGAGTGTCTGGATCAGATCGGATCATTATTATAGCTACAATGAAGAAAACCATTTCGAAAGTCATCATTCCCTCTCGCTCTCTCTCACATGCGACCCCATCTGCTTTGCTCATTCGTATTTTTTGATGCCTAGTTCTCAGAGACTATAAGAGCTAGAGCAACCAAACTTTCTATCCAAGCTCCTGTGATACCAAACCTGCACAAGTGTATTTCCAAATTTTGCCACGCCCCTTTCCGCCCCCACAAAGGACGAAAATCTGTGGAATCCACAATTTTTAAGATAAATGAAAACCAAAAACCGCAGAATCATGGGAAATAACCATATCTACCAGATTACCGAATATGGATCAGGTCGGAACAATATTATGGCTAGAAGAAACAAATTACATTTCAGTGGCTATGCAACGCCTGCCAAGCGCTGACTCATTCCCTCTCTCTCTCTCTGTCGAAAACACTTGTACGTCTCAAATATGTAGTTATACATGTAGAAATGTAGAAGCAGTTGTATATACATACATATTTGATTTGACTTAATTTTTTGAAATATTATTTTTTTCCCAAAATTTAATTCGTCCCTTTTGCGAACATATAATAAATTGCATAAATCGTAAGCTCATATATGTATGTATATACTGACTGAGTACCGGGTATAAGGTAGAGCCGCGGCCTTTGCCGCGGCTCCAACATTCCCTCTCGTTGTTTTTGGATTCTCTGGCAAGGAATTCTTCTTTTAAATTTTCGCTCGAGGTTCTGGAGTCTGCCTGTCGTTGGTTAACTATGAGTAATTCTCTGGGAACCTGGCAAATAATATTCAAAAAAACTTGAAATTTTTATTACACTAAATAATTTATAACCTAACTCCTTGCCTACGCCTTGCCGGCCAACCGATTTTCGAGTCTCATGCAGGGTGCCTCCTGACGAGGATGCTGCGCATTCAAAGCCTTGAGCTCCCTCGAGTCGATCATGTGGCAAATGACTTCCGACAATTTGCCAAATTGCAGCAGTCCGGCCGTGCCATGCGACAGATCCAAGTGGCGGAAGCGATCGATGTTGCAGGTGCAGCCGTCAAAGACATAAAAGCCTGATTCCGGCCCAGAGGTTGTGTCAACTCTGAAAACCACATAGTTGCCCCAGGGCGTCATGGTGAGGACCCGATTGGCCGCTTGAAAGGAGGACATGAGCAGACGCTTGAGACTCTCCACGGTACCGCTCTCCGACCCGACCACAGCCAGCATATGGGCCTCCCGACAGAAGCTGGGAAACCGTGGTGCCCGGATCACCTGCTTGCTGTTCTCTTCAGTTGGTTCCTGGCTTTTTTCTTCCCCGCCGCTGCACCAGCAGGTTTGAGGGCAAGCCGTTTGCTTGAACGTCTTGGCCTGGAAGTGGGCTACCTTGAGGGGTTGATTGGGACACGACATCCGGGTCTCCGGCTTGGAATTCTCAGAATTATTCACTATGCCTTTACGATATGCCCTGATTTCCTCCATCGATGCCGCCAAATCTTTCGGCTTTCTCATAAAAGGCTTTGTTGTATCCCTTCTTGTGCTGGTTAGCTTGGACAAGTTCTGAGATCTTCCTGACGGTGCGACTGACGGTTCTTTTGGCGTTACGAGGCGGAGCTGGATCTTTCCAGGAGGTGCAGACAGCATCTCCGTGTGACAGCTAGATGACTTTTCTTTCTGGGATTCTCCAGAAGTTAGTCGGTGGTCCTTCACATTGTTGGAGGATCGCTTGTCCTTCGGTGCAGAGGAGGTTTGAGTTCTTCCAGAAGCTAGCCGTCCTTTCGTTTTCTGTTTCCGTTTGTCCTTTTCTTTGTTGTCGAGATTTGTTTTTTGGGCTTTTTCTTTTCACCTTCGCTCTCTTCCCCTTCAACTTCGCCATCCCCTTCGCCTTCTTCACCTTCGTAATCGTCGGCATCGTCTTCGCGATCTGTCTCAGCCTCGTCGGTGTTGTCCAGCAGCTTGAAGTTCTCGATGTCGGAAGCGTTCTCAACGTGGCTGTAAAGGTCCTCCTCGTTGTCACTTAACGCGGCCAGCGCGTGACTGGAGCTGGTCGCGTGCTGGTTAAACATTATCGTCTCGTTAATAGACTGAACCTCTGTGTCAACGCCATCGGGCAACGGGGCTAGGTCACAGCCTATGGGGCATTCGGCCAGGTTCCTGATGCGCACCGCATGAAGGTGGTAGGGCGACGGCCGGTTGGACTCTTTTAGAATTTGGTCGAACACACTGATCAGGGTGAGAGGATCGCGGAACATACGCACTGTGGACCAGGCTCCCTTATCGTTCTCCACGGTCGTGTCGGCAATCGTGTGGCGGTACGCATCGAGCAGGTAGTAGAAATCACCCTTCGTCCACACGGAATACATTTGGCTGTTGATCTGAAAGATGGCATTGCCGAACTCCCTCAGGGTCTCGCGGATGTGATTGTCAAAGTTTGTGCCTGCAACTCGCAAAGAGCACCGCCAGTTGCCCGACCGGACGTTGGGCAATAGCTCCAGTTTCACCAGAAACTGGCCCAGACGAAGCTGGGTGGGAAACTCGTCCAAGTTGATGGGCCGCTCGTCCTTTAGACGGTCGCCCCAGGTGCTACGACAGAGTTCGACGCCGTAGCAGATGAGGCGATCGAACATGGTGTGGTTCCAGGTGGCCGGATGGTCGATTTTGGATGCCATAATGGCGCCAACCGCCACCATTATGCTGCTACGACTGCGTAGAGGATCGGCCGTGTGGAGGGACAAGTGGAGATTACCCTTCAGATAGGCGTAGTTGCTGTTGATCACCTCAAACTCCATGTCCCGCTGGACGGTGTCCCTCAGATAGAGGGTGCCGTCGGGCGTCATCAGGCGGATCACCACGAGCTCCCGCAGCATGAACTCATCGTCTGGCGAGATATCGCTGAGCTGACTAACCAGATAGAAGACATTGTCGATGGTGTGCAGGCATACGAGCATGGCCACGCCTCTGTCCTTGTCGCTGACTAGATCGTCCTTGCGCCTACCCTGCACATCCAGCACAAAGAACACGCTGCGTCGCTTCCAGATGAGCAGGTGACCCATCTTGGTCAGCAGCAGGCAGTAGTGGGCAGTGCGAAAGAAGGTCCGCAGCACGTCACGCAGGTTCTTGATAATGTGCGGCAGCTGCGTTTCTAAGGGCTGCTTCGGATCGCCCAGATAGCGCGACTCTAGGGCCACGGTAAAAGTGTGACCCTCCAAGCTGAAATTGCGCTTGATGCGATTCTCGGCATCCGTGTAAATCTGCGGCCTGAGAAGTGGCGGGTTCAGGGAGTCCCCATTCTGTTTGTTAGTAGCGTCACTCTCCTCGAACAGGTTAGCGCCCTCCTGAAGCAGCATGTCGATCTTTTCCGTTGTCCATTCCACTTCCGGCAGGACATACACCAGGGCGAAGGCCTTCAGATACGTGGCAAAGTAGCGCGAATTGATCTCGTCGTGCTGCTTGCCATTTAAGTAGCTGGGTCCTGCGATCTTTGACTCGGAGCAGACCATGCCGACGGCAACACCTATGGAATCGGCCTCCACATCCACGCGATTTTTGATGCCCAGCGCATAGGACTTGCGCTTCTTGGAGGACTTCCACAAATACTCGCTATAATAGGGCTTGTCCAGGGGATTGGCGGCATTGTGGTTGGGGTAGAGGGTTGATTCAAACCTGCTGAAATAGCTAAAAGGGAACGGGGTATCAATGTGGGGCGCCATAATTGGCATGTGTGCCTCTCACTTGTTGCAGGTCGGTTGTTTCTTGCTCCAGGTGGCCCGCAGGCGACTGCCGCTGGGAATGCCATAAGAGGAGGAGAGCCCCTTCTGATTTACTTTGGATTTTAACATACTTTTTTCGCTTTCTCATGGAAAATAATGAAAATCGAATGGGTATATCAAACAACGAAATTTGACAGCGAAGCAAACGGCTGCTAATTCTTTACAAAACAACAAAATTTCACAATTTAGATAAAGTAAATTTAATGTATACATATATATTTAATTGCTTGCTTTTAAATTACATTTTTCTTAATTAAGGAGTCGAGGTCGGGCGGGGGTGGAGTTTCCTTCAAGTCTGCGCCCTCTCAAGAGTGTGTGTATTTGTGTGTCTATTGCAGTTGGACTGCCAGAAAGATCTCTCTCTCTCTCCCTCTCAACATTCCATTGCTAGGGAATTTGAGTTCTCGTTGAGGGCCTTGATGCCGTTCTCGATGGGCATGGCCAGGCTATTGTCGTCATCCTGCTGCTGCTGCTGCTGTTGCTGCTGGGCAGCGACCTGTGCCGCCTGCGATGTGGTTGGGCCGTCGATCATCATTTCATCGCTGTGCCCGTTGTTCTCTGGCACACCATTGCCATTGCCATTGGTGTGGCCGTAGTCCCAGTTGATCTTAAAGCGGGTGACGCGCGGCTTGCTTGCGAGAATGTTGCGCGTTAGCTTGTCGAACAGGGGCTTGGTCGGCGGATTCTCGCGCATCTCCTGTTCACCATAGTCGTTGTTTACATAGTAGCCGACGCGCACAAACTCCTGGCCGCGATACGAGCACGTTAGCAGCACAATAGTGACGCCTACGGCATCCTGTTCTGGAATTTTGCTAACATCTGGCGGATCGGCCTGGAAGACGAATATGTGACGACCCTCGGGCACGGGGCCCACGTAGATGGTGTCCAGTACTTGGTCATGCTCCTCGGACTCGGCCGAGCCCACGTAGATCATTTTCCATTCAAGATCCTCCTTCAGTTCCTCGATGCACTCGAATGTTAGCTCGAACTGGAAGGGATTGAAGAAGCTGCTGGGGTTGTCCAGGACCACAACGTTCGTGATGTGCACCTTGGCCATGACTGTACTTTTGGGACTCTTCTCTTTTTTTGGAGACTGCGAGACTTTCAGACTTTTTTTCAGACGCTGCAAGCGGCGGTCTTTTTTGTTCTTCGTTTGGATGGCGTGCGCTGATTAAATAGTCAGCGACACTCTACGTATATAATGAAACGTCTTTTGGTGTGTGCAGTTAAGAATATGTGTTTGAGCAGTTTTTCGTTGCTAAAATTATGAATATTGCTTTTGTGTACTACTTGGATTAGTGTAAAAATTCTATGACAGCTGACACTCTTTCCCGCGCTTCAGTGTGGCCGTACTATGTTTATGAGCAATTGGTTCCGGAACTGGACCGACTGGCTCGATAAATCGAAATAAAACGCTCCAAAGGTGCAATTGGGGGCAATTTGGAGCAAAATAGTGACAATAAAATAAATAATGCTGCATTTGACGGGCCAGAATTACAATGCACGCGACATAATCAAAAACATCTTCTCACCGCTCATCGGCGTGCTGAGCAGCAATCTGGCAGATGACATCTGCCATCGCAACAATCTTTCCTTTGTGGACCTTCTCCAGCCCTTCGCCAAATTGCCCAACGATGGTAAGAGGATTTGTTGCGGGGAGATGGGCGGGGGTGTAAAAAATAAATAAATATATATCTTTAATCGCGTTCCTGTCTTACAGCACACTTTCGGGATGTCTCTGGGACGAGCGTATCAGTGCGGGGACTGCGACTCAACTTTTGCGATGTGGACTGGCGGCCTCCCCAAACAGTCTTGGCCCGCCGCATGCTCAATGAATCGGTGACCAATGCCCACAATGACAAAACCAAGGTTGCTACAATAGGTAAAATGGCACTAAGGACACACCCTAAATGTTGCGACACTCACTCCTCCCCCTTTCCAACACCACTTTCTCCCCCAGCGGACATTGACCTCGAGTTGCCGACGTCGGAACCTTGGTTTGAGCAATGGCGCGAGACGTTCTTGACTGTGCAATTCCCAGCGGAGCATGAGTTCACCCGCCACCTGCTCAGCTGCCTGCTGGTGCTGTCCAGTGCCGATCCCCAGATTGTAGAGACTGCGCACAAGCTGACCCAGCGGGTCCAGCAAATGCAGCCTCAGAAGCTGCCCAAGTGGTTCCAGCCCAACGAAGTGCTCAACAGCTATGTGGTGCTGCACGAGGCCAGCCAGGGGGATCTGTCCAAGGCCCAGCAGGGATTTGAACTGCTCAAGTCAACTTTTGGCGATAGCAAATGCTTTCTAGTGTCCATTAACTCGCTGGATGGCCAGACTGCCCCAGAGGTGCAGGACTATTGGGCGTCTTACATCAAGAGGCAGCCAAAGAGTGATGCCACACTGACCTCCACTGACCTGAGTGCCCCGAAATCGCCACAGGAGGCGGTGTCGGTTATCAGCATGCCCTCCATGCAGATGTCACAGCTACTGGAGGGAGTCAATGCACAGGAGAGCGACCTGACCATGCTGCATCCCCTGAGTCCGATGCAGGAGAGCGCCACCGAGGCCATCAACTCGAAGTTCAGCATTAGCAGCGAGAGTATTGCCTCCCAGACCATCAATCCCAATGTGTGGGCCAGCGATCTGGAGGCGGATGCTCCGCACGGCGGCTGTCTTACCACGCGGGACATTGACAACGTGCGACACTTTGTGCAGGACTATGCGGTGCGTGCCTTGATACCCTACATCGAACACCTGGTGGCCACTCTCAGCGAGGGTGTGACCAACAAGAAGGGTGTGAGCAAGTCCCTGCTGAGTGCGACGAAGCGTTGGTTCGTCACTAGCAAGCCGGGAGCGGGAGCAAACAATCAAAATGCAGTCATCTACACAAACGAATCCGCGGAGCTGCAAACGAGAAAGCTGGGCGATCTCTATTTCATGTTCGGACATTATAACCTGGCCTTTCAGGCTTACCACCAGGCGAAGAGGGACTTTAATGCGGACTCGGCCTGGCAATATTATGCGGGTGCCCTCGAAATGGCCGCCCTTTCCGCCTTTATGCTGGGCACAGCGCACCGCAAAACATACGATTACATGGAGGATGCCATTGTGTGTTACCTGACCGTGTGCAAGTGGGTTTCCGTTTCCCTCTTCCCTTCGCTTCAAATTTTTTAAAACTAAATCGATTTCTGATGTGATTTTTACTTGCAGATTGCAGGCATTTGCCACACGGGCAACGTTGCTCAGCATGGAGTGCTTGAAAACAGCGCGTCTTTACAACGACGTGGCCAAGCAATTGATACGCATGACGAGCGAGGAGTCGGACCTTCGTTCCGCTCTGCTGCTGGAGCAGGCGGCATACTGCTTTCTGGTGACCCAACCGGCCATGCACAGGAAGTATGCCTTTAACATTGTTCTGGCTGGGAATCGTTATTCTCGTGCCGGACAGCGAAAGCATGCGTATCGCTGTTATCGCCAGGCTTACCAGGTATTCCAAAAGCGTGAGTGGAGCCTGGCCGAGGATCATATACAGTATACGGTGGCCAAACAGGCCTATATGTTGAAGCAGCTGGATGAGGCCAGTCGTTCCTTTGCTCATCTCCTGCGTCCTGGGAGCCTGCAGAGTGCCGCGCAGCAGAGCAGTTTCCTGAAGGAGTACATACAGACTCAGAATGTGAGTGGAAAACAGCAGCGATCATCCCATCCCGGTCCGATTTAGTGACAATTTCTATATTCCAGGAGCTCCTCAAACGTAGTCCAGAGGTGGGACTACTACCTCATGCCTTGCCCCAGGTGGTGCAATCTTCGGTGCGCGTCTTGACTCTGGTTCAATCGCCTTCAGCTCAGGCGCCACAGCTGCCAGCCACCAACATCGACATCAATTCCAATTTGACGGCAGACGAGTCGATTTGGAACAAGATTGAGGAGATGCTGGTGATCACGGCTGCCTCCAATAAGCCGTTCGTGTTTAAGCCCTCGAGATATTTGTATACCAAGCAGCAGCCGGCCTTGGAGACACCCGTGGCTGTACAGGGGGAGCCCATTGAGCTGGCTGTGACCCTTTCGAACAGTGTCCGCTGCAGTATAGCCCTCTCCGAGATCGATTTGCTCTGGAAACTCACGCTGGACAACGAGGAAGTGCTGTCGAATGCCTGCATTTACGAGGAGGCTGCAGACAGTGCCAGCAAAGCAGCCGTGCAAGTAGCCATCAAAACCAGCTGCGTGGCATCGTTTGAGCTGGCCGAACAGGCCGAGAAGACTGTTTACTTCAAGCTAACGCCGAAGCTTACCGGACGCCTCCTCATTCTGGGCGTGGTGTGCCGGGTGGCAGCCACAGCGGATCCCTCGGCCAGTCTGCTCGGTTCCTTGCAGTTTGAGACGCAAATGATCCGACCTGCCACGGCCAAGCAATCTTCGCAGACCGTTCTGGACAACCGGTTGAGCCTCAAATTGGTCCCCCAACTACCCGCCATGAGTGTTAGCTTCAGTCCGGTGCCCACCCAGCTCTTGGCTGGTGAGATTCTCCCCGTTTCCATTACCCTCCGCAATCTGGGCATAGCCCCCATTGAGGAGATTTATCTGGGCTGCGATACGCCGCGCTGCTTGTCGCTGCAGTCGGAGCAGCACAACCAAATGCCGCTGGCCATGAAGAGCTGTAAGTAAATGGAATGGAATCGGATATCGTTTACATTTAATGAGTTATTTTGTTCTCTACAGCTTTACGTGATCTGTCCAATGATAAGCTCGTCAAGGACAAAGAAATCCGGGGGCAGCGTGTATACCGCCTGCTTCAACGTCCTGACCAGGCAGCCCTGGAGGCACAACAGGGTCATACCATTTCCATGTGGCTGCAAGCACCCCACCAGGATGGGCCGTTCACGCTGCGCTTGCTCTTCTACTATTCATTGCCAGTGGGTGCCAATTCCCCCATCAAGTATCGGCTGGTTCGTCACATTTGGCACCTGCAGGTCGAGAGCTGCCTGCAAGCGGAGTCGACGTGCTTCGTTAGCAATGCAGTGACGAACGAACTAGGTCTGGAGCTGAACCTGCGGAATCAGCACGCAGCACAGCCGACCGAAGTGTACATTAACACGTTGTCCTTGTACTCCAAGGAACACGATTTAAATCCAGAGAAGATGTACAGTAAGTATTGGAAGGGAAGGGCCTTAATGATGACACCACACTGATGATAATTGATGATTTGTTATGATTGCAGTTATGGACAGTATGGGAGTTAGTGCGGGACAGGCGGGTGGGCAGTGCCTCAGGTCTTCCAAATTCTGCAGCTTACAATTCCGACTGCAGGAGAAGTCCCAGAAGGAACACTTCAAAGACATTCCCACGGTTAAAACTTTGCTGCAAACCCGGCTCTCGCACTTGAAGATTATGCCTGCGCAGCATGCCCAGCAGGCGGAGCAGCATATGCCGTCGCTGCACGATCCGCACAGCTTCCTCACCAACGAGGAGACCGTGTTCTTCAATACCAACATCAGCACGGAGGAGTTCAACGCCAGCATTGCGGGCTATGTGCCCCATGTCACGCTTGCCCTCAGCTGGAGTGCCATAGTGGCCAGGGAGGGCGGACCACGGCTTGCCAGTGGCTTGCACTTCGTCAAGCTGTATAAGCTCTACGAGACGGGCCACTGTCCATCAACGGCAGCCGAGGCAATGCTTCGCAGACGACTGTCCACGGACAATTCCCCAAACAAACATCGAGAGTTTCAGCTGCCTGAGGTGGTGCCCAGCAATGAGAAGGCCAGCGAGCCACTGGCCGATGATGAAGACGAGGACTATTGGGAGCCCAATGAGAACTATGTGGGCCAACGTTGCCTGCTGGAGGACGAGAGCTTTGTTCTGGCTGCCAAGGGTTAACCTTTTTTGTTCTAAAATTGTGTCTAGTGTAATTCACGATATGTTCAATATATGTTTTGTTTGGGATCGTTTATGAATATCGTGCTCCTACGGAAACAGTTTTGTGTCTTCAATTCATTGTTTATTTGGGAAAGGAATCTGGTCTGATGAGAGCGTGAGGTGGTTCAGAGGGGGCCTAGCTGAGGCCACCGGACGGGTCGCAGGTTGCGGATAGCGAAAGGCCTACCCCTGAAAAAGGTAGGTCAGCTGCGAATAATCGGTTTTCTTTAGGGAGATCACCGAAAATAAGCAGTCCCGGACAGCCAGCGGGTGTTCGCGAAGCAGCAACACTGACGATGCGCTTGTGGTGCCGCCTCGTATAAGTAGCTCACACACTCCCCTTCCCCCCACACACTACCTACCCACATCCCATCCCCCACACTCACCTCACACCGGGCTGGGCTAAGGTGTCATTCGACCCGTGCCGAGAGTCAGCCTGGCTGGGGGACCGGTTCAAAAACTAGCCCAGTCTCGAACAGAGAGCTCAGGGACTTGGCAGCCCCCTGTTCTAATGATGCCTTACCCGGGCAACGTGGATCTCTGCCCGGGCTGACCGTTCCCTTTCTCTGCATCTCGTGGGATGTACAATGCATAAAAATCAATTTAAAAACAAAAAAAACCAAACAGAGTCTGACACTCCCCAAATGTCAAATGGGAGCAATCCCCCGCATGGGAAGGCATCGGCCCAAAGGCCCGGCCCGACCAGCTCAACAGCAGGACAGACCTGTAAGGCGGAAAGCGCTGGGGTGAATCCGAGTGGGTCCCATCCCGAATCTGGGGTGGGGGGCGGACCAGCTCTCAACACCGACACCTTGGAGAGGCAGCTAAGCAATATTGCGGCTGCCCGACCTTCTGGTAAGGTGGAGGGAGATGATCTGCCTTCGACCAGCGCCCAGGCTAAAAAGCATTCATATGCCGAAAGGAGGAGTGCAGGGCACATACTCCGTCGGCCAAATGCCAGCACTGAAGTCAGTCCATCAGCGGACTGGCTCAAGAAGGTGGAGTGAGCTACATCGGTGCTCCCACACTTCGCAATGGTCTCTCAACCAAAGAGAAAGAAACCAAAAAACGGTCGCAGGAGACCGGGTGGTCCGGCCGCAAAAAGGTCGAGGGTGATACCTAATATCTCCTTCGCGCAGATTGCCAAGGAGAGGACGCTAATTGGCGTCCTCGACAAAGGCAGCGCGGAGGGAAAGATTCCAAGGAGCCAATGGAAGTGGGTGGAAGCGGCACTGGCCGACCGCTGCTTCGAGTTGCTCGATAAAGACCCAGGGCCACCTCCAGTCTGCAAAGACATGGGGTGGTTCCAGGGCAACATTAAAGTAGTAGCCTGCGAAGACGAGCTGTACAAAGCAGCGGTGGCGCAGATCGGAGAGGTCTACGCTTGGGCGAAGCTCGTCGAGGTAGACTGGAGCGAGGTTCCCAGCAGACCGAGGGCCAGATTATGGGTGCCGGCTACTTTCAAGGAGCCTAAGCGCATCCTCAAAATGTTGCAGAGGTGCAACCCAACACTACCAACTCAAGACTGGAAGGTAGTCAAGGTTGAGGAGACGAAGGGGCCGACGAACCAGGCCGTCATTATCCTCAGTAAAGAGTCGCTGGCCCCCATAGAGGCAGCTAAAGGAGAGCTGAATTTTGGCTTCAGCTCGGTCACCATAAAGGTGTACAAGTCGGACGCTGCCTCGGTCGAGGCTCGTCCTGTCGACAACCCAGTCGTGCAGGATGTTGCCTCGGAGATCGAGCCACCCGACAACGAGCTGGAGCCGAAAGAAGGCTACTCCTCTGACGCAGAGCTGATTCGCGACTTTGAGGCAATGTGTCGAGACGATATATCTGACGACTCAGACGCCGACACTACAGTGGTGGAGATCCATGAAGATGTCTCTGAGACTCCTTCAAATAAATCTCCACCACTGTAAAGCAGCATCTGCTGCACTCATACTCCGCTTGGATGCAAGCGGAGCCGACGTGGTCCTAATCCAAGAGCCTTGGATAGTCGGAGCCAAGGTCTGTGGGTTAGCGACGAGGGAGTACAAGCTCATTGTACCCCAAACCGAAGGTAAAACTCGTACCTGCATTCTTGCAAGAAAGCACCTAAATATCTTTCTGCTCCATAACTTCAGCAATGGCGACAACACAACAGTAAGCCTAGAGCTAAAGCGGACACATCTGAGGCTGATGTCGTCATATATGGCCCATGAGGAAAGCGATCCTCCCAACGACCTCGTCTGCAAGCTCGCCAGCGACAGCGAGAGGTCCAACACAAGCCTACTAATAGGCTGCGATGCCAATGCTCACCACACTCAATGGGGGAGCACGGACACAAATGTAAGGGGTGAGTCACTTTTTAGCTTTATCCTAAACTCGAACTTAACTACATATATGTAACCGGGGTAACGACCCCACATTTATTATAAAAAACCGACAGGAGGTTATTGACCTCACTCTAGTGTCTCAAAATCTGTCAGACAAAGGGAAAAGTTGGAGAGTCCTAGAGGACCATTCCTTCTCTGACCACAGGTATATCGAGACGACTTTATCCCTCGAGAGCCCTAAACCCACCGACTACATTAACCTCAGGAAAACCAACTGGGCTATATATAGCTCGGTTTTGGAGGAACTACTCTACCAACAAGGCACCAATGAGCCCAGACACTCAAGACGATTTAGATCGTATAGTGAACAGGTTCACGGATGCATGCAATATGGCATTCACGGCGGCTTGCCAGCCACACAAGACAAGGGGTAAAAAGAAACCCCCCTGGTGGTCGAAACAAATCGAAATCCTGCGTAAGAGCTGTAGGACTCTCTTCAACAGAGCCAAAAGCGCTAACGAGGAGATACATTGGGCAGACTACAAAGTCAGTCTCGCCCAATACAAAAAAGAAACACGAAGAGCAAAAAGGGCCTCTTGGCAAAAATTCTGCTCGAATATAGAGGAGACGTCAGAAGCCGCAAGGCTGCGCAAGCTCCTCTCAAAAACCACCCCTCGGTAGGGTATCTTAAAAGGAACAACGGAACGTGGACCAACTCCGGTGAGGAGTCGCTCCACGTACTGCTTGAAACCCACTTCCCTGGGTGCACAACCATCAAGCCGGCGCAAACCCAAAGGAGAGACCAAACAGCCACGATGGACCATATTTTTACCAAAACGGAACATAAGCTGGGCGGTAAACTTTAATCCGTTCAAATCGCCAGGTCCAGACCAGGTCATTCCGGCCCAACTGCAGAAGGCCGGAGACTCAGCCATCAACTGGCTACAATGTATCTTCAGGAAGATACTATATGTGGGGACCATACCACAAGAATGGCTCAAGGCGAAAATAGTCTTTATCCCCAAAGCGGGAAAGGCCTCGCACCCGACTCCAAAGGACTTTAGACCAATCAGCCTATCGTCCTTTCTTCTAAAAACTTTCGAGAGACTTGTCGGACTACATCTGAGGACAATTATTAGTCCTCAAATGTTGTCAGGAGCACAACATGCCTACCGGAAAGGAAGATCCACGGAAACGGCGCTCCACGAAGTAGCCTAAGTCATAGAGAAATCCCTACACCTCAAGGAATACTCTCTAATAGCCTTCCTCGATATCGAGGGAGCTTTTAACAACGTCGTCCCAGGTGCCATTAGGGAAGCACTGACTGACCTGGGTGTGGACGGTCACTTGGTGATGCTCATCGATCAATTGCTCACATGCTGTAAAGTAGTGGCATACGCGGATGACGTTGCAATCAGTTTCTCGGGGAAATACCCTCAAACACTCTGTGACCTTATGAGCACTAAGCTCTCGAGACTGTCAGAATGGAGAAAATCGCGAGGATTGGGAGTAAATCCCACAAAAACGGAACTCGTGCTATTCACACGCAAGTACAAGGTTCCGCCGCTTAACCCTCCTATACTAAATGAATGCAGGCTCTCTTTCAGCGACAGCGCTAGTTACCTAGGGTTGGTAATTGATAAGAAGCTTAACTGGAACCTGAACGTAAAAGACAGAGTGAAGAAGGCTACGATAGCCCCATACTCTTGCAAAAAAGCTATTGGCTTGAAGTGGGGCATGAACCTAAGCGTAGTCCAATGGATACACCAAGCAATAGTAAGTCCAATCTTACTCTATGGAGTTACAGTTTGGTGGCCGGCCCTATCAAAAGGATCGACAACCAAACAACTTGGCAAGGTTCAGCGAACCGCAGCTTTATGCATTAGTGGAGCATTACGCACCACCCCGAACGATGCACTAAACGCCATCCTAAATCTCCAGAGCCTCGAGCTTGCGGGAAAGGAGAGTGCAGAAATTGCAGCGATGCGTCTGAGAGACTCCGGACAATGGACGTCCCATCTCAGGGGTCACTCATCGATACTTATCAGCAGTACCGTCCCTACGAAGACGGACTACTGCGTCCCAAGGGAACACACTGTTATCCCCTTCAATGTAATCATCCCTAGCAGAGACGAGTGGCTTGAGGGACCACCAGGCCAAGACATGGCCATAAGCATCTTTACAGATGGCTCGAAGCTGGATAACAAAGTTGGAGGAGGGATTTACTCCGAACAACTCGAAATCAGGCACTCCTTTAGGCTCCCAGATCACTGCAGTGTGTTCCAAGCGGAAGTCATTGCGATCATGGAAGCACTGAAGCTGCTTCAAACAGCCACAACGGCTTCACTGGCAACAACAACTGTAAACATTTACAGCGACAGCCGAGCTGCGATCAAATCACTTCACGCGATTTCCTCGAACTCGGCCACAGTGGCAAATTGCCGCAAATCTCTTCACGAGATGGCCCAACAATTTGCCATCAGCCTTATTTGGGTCTCGGGTCACCGGGATATTGGAGGCAACTGCAAGGCAGACGAGCTGGCCAGATCTGGTACCACAATACCCCTTCTCCAAGATAAGGAGGATATGAGGAGATGAAGAGGAGGAGGAAACGGTGGAACACCTGTTCTGCTCCTGTCCAGCTCTCAGCAGTAAAAGGCTACAATACATACAACATACAACTTCTGCTGCTGGCATTGCAAACTTATTTGCAACCTTTTTCCAGTCGTCTTACTCCTCTCATATTTATAACGCATCCACTCCGTATCCTTACCGTTTGCCTCACTCTAATAGCATTTTTCAACCATATTTTGAGGATAGCGTTGTACTTGATGGCTTGAAGTCTTTGAAGATTTCATTTTCTGCGGGGCCTGATAAAGTGCCTAGTTGCATTTTAAAACATTGTGCCCAGTCCTTATGCAAACCCTTAACCTTTCTTTTCAACCTATCCTTGGAACAGTCTTGTCTCCCCGTAATTTGGAATGAGTCGTACATAATTCCGCTTCACAAGAAGGGCTCCAGATCCAACATAGAAAATTACCGAGGTATTGCAAAGCTCTCTGCCATTCCTAAGCTCCTTGAGTTCCTGGTTACCCGGCAATTGCAACATCTTTGTTCTAGCTTGATATCTCCTTCACAACATGGTTTTTTTAAACATCGGTCAACAACTACCAATCTGCTCGAGTTTTCCTCCATAATCAACCGTGGATTTCAGAGCGGTTTGCAAACTGATGTTATTTTTACGGATTTTAGCAAGGCATTTGATTCGGTTAACCATACTCTATTAATTCAGAAGCTGTCCTTATTAGGTTTCCCTAGTAATCTTCTAAGTTGGATTTCGTCGTATCTTTCTAATCGTACACAACGGGTCTTATTTACTAATGTTTTATCAGAGATCGTTAATGTTACATCTGGTGTGCCACAAGGTAGTCATTTGGGTCCGCTCCTCTTCATTTTATTTGTGAACGACCTACCCCAAGTTATAACATTCTCACATACATTAATGTATGCGGATGACGTTAAAATCTGTCTGCCCTACTCCGACTGGTACTTGCACACACACCTTCAGCTGGACCTAAACGAATTGCTATTGTGGTGCTCAAGAAATCTCCTATTTTTGAACCTCTCGAAATGCAAGCTTATGACATTCTACCGTCGTGCTCCACATTTTGTATCTTTTTCTCTTGGTAATCATGTTTTGGATCGAATTTCGAGTTCAAATGATCTTGGTGTATTATTTGATCGTAAACTATGTTTTAATAGCCACATAGCTGCGACAGCTAATAAAGCTAAGGGTGTTCTAGCATTCATCAAGCGTTGGTCCAAGGAGTTTGACGACCCGTATGTGACCAAACAATTGTACATTTCGTTAGTGCGCCCGATATTGGAGTATTGTTCCTGTGTGTGGAGTCCACAGTATAAGGAGCAGCAAGCTATTCTCGAATCTGTTCAGAAACAATTTTTAATTTTCGCTCTTCGTAATTTACACTGGGACTCTGGTAGAATCCTGCCACCTTACAGATCTAGGCTAAAACTTATTGACCTACCTTCGTTACACCATCGCAGAATATGCAATGGGGTAATGTTCGTGCACAAGCTCCTTCTCGGGATGGTGGACTCCCAAACTCTCTTGAGTCAGATTGACTTTACGGTTCCCTCTCGTTCTACTCGTTCTTTTAGACCTATCAGATTACCCTTATTTAGGTCAAACTATGCCCAGCATGAACCTTTCAGGGTTTTATGCTATAATTATAATACCCTTTACCACATCATATCCCCTGAACTAACCCTTAAACATATAGCACTTAGCATTTACAACTACCTAAACTCTGCTAACCTGTAATTTTAATTTTTTGTTTCAATTTTATTATACTTTATCTTTAGTTCTCTTATTATTTTTTATATGGCATTATTAGCAGATAATTGTTAATTAATAAATAAATAAATAAATAAATACATAGGGCACTACATAGGGCATGCCCTATGTCTCAGACATTTCAGAAATGTCCAAAATCTGTCCCAGAAAGATTGCAAACTTCATAAGAGCGTCAGGATGGGATAACTGCTGATATGTTCAGGTCTCATGAGATGGATAAGGGGAACACCTCCCGCGGTATCACAACGGGCCGAAACCGGCCCAAGTGTGACGGGCTCCTGTGGAGCTTGACAGCCGCCTTAACCTAACCTAACCTAACCTAACCTAACCTAACCTTGGGGAAGGAAAAAGGAGGTTACCTACGGCTGTAAACCGAACATATTTTCCACTCATGTTGTAATTCTTATTCTTACCTCAGATGGGATTCATTCTCTCGATGGATGGGATGGGAACCTTTGTGTCTTTATCGCTTGTGATTAAATTAATGATTTGTTAGTTTATTAGTTGATTGATTTAAAAAAGAATTTATATGTTTTACACTCTAATAAAATGCTTAAACATGTAACATTAAAGTATGTTAATTGCTTTTTGGTAGTTCTTAAGCTGCTGACTAGAGAGAGATGATGACGTGTATCAGAATCAGATCAGATCAGTGTGTGGATGTCGAGGTCGATGTGGATGTGGGAGTTGTGGGCGTTGTGGCAGCGCAACGTAATAATCTGGTGGCAGGATTAATAGCATTTATTGTTATTATTTTTAAGTGCGTTTCTTGGTCATGTAAACACGGGCCGTGGCATAAAGAACATGCGTACAGGCATAAATATTGCCCATGGCGCTGCCCAGCAGAGCTCCGATGATATTTGGTATGGGATATACCTGCCAGTCGCGTCCCCAGTCCAGGGGTGCCACCACACTGCCAGCCCAGGCCCCCAGGATGCCGCCCAGGGCATTGTACTTGAATAGATTCAGGGCAGTGTCCTCGCACTTGGTCACAAAGTCTGGTTTCTCGCAGAAGCACACTTGCAGGGCACCGCCGCCGCCCAAGAGGAACACCGTGGGCGACACCGTCAGCAGTGTCATCAGCAGTGAAAGGACAAAGGTCTCCTCGTAGTTGCCCAGTACCGGTGCTCCCAAAATGATGCAGATGAAGGCATACAGCAGCGTGCAAAGAAACTGGAGCGTGAATCCCCCTGCGAGCTCGCGTGCCGTGAAGTATGCCGCCTTCTTTTGCCGCTGCTTGACCGTCAGAACACCATCCTCAATGCGCCCATAGAAACGGGCCAGGACGACTTTCAGCAGCTCGCCGATGAAGACAATTGGAACCACCAGTGAGTCCCAGAAGTTGCCGAGATAGGCCCAGTTGCGGCGGTACTGCATATATGTCATGCATATCAATATAGTGGCCAGGCTGAGGGACACATGGAAGAGCTGGTGCTTGGTCTTTTGTTGATCGAAACGCGAAACCATTGTTAAATGCAATCAAACACAACTTTTTACAACAAAACGAATATTTTTGCTGCCCGTCTTCCTGTTCCTCTCTTTCTTTCGCACAACACTTTACAACACCGAACTTCAGTGCTCTGTATTCCCTTTCAAATTTCATTTGATTTCGAACGTTCAGTTTCATTCACATTACAACACTAGCTCCGGTTCATTTCATCAGCAGTCCGGCTTGTCACATAATCAATCTGTCTGAAATTGTTGTGCGTCTTTGCTGTCGTTTTTTATTTGATTCTAGTTTGATTGATTCTCGAATTGTTTAAAAATGATGGCACACGCTGTACGGGGGCGGCACCTAATGCGCGCCCTTTCCGCGAGAGTTTTATGGACCCGCAATCGCCCTGGACAAAGTGTCTTGACTAAATATTTTAGTGAGAAGGTGACTCGCCTAGAAAGATTCAATGGTGCGACAATGGTGATGGCTCAGCGCTTCTACAGTCGCAAAAGCGATGATCCCGACGGCAAGAAAGCGGAACCAGATGGGATGTCCGACCGAGATTCCCAACTGCCAGCCACAGTGGCAGTGCCCGACGTATGGCCACATGTTCCGCTGTTGGCCATGCGCAAGAATCCCTTGTTTCCGCGCTTCATGAAAATTGTGGAGGTGAGTGCGAATGCTGGGACAGATAACAAATTCAAGTGGCCCACACCTACACCACGACTCAACTCATATTTCAGGTGTCGAATCCTATTGTTATGGATCTGCTGCGTCGCAAAGTAAGCCTGAATCAGCCCTATGTTGGGGTTTTCCTCAAGAAAACCGATGGAGAAGACGAGGTCGTTCAGAATCTGGACGAGATCTACCAACTGGGCACTTTTGCACAGATCCAAGAGGTACAGGATTTGGGCGACAAGATGCGCATGGTGGTGGTGGCCCATCGTCGTATACGCATAACGGGACAGGTGTTCGAGGATCTTTCATCACAAAAAATCCAGGTAAGCACCTACAGAAACACTAAGCCCATACAAATTGTGACAAATGTTCTTGATCTTAGTGAAAATGACAACTTTGCATTATCCACTATTTAATATTAAATTACACATCCCAGCTGAAGATCAAACAACAAGCCACGAATCATCGCCAGCGCCACAGTCATCAAGTGACCGCCGTAAATCGCGGCGCGCAATTAGGCAGAAACTACAAGAGGCTGCGGCTGCAGCTTCCGCTGCCACCACAAACCCAATAGATGAATTGGGTGCAGCCAAAGCCGCAACCGAAGCCGATGCGGGTACAGAAGATGGCCCCGCTGCCGAGTCTGATGCATCAGCCGCATCATCGCCTGTGCTCATTGTAGAGGTGGAGAATGTGAAGCAACCGGTTTACAAACAAACCGCTGAGGTCAAGGCACTGACACAAGAGATTATCAAGACCCTTCGCGACATCATCACCATGAATCCCCTGTATAGGTAAGCTATAAAATCCCAGAAGAAGCTTCCCGGCTTAACTCGATTTGCATTACCTTAGGGAGAGTCTCCATCAAATGCTGCATCAGAATCAACGAGTTGTGGATAACCCCATCTACCTGTGCGATTTGGGTGCCTCCCTGTCGGCCGGAGACCCAGAGGAGCTGCAAAATATCCTGGAGGAAGAAGACGTAAATATGTGGCATTCATAGTGTCGACAGATTTCTCTTGTATGATAATACAATTTTTCTTTTAAAGATGCCAAAACGCCTGCAGCTGTCCCTGACATTGCTCAAAAAGGAGCAGGAGCTATCGAGACTGCAAGCGAAAATTGGACGCGAGGTAGAGGAAAAAGTTAAGCAGCAGCACCGGAAATACATACTGCAGGAACAGCTGAAGGTCATCAAAAAAGAGCTGGGCATTGAGAAAGACGACAAGGATGCCATCGGTGAAAAGTATATGGATAAGCTGAAAGACAAAATCGTTCCAGAAAATATTAAGGTGGTCATCGATGAAGAACTGACCAAACTGAACTTCCTGGAGAGTCATAGCTCTGAATTTAAGTAAGCAAGATATCCAGATATCCACTCAGAGAGCTCCTTAACATCCTTAACATCATTTTAATGTATCTTGCTCTTGTTAATTGCAGTGTAACCCGCAACTACCTCGACTGGCTCACCTCGCTACCCTGGGGAGTCATTAGCACTGAGAATCTTTGCCTGGAAAAGGCCAGCGAGATCCTAAACCATGACCACTACGGCATGGAGGATATCAAGAAGCGCATCTTAGAGTTTATCGCCGTCAGTGCTCTGAAGGGCACCACGCAGGGCAAGATCTTGTGCTTCCATGGACCGCCCGGTGTGGGTAAGACGAGCATAGCCAAGTCCATTGCTCGTGCCTTAAATCGCGAGTACTTCCGCTTCAGTGTGGGCGGCATGACGGATGTGGCCGAAATCAAGGGACATCGTCGCACCTACGTGGGTGCAATGCCTGGCAAGCTGATACAGTGCTTGAAAAAGACCAAGACTGAGAATCCTCTAGTGCTCATTGATGAGGTGGACAAGATTGGCAAGTAGGTGGCACGAATACTTGATTGAAGTTCGGAGTGAAATATACTCGTTATCTGCCTATCCACAGGGGCTATCAGGGTGATCCCAGCTCGGCGCTGTTGGAGCTACTCGATCCCGAGCAGAATGCCAATTTCCTGGACCACTATCTGGATGTGCCTATCGATCTGTCGCGTGTGCTATTCATTTGCACCGCAAACGTGATTGATACCATACCAGAGCCACTGAGAGATCGCATGGAGCTGATTGAGATGTCCGGCTATGTGGCTGAGGAGAAAGTGGCCATTGCCCGCCAGTATCTGATACCGCAGTCTATGAAGGACTGTGGCCTGAGCGACGAGAATATCAGTATAACTGAGAATGCCCTGACAATGCTGATACGCAGCTATTGCCGCGAGTCCGGAGTGCGCAACTTGCAGAAGCAGATCGAGAAGGTTGTGCGCAAGGTGGCCTTCCTTTTGGTCAAAAAGGAGGGCACCAACTTCCCAGTAGATGCTGAAAACCTCACCACGTTCCTGGGAAAACAGATATTTACATCGGACCGCATGTACGAGTCGACGCCAGCGGGCGTGGTCATGGGCCTAGCCTGGACGGCCATGGGTGGCTCATCGCTGTACATAGAGACATCAGCGCGGAACAAATACAAGGGCGTGGGTCCTAAATCGGAAGGCAGCGGTGCAGGCGGAGCAGGCACTTTGTATATAACCGGAAACCTTGGAGATGTCATGAAGGAGTCGGCGCAAATAGCCCTCACTGTGGCGCGAAACTTTATTCACATGCGAAATCCTGACAATCACTACCTAGAGCTTGAGTAAGAGTCCCCATAGATGCTATTTGTTGCTACTCTTTCTCATGCCGTTTGCTTTTTTCTCAATTATAGAAACATCCACCTGCATGTTCCTGAGGGCGCTGTACCAAAGGATGGACCCAGTGCTGGCGTCACCATAATCACAGCACTTATTTCGTTGGCCACCAACAAGCCTGTGCGTAGCGATGTGGCCATGACGGGCGAGATTTCGCTTAAGGGCAAAGTTCTGCCTGTAGGAGGCATCAAGGAAAAGGCCATAGCCGTAAGTAGATGCTTGTCCACTGTGAATGCAGCTTAATCCGATATGCTATATCCACTTTCAGGCACGTCGCAGTGGCGTCAACTGTCTAATCCTGCCCGCGGACAACAGGAAGGACTTCGAGGAGCTGCCCAAGTTCATAACCGAAGGCCTGGAGGTTCACTTTGCGGCCAACTACGAGGATGTCTACAACATTGCCTTTTCGGAACCCATCGAAAACGAGGCCGAAGTAATGCCGGCACCGGATCAGGAGTCCCTCAAGAAGGTGTCCAGCGTGGCCAGCGCGGCCAGCGCTATGCCATTCAGGCCTTAATCGTAGTCTTAGCTAAGGGGTTGGGGGTTGCATCGTTGTATTGACATCGATATCAGGTTAATTAGTGTATGTAGACAATACAAAAGCATTTGCTAAACCTAAGCCAGTGTACATAAACCGAATTTATGCATCCGCATTGGACAGGATCCAGTCGAGGTAGCGATCGACGCGAGTGTAGACACCAGGATGACTAGGCTCGCCACAGCCGTTGCCCCACGAAACAATGCCGATAGTGACCCAGCGCTGGTTGGGCAGCTGCACCATCAGCGGTCCGCCGCTGTCGCCCTGACAGGAGTCCTGACCACCCTCCGGCATGCCAGCACAAAGTACTGTATCCGCAATATGCTTTACAAATGCAGCCCTGCACTCAGACTGCTTCCACACCGGCAGATTGACCTAAATGAATCGTATTTGATTTAGAGCTTTAGGATTTGGAGACTGTTAGGGGTACCCACCTCCATGAGAATGCTGGAGTGCGGCCCACCGAATTTCTGAGTGCCCCAGCCCGTGACAATGCCACTGCGTCCAGCCCAGTTCTCGCTAACCGGCGGCATGCAAATTGGCCAGATGTACGTGTTGAACACCGTGGCCCGGTCGATCCGGATGAGGGCAATGTCATTCGAGTAGTTAAGCGGATCGTAATCGATGTGGATAACCATAGTGGCAATACGGAAATCTCTGGCGCGCGTCTCATTCAGCTGGTGAGTGTTGTACTCTCCGAGTCTCACGAATATCTGCTCCTTTTTCTTCCCGTGGAGGCAATGGGCGGCGGTGAGGACGTGGCGATCTGTTATTAGTACACCGCCGCACCAGACAAAGGGCTGGCCCTCGATGAGCAGGGCCGCCATCCAGGGCCACTCGTCTGGCTCGGCTGGACGTCCACCGGTAAGTCTGGGAAACTGTCTGGTGGTGATGCCACAGCCCCGCTGTTCCGGTCGATTCACAATGCGGGACTCCTCCTTGTCGGTATTGGTAACAATCTGCGGACTTTGGTGTGAGCTGCTCGCCTGCTCAGTGCAACAAATGCCAATAGAACTGTCGCGTATTGGATTGGGGGATTAGAGCAAAGCAGGTTTGGGGAAAGATCACGGCAGAGTCTCACCTTTTTTCAATGATGCACAACTGGGATACCAGACGCCACACATCGTTCTTGAGCTCCGGCATGCGGCAGTAGATGATGTGGCGACAGCGTCCCGATTCGCCTAGCGGTGTACTGCAGGGACCGTAATCCTTGTTCTCCTGCAAGAGAGATTGGTGGTTTGCAGAAGGAACATAACATTGGAAGATGATTACGCACCAGCAACTGGGTTCCACCACCACCACTGTCATCAGCCGGTGCCTGTCGCTTCTGGAGACGATGTCGGGACAGAAAATTCAATGCACTGTGATTGCCTTGAAGCTGATTTTCGGATGCACCCCATTGGAATTCGTCGTTGTCGTTCAAGTCGAGAAGATCTGGAAGATGATCATAGTGCGCTTAAGATTAAGACTGCTAGATTCTGGATCCATAAATCCATGTGATCTTGCCTAGGTAATCGCTGGAGTAACTCTTGGCTAGGATCTGCTGGCAGCCGAAGCCCAGAAAAGCCAAGAATATCCACGTCGGTGGAATCATTGTGAGCAATTTCTGGCAATTTTTGCTTAATGTTTAATCGCGTGTCGCTTCCGTTGATAGTCAAATCCGTTCTGCCGTTGTGTAGTACTCTGGACGAGCGTCGGTCGCGATATGGGAACCGAGAGCGAGCTCAGAACAACTCTCGCCTACCGTTCACCTTGTAGACTGGATGGACAGTCTGGACGGACGCTGTTTCACTTGTTCGCTGGCGTTCGTCGCGATGACAGTTTTGGGTTTTCCTAGCTACAATAATGATGAGCCGATCAGGCAAGTCGCGTACTTTAATGTCGAGCTCGAAACATGTTTACGAAACAGATCCCAGCACTGACATTTATATACTCCATACTATTACTATTACTTTAACTCTGCTTAAACGATATGCATTGTATGTACTTTTTTGCGACTGGCTTATCTCTGAGAGGGAGAGAGCCCATACCAATCCAAGCCATTTCCATGCCGGTCCCCCCTTTAATGCTTATGAGCTGAGACCCAGTTTCGAGTGTTATCTGAATGTAGCCACTGCTGCAGCCACTCGGGAACACATCCGATGACGCAGTCCATGGGGGATCCAACTGGGGGCAAACGTGATGTGCATGGCTAATGATGCGGTTCGGTGAGTTTTGATAAAGATTCCATAAAAGTAATATTTGTCTATATAAATAGACATATTTAATTGCATTTCGACGGCTGTACATCAACACAATGGATAAATCAATTAAAGGCCAGAACCGGTATCGTTGAAAACTTGCTGGGAAATAGTATTGCAACGCGACGACCAAGGCTTACAAATATACCCCTAAATGATATGCTTATTGAAGAGATGTGATGTTTAACTAAATAAAACATTTCTCTTTTTGCCTTATGCACACTTTTTATTGCTGTAGTTGCTTTATAATGTATAGTATGTATGTATATATAGATATTCAATTGTTTTTTAGCCACAAATTCAAACTAAGGGAGATCTTTGCATTTTTGGGTGATTACAAAATAAATGCAAAATCTTACTATATGTTTCCAAAGTTCTCTCGTTAGCTATTTCATTCTTTGGGATTTTTAGAGTTACATACATAGGTATAGTAGGTGTAGATACAAGATCCATTTCTTCCAAAAAGGAGCCTCACAAAAATATATTTATGTGTGTATAGAGCGTGTGGTTGTTTTTTTTCATGATTAATGATGTCCGATGTAGGAAACCTATACGGTGTGGCATATAGAAATGATTTTCCGGCTTGTTTCGGATGTAACTATATTTTAGTTAGTAGTTACTATACATTATATTATATTTTTTTATATATAAAATCAGTACACATTTATATTTGTATATTTATTAATGAACCCTTTGTGTTTGGGTTTGGGTTTGAGTTTTGATTAGTAACTGCCTACAAAAAAACAATAAACACACACGAAGACACACACATCTAAATAGGTATAGTATATTGGTATAATATAATTGAATATACTATACTTATCCTACAGTACAGTTATAATATAATTAGGTGGAGTGCTGACAGAGACCTGTTGTTAAACCTGACATTGTAGTGTTTTCTTTTCTGATATTTTTGCTATTATTGTAAATATTATTATTTTTATTATGCAATGCAATGCAATGCCATGCCTACATTTGATTGTGTTGTGCGTGGGAGAACGAGAACGTTATCGTTTTGGAGAGTTAGGAGGATGGATAGAGCTGTCTCTAATCCTAACTCCCTAAAAGTTTCGTGTGCTCATCGTGTTTTTTCTCTTCTCTAATTTTGTATCTTGGGATCACATTTGGGTTTACGAAATGATATATACGAAATGATAAAAGAAAGCTAAGGCTTTCGAATACATCTTATACGATTCTACGATTTTGGTCTTCAGGAGGAAGACATCGTCAAATTGTTGTTGTGCGTTTGTCGATTTTTGAGCAAAGAAAATCATTTTGGGAATAGCCCCATTAGAAATAGTACTGTATAGTGTATAAACGATATTTGGTGTAAAGTTGAGGAAGGAGAACTGTGATCAGGATGATACATAATTGATTTCCCTTATGAAGGCTTCGCTCTTTTGGGTATGCCAGAGCTGGCCCACTCCTTTTGATTATATGTGTATTCCAAGATTGGATTATTTGTATTATTCTTGCTTGCCTAGTCCATTAGTCGTACGCCCGCCTGAACATCGTCGGCCATGCTGACGCCTTTCTTCTTTTGCCATCGGCCGAAGGCTTCTTTTAGTTAGGGCCAGGGTTTCTGGTTCGTCCTGGGATTGCTGACGCTTACCATTACCAGATGAGCCTCCTCCACCTCCCGCTGCTCCTGCTGCTCCACCGCTGTTGCTTCTCAGCTTGAAGCGCGTCGTGGCTGCGGCCGCATTGGTGTTGGCGCAATTGCAGATGGCATCGAAGATACGAACCACAAATCCTCGAGCACGATTCACCACCTTGCCGTTCTTAAAATCTGGTATGGCGAAACCTGACAGATTAGTGCAAGAAGCATTCGAGAAGCAAATAACCAAAGATCAGTGTGGGAGGCCAAAGCAAAGTACGGATTAAAGTGCACAAATTGCATGCGATCTAACCGAAATAACAACGGAACAGGAGAATGCAATAAGGGGGAATATCGGGAGTATTACGTGCGAAAGCGTGTTTTAATTAGAGACTCCGCTTAATTACCACCTGCTGGTCCACACTGATCACCTGTCCCCAGAGTAACCTGCCCCATGCCCCATGCTACCCATCCAATGTGAGCCACATATAAAGGCCCCAGCCGGCTGGAAATTAGAGTCATTTTTTCTTTGTTTGGCAACATGAAGCACTGGAAACATAGGTCGTCTCTGGTGTTGGCCATTGTCCTGCAGCTGGGGCTGCTGCCGCACCAAGGAGTGGCCGTGACCATGGAACAGATGATGCAGTCGATGGACATGCTACGAGGCGCCTGTCAGCCCAAGTTTAAGGTGACCACCGAAATCTTGGATCGCGTACGGTCAGCGGACTTTAGCATGGAGCACACGAAGGATTTGATGGTGAGTCAGGGATAAAACCCACTGTGGTATGCCTAAATCCTACTGTGCCCTTGCAGTGCTATACCAGATGCATTGCCCAGATGGCAGGCACGGTCACCAAGAAGGGAGAGTTTAGCGCCGCCAAGGCGTATGCCCAGTTGCCAATCATTTTGCCACCGGAAATGCTGGAGGCTGGCATGGCGTCCGTAGATGCATGCAAGGATACGCGTAAGTGCCATTGAATAAAAACCACTCCATGGTCTGAAGGTCTCGCTGCTTTTGTGTTCACAGAGAAAGCGTACAAGGATTCGTGTGAAAAGATCTTCTATACGACCAAGTGCATGTCAGAGGTGGATCCCAGCAAGTTTACATTCCCATAAAAAGCAGAAAGGATTCGTTGAATTCCTGAATGTGTGCAGTGTGTACTTACTCGGACGCTTCTCCTTGCCCTGCAAAGTGGTAGCACGAGAAATCCATTAGTTTTACAAAAAGTAAAAAGTTGCACCAATAAAGTATCAAGTGGATTGGATTGATTTAAGCTTACCTGTTGCGATTTCTGGCCATCGGATGCCCGTTTGTTGGCCTCCGTTTCAGCGCGTAGCACCACCTCATCGAGCATCTCGTGCAGTGCGGCCATGTTCTTGGGATTCTGTTTGAACACCTCGATGCGATACTCCAGGGTCTCCCCTTCAACGCGGTCATCGCTGTCCGGGGACAGGGACGCTGGCTCTGGATCGGCAAATCTGGCATGCATTCTGTTCTGCTTTTCAATTCCAAAATTCCTCTACAAAAAATTGTAAGAAATCCGCTACTGTTGCTGCTGCTGGCTTGAGCTTTGCCTTTGTCCTGCTATGGGTATCTACAAATGAGTTGTGTATGCTCTCTTTCTCGCAGAGAGGTCTTTGTGCGTGTATACCTCTGGACTGAGTGAGTGGTGGAAAAATCAATAGCCTGCCACTTGACATTCCCGCACATGCGTTCTGCGTGCTGCATGCGTGGCGCTGTTTTTTGGGGTAGGTTGTACTCCAAAAGCTTCAGTTTATTGTATTTAAAATAATTGTATTTATTAGGGTTTCTAAAACTAATTGCAATGAACGACTATGAATTGGACTCGTGAATGGTTGTGTGTCACTCGAGATGGGTCAGATCGTCCAGTTCGGGCGGAGCGCGCACAATTTCCGTCTCGATGATCAGCGAGTTGGCTTCTAGGGTGCTCTAAAAAGAATCAACTGTTATACCCGACAATTCTTGGCCTTCGCCATCGCCACTAACACACACATTGTCGTTGCTCCGCGAGGAGAGCAGGCTGCCACCACTGTTCAGGTTGCTGACGTTACCACTGCCCGAGGAGCTCGAATTCGAATTGGAAGTGTTCGCCGCAATTGAGGCGGCCGACAGCACAACACTATGGGGCGAGCTGCCTCGGCGCACCACCTTTGCCTGTTGGGATTGCTGCTGTTGCTGTTGTGCGTTCTGTGTGACTATCACGAACTTTTGTGGCTGCTGATTGGACTGAAGTGCCCGTATCTGCGGAAGGGTCGAGACCACAGGGCTTCTGTCGAGAAGAAGATCGGGGAATAAGATAGGGCAAAATAATGCGAGCAGAGCTCTATTTATTGATGTACCCTTGACGCTGAGTGCTGGGCATGTTGACGCGTCCAATGGCAGTGGCGGTCTGGGCGGCACTCGTGATGGGCGCCGTGTTAATGGTGTTCGATGAGATCGTTACCATGCCGGCAGGAGCGTTGCGTGCTTTCACCACGGCCTGACATAGCGACGGACCCAGAAAGCCAAAGTCCGACTTGTACTCGTCAGCAATGTCTGGGTGCGGACGCATTTGCTTCAGTATCGGTGGGCAGCATTTCTGAAGCATTGCACGTATGTGTCCGGCGGCTGTCTTGTCCGTGTTGCTGATGGAGGTACCCAGCAGGTGGGGCTCGATGCGTTCCGAGATGAATGCCAGCCGCGGTACGATAAACACCTTGATGACCTCGCCTCCCAACTCCGACAGGCCTGCAATGGAACCGTACAGCGAGGACAGATGTGTCTTATCGTTCTGCAGAGCCTTGCTGAAGATGCTGTCCGAGGGGGAAAATGAAAATAGAAAATTAAATGTGTGCTCTGATCGAAGGAACGCAATGCTGAATATCTACCGCGTCACACGAGTCTGCAGATTGTTGGTCAACGTGTTGAAGGTCTTGCAGATTTGGGCCATAAGGCGGGAGGCGAAATCACGCAGTGCCCAGTGGTTGTCCAGCTCGGGGCGCATGCAAAGCTGCTTGGAAACAATGCAGGTCATCACTGAGGGTATCAGTTCATGAAGCTATCAACGATAAATGCAAGAGATTAGTCATGGAAAAGGGCTACTTCGGATCTCTTACGTATTTCTCCAGGAAGAGCGATGGATTGTCCAGGAGGGCACGCACCATGCGCATCAGATAGATGAGCAGAGCCAGATTGTTCTGCACCACATTGACCTTGACGCCCTCGGCTATGAACGTGCACATGCGAGGTAGCATTTCGTGCAGGCCAGGATCAGAGCCCAACGACTGTAGGGCCTCGCCGCGACGTGGCTCATCGGAGCCGACGCAGGCCTCGGTGATCTCTTTGTAATACAACTGCTGCTCCACGGACAGCTCGTGCGTGGCCAGCTGCTTGACGTGGATGGTCTCCACGTTCTTGAGCTTGTGAATCTTTCCAGTGGTTGGCTTTCCGGCAGCGTCCTTGTTCAGGCCCTGGTCCAGTTTGATCACCGGATTGACCGAGTCCACGAACTGCGAATCCTTCGAGAGCGGTGGCGGATTCTCCGGCACTGTGGGCTGTATGCCTTCCACGACAAACCAGTGGGAGCGTAGCGTTGTTTCCAGCGGTATCTTCACCGCGTTGTTGGCTGTGATTTCACTCAAATCGATCTCCTTGTCCTCGGTAAAGTGCAGCTCGCGACCGCCGCCAGTGGCAAAGCGAAATGGAATGTTATCTTTGGACACAAATCCATACTGCGGCTCCACATTGCGCACCTTCAGCGACATGTCGATGTCGCTGATCAGGATCTTCTGCCGCTTGGCATGGTTACTGAACTTGGCCGCATCCTGTACAATGCGCTTCAGCTTGATAGAGATATCTTCGCCCAGCTCCTTAGCAGCATCGTCCGACAAGGTGCCCACGCCGATGCTTTCGGCAATTACTTTTATTGATTCCGCAGAGTATACGGAGCCGTACAGCATGCTGCTGGAGGCGCTGCTTGCCTTTGTCAGCTTTCCGCTCATGCTTACCAATATAAGTGTGCAAGAAAATTAATTTCTGTGATATTTTTGTAATGGCTTCAAACAAAAAATAGTTTCGCTTTCGCACGGAGTTTTGGTGTCACAATCAGTGTGACCACGGATTTATCCGCTTAACCCACTTAACTCCCCTTTATTTAAACAAGTAAACATGAGCTAAACCGCGAAAAATAACACTGTTTGTTAATTATTCTTGTAGATCCATCCTATTCTTTTGTCCATCCTTTTACAAATCCACGTTATCTTTCGTCTGAACTACGGAAAAATTCTTTAAGATTCATAATTTTAGTATTAATGTTTGAATACCCCCTTGGTCTACAATGGCCTAAGTTTAAGCCTTCAAAAAACACTTTTATCCGATAGATGAAACAATTTCCTACAAGATTGATCAATTTTAAAAACACAGCTCATTCATTGTATTCTGTATAAAATAAGTGTTAAACAGGGAAGATCAACAAATAAGTGAACGCTGCTGATATCGATGTTTTTCTTAAAAATCGAAGTTGTTAGATTTTTAGACCTATGTATAGGCTTTTTACACTGGGTGCGTTACCTATCGTTATCAAAAAGACGCAGATAAGCACACTACGGTTGCGCTTGTCCGACTTATCGAATATTTCAACCCTGTGCCTTTGCTGTAACTACCACCAATCTAACAAAAAAAACTATCAGAAGAAAATTTAAATTTGTGGCGCGTAAAATGTATGCCTGAGGAAAACGATGGAAATAAACATATAATCGTTGAAAAAAACACTTTAAACGAACTTTATGATTTGATCATTTTAATAATTTGGTTGATTTAAAAAATTTGGTTGGAAACACTTAAACTAAATAACTCGACTTTTTTAGTATAGACGCCAATTCTGAGTTATTGAGGAAATTTTTCGGAAGAAACCACTTTTCTCAACAGCGATCTTTTCTTTTTCAATATAGAAAGGGATGGTAAATCAGACAGCCTACAATTCTGAAGCTATCATGGTTTTGGCATATTGTTTTAAATTAAAGGGTGATACGGGGTTTTCAGCATTTTGCCATGTGTCTCTCGTTCTTTTCCATCTGCTCTTCCAACGAAGAGCGTTGCCGTGATGGATCTGGACACGCTCTCCTGTCGGCAAATAATCTTTAGCGCATAATCTAAATTAAATGTGTCGTCATACATGTACATGCTAATTATGCCTTTTATTCGTTATTCATTAGTGCACAAGCGGGCCCAGAGGTTCCCCATGGATGTTGGCGAAGTCAAGGTGGGAGTCGATGCTATCGTCAATCAATTCAATTACAGGATTGCTGTCCCTGCGGATCATGTGCAGTCCCAGCACAATCTGCTTGATGTCGGACGACGTCTAGAAAACACGCTCATGCCTCTGGTCGATGACGTTGTTGATGGTCCGGTCGACTTCCTACAGTGCCCCCGATGAAGTTCCGTCTATCCGCAGTGATTAAATGGAGGCAATTAAACTGTGGCACAAGGGGCAGGCCCGATGTCGCGAGATTTCCATGGGTGCAGCACAGTGGTGGCAAGTGGTGCATATCCAAATGTTGTTGGTCGGCTGTAGAATGGGTTTCCCCGAGGAGATGCAGGCCGGAAAGCGGGCACCGCACTCCATGCAGGCGGGCGAGCTGTCGAGAATGAAACAGTGAGAAACTAGTCAGAACTAGCTCCTATCGACCAGTATAACGTACCTGTCGGGCACGGGGACGCCGCAGGAATAGCAGGCTACCATGTCCAAGTCAGCGTCCTCCGGCTCGTACTTTGAAAAGATGCTTCGCGCCAGATCCTCGTACTCGTGGAGAGTCTTCTCGGGGAGATGGCTGAGCGTCTCCAGCTTCATGAATGCCTTAGAGCAGGTGCCGAACGCCCTATCAGCACAGCTGGAGAGAGCCACCAGGCAGTAGATGTCCTCCAGGGGCAGCACATCCTCGTATTCCCGCAGGCGGATAGCCGTTGTGAGGGCACTGTGGATGATCCCGAAGCGGAGCTGTCGTTGGGCCAGTAGCATGAAGTGATATCCCTCGGCACAGTGCCACATGCGCTCAATGCAGGCGGCATCCTCCAGGCTGATCGAGTCCAAGAGCGTGTTCCGCCCACTGGCATAGTCGATTTCGGGTGTAGCCACCGCTTTGAGGTGCTGCTCGGCGAGTAGTGCAGCCAGAATGTAGATCTTCTTGATGCGCAACATCGGGGCCCGTTTTTCCAGCTCCCTCTCTGCCAACTGGGCCAGAAGGCGAGCCGCATCCAGGTACCGTCCGGCATTGCGCTGCATCTCAATCGCCTCCGTGAGGCGGCCCTCGTTCAGCAACTGGGCCGCATGTTTGGCAATCAAAGCATTCACCTGCGGCATCTGATACTTTTGGGCCAGCTCCACGGCCTCGCCCCACTGCCGGAGATTCACGCACGTGTTGACAGCAGCCTTCTGATCGCCGAACCTTAGATGCGCCTGCACAGCCTCGGCGCACATGCCCACAGAGGCCAGCATATCCGCAAGCTTGGGCAGTAGTGGACTCTTCTCCGGCAGCTTTTCCACGCATTCCTCCAGCTCATCGAACTGCTCCAGATGGTACAGGGCGTCCATGAAGCCCTCGATGTAGTGCGACTTGTCGTAGTACTCCTTGGCGCTCTCCCACGACCTGAGGTTTGCAAAGTGATGCCCGATCTCACGCCAGGCCGTCTCCATTTGCTGGTCGGAGACCCCCGAGCCGCCCATGCGGTAGAGTTGCACCACGCGGAACCAATCGCAGAGGGTCATCCGCAGCTCAATCGCCAGATCCCTGCGATCGGCATCCAAGTACAGCTTCTCGGCCTCTTCGAATTCGCCATAGAAAGCGGCTACCTCGGCCTTCTGCAGCTCCTGGGTATTGATGGTGCGCAGCCGCTTGATCAGCTTGATGCCCGGATAGTTGGCGCATCGCACAAATGCATTCTCGGCCGTGTCCAGCTCCAGTTTTTTCAGTGCCGACTCGGCCAGCAGTCGCCACAGGCGCGGGTGAGGGTTGTCCTCGATGAACTGCTTGGCATCTTCGAGGCCAACGTGCTCCAGGAGGTCATCAGTGTCGCGCAGTGACTTGACACGCAGCTGAATGATGTGGGAGGAGTTTTGTAGCTCCCCGATGCTTATAATGTCATCCAACAGGACGCTGGTGATTTCCAGGTCCTCAAAGGTGCAAATGTAGCCGGAGCAGGAGATGGGCTCCTCGGGATCGTTGCCTCGAAATATGTACATGCGCGTCTTCTCCATCAGGGCCAGAAGCAGGGGATTGTCCTTGGCCCAGCTCACGGCCCACACATCCTTGCGCTCCACCCGACTGAAGTTCAGCTGCGTCTCCCGGTTGTCATCCAAGTCCAGCAACGTCATGACCCCCATGTGGTCTATGATGGCTGCCCGACTAAAAGGAATCATGTGAGAATAAGGTAGCTCAGTGGAGGATCACATGCACTCACGTGGAATTACAGTTGATGGCCATCTTGTAGACTTTGGAGCTCATCATGTGGCGATTTCTCAGCGCCACATTGGCAATGCTGTACTCGTTGATGGCTCCCGATTCCCGGGCCACCAAAAGCAGCTTCTCGGACAGAGCCAGGGCACAGATGGGATCGCTGATTCGGCGATGGGAGTGGGCCTCTCCGCTGCTGCTGCTGCCCAGCATCAGATCCTTGGCCATTTCCACGCCCGTTGGCGTGTCATCAATATGAAAGCGCTTCTCTTTGCGCGCCTTTACGCTTTGCAAGTTGGATGCGCTCTTGGGCGTGTGGTAGTGCCAGATAAGGATCTCCTCCTGCGAGGCAATGGCCACATAGCTCGAGTTGATGCCCACAAAGCTGGGTCTAATGTCCGTGTACTTGGCTGCCGTAAAAAGGAGGTTAAGGTGACATTAAAAAATAACCCCAGAACGGAACTCACAATCCACAGTGGTGCCAATCGAGTTGCAAAGCAGCAGCTGGTAGACCTTGTCGTCGGCTGGATTGCTGCGATTCTCCAGCGTGCTCAAAGCAATCTCCTTGATATTGCTGCTCACACACTCCACGCCTAGAACGCAGTGCTCGCTGCTGGCCGCCAGACACAGTGTTGGCTCCACCTCCTTCAAGAAGCTCTGGTTGGAGACCGTGTTCCAGAAAGTGATCACGCTCATGGGCGTTTCTCTAACGCCATTGCCGCTGCTGCTGTGGCTGTTAAGAAAGACGACTGTCTTCTCGAAGTAGCACCAGATGTAGTCCGGCCGGATATTGGCAAAGTAAATGAAAGAGTCTACTGCCATGGCGATGCGCAGTGATTTCCCCTCCCAGCTGAGGGAGGTGATGTCACTGCCTGGGACCTTCAAGGTTCGATAGATCCGACCAAGCGGCGAATAGAAGCACACCTGGTTATTGTCGCGCAGTGCTGCTGGAACTGTCGGCTCCAGTGTGGTGCCACAAATGGCCAGAACACTGCCGTCGTGGTTCCACTTTGCATCCACATTTCGCATTTTAGTGTCAAAGATGGCGGGATCTGAACGAGAGGAAATCCAAATTTATGTCTGGCGAATACTTGGCTTAATCCTCGCCCTTACCATCATCGTTTTCGTTGCGCATTATCTGCACCTTGCCGTTCTCATAGCAGATAGCCAGAACGGGCCGGTTGCGGCGGTTAGAGGAGCGGCCGCTGAACCAGCAGATGCTGGCTATGCGGTGACCTCGAGCGGATGAAGACCCATTGAGCCTAACGCACTGAATGTTGAGCTTCATCTGCGGATATCGGAGAGAGAGAGAGAGAGAGAGGATTAGCCAGGGGAGTATGGGATACACTTTGGGATGCTCACAGCAAAGTTTCCCTGGTTGTCGTACAGATGGCACTCGCCACTGGCCAGGGCAAAGAGGATCAGGCGGTTATCAGGACTCCACTGGACGCCGGTTAGGTGGGTGCCTTTGAGTTCCTTGCCAAAAATGCGATTGCCATCCACGGAGCCTACGATAATAGCCCCGTCCTCGTACACAATGCAGATTTTGGCCCCATCCGAGGTCCAGCTCATACTGGCCACAGTGGATTTCTTCCGGTCATTGGTCATCTCTTCGTACCAGGAGTTTTTGTACAGCATCCAGACCATTATGACGCCTTCTGTATCCGACGAAGTCAGCTTCTGCTGTGCATCGTTCCAGGTTACGACCCTGACCGTCTCCTTGTGACCGTCCAATGTCTGATTCATCGACAAATTGGAGACGGCGGCCAGACCTCCTTTGTTTTGGCCATTCGCCCCTTTGGGGGAGATGGTAATATTAGTCAAATATCACCTTGATCATCTCTCTAAACTATACCTTGATCCAGTTTCAAGACTTTGAGCAAACCTTCGGAGCCGGCCACCGCAATGTAACCCTCCTCCTTGTTCCAGGCAATGCAATTGAGCTTGACATTGTTGGGAATGGCAATCTGTACACAAATGGCATTAATTTATTGATATTTATTATATAAAATTAGTTGACTTACCTTTTTACTCAGGTAAACAAACATTTTGGGACATAAATAGATGAAATTTTCACTTCATTCTTCGCTCTGGCTGTGGCCCTTGTGTTGACAATACAACGAAATGGTTGCCATGGTCACGGAAAAGAGTGATGTTTGAGCCATTACACCAATTCCCTCCCCGCTGCACCTGTTCCATCCCCCGCCACGCAGAAGAAGTAAAACCTGTTGTTTGAGCCACTTTTCTTCCAATCAGAGAACTTCTGAGCCGCACTTGGCTAAAATCTTGGCGCCAAAGTGCTGTAAAATCGAAAACTTTGCAGCACTTAAATGATTATCCGAAACGGTTACGAAAATTTAACCGCTTATCTGCAAAGTGGCAGTTTACATCTAATCACTAACCATACAATATATTGTATGCAATATATTGTATGGTTAGTGATCTAATACAACATTTATTTAGCTGTCTATAATGACACCTCATCGATTGCGCAAAGTAAAGATTACACACTTCGTAAGAAATTAAACATTTCTTATCTTACCGTCGACTTATCGACTCGTAGAGATAATACATTTTAGTTTTTATGGTCGGTCATTTTGCTGTTCTCACATTTGGAGGGGAACGCAATTAGAAATCATTATTTATTAACTAAAATTATGCTATTTACTGATAGGACATACATAAACTAATGCAAATTCAAGGCAAGAGGGTACTACGACAATATTTACACACAAAATTCAATGAAATAATCACAGAAAACGGTTGGGGACGAAACTTATTTTCAGGCCAGGCGGATACCTCTTTTGTGCAGTTCATGAACCGCCTTGGTGGCCAGAAACATGTAGACGATCAGAATGAACACAGATTCGACTTGGTTGCGATTCTCTGGCTTGAGGAATATATTGACCCCACCCGTCAAAAGATTGGCCGCCAAAAAGAATGTCAGACCGTTCAGATTTATGGACTGGGAGATGGCAAAGCCACCGATCCACCGATCATTTACGGCCTTTGTGAGATTGCCTTCTCCCTCTTGCAACTCCAGCAGCTGACCTTTTTCCTGGCTATCGACTGCCAGTGCATTCGGATCCCAAGGCAGGACACTGTTTATGATAAAATCCACGCCAAACAGGCCCATCCACATAATGGTGCATACGATGCCTAGCATCCAGGCGACGTATCCAAAGTTGCACGTCACCCGGGAGATGCCAATGGCGAAGGCACTCGCCACGAAGAGGAGCCACAGGATCAGCGCCAGGAGGAGCACGCGTCGCAGCTTCTTGACCATGTCCGAGTAGCTGAGCAGAGTGGCAGCCATAAGCCAGCGGCTGAAGTATATGGACAGCAGATACATGGCCACGAAGCCGGGTAGCGAGACCAGACCCTCACGGTTGGCGCTGAACACCGTCGAACGCGGAACATCCTCGTCCATCACATAGTCGGAGAGACCAAAAACGCTCAAGCCCATTTGATGGGCCACAAGGAGACCTAAGCCAGAACAATGATTGCGATCATTTTCCAGCGAAAGGGCGGGTCCTGTACTTACCCATCCCCAATGGCAGGAGGTGCACATCCCGGCGAGCCACCAAGCTGGCCAGGGATCCGAACAGCTTCGTCAGCCCCAGCGTGAAGAAGGCGTTCATGTCACGGCCGTACTCGTGCTCATCCTGGCCGTAGCCCACGATCAGAAGGGCCACAGTCCGGGCCAAACCCAGCAGCAGCAGCGGCAGAGCCGCGTACACCATACTTCGGCGAAGATCTTTGGCATGGCGCGCCCGATGCGACACCAGACCCATTGTGACCACAAACAGTCCGATGCCCGTGTCCATCAGCTTGGCCCCGAATGTCCGGCTCTTGCGGTAGGGCCGGTAGAAACTGCTGAAGTCGATGGCCAGAATACAAACGGCCGTTATCAGGTGCGTCAGGGCACGAGCCAGAGTGAACAACGTGGGCCGGTTGCCGCCCAGGTCGAACTGGCTTCGGGCGCAGGCCTTCTGTAATGCTTGGGTGCGGACCAGAAACCACAGCGTACAGACGAGCATCAGCAGCAGAATGTGGGTGCAGTAGTCGCTGGCCACCGTAACGAGCAGAACTACAGGCGGGACGATGAGCAGAAACTCCAAGCCGTAGTTGGGGCTGGAGCGGGGGCAGAGTTTCTGGGTGGCAACGCGGGCCATAAGCACACACCAAAATGTGGCGACAATGAGCTGCATGGACTCGGCATTTTGGACGAGAATCTCTGTAGGCTGCCAGTCGAAGAGCACCACCTGCTGCAGCCAACGATTGTCGCCACCACCGCCGTACACACTACTGTTATCCATTGGTGCTCGAAGCGTGGTCGAAGCTCCTACCTGGACCGCAACTGATACTGCTTTGCTGCCCATAACGACTCTTGGACTGAGACTAGACTATCAATATGCTGATAAAACTAACAGTTAATCTACTCGCTGATAGTCCGAACTTATCAGAAAACCGAAAGATAGCATAGCCACATATCAAAACCGAATTACAGCAAAAATAATAAAATATTTCGTTCATGTTTAATACTAAAATGAAGTTTGTGGCATATTTGCGTTATCAAAAGTGGAATCATAGAGTGTACTCAATTCTTATCTACTATGCTGGGCATAAAAAACTTTACTAATTTCACGGCTTTTATTGAGCGATAAAGCAGGTGCTACTGCAGAGTGTATAAAAAATTACCATGAAATTTGTAAGGCACTGTACAGCAGAACTATTCCATTTGAAAACTTAAAGCGGAACAATTGCTTCTTTAATGCTCAATATCTATAGCTAACATTTGGAATATTCAAATTTGAAATACTGTTAAGAGATTAGTTCAGGTAAATAACCGATGGGCTGCAACAGGACACAAATCTATTCCCACCGATCTGGCAACGCCTTTCGCAATTGGTATTAATTAGTGCTTCAGCGAACTACAGAAAAAAGAGGCTCGTCTTATTTCTGAAGAACCCGATTGGTGCTTTGATGTTTTCGATGTTTTTAGACCTTTGCCAAGAAAGACAACTTGCCAATCTCGTATAAAATTGATTAATTTGTGAGTTCAAATTATGCGGTCAGTGCATAGGGACTTGGCTAGCTATTTATATTAGACGGAATATCAAAATCGACGAATATGTTAGTTCAGACCGTATATTTTATTGGGACTTTTTTAAGGGGTTTTGTGGAGGCAACATCATTCCAACAATTTCCTTTTTTTATCCCAATAATTTCCCTTATATTCCAAATACTGGTACTATTTTCAAAATTACCGCCACATGATATTTGTTGCATGGTCGATTCGAACTCCTACCGTGAGAGTAAAAGCTCATACTTTAACGCGAAAGTTAATAAAAGAGCGCTTCTAGTGTCAAGCCGATCGGTTCAACACTACTTTTTGGGCTCGACACTACTATTTTTGGGATCGACACTACTATTTTAGAGTTGAGCCAAAAAAGGTATGGATAACGGGTAAATTCAGCCAAGGGAAATTCCATGGCTCGTACGAAGGTGGAAGGTAAGGTGGAAACCTTACCACAATTTTCCGAGATATGACGTGAGGACAGGCCTGACCGCACGGCCTTGCATTTTCTGGCCGTTTTGCCTGTTGTCCATTCCCGATGTTTTCCGAAGATCCTTAGCAATTTCCCAGGGAAAAATATTATAAACTTCCCAGGACGGCGAGGATTTTATACAGCGGGCGGATTTGAAATGAGCAAGGGAGTTACTAAAATAATGGATAAATTGCTGAAATCAAAGTAAACTGTTTCATGGGAGATTAGCTATACGATTGTTATCTTTTTACTATAATTTATGGGTTTCCTTCCTTCCGAGTAGTACTAACACTTTATAGCTCAAATTATAGGAAACAAATAAAACAATAGCCCCCAATACATCTAACTTCGACACGAGCATTACAGAGCCCACAGTTGCCCACCAGCCATTGTAAAATTGTTAAATCAATTATTTGCGGCAATATTAGATGCGTGAGAATATCAAAATCGAGGACTATGACTTTCGTCGCGCATTTATGCTCACTTACGTATTATGCCTTGACCTATCTCGTTTAAACCTTATTTTAGACAGAATCCTATGAATGGAATTTTTAAAATTGGTCAATCTTGTAGACAATTGATTCATCAATCGTATAATATTATGTGTTCAGGCCTGAGGGTCCTAGTTAGTTCGTAATGTTAATCAGATTATCAAAATCGAGGAATGTGATTTTCGTCGGTGTTTTTACCGTATATTTTAAAATAAAACCTTAATTTTCGGTATATTTCTGATGGTCGGACGGTATATTTTATCGATAATTCACACTGAAAAAGAGGCTCGTCTCATGATAAAAACAAACAACAGCAATAAAATGTTGTTTAACTTGCAAATAAACCATACGAAAATGTGGTCGGATATTTAGTGCCAGCGGCCATAACCAGCTCAACTTTCCACGTCGTGGGTGCGAGAGAAGAGTATTGGAGGTGAGTGGAGTGTAAAACTGATGTCTGCCGGCGCTCACGTGCCTTGTGTGCTCCATCGCTGTGGGCTCCAATAATAAATAAATAATTAATCAGTGTTCAATGGGATTCTAATAAGTTGATTATGTCATGTTATGGTTTACTCATTAGAGCATATCTGTGAAGATGTACATAATTACTGATCATGGTGTGCAGGAAATTCCATCCCCTGCATATAGGTTAATTCAACTTTGATTACGTATTGTTGTTGTGGGGTGTTGCCTTTGCTTTTGCCCGACGTGATGTGACGTCATCAGCAGCCCACTAGAGGTCGGGCCAATCAGAATGCAGCTACTGAGGGGCCTGTCCCCGTACATAGTACGAGTGAGTTATGACGTATGCAATGCAATACCACGCGGCGTCTGTGTATTGATTATTGCTCTCAGTGGGGGCGTAAGGGAATCACGTGAGTTGGCTCTCTGTTCGCCCCCACACTGCGATCATTGGTGCCCCATCATTGTGTCGCCAACTGCGAAAGCGGTAAGAACGCAATGCGGAAGCGAGCACTGCATTTGCAATTTGTAATTGTAAATTTTAATATGTACAATTTACGTAATTAATTGAAGACAAGTGTTAAATGCTGTTCAAATATCAACAACAGGGTCGTGTGTGTGTGTGTTTGTGTGTCCCTCTATCTCTACAACAACGACACGTGTGCCTACAGTTAAAGATGCGACTGTCCGATTAGAAGTCGTCGGCGCCACAGTTGTAACTCAACTCTTGTGACCTTTGACCTGGCTTGATGGAATATTACACTCTATAAATCTCTCCTGTTTCGGCCGATTCAGTTATCACACATATGTACATATGTCAGCAAAAGCAATTGCGGCAAAAATTGCAGCAACAGTCGTTCGTCAACAGTGATGGGAGTCAATTTTATCAATGGCCAACACAATGTTTTTGCAATCGAATCGAAATATGTAGCAAGTTTTTTCATACGATTTGCGATATGGTGCGATATGGTGATAAGGCAGCTATATATAGCCACATTGCTCATACATACATATATGTAAATGTGTAATTATTCATGTGAATAGTGGATTGCACACCGTTGATTGAACCTTTGATCCCCCGAGGGAATGATTTATCGCATTCATATGCACCTGCACGCACTCATGTTCGTTTTGACTTTTCTGTGCATCGAATTATAGAGAATGAAACCTTTATGTAGAGTTCCACATAATGGGGAATATAGATGAGAAGGTATGGTATTGCTGCGACTTATTAACTTTAGTTTTGCGATATTGCAATCACTCGGAATACGATATTCTCTCTATTGAACACTCTGTTCAGCGGACACATAGATTCACAGTCATGATAAGAAGCAATCCGCTTCCCAAGCGAGCATCCACTGTACTTATTTTGTAGACGCAAATTACACATCAGACAAACACAATTCATTATACTCATTTCTAGCAATCAGGACGCCTCGACTTGTCCTATACCCTATACAGAAGAGCTGACAGATGGCAGATAAGACTGAAGTGTCAGCTTTTGTCCCATATGCCCCCCCCCATTGCCCCACTCCTATTCGTACTCCATTCGGGCAACAGTTCAGGCCATTAAGCCTTCAACCCAAATTGCTTTCGTTTGTGGGCCACGTATGTACATATATGTATATGTACACATATATACATACATACATGTGTATGTATGCATATGTATTCATGAGTTATTCACGTTGACATTTCCAGATTATAGACATTCGTTTTAATGAAGTCGGTCCGATCGCATAGTGATTATATTAAGTTCGCTTCAGCCGCCGACTGTGTGTCTCCGTTTATATAAGAAAACGCACTCCACTCCCCGTTTCCTCTTTGTAAACTAAAGTTTAATGGATTCACAAATATTCAAATATCATAATTTGCATTTGACTTTTTCTTTTATTTTTGCTTTGCTTTGCTTTGCTTTTAAATTTGTCATCCGAATAATGCAGATTTTTTTTCTTTACTGCCTGGCCTGCCCGTCAATGGAATATTTTTATAATGGTCGATCTATTTATAAAAGAACATTGGCCCAGAAGCTGTATGACTGTATGAATGATCTGAATGGCCGCCCACACGCGAGCTTACATACAAATATATGTAGATGGTTTTTCGAAAACATTAACGTGTGGAGGGAGGGAGGTCTATCATATCGTATCATACATATGTATGTGCATATATGTACATGTACATATATTTAGCGGAATAATTTCCGTACTAAAGAATAATAATTATTGTACAGTTTACAATCGTGCAAACAAAGGGGATAGGACAGGAAGGGATTGGATAATGCTCTGTGCTCATGAATATGCAAATCGATTCTATATAAACGCCTGAACAAGCCCTAATTGCATCATAAACAAGGTTAACACTTTAATTGGTATTGCAGTTAGGTACAGTGGGAGATTATACAGTATACATATATGTACATACATTTATGTAACAGACTGATGGGAGAATTTCTGATATGCCGCTTCCATTTGACACAAAACACACTAATGCATATTGAGAGTAATCCGATGAAATGCGAACCAGTGCATCAATTCAATTGATTGCTAAAACAAATCACATTTGACCACTGTCTTTGGGTAGATCCGTCTGGCAAGATGCAAATGTGTGTGCCGGGTTTTTTAAATGCCAAGGCTGCCGCCACCATTGTCTGTCTGTCTGTCTGTCGCCTGTCGACATCAGTTGGCAGTTTATTGCACCGAAAAGAGCTTCTTCTACCGCAGCCACCCACAAGAGTGGGGAGACCTGGCAATGTCGCAGCTCCGCGCTCTACGCTTCGCACTCCGCTCTCCACTGCCGGCTGTGGGGCCTGTCTTATCAGCTGTTGCTGCCACCAGTTTCATTTTATTTGGCCTGCTCCCGCCGATGGCTAGTACTAAATACGTCGGCTATTCGCTTCGTGTCAACACACAATGTACATTGTACACATACGGGAGAACGCGCACTCGTGTGGAGGCCTGGGGATCTGTGTTTGTTAGTTTGTTTTCAATACACACTTGCAGATAGAGTAGTATATTGAAAGCTCTTTCGCATGTATTTTCAATGCGCTGCCGCGCCTTCTCCTTGATAGCGACGATGGATTTTTGACTTTCAGATACAATTTGGCGCTTGCTACGAACGGTTCGGTTGTTTTTCATTTTGTCGCGCGCGTAACGTACTCTTACACCACATAGGAAGGCGGCAACGACTCTCTCTTTCTTCTGCTGCTCTTTTTTTTCTTTCTACACCTTACAATATATATAGGTATAGTATTTGAACAAGTGTGGAAAGCTCTCTCCGCATCGGCTTTATCAAGAGGAAGTACGTACCGCCAAACAATCGAATATCAAATGTGCGTACAATTCGAAGTGAAGCTAACGACCATCCAAAGTCTATCAATTCATCAAGCACTCAAATCATCGAATCGAATTTTTGTTATCGTTCGGATGTTATCCACCCATAATTGTTTGATTATACCTTTTTTTTCTGTGGGCCGAAATGGCGGTTAGGGTCAAACCCACGCCGGTCGTCAAGGGATTTTGTGCTCTCGCATATCTAATCAAGGATTGTCGCTAGACATCCATCGATTGCCGATGGTGCCTTAGGCTATATACATAGTAATAAAAATCCACAAGCAAATATTTCTTATCTCTGGATCTAAACTATTATTTAAACCCCTGTTCAATCCGGAAACTGTCGAAATAGTGGAAACGTTTCAACAGAAACTCAATCGGTTTGTACGATTATTTCTGCTCGGTTTCCCGCACTCAAAGTCCGGGAAAAATAATCAAATTTAATGGTTGACACAACCCATGTACACTCTGTATATATTATATATTTAAATATATAGAGTTAATCATTCAGTGCACTCAATCATCGGGCTCTTATCTCCCTAAGCACTTGACCTTGTCGCCGAGACCTGTGATCACAAAATACCAAACAGTTGATAATAATTCATGTACATGGAGCTCGCTTTGCACCAAAAACGGCTTTGCCCTCCACAGAGAAATACACAGACACAGACAGTGAGAGAACAGCACAGAACCCAAGCGATGATAAGTCTTTTGGCGGCATTGGCACTGTGTCAGTGTGTGAGTCGAAAGAGGGCTCGACCGTTAGACTGACGACGGAATCAAGCCCCCCCCGCACACAAACGCCACACAGCCGGGTACAAAGTCAAACAACAGCGGCACAGGTCCGTCTTCCAGACGAATGGCAGTGAATTTTGGTACGCGTGCGAACCACAAACAAACAACTGTGTATGTGTACCATCATCACATTTTTGGGTGTGAAACACAGGTTTTGTTACACCTCGACTTTATCTGGAAGACGGTTATTCCTAGCTGATTGATCTTTTATCCAGAATTAGCGATCTTTATCTATATAATGCCACCATATATCACTCTTCGTATCAATAGATCCATGTTTCATCCCATAAATTACATGTATACTCCCCTGAACCCTATCCAAAAAAAGGAAATTATGCAATAATAGGGTGTTGCCTTGCCTTTCCCGACTGCCTGATTGAACGAATGGTTATCTAATCGGCCGCCTGCGACTCTTATCTTGCAGCCAGCAGCATGACGGAGGGCAAGAACATACCCAACTCCAGTGCGGATGTGCCGTTCCGCAGCAAGGAACTGCGTAAACAGTCGCTGATACAACACACGGGCCTGGTGGGCGTCATTGATGAGGGCACCAAGACCATCGGCTTTTCCATATACACGACGCCCGACTTCAAGGAGATCGCCGCCCATCGAGTGGAGCTGAGCGTTATAACACCCCAAGATGGCTGGTACGAGCAGGATCCGCTGGAGATTATGACATCGATCAACAAGTGTGCCGAGGAGGCCATCAAGCAGCTGCCAGAGCTGGGCTTCACCGCCAGCGACATTGCCTCCGTGGGCATCACTAACCAGCGCGAGACGACTATCGTCTGGGACGCCGTCACAGGCAAGCCGCTGTACAATGCGATCGTTTGGAAGGATATACGCACCAGCAGCACCGTGGAGCAGATCGTGGCCAAGGTGCAGGACCCGAATCATTTCCGCAACATCACTGGTCTGCCGATCTCCACGTACTTCTCGGCCCTGAAGATTCGCTGGCTTAAGGACAACGTGCCCGAGGTGCGGCAGGCCATCCGCGGAAAGCGCTGCAAGGCGGGCACCGTTGACAGTTGGATTGTGTGGAATCTGACGAACGGTAAGAGAGCTCGATCCCCCCTTTTGGCAAGTGAACTTTAAACTTAAAATATGATTCCTGTTACTTTTTAGGTGCCCTTCACATCACGGACGTAACGAATGCTTCGCGCACGCTGCTCATGAACCTCGAAACCCAGAACTGGGACCCCGTGCTACTAAAGACGTTCGCCATTAAGGAGGATATGCTGCCCACAATTCGCAGCTGCTCGGAGATCTTTGGCAAGATCACCTCGGAGCGGAGTCCTTTGCGCGGCATGACGCTCAGTGGGATCATGGGTAATCAGCAGGCCTCGCTGCTGGGCCAGATGTGCGTCAAGCCAGGACAGACCAAGAACACGTATCGCTCTGGGTGCTTCTTGCTTTGCAATACTGGCGACAAGCCCGTCTTTTCGCGCCACGGACTGCTGACCACCGTGGCTTACAAGCTGGGGCCGCAGGCGCCTACGATCTACGCCATCGAAGGTGCCGTATCCGTGGCCGGACATGCCCTGTCCTGGTTACAAAATAAAATGCGCATTCTGCCTGACTCCCGGGACGCCGAGAAGTACGCCGAGATGGTGCCCACGTCGGGGGATGTCTACTTTGTGCCCGCCTTCACCGGACTGTACGCTCCCTACTGGCGCCAGAACGCGCGTGGCATAATCATCGGTCTGACGCAGTTCACGCGAAAGAACCACATTGTGAGAGCAGCACTGGAGAGCATCTGCTTCCAGACACGCGACATTCTCGAGTGCATGCATCAGGAGTGCGGGTACGAGATCAACAAGCTGCATGCCGATGGCAAGCTCACGACAAACAACCTGCTAATGCAGCTCCAGGCAGACACCATCGGCATGCCCGTGTTCCGCTCCCAGCTGATGGACTCGACGGCTTTCGGGGCGGCCATGTGCGCTGCCCAGGCGGAGGGCATTGATCTGTGCAAGTTTGAGCCGGAGAAGCGCTATTACGAAAACGTTCACTACGACACGTTCCTGGCCACCACCACGGATGTGGAGCGCAAGGAGCGCTATGGCAAGTGGAAGCGGGCCGTCGAACGCAGTCTTGGCTGGGTCATCAAGCAGAAGAAGACGCGCGAGCACACCGAGGAGAACTACCGCATGCTGTCGTCGCTCCCAGCGAGTATATTCCTCATCAGCAGCTTTGCGATGCTGGTGCACTCCTTTGCAACCACAGCCCAATAGTACTGCCAATCCTTCGTTCCCACTCCATGACATTTCGATCGGTTCTCGGTTGTGATATGTAATAATTATTCTTCCTCTTACACTGTATGTTTGTACATAGATAGCTCTTCAGGAAATCCCCTCTAAAGGGTCTAAAGAGAGAGATGGTTGAACGTGCTTTAAACTATGTAAATAGTTACGATAGCCTACGACCCCTAATCTTAGGCAGAAAGTCATTTGCTCTAACCTACTTTAAGTACACTGTATCCTATATTTTATCATCCCCCTTTCCAGGTGCGCGTCCTACAACCCCCTGCTTTATCAAAGAAATTGTATATAGCCAAAGGGCACAACGACTCTTAAAATAAGTAGGTACCCCACCCCACACCACCCGACCCCGACACATATTTGTACGTGTACGTTTATATGTTTAGTGATTACGTCCCCCAACTAATAAATATTGCTCTTCATTGCGATTCACCAAGAATTCTCTCATAATCTCTATATCGCTGATTGCACCTTTTACGTTTTCTGTGGTAATATAAATAGAACAAAGCTGAAAAAGAGGGTTAAAATCGAAGAACTCTTGGAACTCGTGATACGGATGAGATTAGCTTTGATAACAGAATTGGTACTGGTACCAGTACATACATACATACATGCATTCTCTCTATATTCTCTTCTTTTTGCAGCAAGTTTTCTAGAATGAAAGATGGCAATATGACGGATCTCATCACTTTTTGTTTGTTCCCCCTTTTGAAATATTTCAATCTCCCTTCAGGTGGGGCCCCTGTCAGTATCGGGCGTGCTATCAGCAAACGGAAATGTCAGCAACAGGCAAATATTTATGACTAAAGTAATCGATTGATTAATAGATGGTGGGTGTGTGCCTTGTACTCAATGGGAAGGGGTGTTTTTTGAAACAAATGATTGGTAATTAAAGGTGTGTTGGCACTAGAGCTAGTCCCCGTAAATATCCGATTACAGAAATAGAATAATGAAATCTACGTTGTTTTTGGCTAACAGGTAAGGTAATCTTTGGGGAATCTGAGAGAAATTAGTTTCCTGTATGTGTGGGTGCGGTACGAAGCTCTTCAAGGTGTATCCACCTGCTGAGTCCGAAACACGTAGACTCAGGCAGTGCGCTGATTCCAATGAGAATCTTGAGGAGAAGATGGTTTGAACCAGCCTGATAATGGCCAGGAGAATGGCCTTCGGTGTAAGCACCTGGTAATGAGAGACACCATGGTGGCCAGTGAAGCCTCAACAATGGCAACTGCTGTGAGAAAATGTACAGCTATGGAGAATGGAGCTGACGCCTTGAACTGTCAGGAGGTTATCTATGGTGCTCTAGATATCAGTATAAATATATCCTATACACCATAGCCAGTGTGGACTGTAAGATGGATCACATTTAAATTGGTTCTCACACACACGCACACTTGTAATGAGAATGAGAACTCCAACAACAACAAGCCCTTGCTCACACTCGCAGCCCAGGTAGATCCAGGTAAAAGAAAAAAGGAAACAAGAACCATACAAAGAAATTGATTTTCTCTGTTCGGGGCTGCGGGTCTGCACACACATTCAACAATTTTACTGAATCAGTGCAACAGCAACAACACAACAACAATGCAGCAACAACCGAGGCACAAGAACCGGAATTCGTTTGATGTTGAAGCGCGCACGCGCACCTTTTGGGTCTTCAAACAGGCAACACAACAAACACAGCGTCAAAAATACACACCTATAGACACACGGACACAGGATGTGTGTGTGGGTGTGAGTTGGTTGAGCTCGAACCGATTTGATTCCCATCGCAACAGGTTCGTTCGATCATTTTCAGTGCTAGTGCTGCCAATATGTTTTAGTAAAATCCAGCTAGACTGACTTATGTTTATAATCGGTATTCACTGATTATATGACCATCAACATATGTATGTAGGAATGGAAATGCCAAATCATGGATTCAGTAAACCTGTAATAAATCAATCGGTAAGCTCCGTGATGAAAAACCAATTAAAAGCTGAAAAAAGCCTAACTGATACATATTAAGAACTCCCCTTGACCGTTGTAATCAATTGTTGGCAATATATATATATATAGCTATATATAATATAGCTAAATTGGCAACACTGATCATTTGTTCTTCCGTCCAAAGCCGCAGCCGCGACTCTGTCGTCAATCGTGTTCGAGTTGCGTGCGCGGGCTGTTGGGTTTTTCGAATGGTGTTTTGGATTGGTTTGGCTTCGGATAGTCTTTTTTTTTTTGTTGTTCTTGCTTTTTTTGAGTGTGTGCCTTGTTTATGTTAATGTGAAGCGATAATTATTTATTTATTCCAAATGCTTGCAAATATTGCAGAATTAGCAATAAATTTGGTCAATATACGGTGCTTGAAATTGGAAGCGTGAGACCGATCCGCACACCCATTATGGATCACGGTTATATGTGTGCGTGCCAGTGGTGGTATGCAACATAAATAAGCATTTGGAAGCTAAAGGGTCAAACCGGTTTAACCAACGCAGACGCCACTGGGGGCACCACTTAGTCATGGAGGAGGAGGAGGCAACATCATCCACAACAGCACCAGCAGCAACAGCAGCAGCAACAACAACTGCGGCAGCAGCAGCAGCAGCAGCAGCAGCAGGAACATCAGCATCCTTGCAACGTGTCGGCTCTCAAGCTAGTCTAGAACAGGCGTCGCCCATGTCCCCCAGCCAGGTGGTTGCACCGGCTCCCCATCACTATCATTACATACAATATCCGGCGCACTATCACCAGCCGCAGATGCAGCTGCAGCCGCAGATCCAGCAGACGGCCAGCCAATGCCAATGCCCCTGTTCCTGTGGCCGGGCACCACAGATGCCCCAACTGCCCCCGCAGCACCAACAGCAGCATCCATCGCAGAACGGCTCCATGGCTGTGGCGGTGCTGGTGCACCAACAGGCCTCTGTTCCAGCCGCAGATCAATCGACGCCACTCAAGACGCAGTCAGCCCAGTCCCTGCTCAACCATTCCTACCAGGCTTTGCACGAGGAGCAGCAGCAGCAGCAGAGGGATCGGCTCAATCTCCAGCTGGACACTTCGGTGGGAGCCGGCAGCTGTGATTGCGATCTGGAGTGCAGCTGTGCCGCGAACGGAGGCTCTTCCCTGGCCCAGCACAAGCGTAGTCTGCTAGCCGATGCCATGCTCGGAGCGGATGAGATCACGGTCAGTGAATCCGACAACAACAGTACAATGATTAAGAAGAAGAAGCCCCGGTCCAGTGCAGGGCAGCTGCCGCCCAAGACTCAGCCCACGGGCGACAGTTGCAACGACATTTACCACGACACGGAGCTGGATGGTGCAGGAGGTTCGGTTCCCTCCTCAGGAGGAGGTGGCTCCCGCAGCAGAAAGTCCCAGAATCTAGATGACAATCGTCCTCCCCTGCCGCCACGCCCACCGCCCAGGCCACGCAGCAACGGAAATGGATCCATAGGTGAGTGGCCCACATCGCATCAGCATCAGTGGTGCCCAAATGAATCACGTATCCCCTTTGGGGGAGAGTCACAGATTTGTCACCCTTTTTTCTGTGGCATCCCAGCATCCGCCTGGTCCTGATGCTTCCTCATCCGCATATCTGGCCCTGCCAGCGCCTGCGCTTTGACTCCATCTCTCTCGCTGGCACGCTCTGAGAGAGCTGTTGCAGGTCCAAATATTTGCTTGGGGGATGGTTCCTTGGATGAATGGTTGGAAGTGTGTTAATGTCAGTCGGGATTTTCAGTTGACACCGTTCCGTTCCTGTTCTTGCAACAACGCACACTCCCCAAAGCACATCCGCAGATCCTAGCTTTTCCGTACCCCCGCTCCTGCCTCTGCCTCTGCCTGTGCCACTGCCACTGCCTCTGCTTCCCGCCTCTTGGTTCGCGCAGCTGCCAACAGCAGCAGCAGAAGCAGCAGCAGCGGTGGCATCTCATCGCCATCAGCGACTTCTGTGTAGATATTTTTCCGTTTCGTTGCGGAGCAAAAAATCAAAAAGAAAAACGAGTGACAAGTGGGAAAGCGAAAAAAAAGCAATTGCGGAACTGAGTTTGCGAAAACGTGTTCAGGAATCCTCTGCTGCATCCTCTGCTTATTGTTCTTCTGCGTCCTGTCCATAGCTACTATGTTGGCATAGGGGCAGCCAGTTTATGGCCAGTGTTTTTCGCGAAACGACAGCAAGGCTTCCACCAACAAATCCTCGCCAAAATGCATGGCTATCCGGTGATGCAGTTCGTGCAGTACAGCATGCCGCCACCCTGCTCCTGGGTGCCTGCACCGCCCCCGTCCTCCGGCAGTGTGGATGCCCATCACCGTGGTACTGGCTCTAGAGTCCCTTAATTCCCCATCTGATTGTTTTTTTGTTCTGTTCTATACCTGTCCTCTCCTGCAGCCCATCGCCATGGAGCTGGCATCAAGAAGTACGTGGTTTGGTGCCTCATCTGCGGCGGCTTTAGCTGCCTGCTTGGTGTCCTCTTCCTGGGCGTCTACTTCCTGCTGCACTCGTACACCATCACCGTGGGCAATTTTGAGACAGTGCCGACCTTTGTGCCTGCCACACTGCTCATTCTCACGGGTATCTGCATCATGAGCCTGGCCCGTCGTAGGAATCGCTATAGCTATTTGGTAGGTTCCTCCACTACATTCGATTCATTGGGATTCTGCTAACCCGCTATACTCGACTTGCAGATTAAGCTGTCGGGCGCCTGTGGTCTGGTATCTGCCCTCACCTGTGCCTTGGTCACGGTTACCACCACCGTGCTGCACATGAGTCGCCTGCAGGCGCTGCGGGAGTGCGAATACGCCCAGAAGACGCGCACCTGCACCTGCTACTCGGACCTCATCGAGTCCCAAGTGGATCGGGTGGACAAGGGTAAGCATTGTCTGTCGTCTGAAGTGTATCCTCCTATTTATGCATTGCCTCTTTCCTCAGAAGGAGTGCGTCTGGTGTTCGACTCCCTCTCCGATTGCGGCGTTGTCCATGGATCGCTCTACTCCTGCCTGCGGGCCATCTTCGGGCTGTCTGTGGCCGGAGTTCTCATCGCCGTCTTCAGCTGCATGCTGGTTTACCAGCTGCTCAGCCATGAGCGCAAGAAGATGTACTGGGAGCAGCTGGAGCTGCGATGTCGCTCCCTCTATGCCAGCCAAGCACCACCACCCTCTCTGGGGGCTCTTGGGGCCCCCGGACGGATGCTCAATTGTCGCTGCTGCGAGCAGTGCCACGCCCATCGGCAGATGACGCTGCCGTTGCAGACAACCGCTTATCCCTGGGACGAGTCAACGGTGGCGGCAGCGGCCGCGGCAGCCGGAGGCGGAGGATCGGAGCAGCGCTTCTGGGCGGCACAGCCACCGGGCAACTTTTACTCGCCAAATCCAGGTGGAGAAGATGCCTCCGGACCGTGTCGTGGTGGAGAGCGGGGAGCAGGAGGAGGCGGAGGCGGACGCAGCAGCAGCGGATGGAGCTGGCCGAGAATGCCATGGCAGCGCACTACTCCGGACACGGGACGACGCTTCCGCCAGGCAGCAGCCAGTCCGGACTCCCAGTATGGTTTCAGCTCGGCCACGGCCATGACGGCGGACGGTAATCAGATGCTGATTGAGGAGCCAGCAGTGGGTGCCGCCTACACTGGCATGCCGCCGCCTAACGCTTTGCCCTACGGAGTCTGGGGACCGCCGCCACCTTACAGCGATCCCAACAGCCCCGCGAGGCGTGGTTACTACCAGTATCTGCAGCCGGCGGCTTGTCTGGCTGGCAATCCCTCAACCACAACGGTAGCGCTCACCCAGGAACAGCTGCATCAGCAGGCGATGCAGCATCAGCATCCGCACGCACATCCACAGCAGCAACAGCAGCTGCAGCGAATCCAAGGCCAGTCGGCCACTCTGGAGCGGATGGACGGCCTCAGCCTGAGTAGTATGACTGGCAATATGACCGGCATGACGTCCACACGATCCTCCGCCTACAAGTCGAAGGTGGAGTACGAGAACACGCCCTCGGACAGCGATGGAGGCGGTAATGTGAGGGAGAGGGATCGCTGCTCCAACACGCTACCCACGCGCAAGCTGAAGAAGCGCATCGAGGCAGGCACTGGAGCCAAGAGCATCGGACCCCAGAGCAATCCCAGCCAGCAGCGTCCCAATGTACAGCAGCTATTCGCCAAGCAGGAACAGCAGCCACTGCAGCAGCAGTCCACTCAGGGGGGCACGCAGCAGGCACAGACGCAGTCTTCGGTGGGCGTGGAGAACAGCGGCTATCAGGACTCGAACGGCGCCATAGCCAAAGATCAGGTTGGCGGCGGGGTCGTGGGATCACTTCTACAGGACCCCGCCGAGTCGGAGGTCTACTTTGCGGACGTCAGCAGTTGTTGCAACATGTCCGTAAAGAATGACAACTACTACGACAACGCCCATCGCCACCAGGGGCACCATCACCATCAGCACCAGCACAGCAACTGCAGCCACAGCAGCACCCAGAGCAACGCAAACACCAACAACTCCTCGGCCAACGAGGACTATCTGGCTCAGAGATTCGGACGCCGCGAGCACTCCATACGCAGTCGCTTGCCCATTCCTCAGGCCCGCCTCGAGGACGACTACGAGAGCTCCAACCTCAATATGCCGACTATGAAGGAGCAGCAGCAGCAGCAGCAGCAGCTTCAGAAGGAGATCTCGCGCCAGAGCATGTGCTCCGTAGAGTCGGAGGCCAAGACTGAGTTCACCGACCTGTCGCCATCGACACCCTGCGGAGGATCGCTTCCTCCGCCGCCAGCAAACTTTGCCAGCGATCCGCCATGTACGACGGGTCAGCAATCGCCAAGCTTTGTGGCCTCGTTCCCGTACTCCTCGGAGTCGCAGTGCCTAGAGGCGCATCGCCGCTCGACAAAGAACATTCACGAGCTGCTCATGGCAGGTGGTGGAAGCTCAACTGTGGGCGCAGACTCCCACTACGAGGTTATCAACGATAGGAACAATCCAGTGGCCGGATATCAGCTGCAGCGCGCCATTGCCGGCGGCAGCCACAAGCACAAGTCCAAGTCGAAAACACGCTCGCGGGAGCAGCTGGACATCTATGGGAGTGGAGGAGCCGATCGCTCAGACTGGTCCTCGGACGGGGGACGCTTGTGAGACAAAGTGAGCGACGAGGTGTTTGTCTAGGCGGAGCGGAGCAGTGGTTTCATCATCATTATGTACTCAGTAAGGACGGGACCGGACCTGTGTCCCGTGTCCATGTCGATTCTTTAGTGTCCTCCTTTTGGTTTATCCACGTCCACGTCCACCCGCACACACCCACAAAATATCGTCGCATTTGTAATGTTTGCCATCCAACAGAGGAACAACACTTCCTCCCTCTCTCTCCAACTCAAAGGCCACCCCGGCCACACACTTTGCTTTAACTATTTTACGCGAAATATCCTTTGCATAGTACTATATATAGTTTATATTGAATATTGAATATTTACTAATGGTAACGTAACAAAATATTGTAGCATTGAATTGAATGTTGAGAAATTGTAGCAATGATAACACTGTGCAACAGTGATAATGTACTTTGCACGAGACAAAAATTAGGTTGTAGGCCTGGGTGAATAGATCACATCCTCTCATATGTACTTGCACATTTGAAGTATGAGGACGAGATCTACGTGTCCTGGGCTACAACCTAACATTTGTCTCGTGAAAAGTACTTTCAAAAGTTTCCATTTTGTCGCACAGTGGAATCTATGAATATTATTATACAAATTATGTTATATTTACCTGCGTATTTACATAGTTGCATACATATACATACATACACACCTACACAGATATACATAAATATATGGTATATATCTATATATATACATAGTTAGTTAAATGTTAGAGCGCAAGTTAAATTTATTAAAGAACAAAGTATATCCGAAGCATTTTAACAACAAACAAATTCTCGTCTTTTGAAATTGCGGTAAAGTAAAGTAACTTAATCATAAAAGAAAAGACATTGCCAATTAAAATTACAATTTGGAATTTAATGACTACGTAAGCATCGTACAGTACAACTGGGATTACTATGACTATGGCTCCGCTTCAACTTCAACTGAAACTTCAACTTCAACTCCAACTCCAACGATCTGTTAATGGGCCAGACTGTGCAGAAGCATAAAGACAGCAGTGGCCGTCAGACTGAGGCTAACAATAGAGGCGGCAGCATTTTTGCGATCCGCAATGCTGCCGTGAGGAATCTCGTTCTCTGAATCATCCGGCACCGGCTCCGGTACGTCCAGTTGCTCCAGTGCCAGCACTGTGGCCTCGTTGATGGTACGGAGCAACGGATAACTCTGGCTGAGTCGCCGGGGGGCATTGCTAACCACCTTGAAATCTTCAAAGGTATCGCCATCCAGCTCACAGTTGCCAAGGAAGTCATCCGTGTCCACCGACCAGACCATGACGCCTGCCAGACGCTTGGACATAGCATACAACACCTTGTTGGCGATGGAACGCGAGCTGTCGAACGTCACAACACTCACGTCTTGCGTGAAGACATTGCGCTCGGAGCGGGCCAGCACCTGGCTGGTCTGTGGGTCCACTGCTTGGTCCAGCCCGATGTCTTGTTGCTCAGTATATTGCAGATTTCATTGTACCCCAAGAAACCATCTTCGCGGGTGTAGGGTCCTCGGAAGCCGGCGCCATCACTGGCATCGTTCAGATTTCCCTCGGACACCGTCTTGAAGGTTCGTCCATAGAATGGCAGGCCAAGGACTAGCTTTGATGGCGGGGCACCAAGCTTCAGCAGATAGTCAATGGTGAATTTCTGAAATAAATCATGTATGTATGTATTTACATCTGTTTCGCTCTCATGATTCTGTTCTAGCATGACTTACCACACTCAAGGGATCCTCTGCGGGGGCAGCGAGTGGAGAATTGTAGCCCACCCTCTGATCCCAACTGCCGTGGTAGTCGTAGCACATGATGTGCAGGTAGTCCAGATACCGCGATATTTGTCGGACATCGTAGGCCTCGTCGATCACTTTCTTGGCCGCTCCAATGGCCGAGGTAAGCAGTAGCCCATGGTTGTCGAACTCCTCACGCAGCTCCTTGGTGAGAGCAACAAAGTTCTCGCGGTCGCTCGGCTTGCCACCGCGCTGCGTGGGATACTCCCAGTCGAGGTCGAGGCCATCGAAGTTGTATTTGCGCACAAAGCTCGACACCTGCTTGACGAAGCGTTCGCGCAGGTAACTATTGCCCACCAGGCTGGAGTAGTTGGCCGAGCCTTCGTTCCAGCCGCCGATGGCTAGGGAGACCTTCAGATGTGGATGGCTGCGCTTCAGACCAGTCAGCTGCTCGTAGCCACCCTTGCCGTACTGCTCCTTCAGGTCCTGCCAGGGATCTAACCGAAAGGAGTAGGCTCAAATTAGCATACGCTTATAATAAAAAACAAAACAACTAAAGTGCTCTGCTCCCTTACCAAGCGATTTTATGGACGCCTGCGTGATGTCCAGGCCAGCGAAGGCATACACCACATGGGTGCACAAGCTAGGATCAAAGTTGTCTATGGCATAGGCACCCTGCTCGGGCCGGTACACAGCCCATGTGGATATGTAGCAAACCACCACCTTGTCGTGCGAGGGACCTGAAAGTGAGATCCAACTGTTAGCAACCCTTTTGCGGTCAGCCATCGGCATAGCACTCACCCGTCCTGGCGGTCACTGAAGCCCATAATGTGCACGAAACGGATGCCAGCAGCAGGAGGAGCAACAGCTGCGGTGCTTCCCCCCAGACTTCTCTCTGACGCATTGCTCGCATCTATGGGAAAGACATACACATGAACAAATAAGAAACGAGTTGAATATTTTGCGTGGTCGAGCGCCACTTTGTAGCGACAATGTGATACATTTTCATAATTCCAATTCCGTTCAATTACTGACTTTAATTGAACGGAGGGTCCAACCCGGCCCGAACCGGACCGGATCGTCCACGAGCGTTGCAGAAAAGTGAAAGGCAAAACAATTCTTAAAGATTCTTCAATCACTGAACTGTGAACTGTGTGAGTCATACATTGCCATGTACTCATGTACTAGAATCTCATTTCATCAGCGACCAGACAACCAACCAGAATGTAATCAAAGACTTGTCTTTGTTTTTGACGAACTGGAATACTCTGGAATACTGGTATACGATACAGTCAGTTATCACGAAGAAGTCGTTTCAGCAACCATCTAGAGGGAATACGTGAACCGAATTCGCTGGGAACGAGCCTGAGCCGGCGTTGTGTGGGTTGTCGAACCTGATTCTCAACTTTCGCCCGAAGGCCCTTAAAAAGCTGGTGACCGGGGCGACTAGGTGCATCGGGACAGAACGGCAACGGAATGACCAACTAAAGTGGCCGATGAATCACGGTCATATCATTCGCCAAACCAAACTGCAGACTTTTTCTCCCAGAGTTCGCTATCTGGTTTGATACGGGTTCGGTACGGTATGGGTTCGGGGTAAACAACTTTACTTCGATGTTTTGATAAGAAATGGCATGAATAAGCACTTAGGTTTTTGTTAGAGTGGAAATTAGGTGGAAAAGCAAGACTTAAACGGTTTCACTTTCCGGCTTTTTTCACATTTTTCGTTGCCACAAAGTTTTGCATATTAATTTGTTTTTTTGTTTAGCCTCGAGGCTCGGCCAAACCGGAATCGGGCGTTCATCACGAGCTGAACCCAGACAAAAGAAGCCGCGGAACATGTGAAAACGGAATCAGAATACGAATATCAACGAAATCGAGAGGAAAACTTCAGAACAAACACCCCATCTGAAGATGGAACTATGCACATATGTACATACATGTAGGTATGTGTGTTTTATATATAGGAAAATGTGAAGATTCGGTTTTGGGAGTCAAACTTCATGTTTATGTATGTATGGTGCGCATGCGTAGCCTGACGAGAGGGAGAGGAAGTGGAAAGCCAATTAGCACGTAAACACACACACACTGGAGAGAAACCCCAGCACCGCAATGGGTACATTCAACGGGCTGGGCGAAGGCGAAGGCGGAGTCGTCGTACAAGGTATTCGTTGATGGAAAGCATAACAAGTGGAGTCACTACTCCACTACGCCTCAAATGATGTGCCCAGTGTCTTGGATCTGGAAATGCTTTTACACGTACGATGATTTTTTGCCTGACGCTTATCTTATTTGGGTTCTGTTACGCTTAAACTGGCTGCCACGCACGCGCCGTCGTAAAACTTTGTACCGCCTCCGTTGCCTTTCCGCATTTAACTGAATAACAAAACTCGTCGCGTCGTGGCCACAGCGTATAACTTATATATGTATAAAGCAACTGAAGTCGAACGCGAACTCGAGCTCTTGCCCGAACCACCATCTCCCAGCAGTGGCAAGCTCTCAAGTCGCCAAAGAGCCAATACCAAGACGAAGTTGCGCTCAGAGAATGAAAACCAAAGAGAATCATACAAAACACGAAAAATATAATGTGATAAAGATCGAGTCTTTTTATCTAAAATAAATGTATGGAAAAAATATGTAAAAAAATTCAATATTACATATTTACATACTTATGTTTTAAACACAAGTAATTCTTATTATTATTATTTATTCGTCTTGGCTGCCAACAATACACAAATTTCAAATTATGTGTGCTTTTGGCAGAGTCAAGTGCGGCTTTTAGCAAACATTTTCTCGAGGGTACCATGGATATTTGCTGAAACTTTCGTTCGGTACATAATCATGCTCTCTCTGAATATATTTTGCCAATCCAATCTTTTTAAACGGTTTGTATAAGTGAACAGTTTAGTCTATTTTCAGTAATTGAGTATGTTCAAAAAGGGTTGTGGAATCAGCCGGAACCGTTTTGCCAGAAACACACAGGATATTTAGCTTTGATGTCAACCTAGATACATTTTCCACCTTTAAACAAAAGTTTAACTCGTTTTAATAGAATAAATAGTTCAATAGGAACAGACGGGTGGATGTATTCCGCTAGCATTTCGTCGGAAATGGATGTTTTTTATATATTAAAATTAAGACCCTTCTAAAAACGGTTCATAACCATAATTCTTTAATTTGGCAGTTATAAACTTATTTGCATTCGTTAAAGCAAAGCTAATCATCAACACAGTCAGAGAACCGTCAACTTTCAGTGAAATAAAACTTATTATTATTTTATTAATATTGTTTTAATATTCTGGGAGATATATCATTAACGGAACTACATTTTTGAGTTTGCTGCAATTTACATATTTTTCTTCTGTTTCACGTCGTTAAATCAGATTTACCGCGTTATACGTTCCTACTTATCGATCACAGGGTGTACTTTTGTGCGATAAAGAAGCAATCGAAATTTCACAGTCGCGCACCTCTACGCGCAATATATTTTTGATTTACTTTATTAAATTTTAAAAGAAGATCTGTCCTTTGTGGCGGCAACTTTTGGCAGCGACCTCCATCGCCACATTGCCCACAAATAATACATTCCTGCTTGCCTTCATATTAAAGTTTGAATTTATAACATATTTTTTTGAAAACAAGGACATTACGGGTTCAACCTACAGAACACACATCTGGTCACTCTCTTCACCCCTGGCGAAATATATGGTAATTTTGGTCGACCAAATATTTTCGATTTGACTCCTAGACTATAATAAATCTTATAATTCAGTAAATTGATATTTTTAATTGCTACAAATCAGATCGAATGTGTCACGACAAAGCCCGATATTTTTAAAATCACGAGACAAGTTACAGACATGAACTATCGCTCATCTAGGCACTCATCACTAGTGGCTGAACCAAGAAGAAGAGTTATGTGTACATTTTTGTGTCAATTTTTTTTTTAGCTTATCTATCTTAAAAATATAAGTAGAGTGCGTTTAGCCCTTATCACTAGTTATTAAAAATCGCCAGAGACTACTTGTGTACTTGGCCACGCCGGAAATTCACCTTCAGCCAGTGCACGTCTCCATCGGTCATCGGAAATGGCACGCCCAATTTTTCCGAATCAGCAAAAGATAGCTGAGAAGCTGATTATCTTGAATGATCGCGGTCTGGGCATACTAACGCGAATATACAATATCAAAAAGGCCTGTGGCGACACCAAATCCAAGCCAGGTTTCCTCTCCGAGAAGTCCCTGGAGTCCAGCATCAAATTTATTGTGAAGCGATTCCCCAACATCGATGTGAAGGGCTTGAACGCCATCGTCAATATCAAGGCGGAGATAATCAAATCGCTCTCCCTGTATTACCATACCTTTGTGGATTTGTTAGATTTCAAGGACAATGTCTGCGAGCTGCTCACCACGATGGATGCCTGTCAGATCCACTTGGACATTACGCTGAACTTTGAGTTGACCAAAAATTACTTGGATTTGGTGGTGACATACGTCTCTTTGATGATTGTATTGTCCAGAGTCGAGGATCGCAAGGCTGTGTTGGGTCTGTACAACGCTGCCTTTGAGCTCCAGAATAATCAAGCGGACACTGGCTTTCCCCGCCTGGGCCAGATGATCCTGGACTACGAGGTTCCCCTCAAGAAACTCTCTGAGGAATTTATTCCCCATCAGCGACTGCTGACGAATGCCCTGCGCTCGCTCACCACCATATACGCTCTGAGGAACCTGCCGGCGGACAAGTGGCGGGAGATGCAGAAGTTAAGCTTGGTGGGTAATCCTGCTATACTACTGAAGGCCGTACGAACGGATACCATGTCCTGTGAGTACATCTCGCTGGAGGCCATGGACCGCTGGATTATTTTCGGTCTCCTTCTGAACCACCAAATGCTGGGCCAGTACCCAGAGGTCAACAAGATCTGGGTGTCTGCCTTGGAGTCCAGCTGGGTAGTGGCCCTCTTCCGCGACGAGGTCTTGCAGATACATCAGTACATACAGTCCACCTTTGACGGCATTAAGGGCTACAGCAAGAGGATAGCCGAGGTCAAGGAGGCGTACAACACAGCAGTTCAAAAGGCAGCCCTCATGCATCGCGAGCGACGTAAGTTCCTGCGCACGGCCTTAAAGGAGCTGGCCCTGATTATGACGGATCAGCCAGGACTGCTAGGTCCCAAGGCAATCTTCATCTTTATTGGACTCTGCCTGGCGCGCGACGAGATTCTTTGGCTACTGCGGCACAACGACAATCCTCCGTTGTTAAAACACAAAGGTTCGTACTCCAAGCTTACCATTTAGTCGCCAATTTATCACTCACGTCCCTTGCTTACTCTTCTCTAGGCAAAAGCAACGAGGATCTGGTGGATCGCCAGCTGCCGGAGCTGCTCTTCCACATGGAGGAGCTGCGCGCCTTGGTGCGCAAGTATAGCCAGGTGATGCAACGGTACTATGTGCAATATTTGTCCGGCTTCGATGCCACGGACCTGAACATACGCATGCAGAGCCTGCAGATGTGTCCGGAAGATGAGAGCATCATATTCAGCTCTCTGTATAACACGGCAGCCGGATTGACTGTAAAGCAAGTGGAGGACAACGAGCTGTTTTACTTCCGACCCTTTCGTCTGGACTGGTTCCGTCTGCAGACTTACATGAGTGTGGGAAAGGCTGCCCTGCGGATAACGGAGCATGCGGAACTGGCTCGTCTGCTAGACTCCATGGTGTTTCACACGCGGGTCGTGGACAATCTGGACGAGATACTAGTGGAGACCTCTGATCTGAGCATATTTTGCTTCTACAACAAAATGTTCGACGACCAGTTCCACATGTGCCTGGAGTTCCCTGCGCAGAACCGCTACATCATAGCCTTCCCCCTCATCTGCAGCCACTTTCAGAACTGCACGCACGAAATGTGCCCAGAGGAGCGTCACCATATCCGGGAGAGATCGCTGAGTGTGGTCAACATCTTCCTGGAGGAGATGGCCAAAGAGGCCAAAAACATTATTACCACCATCTGCGATGAGCAGTGCACCATGGCAGATGCCTTGTTGCCCAAGCACTGTGCCAAGATCCTGTCCGTGCAGTCCGCCCGCAAGAAGAAGGACAAGTCGAAGTCCAAGCACTTTGACGACATACGCAAGCCAGGCGACGAGTCGTACCGAAAGACGCGAGAGGATCTGACTACCATGGACAAGTTGCACATGGCCCTAACGGAGCTCTGCTATGCCATCAACTACTGTCCCACCGTCAATGTGTGGGAGTTCGCTTTTGCCCCTCGCGAATATCTCTGCCAAAACCTGGAGCACCGTTTCTCGCGAGACCTCGTGGGCATGGTGATGTTCAACCAAGAGACCATGGAGATTGCCAAGCCCTCGGAGCTGTTGGCCAGCGTGCGAGCCTATATGAATGTGCTGCAGACCGTGGAAAACTATGTCCACATTGACATAACACGAGTGTTCAACAACTGCCTGCTGCAGCAGACGCAGGCCTTGGACTCGCATGGCGAGAAAACCATTGCCGCCTTGTACAACACCTGGTACAGCGAGGTTCTACTGAGACGCGTCTCTGCCGGCAACATTGTGTTCTCCATCAACCAGAAGGCATTCGTGCCCATTTCACCAGAGGGCTGGGTGCCTTTCAATCCACAAGAGTTCTCCGATCTCAACGAACTACGCGCTCTGGCAGAGCTCGTCGGTCCCTATGGCATCAAAACGTTGAACGAGACCCTCATGTGGCACATAGCCAACCAGGTGCAGGAGCTCAAGTCGCTTGTTGGCACCAACAAGGAGGTGCTGATCACTCTGCGGACCAGCTTTGACAAACCGGAGGTGATGAAGGAGCAGTGCAAGCGGCTCCAGGACGTAGACCGTGTGCTGCAGCGCATGACCATCATTGGGGTGATTATCTGTTTTCGAAATCTGGTGCATGAGGCTCTCGTGGATGTGCTAGATAAACGCATTCCCTTCCTGCTGAGTTCGGTTAAGGACTTTCAGGAGCATTTACCTGGCGGAGATCAGATACGCGTAGCCTCTGAGATGGCGTCGGCAGCTGGTCTGCTTTGCAAGGTGGACCCCACACTGGCCACCACACTCAAATCCAAGAAGCCCGAGTTTGACGAAGGCGAGCATCTCACGGCCTGCTTGCTGATGGTGTTCGTGGCCGTCTCCATCCCGAAGCTGGCGCGTAACGAGAACTCTTTCTACAGGGCCACCATTGACGGGCACTCAAACAACACGCACTGCATGGCGGCGGCCATCAACAACATCTTTGGCGCTCTGTTCACCATTTGCGGGCAGAACGACATGGAGGACCGAATGAAGGAGTTCTTGGCCCTGGCCAGCTCATCGCTGCTCCGCCTGGGGCAGGAGTCCGACAAAGAGGCTACCCGCAACCGCGAGTCCATCTACTTGCTGCTCGATGAGATTGTCAAGCAATCGCCGTTCCTCACCATGGATCTGCTAGAGTCCTGCTTCCCCTATGTCCTTATTCGCAATGCCTACCATGGCGTCTACAAGCAGGAACAGATACTGGGTCTCTGAGCGGCGTTCGATCATCGAGTATTATTATAAGCGCCGTCGCTGTATTCCGAATATTATACACCGTAGCCCGTAGCCGTATCCGCAGGTCGACTGTCGATCCCTATGCTAATCTAATATACTCCTAAATCTGTTAAACATACCCTAATTGTATTCTAGAGTCTGCATTTTTACACAACTTCGAATAAAGTGCTTATTTAAACCAAAGGCCTGGTCTGACGAGCATGTGAGATGGCTCGGAGGGGGCCTAGCTGAGGCCACCGGACGGGTCGCAGGTTGTGGAGAGCGAATGACCTACCTGTGGAGGTAGGCCAGCTGCGAATAAGCGGTCATCCCTAGGGAAAGCACCGAAATAAGCAGTCCCGGACAGCCAGCGGGTGTTCGCGAAGTAGCAACACTGACGATGCGTTTGTGGTGCCGCCTCGTTTAAGTAGCTCACACACACCCCATCCCTACACATCACCTACCCACATCCCAACCCACAGCCCGGCTGCGGCCCCGGTATAAAAACTAGCCCAGTCGTTAACGGAGAGCTCAGGGACTTGGCAGGTATCGAGGTAACGTCGGAAGCTGCAAGACTGCGCAAGATCCTCTCCAAAACGACCCCCTCGGTGGGATACCTAAAGAGGAGCGATGGTACGTGGACCAACTCCAGTGAGGAGTCCCTACACATTCTTCTCGACACTCATTTTCCAGGGTGCTCCATCAATGGACCGACTCACTTCCCTAGTGAGGGTTCGATCACCTCAATGGAGCATATTTTCTCAAAACGGAACATAAACTGGGCAATAAACAGTTTCGATCCTTTCCAATCCCCTGGTCCGGACCAGATCATTCCGGCCCAATTATCAGGGCCAAAAAGCTGGAAACACGGCCATCAACTGGCTGCGATGTATCTTTAAGAAGATACTGGTAGTGGGGAAAATACCACACGCTTGGCTTAAGGCACAAATAGTCTTCATCCCTAAAGCAGGTAAAGCCTCGCACTCGACACCAAAGGACTTTAGACCAATGAGTCTATCAACCTTCCTTCTCAAAACCATTGAGAGACTCGTCGGGCTACAACTGAGAACAACCATAAATTCTCAATTGTTGTCAGGAGCACAACATGCCTACCGGAAAGAAAAATCCACGGAAACGGCACTTCACGAAGTAATTTCAGGGATAGAGAAATCACTATACCCCTCAAAGAACACTCTCTAATCGCTTTTCTAGATATCGAAGGAGCTTTCAACAACGTCATACCGGGTGCCATTACGGAAGCGCTGACTGACCTTGGGGTGGATCGTCACTTGGTGATGCTCATCGATCAATTGCTCACATGCAAGACGGTGACATCATCGATGGGATCGTCCACTCAGACAAGGTATGTCAGTAGAGGCACACCGCAAGGTGGTGTCCTATCCCCCCTTCTATGGAACATAGCAGTCAACAAGATTCTAAGTGACCTGGAGGGGGGGCTGCGAAGTCGTGGCATACGCGGACGACGTAGCAATTATCTTCTCGGGCAAATACCCTCTGCGACTTAATGACCGCAAAGCTCGCGAGACTGTCAAGGTGGACAGAATCGCGAGGTCTTGAAGTTAATCCCTCAAAGACAGAACTTGTGCTATTCACAAGCAAATACAATATTCCGTCTCTAAGCCCCCCCATATTAAACGGATGCAGGCTCTCCTTTAGCGACAGTGCCAGTTACTGAGGGTTAGTAATCGACAAAAAGCTAAACTGGAACCTGAATATCAAAGACAGAGGGAAGAAGGCCACGATAGCCCTCTACACTTGCAAAAAAGCTATTGGCTTGAAATGGGGCATGAGCCCAAGTATAGTCCAATGGATATACAGAGCCATAGTTAGACCGATAATACTTTATGGAGTTACTGTATGGTGGCCGGCCTAATCAACCAGACATCTCGACAAAGTTCAGCGCCCTTTGCATCAGGGGAGCTCTTCGTACTACTCCAAATGATGCGCTAGATGCCATTCTGTGCCTCCAAAGCCTAGCCCTTGCTGGAAAAGAAAGGGCACAGATGGCAGCAATACGACTGAGAGACTCCGACCAATGGGCACCACAGCACACAGGTCACTCCTCAATACTAAACGGGAGTTCCGTCCCTACTAAAACGGACTACTGTGTTCCAAGGGAATACACAGATACCCCCTTCGATGCATTTATCCCCCACAGAGACGAGTGGAGTGAGGGACCCCCAGGCCCAAAAGGGGCCCTAATCAAAGCTGAACAATAGGTCGGAGGAGGTATATACTCCGAACAGCTAAACATTAAGCACTCCTTTAGACTCCCTGATCACTGCAGCGTCTTCCAAGCGGAGGTCATTACAACCAAGGAAGCCCTAAACTGCCTTCAGGAAACTACCGCCATGGTAACCCGCGTAAATATCTATAGTGATAGCCAAGCTGCAATCAAATCGCTTAATGCGATCTCCGCAAACTCGGCCACCGTTGCAGATTTCCGCAAATCTCTTCACGAGATGGCTCAGCAATTTGTTATCAGCCTTATATGGGTCCCGGGCCATCGGGACATCGAAGGACATCGAACTGTATTGCAGACGAGCTGGCCAGACTGGGCACTACAATCCCCCTTCTCCAAGAAAAGGAGGATACTCGTATGCCGATGGCCACATGTAAGCTCATAATAAAGGAGCAATATAAGCAACTAACAGACAACAAGTGGCAATCAGTACCACGTTGTCGTATAACTCGGCAAACATGGCCAACCATAGATAGGAAGCGCACCTCTGAGCTATGCAAGCTCGGCAGACGAAGGTGCAGCGCAGTCATACGCTCCCTAACGGGACACTGGCTAATAGGTACCCATGCTAATAGACTGGGCGCCCCATACAATGATTTTTGCCGTAGCTGCAGAGACGAGGAAGAGGAGGAAACGGTGGAACACCTGTTCTGCTCTTGCCCAGCTCTCAGCAGAAGAAGGCTACAGCACTTGGGCTCGCCCTTCATTTCAGACATTTCGGTAATGTCTACCATATGTCCCAGAAAGATAGCTAACTTCATAAAAGCTGCAGGCTGGGACAACTGTTGAACTTAGGTCTCACAATGCGAGAACGGGTAGATTCCCCCGCGGTATCACAACGTGCCGGAAACGGCCTAAGTGTGCTGGGCTCCCAGTGAGTCGGGCAGCCGCTGTAACCTAACCAAAGGCCAAACACCGTGCTTAAGTTATTTGATCGGTATGTATATTCTTTATTCGGCTTACTGAAAGATGTGCCTGTCTGCCTGACGCTCCCCCGAACGTGCAGCTCGCCTCCTTTTCATTGTGGATAGTTGCCCAAATATCTGTTACATATTATCTGGACACAGGCATATCGATCAGGCCATGTGTCCGTTTGGTGTATATTCAATATGTGTGTGATTCGGGGAAAAATATTCCGATTATTAAATTATTTGGTCACGTTCAAAGTTACATCTTAGGCTTGTCTTGTGTACAAATACTTGTAGGCAAGTAATAAAATATTTTCGTTTCTTAGATCTGGTTGGTAATGCGATTTCGATTTCTCGTTAAATATCATTGGTATTATTTTGGTGTTGTGTAAACATCTTTTAAGTGTTTCTCAATTCCACTACAACGAGTTGATTAATGGCTTACTATATTATGCAAATGTTGTGGAAATGAAATAAAATAACTGGGGACTATCAATCTTCCTGGGTGCAGGAGATAGGCTGGGAAAATATATGTATATGTATATGTGGCTAGAATCTCACCAACATAGCCTTAGGGTTCTACAATAATCAATAATCTGCTTGGTTAAATGTACCACAATCACTACATGCTGCTAGAAAGCTGTCTGTATTTTTATCTGTATCTGTATCTAAATCGGTTTGTTTTGTGTTTGTATCGTGTCTGATTTGTGTTGAACATTGTCGATATCTACACTTAGGGTTCGTTAATGTTAATTATACACATGCCATATACAATATTATTGGCTTTATAGTTACTCGTAGTATTATTAATTATGCGCATCTCTCAATATTTTGCTAGTTCGTATAATTTATTTAGCATGTTTTATTTTTGGGTGTTTTCGCTTGAAAGTGTTTTCCATTTCAGTCAGTCAGTTTAGGCATCTGTTGACTTCAAAATTGTCGTCATTGTCTTTTGTTTTTACTTGTTTCTCTTTAAATATAAAATATTTATATATACTATATATATATCTATATATATATATATGTGTATATATATGTATATGTATGTACGCAGTTGAAATAAAATCGTGAAAAAGATTTGCGCATTTTCTCGCTTTCGTTTTCATTGTTTGTTAAAAATAAAATCGCTCTTTAGCAATTACGTTTAAAGCTCTCGAGTACAAAAATCGTGTTTCAAATGAAAAAAGCTTAAAAAATTCCAGGCGGCACGTCCACATATCCTCTCCTGTACTTTATCTGTGTGTTGCTGTTTGCGTGTGTGTTTCTGTTTCTGTTTTTGTTTGTGTTTGTGTATCGAATCCTTTAAATCTAAATTTGTTTTGTTTTGTTTTGTTTGGTTTCTGTTTCCGTTGTCCGCTATCAACGCTATCAACTATAATTTCTCTTTTATAACAAACTGGGTCGCATATAAAATTTAAGCCTAGAAATATGAGTACGAAATACGTATGTTATGTATTATTCATGGGTGTGTCTCTTTCCTCTCCAGGGGACCCTAGACGAACTCCTCCTGCTCGAGCCAGGGATGCTGCAGGCACTCGGCCGCTGATGCGCGTATGACGGGATTGTACTCTAGCATGGGCAGCAGGAAGTCGGAGAATTTCTTGGCCTCCACCGGGTCCCAGTCGTACTTCTCCACGAGCACGTTCATCAGGCTCCACGGTTTCAGCTTAGTGATGTTCCTCAGGTTGCCTGTAAGGGACAATCTTTGAATGTAATACTGATTCCATACATCTAGTCTACGATTTTTGGATTCGTACCATAACTGGTGAAGTACTTGAGTCCGTGCTTGCCGCGCAGTATCACCGACTGCGGAATGGAGCCCAGCAGCTCTACGATGTGTGCCAAGTGATCCTCGTCCCGGCTATAGGACTCGCCGGCATGCGGGTCGAACAGATAGTCCCCGGTGGCCAGCTCGAAGGCCAGGCAGGCGGTGCTCCAGATATCGGCGGTATAGTTGTAGGGTGCCCCCAGCAGGACCTCGATCGATCGATACTGTCTCGTCTGTATGTCCTCGGTGAAGTGATGGTACTGCCGGATGGTACAGCATGGAGCATAAGTTACGTATACGTATGTAAAGGGGGGTACAGGTTCTACTTACATCGTAGCATGCGTTGCCCAGGTCGGCGATCTTTACCCGCACGTTGCTGTTGCTGATGAGCGACTGTATCGTGTAGGTGTTGTTCTGGCTACTCTGACTCTGGTTCTGCGAAGGAATGGCATTGGCATGGACATTTAGTTTAGCGGATGTGTTTGCTGATGTTGCAGTTGTTGTTGTTGTTGTTGAGGTCGCGTTGGTTGTAGTTGTTGTTGTTGTTGTTGTAGATGTATGGTCGCCATTGTACAGCTCTGTGCTTGCAGTTGCAGTTGTTGCGGTTGGAGTCGTAGTTGTTGGCGCTAGATGCGTGAACGAATACGTGCACGTGCTGGGGGTCGTGGCTGAGGCGGAGGTGGAGGTGGAAACTAAGGCTGTGGCAGGAGTTGCACTAGGAGTGGCGGTTGTGGTGGTTGTGACGGTTGTAACGGTTGTGGAGGGGCAGTTCTGGTTGTTGGTGTACTCGCTGGGCATGGACGTGCACGTGCTTTGAGTATTTGTGTTGATCTTTGGGTTGGTATTCGTATTGGCGTTGTAGGAAGGGTAGGAGTTGTTGGTGGAGGCGGGGTTGGAATTGGAGTTGGAGCTGGGCAGCTGCTTCATATAGATATATCGTAATATTGTATAAAAATTGGTTCACACAAAGAAAGAAAGGAGAAGAAAAAGAACACACAATGTTGGTTTGCTTCGATTTTGTTTTTTTTTTTTGTTTTTTTCTTTTTTTGGTTGTCGGTGCATATAAGAAACACATAAAAGAGGGAGCTCAAAGCTGTGTTGCTCCAGACAGATCCGAGCTTTCAGTCCCTTAGTCACTGCCCAGAGGAAAGTGGTCCTCTGGGTCAGTCATCATCACAATTAGAACGTACCAATGAGAACACGAACGAACAGCTTAGACTTAGACGCAAATGGCAAAATACAATACATATAACCATAGATACTCATAGATACATATATGCAGGTTTAGGCGGGTAAATGCAGGTAAAGCACTGGGTGGGTGGATGTGGACATCTAAAGCTGCTAACAGCACAATCAAACATTAAGCATTTCTCATAGAAGCACTTCATTCTAGCACTAGACTCTAGAGCTTGTTTCGAGTATGAGTGTGGGTTTAGTGTGACGGGTGTGTGGTTAAATGAATCTGGATCGTAACTTAAGAGTGATGGGAATGGTTGGAACAGTAACTAAGCAGCAGTCGGGACAGGAACTCTCTGGCCAGTTCTCTCCCGGTTCCAGTCCCGACCAAGCATTCAAAGCAAAATCACAAGAACGAACGAAGAACGGAAGGAACTAGCGAACGAATGAGCTATCCTCGAAGGAGCTCTACGGCTCGGACTAAATCCAATATCGACTTTACCTTGTCCGGCTGGGCACTGGGACTGCCCTCGGGGTCATCGGTAGGCGTGTCGCTGGCCATGGTGCTGTGGTCGCCCAGGGTGTCATCATCGCATTCGACGGAAGACTGCAGCGGATATGATCAAATCAAAACGCAACGTGGAAAACGAAAGGAAAATTATAAGAGTAATAACAAATTTGTTGCTGTAGAGTGTGGAGTGCGTGCGTGTGTTGTATCTGTGTGGCTGTCTGTGTTGGTGATTGACAATATCGAGAGTGCAGAATGCTGTACCATGGACGCACATCAAGTGATACGAGGGGGTAATCCTTCGAGGGTAAGCGCTGTCGAGTGTGAGGGGGAAAGGGTAGCCGGAAACTGTGGACCTTCACTTACCTTGGCAGTGATTTTCTTCTCGGTTCGATATCGGTTGTTCAGAATGGGACTCTCGACGCCACCACCCAGACCCCCGACAAGGCTAACGCCACCACCGATGCCGTTGCACTCGCTGTCGCCGAGCAGACTCGAGTACTTGGAGGCCAGCGAGGAGGTGGTGTTCGAGTTCAGGGTGGACGAGGTGGTGGTGTCGTCCTTGTCCAGCGAGGACATGGCCACAGCGGCCAGAGGCGTCGAAGAGGTCGAGTTGTTGCCCGTACTGTTGCTCGTATTCGTGTTGGTGTTCGTGGATCCGTTAGGTTCGATCAGCGGCCATTTGGCCCGCGTCTTGGTCTGCTTCTCGATGGAGCTGACTGGGAGTGGAAAAACAGAGGTTTAGCTGACTGAATGGATAATCCTCCTGCCGAAGGGACCTACTATACGAGTCGGGGAAGTCAGCTCCCTTCACGCGCAGACTGTTGATCTCGTCGTCAATTTGCTGGTTCATGGCTGCGGCGTTGTCAATCACCAGGAGGATGTTCTCCGGCTTGATGTCAGTGTGGATGATGCTGCACTTGCTGTGCAGGTAGTCCAGCCCCTCCAGCACCTGCTTGATGATGTTGCGCACCTGGGCGATGGCCAGGCCCTGGTAGTTGTTCTTCACGATCAGCTTGTACAGGCTGCAGCCGAGCGCCTCGAACACCAGGCACGTGTGCATCCCGTTCACGCCGCGTACCGTGAAGTGGTTCATCAGCCGGACAATGCGCTCCCGCTTCACGTCAAGCGGGTCCGCGTCGCGAATGGCCTCCAGCAGGCGGATCTCGTCTGCAGCCGTCTCGATGTAGTGCGGAGCACTCTTCACCACCTTAAGGGCCACGTACTTCTCGTCCCTGCGGGGTATGGAAACGAGGCTATATAGCAGGCAGAAGGATAACAAATTCGGAATGCTCACTTGAGATCCCGGCACAGCCAGACGGTGGAGAAGTGACCCCAGCCTAACTTCCGGACCACTCGAAACCGATTGTCGAATATGTCGCCGATGACCACCGGATGGTAGCCGCCGCGGCAATACTGAGAGGCGTCCTCCTGCTCCTCGTCCGACACGTACAGGCTGCTGTCTGAGGAGTCAGGGTAGATCTCGTCCGTTGTGCTCAAAGTCCCGCGGGGCTCCGAACTGAAATGATCATTGAATTATACGAATTAGCTATGTGATGCCAATGATGGAGAAGATGGAGGGATATCTTAAGTTATGGTAAAAACCCAACCCGGACCCACATGAACTCAGGGAGCTCCGTTGTTTCCTCCTCCCTCACAGGCACAGGGACTGGCACTGGCTCCTGATGGGGGAGACTGATGGTCAACGGCTGCTCCCTCGGAGGAAGATAGCCCTCCAGGACGCGCTCCATGGGAGAAATGGGCTCAAACACCAAGGCCTGGTGTCGATGTGGTTTGGGACGTTTCGACTGTTGGCGCAGGGCGATTAGCACGGGTCCGGCCGAGACGCAGACGCGCTTTTTGGTGAACCTCTTGCGACGCTTTTTTCCTCCACCTCGAGCAGGGCCTCCGTTTCTGCCTCCTGGGCGGCACGCTTCTCCTGCTCCGAGACAAAGTTAAAGTCACAGATCAGCTGCTTTGTGACGTCTGCCGTGGCCGTGGCATTGGGCGGCTCCTCCGGACTACGGCTGCTCCACTGCTGGAGCTGGTACATAAGGTAGAGGAAGAAGAGGAGCAGGGAGCCCTGGAGTACGCCAACGAAGATCTGATCCTGGGCGAGAGTATTCGCAACGTGACGGCTCTGTCGATTCACCAAGCTGGCCAGGTCCATAATGACCTGCACGTTCTCCAGGTAACTGGGGTACAAGTCCGGCCAGGGCCACTCTGCCTCAGCTGCCGCTGTGGCATTGTCCTCCTTGGGGCAGGTGGCATCCATTCTCATTTCCCAGCTGTTCATTTTCTATGCGCTTCAGTGCTCGATTCGACAATTGGATTTCTTTTTCGATTGTCGCGTCTACATGGCCCCCGGCTGCAGTAACGGGGTGCAATGGTGGCATCGGCGGCGGCGGGGGTGGCGGGGCTGGTGGGGGTGGTGGTGTCGACCTTGACTTTCCTATGCCTTCACTTGCATGGCGGAGACCCGCTGACGAATGCTTTGCCTAGCGAGGAGTAAACACACACACACCCCTTACATAACCAGTGCGGGGGAAATTGGGTGAAAACCAAATATCGCGCAGTGGAAAACGAAAAAATCTTAATTATGAAAAGTATCTGTATCTGTGCTGCTGCTATTAATGCTGCTGCTGCGATTCAGTTCTTTGCCGTTCCGACCGATTCGTTCAGTTGCGTCCGCGAGAATGTCGAAATCGCTTTTCGCGTTTGTTTTCGCCCGTCTCTTCCTGAGCTGAGCGAGAAAAGCGGCCAGAGCCACAGCCACAGCCACAGCCAGCCGAGAATGCTACAGCAACAGCAAGAGCAAGAGCCAAAGCAGTAGCAAGAGCAATAGCAATAGAAAGAGGTGCGTTCGTTTTCCAACACGTCAGAACGTTTTCTGTTTTGTCACAACTAAGTTTAGTCTTTCCGCCTGCTGCGACTGTCCGTCCGGAGCTCGTCCGTTCGAGTGTGCGACTGTGTACGGATCACCTAGAACCCGTACACGGCCATACCCTCCGCCGATTCCCGCTCTCTGCACGAATGTGTGTTTGTCTGTCTGTCTTTTGGCGTCATTATCCAATGTACTTCATCAATTCGATGTCGTTGTCGTTGTTGTCGTTGCCGGTCATGGACTGCACCATACCAGGAAAGATTCCGCCACATGTATGCATGTACATATGGATGGATGTTCTATTCACACACAGCTGTGGGTATCATCATCATCATCATCATCATCTTCATCATCGGGTTGATTTCTTGGGCATGTTGCCAAGTTTGCCTTCTCGCCTATTTACGTATTGTTTTACAAACATATCTACATATACTATTATAAATATACATATGTATATATTCACGTGTATAGTGCCCTGTGAGAGGGGTATTCGGCGTGCAGGATTCCGAATATTTCAAATTCCAAAAACCATTTCGAGACACATTTAGGAGAGCGATCAACAACATGCATTTTCAATTTGAAATCAGGCACTAGCCAATGTTCAATGTTTTGGTGGTCCCTAATCCCACACTATCCCTGGAGTGGGTGAAACTTAAAATGCAAATTTTGAAGTTTTCAAAATGACTAACCAGACTCTGATATTGATTTTTCCACCGCCACCATCACCACCACCTTTCCTCCAATAAAGCTGTTTACTGCTTCTTGTAAGTGGTGACATGAGTCACCCTAATGCCCCACACATGGGCTGTCACGCACCTTGGGCCGGTCGGAGAGCCCTCCGGACAGTGCTGCTGCTGCTGCTCTCCTATTGCTGCTGCGGCTGTTTCAGTTTCTGCTTCTGCTTCCTTAATATTATTATTTATAGACGCCGAAAAAAAGTGAATAACAAGAATAGAACAGAAGCGCCACAAGCCGAAGAATTGCATACTCCTTACAGATTTACCAATTAAAGATTATCAAATTTTGTAAATTTATTCGAAATGTGGAAGCATCTAACTATTAACTAGCGTTTGGTGGGATTATCTTTAGAAACAAGTGTCCGGTCCTATGGCACCCACAGGTGCCATGTAGGTGCCATATCCATGCGATTAGCAAGTGCAATGTCCGTACAAAGTTTCAGTCAGAATTCTTCAAAGAGTAGGGGGGCATTTATATATCCATGATGATTAACAATACATTATGTATATTGTATGCGGCACAAACAGCTGATCTCAATCGAAATACTCTCTTTGCAAGGGTATAAAAACAAAGAACAATACATTCTTGTGAAAAATCAGTGTGCAAAAAACGGGGAGTGGAGTGCTTGAATGTGGGTTTGCGGAGAGAGCAACGTCATAGCTATTGCCAATTGCATTGTGAGTGTGAGTCTGTGAATGGGTGAGTGGGTGGTTGTGGGTGGTTCTGGGTGAGTGGAAGTGGGAGGTTGTCCAGGGAACACGGTGGGCGCCACGGGTTAGCCATCTCCGTTGCTGGCGTCACGTGGTGGCGATTTTGCGGTTAAGGAAAATTAAAAACGTAAACAAACGAAACGCATAAGCGTGAGGGTAGTCGGTGCAGGGTGTGGGGGATGCGTGAGTCAGTGGTTGTGTGTGTGTGTGGGCAAGGAGGGGGCATTGGCCAAACTACGAACATGAATGATACATATGTGGAATTGCAATCCCATTCCGTTGTACGAGTAGTTTGCTTTCCAGCGCACATGAGCGGAGTAAATTGCTTGACACACCCACGGCCTACTTCTGATACTGTGTCACCCACTGTAAATACAAATGTACATATGTATGTACTGTTACTGGCACAGTGGGAACGGAAACACTTGTCCGGCCCATCGGCACAGAAGAATCGAGAAGTGCTCGGGTCACAGCTGGATGGAATTAATTGCCACGGGACGGAGCACGTGGCGTATACTTGATTTGCATAAGTTCTTGGGAATAGCCCGATTCCGGCAGGGATACTCACAGGCTGACGAAGGGTCCGCGCAGTGCCGGCATGTCCCGTCGCCGATTGAGCGGCGGGGAGAGGGACAGCGAGAGGAAGTCCTGCTGGGCCTTGTCCTCGTCGACGATGCTTGTCGGGGTGCTGTAGATGCGCGTCGTTGGCAGATAGCCAATCTGCTGCAGAAAGTCGTCCCGGTAGGAGAGCTTGGTGGTGGACTGCGACGAGGTCAGCGGCAGCTGCAGCGGCGAGGCGTAGAGCGGCGCCAGCGGAAGTGCAGCGGCCACCGCCGACAGGGAGAGCGGTTGCTGGTGGGCCGGCGAGTAAAGGCCGCCGACGCCCGTGCCATTACCAGTTCCGTGGTGGTGCAGGTGCAGATGGTGCGACGTCGTCGAGGTGGGCGGCGGCGCGTGAAAGTGAGGATAGGGGATTGCGGGCGGGGCTCGCGACAGGTACGGCGGGGTGATGATCTTGTCGTCGAAACTCCGCCGGAAGCTGAAGCCCTTCAGTGAGTGGCTATAGTTGCGGTGCGAGAGTGGGGAGCTCCCCAGGTCGATGCTGGCCGCAGGGCCCAGCATCCCAGCCGTTAGGCTCTGCGTGGTCTTGCCGCTCGCCGTCGCCGTGGCGCTGCCAAGCATGCTCAGGGCTGGCGATGTTCGCAACTGGGGGCTGCCACCGCCTCCGCCACTCGTTGCTGTCGTCGTCGAGAGAGGGGGCGAGATGGCGCTCAGCGTGGAGATGCCGCTGTCACTGCTGCATATGCCGGCCGGCAGGGGGGCAGCGAGTTTAGCGGGGTGTGGGTGGGCGAGATGAGGTGGTGCTTGCCATTGGCGGCGCCGACGAGGCCGGCAATGCCGCTGCTGGGGAGTACGGGAGCCAGGATGGGGGATCTCCTTCGCGTCCAACGTTCGAGTCTCTTCTCCGTCTCCCTCTCTTGCTGCTACTGTTACTGCTACTGCCTAGGAGCAGCTACTTCGAGTCTTTGTCCTCATCGTTGTCCTGCTTCCTTTGTTCCGGGACCTCGGAGTCGATTTCAGTTCCACTTCCACTTCCAGCTTCAGTTTCAGCTTCGTGCGTGTTCCCGTCGAGTGGAGTGGAGGCTGGCTTTGTGTAACATACTTCTGTGCGTAGGAAAATCAATGAAGCCCCGTGTGCCTAAAACATTTTAATGCATTTTAAGCAGCGTTTTTCTCGCTTTGTAACCCAAATTGCGCATGAAAAAATAAAAGCGAAAAAGCCACGCACAAACACACACACACACGCACACACACTGACACCGACACCCACACCCACACGGGCACGGAAACGGGACGCAGACGAGTTGGGGAATTTTTCCACGGCTTGCGTTTAATTTGCCTTTTTCGCCTGCTTTTCGACACCTCTCCGTCCGGCACTCTGCCTGGCACTCTTCGCCAGGTCTCCGTCTGTAATCTAGTTAACAACGGAATTGATTTATCTGCGACAATTATAGGGAACACATTTCACATATTCCACTTTATTGTTTCCTCCCGAATCGAATCTGGCAGGAGCAGCAGCCAGGAAAATTATTCCTCCTTTCTATCTCTCTCTTTCTCGTGTGGCAGGAAATGCGCCGCGCAACAAACTCTCCCGACTGACGGCCCTTCGGCTTCTGACAACTCTGCAGCGAAGTTTCGAGCCGCCTTCCTTCGCCCCCTTTTCTAGGGAGACACGGAGACACAGAGAGAGAGAGAGAAAGCGAAAGAGAAAGCTGTGAAGAGACAGCGCATGTGCTGGCTCGTGGCTGAGTTACTGCCCCAAAACAAAACAAAGTCAGAAAGAGCGAGTGCGAGTAAAAGCTAACTGCATCAGCTGTCAAAAGTTCACCCCCCGCGATGGCGGACGATGAAAGAGGACGACTAGCTTGTCGCCTAGTTTGTTTACCATCCGCCTTCCGGATAACGGTAACAACAGAGCAGAGCAGAAGAGAAACTGCGATTTCTTGTTGAGCTTTGCAGGACGATCGTAAAAGAGTCGTCCTAGGGATACTCTATAAACATAAGGAGTATGCGACAGTTTATGTTTATGAATATTACTCGTACAGAGTATTCCCTTAGATCCAGATTTCCCGCACTTCGAGGATTATATGTAGAACGATGATTTGTCAAAATTTTAATACTTATCCTCTGAAAGCGTTTGTCGAGCTTTTCTTCAAAAAGAGTCGCCTGGAGGATGCCCTTAACCTTTAACCAGGAGAAGTAGAGCATATTCATAGGATTTATATAGTTTATATAGTAAATTTTTATTGATTTCGGCTTCATGGACCGACTCATACCAGAGTATAATTCAAATTTGAAAACAATGTTATTAGGTTTAAATGTAGTTTACTTGTATTTTTTGTATTGTTTTTGCTTTTGACTTGTACGAACAATAAATACACACGCAAATCCGTAAAATGTAATTATAATTAATTGAATTTCATATATGTATGCATGTTATACTATGTATAGACCAGAAGACCCCCCCCATCGATCCCTTTTTGGAGGTCGGCACGGAGCCTGGCCTGGATCGAAGGAGTTTTGGCGATCCGTGCGATTGCTGGGGCTACTTGCTCTGACTCCGCCATAATAAAATTGATATCAAGGGGTTAGAATAAAGGGGGTTACCACATATAGTATATAAAATTTAATTCTTGCTGGACTAATCGCATTCATTTACATTTAAAAGCGGTTTAACAACAAAAACGAAAAAAAAAAACACGAGGAATTGTAATTCAATTTGGAAAGAATATAGAATACATACATATGTGCAATACTTTTGGGGGGTTACAATTTAACTTTTGATTACTCGTATTTAATATATATATATACATATATATATACATATATATGTATAAAGAGGGGGGACTATTATTATAGTGTATATATTCCGTTAAGTTTCGCCTTTCATCGTCTTCTCCTCATCATCTTCCTCCTCTGTTTGTCTGGTGTATGATGCTTAATTGTTTAACTTGACTTATTTACATTTGCATTTGGATCGGGTCGGATCGGATCGAAACGGATCGGAGCAATCTACTTGACTCGCCGCCGCTCACCGCTAACCGCTCGACAGTTGCAATAGGTTATATTTTTGCTGCTTTACATAAGTTAATTCATTAACAATTTGGTGCGAAACAGAAACAATCGGTGAAGAGGGGAAACTTCAGAACAATTTAGCTAAACGGAGGCTAGGCAACGACACAAATGCAAACTAATATACATATATCATATACAAACATATATATATATATAATTACAGGTGCCTCCTTCCACAAGTTGAATTCTTTCGACTCGACTCGGCTCGGTTATAACACGCTATTCACGGAGCTACGCGGGAAGGAGAGCGATCCGCATTCCACTCCCTAAGCAAATATCTAGATACATATTTCATAGATCTGATTTGATTGGTTGGTTAACTATCGGCATACAATTGAATCAAAATACTCGTACTCTATATAGTATGTATATTATTGGTGCGCTCTCAATTCGAGTTGTATGTTATGTAGATATATATGTATATGTATATCTATGCGTACACGGGTACAGACCTGGGGGTCTGGCCTGAACAATGGAAATGATGAAACGGTTACACGAAATATGGACCAAAATCAACCCTGACTGGCATCGGCATCTGCATTTGCATTAATTGGAAGCTGGCAGCGCCGCCTCAAAGTAAGATTATTATTTAAAATTAGAGTTAAGTGCTACAGCTTACAGTAATACATAAGTTATATGTTTTCTCGTTTCAACATAACGCGCACTCATCTTAAAAACAATACTAATAGTTATCAAATAAATCAGCTTTTGCTCTGCTCAACTTATCTTCTGTTTATGTTTCTGATTGTGTTTATGTGTATGTGTATATATCTGAAACGTACGCATGCACAAGGGGCTTGGGCTCGCCTAATATTTTTGATTAACCATATCTAGAGGTGGAGAGAGAGAGAGAGAGAAAGAATAGAGTAGAGTGATAAGTGATGACAAAATAAAATTCCACATGTTGCATAACAATCGAATCGAACAAAATGTAAACATAATTCCGAATAAACTTTACAGCAGATCATGGCAGTGTCTTTCTTTTTGAAAATTTATTTAATGGCAAGACAGAGAGCCAGACAGAGAGAGACAGTTGGTAATTCAATTAAAACAAAAACTTGCAAATGCTTGAAAGGTCGTTTAGGAGCTGTGACTGTGAGACTGTGAGTGCCGCAGACCTGAGGAACGGAAGGATATGGCGATCATCAGTCAAAGCATAAATCATAAATCGTTCAGGCAATGTTTCAAACTAAAAGTTGTACATGTACACAAGAGTATCTGTGTTGATCCGTCCCATGACCGGCTGGACGTGTTGGTATGGCTTGGCAGAGACTTTACATACATGGGAGAGTGTTTAAAAATATACTATTCGCGGCCTCTTCGAGTACACGGGAGCTTAACTGCTAGAGAGGTGTTATGTACGAGTATGTTAGCGGGGCGCTGCGCTGCCTGGGATATTTCGAGAGTTAACAGAGTTTCGGTTTCAGTTTCGGTTCAGAACGAGACCGGAGGTTACAATATTTGTTCGAGTTACGTTACGCACATTTAACAAGTTCGATGGTCAAAGACGCTTTGGGGATAAGTTTTTATGCCACTCCCTCTTCGGGGGCTGACCGACCGACCGACCGAATGCTGGCTGGCTCGACTCTTTATATACCTGGCGTGTATGTGGTCTGCTCTGTGGTGTTCAGCGACGTGTTCTCGTTGGCCGCCACGGGGGCACCCGTGAATGGATTAACACCCACAGCTGCTCCACTTGGCGGTGGCATGGCGAAGACGGGCTGTCCTCCGGGCTGCTCGCGTGGCTGCGAGGTGACGGGGCCTCCACCAGCACCAAGATTCACGTCATCCAGATCAACGTCCTCCTGCGGGGGCACACAACAACGGGCAAATAGTTAGAAATACTCAGGCAATTGCAACACTAGTCTCGAGAGTCTCGTGTGTGTGTGTGTGTTTTAGTAGTTATTGTTAGTAGAGTGTGTGATCGGAATGGTTCCTTCGGCAATGTTTAGTCAAAAACTGTTGAAAGTAAGCGTTATACAGAGCGGTCTACAAGCATTAAATTACATTTATGTGTGTTACTTTGTAAGAGGAAAGCTATAAGCCAAATACAAACTACGAAATCAAAATTGGCCAGGCAAGAAGGGCGGTGGTTGTTGGAAAATCATAAGACATTTACCCAAGCATTTACATCATAATGAAGCGATTGAACCCGCTCCCACAGAACATTTTGCCCTTCATTTCGTCTTCTTCGATTTCTTCTTCTTTTTCAATGGGCTAATTTTGGCAACTTAACAAGATTACGGGACAGCTAATTTCGTTCATAACACAAAAATTCGGATTGGGTTCGAGCTCGAAATTTGATTTGAATTTTGATTTTGTCTGGTTAGTTTTACAGTAGTTAAGTAGTTGCTTGGTTAGAGAGAGAGAGAGAGGACTTGTGGCTGCTCTGGTCTCATGCGGTACTCGCGCCGGTATCATTCTCGATTTCGATTCGCATACTTACAAGACGTGGCTGCTGTCCCAGGTGCGGTGGCAGATCACTGGCCTCTCGATTGCCATCGGGGCGCTATCGGAGCGAATGAGGAGCCGTTTGTGTGTGGAGGTGGTTGGTTGGTTGGTTGGTTGGTTGGTTGGTTGGTGGTGGTGGTGGTGGTGGTGGGTAGAGTTGTAAGGTGGATTGATGAGTCGATCGAAGAGTTTTGAGAAAAAAAGTTAAACAAAAATAGAAACGTAAATCGTATCGTCGGCTTCTTCTCTTGCTTGCGTTAGAACAAACAAACAAAGAATAAGGCTGAATAAAATGCAGTGCACGAATGCAAATGAAAACCAATTCAAAAGGCTGAATGCGTAATGGGTCACGTACAAAAACAAGAAAAACAATCGTGGATCAAATCAAAACTCGTCTGGAAATTTGATAATAATCCCCAGACTGAATATCGCAGGAAACCCGATTATGTGTTATTTGTCGTCAAGAGATACATACATATATATACACATATCAATATTTATACATATCTCTCTTAATAGAGAGAGAGAGAGACAGATAGAGAGTGAGTGACGTTGGAAGCATTTGATGATTTTCGTGAAGTTCATGTTATAGAAATAAATACATAATCAATATCGAATTTTGTATATACGAAATATTTGGGAAACTTAAACTGAATGATCGAATCACTTGTGGGGGTGGGTGGTTAGTCGTGTTTACCTTTGGCCTCCCAGCTCTGCTCTGAATGCTTACCCCGGATTATGGATTACGGAATACTGAATAGTGAATACTGAATACGAAACCAAAACCAATACTTACCCCGAACGAAAAACTAAGAACAGATCAGTGCAACATTCGTACAAGAAGCAAAGCGAACCGAACAAACATCTTGCATACTATACTGCATGTATTTGTACGAGATAGAGGACGTGTCAAGCAATCTGATAGGTCTGATAAGTAAATAATATGCACTAAATAATGGTAAGCGTTTATTGATCGGGTTAAGCTACTAGCTGGTAAGCGTTAGAGTGTTTGATGGATGGTCGTCGCTCGCCTTAGGGAAACGTTTTTGACTAAACATTTGCTTCTCAAACGGAACTACTGGTAATGCTGGTAATGCTATATGGCCTCACAAAAATCATCAAAATGTGTGTGTCTGTGTATGTGTGTGTGTTCGGGGTTCAATTTGGGTGATATTACAGTGTGGGGGATGGAGGCATGCGTTAGTAGATAGATTTAGTATTTAAGACTTGCACCAGATTGATTTTCTTGCTTTTTTTGTTTGTCGTTTCTTAACTAAATCAAAATGGGTTCAGTTAGTAGCGGGCGGAGTTGGAGTTGGACTTGGACTCGGGGACAGGGTGTTGGCTGGGCCAATTCAAACATCACTCACATTCAGATGTGCATACTGGTCGTGCGATTCGTTGACCGGCGGCTTGAACTTGCCGCAGCAGAAGTTGCAACAGCAGCAGCAGCAACAACAGCAGCAGCAGCCGGTGACCACTGCACAGCAGATAAACAAGGCCTGCAATGGAAAAAGAAAACATTATACAGATGATGAATGGCACATATCACACATATATGTACGTATACGTATCGTATATGTATGCAAGTGTCACCGCACTGACCTTCACCGCCGGCGATGTGACCACAAAGTATGCATTCACATTCTCCTCGCCGAACTGCTCGGCTATATACAGTCCCAGGGAGCCATAGTTGTCGTAGATATTGCGTTTGGTCTGATCGCTCAGTATCGAGTGCGCCCTGTTCACCTCCTTGAACTGAAATTCAGAAAAACACAGCAAGGATTAGGACACACTTCCCATCATCGCCGTTCTATGTAACACAATCGCTTTACCTTATCGGAAGCATCGACGTTGTCGGGGTTCTTGTCAGGATGGTATTTGAGTGCCAGCTTACGGTAAGTCTTCTTGATATCGTCTCCGGTGGCAGTCTTCGGAAGTCCCAGGATCTCGTACAGCGAGTCCCCCGATGTGCTATATAGAGAAAGTAGAAAATCATTATGAGTCGCTGTTCAAAGTTTTCCCTTTCTCTCTCTCTCTGCAAAACCTTGCGAACCTTGGAATTCGCTTTTGATAACAAACCGGGTTAGATAACAGTTCCTTACGATTAAGTACGGAAAGCATCTTTAGCGGGGGAATACTGTGTGGTTGGAGTTCGGGGTCTGGCGATAAGAAGCCAGCTCAGACCGTTCCCGTGATGAGTCAGTGCCTATTTCACAGCAACAGTTAGGTACGGAGTGGCACGCGATAGCCCCTGGAGGCGCCTGCGCCCCTACTCTGGAATCGAGCGGTCTGTCCCTGTCGGATGCGTAACCACGGGCCTGTCGGAAGCAGATGGCATTGACAGCACTAGAAAAGCAGCTGCGGTAGCAGCGTCACCTAAGCAGAGGTCGCGTGCAGCATAGATTGCACCCCCTCTCTCTGCCTGTTTCTGCCAAATGCACTTTGTATGGATTTTCTTGAACAGGTTGGCAGGGCGTAGCTATTTATAAGCCCACCCAGCGAAGGGGGTACGGCTGGGGCTGGGGCTGGGTCTAGCCGTTCTTATGTTATGTCTGCAAGCAGGGGAAGGAAAATCTACAAGCTGATAAGCGACGAGCGTTGGGTAGACAGAAGCAGCTACGCAACGAAGCCAAAATGCTCTTCTCTTGAAGGGGATGATGACAATGATGATGGTGATTAGGACTCGAGCGGATGAGATATTCAGGGTCATTTTTGGGTGGTGGGCTTTAATTGTGGGGAGGCGATTCAGGGCCAAGGACAACGGCAGTCGTCACGAAGGCGCAGTGCAAATTCAGATTCTCTTTCGCCTTGAAAAAGTCACAGCCGTTCAGAATTGGGCCAAATGGAGGTGGCCGTCAGAATTACTCATTGGACATCGAATTGTGAGCGAGCGAGTGAGAGAGCAAGCGGTTACTGCTAAACAGCTAAAACGGCTATAAAAACGCTCCCATAGATAACAGGTACTCTTTCCGTGCATGTGTTCGTGCGGGTGGATCGCACTTGTTGTTATCGCCCATCAAGCATTTGCATCATGTTTTAGTCCAATTTAGTGTTGAACGAAATATTTATTAAATCTCATTCAGCCGAATGGAGGGAGTGGGCACAGACAATCAATGCGAAATTGCAGCAGGCCAGAAAATCCTTGGCCTTGCTCAGGACGAAACCGTTTGTCTTGCAGATGCAGCAGCGGCAGCTGTCACACTGTGTCTTGCGCTCTCTCTCTCTCCCTCTTTCTCTCTTTCGTATTTCTCCCCCTCCACCGCTTGTCCTGATCCTGCTCCTTGTTTATCCCGGGACGGGACACATATCCATAGGAATTCCATACGCCGTACAACTTCTGCCGCGAAAAATCAATTTAACGCCGCCTGCGCTGCCGCAGTCTGCGCGCAGCTGCTAGTCACACACACTCACACACAATGCTAGTGTGTACTCTACCGATGTTCTGAGTATGTGTGTGTGTGTGTGCGCGCAGCAGAAGAAAAAAGAAGGAATGGCACGAACAGAGGGGGGATATTTCGCAGAACTTGCGAATTATTTTTACTTACGAGAGTTTTCTCTTGTCCATGCCTCCGCCGCTCATTTTGCTGCTTGCGATGTCACTGTGTCTCGGGATCAATCTATTTAGCACTTTTTACAGTTGCTAACACACGCCCTGGGCTGCCGAAACTCTCCAACTCTCTTCTCCGTTTATGCTTTCTAATGCAGTAGTTGCCGTCTCCGTTGCCGTTTGCCTCGTTTCTTCACTATTTTTTTTTTACAATGAATTCTTACTAGGGATGTCAGGTATTGACATATCAATATATCGATATTAATTTTTTGTTGGTGATATAATTGCAGGTGATATTTTTTTGTTCTGACAAAAAAATATTATTTGGCCGGATATATTTTCGGAACTTATTTTCAGAAGCTCTGACTATATTTTCCTGTTTCTTGACGTTGCTAGGTCAGATTACTAACCATACTGAATGGTGATCAGATATACCGACTTTTGATTATGCTCATCGATTTACACAAAATCGTCGGTATTTTTGTGCGATAAGCGCAACACATTGGGTTTTGAAAATAACAATGTTATAACAGTTATTTAACTGCCACTTTTTTGTTACCAATTTCGAATACAAGAATGTATAATACATACATATATGTCCAGAGTGGTCCTTAATCCCTGTCGCATTTTTAAGGCTAAATCCAAAACTAGCAGACTTTCAGGACGATTTGATGTCCCGAGATCCCTTTCAATTTTCCTCAAACTTGTCATGAGTGAAAAATTATAGAGATATAGAGAAGAAACACGTCCGCTAGCTATGTTCTAATGTCAATTCATTCATCCCATTTATCCTCTTCACACCTAACGACTTATTTGATAAGAATTATAAGATATTTTATCATCTCACATTTTTATTTACGCGTATCTTTTTTATTTATTTCACGAGAAAGAGTGAGAGGGAATGAGTAAGCGCGTGGAAGGCGTAGGCATGGCAAATTGATTTGTTCACTCTGTCTATATTAACAGTCTATAATAATAATTGTATTCGGCAATCTGGTAGATATGGTAAATTTCTATGTGTCTGCGTTTTCGGTTTTCTCGAATCTTCAAAATTGTGGATGACACGTACACATATATATGCGTAATTTTGAATTCACTAAAAAATGTAGGATCGTACGATTTAAAAATGAACTTTCGCTCGTTTCAACTTTACAAATTCTGGGATGGTAAAAAGATCAGGGAGCAAATAAGGAGAACTTGTGCAATGTGAGACCAACGACAGCTAAAAACATAATTCGAAATTTCTTTGTAATGGAAAACCTAAAAAAAAAAAGCTTATAAATTGAGAGTCAGTAAAAATTGGAATCGAAAAGAAGGATTTGGACCGTTCAGTAACACGGAGGCTGACAAAGTTGTTTCTGCTTAAGAGAAATCACAAATCAGAAAATGATAAGTTGTACGCGAAAAGAATAATAATAAAAAAGCAATGTGGTATCATAGTACGAAATCTATTATATTTTTCCCAATAGCCTCTATATGATGGACTAATTTTTCATGTTTTCCAGACTAATATCTTTTCCGCTACATGGACCGACCTCTTTCCTTACCGGATCTGAATCCAGTGGACTTCTGCCAAAAAAACATGATTTAAAGCAATTTAACCGTCAATTAAAGAAAATTGGCGACAAAATTCACGTTGAAGTTGTGTTTTATCATTCGGATTCGGAATATTCGGATTAAGAATATATGTTTATATTCCACCACTAAACTAATGTATCCCTATACTCTTTGAGTATCAGGTAAAAAGTCGCAAAATCACAAAATCGCTGTTTTTTTTAGAGATTTTAGAGGCATATTGAATAACACAAGTTCAAATGTTTGTCGAAGCTCGAAAATGTTTAATTTTCGCTTGTGTGACCAACTCAAAAGAGCCCAAAAATGAGTAACGCAACGCCCAACGGTTTTTGGTATTTATGCCTTGAGAGATACGGTCCCGCTGCGAGGCACTTTTCAAAAACCGTTGACGACAGGCGGTCGCGAGTTTCAAAACGCGGGAGTTTCAACGCGCGAAAAGTTGTTGGATTCGGCCACTGGAGCGAGCACAATGAAAAGCAAATAAGGCGGCGCGTGTCGAGTGTTTATAATACAATTGATTACATCAAAACCCGTCGCCAGAGTAGCATTTAAAAAAACTCTTGCATGCCCAACATCTGCTGCCTCCGGATGCCGTGGCGCCTGCAAATTGTGCCGCGATTTTAGCAACAACAGGTGTCAGACGATGGAAAATCTGCCAGCGACTCGGTAGGTGGATCCGGCTAAAAGTGTGGAGATCAGTGTGTTTATAGAGTGATATAGGCTCGCACTATTAGCATTTGCACCCCCTGTCAGCCCGACCCCTACACAGTCAGTCAGTGACGAAGTGTGCGCGTGAAGAAATTGAATTAAGTTGGCCATCGTCCGAAATCGAAATCTGTGTCAGAAATGTGGCACTAATAAATTATCGCACACCACACTCGCACTTGCCGCACTTAAAAAGTGTTTCATTAATTCAGAAATTGCAAATGAAAAAGAGAATATCTAGTTTTTTTTTTTTTTTTTTTTGAATTTGTGACTTTGAACGTGACCAAATTTTGTAAGCAACAGCCCCGCTGCCGCATAGAATAACAGTTAAGGTATTAGTATTACAGCTATTAAGAAGAACAAGATGGAATGCCGTAGGCAGGAGGTACCGGGAGTAGGAGCCCTTCTAACACACACGCGCGGGAAAACAAGCCTATAAATAACGGTCTTCAATATTATAAAATCCATATGCACTCCAATTAGCATCGCAGCGCAAATGAAGTGTGAGAGAGTGAGTACAACAGCCAGCGCTTCCTCCTCTGCAGAGCTCTGCAGAGCAGCCTTTCTCTTTAACACACACTCAACATATATGAACAACTGCATATGAATGATGAGTGTGCATGTGTGCGTATGACAGTTCTTACGCAATTGAAAAATTTAAGCAAATTTCGCATGCAGTGGGAAAATACTCGTAATTGATAAAAGCCATAAAAACAACAATACAGTTACAGATACCCCCAGATACCCCCCTGTAAACCCAAAATGCTGCCGCAGGCCAAACGGCAAACAATTGCATTGCATTGTGGCGCACAGTGCAATTTTTCCACAACTTATTTAAATATTTCGGTTTGAGCGCAAACCCCAAAATGAGTCAGTCGCGTGGCGTTGCTGCAGTCAAAGCTTTGTGTTGCAGAACCACTGCATGCCAGCGCGTACTTCTGTGGCGACAGAGGCTGCGCCACGCTGCGCTGTCATAAGCATGCTGCTGTCAAATTGTGATCGTCTGAGTGGGGGAGTGGGTGAGCGGGGGGCGCGCTGCGCTGTCTGTCATTGGCCCACTCGTCTAGTGGCGCTGCTGCTGCTGCTGCTATTGCTTTTCCCAGCTCTGAATTCGCAGTCGGCGTCGCTGCCTCTACCTCTACCTCTACCTCTGGCTCTGCCTCTGCCTCTCTGTCACTGACCACAGTCAACGGCATATCGACAGCCGACAGTCGTTGTCTCTTTCTGTCTGCATGTGCAGTGCGGGTGTGTGTATGTGTGTTTGCGTGCGGCTTTTTGGAATTGCATTTAACTCGAATGAAAATGCAAAAAAAACAGCAAAAAAATAAAAAGATTAATGATTGATGTCCGTGGCCAGCATACCCATTATGCATTAGCCATTGGCCATTGGCCTCAGGCAGCGCCAGATCTGTCCGGTTCGGATCTCTGGAACGTTCTTGGCCCGCACTTTGAACATCATCCCTCCCATCTTATCATGAGAATTTAAATAACTAAATACCCCCACAATATACACATGTACATACGAGTGTATAAAAGTAATGCTGCTGATTACACGCAAAACGGGGCCAAGAGATTATGCGTGGAGAGTGGCATGGCACCACAAATTACCCGCAAAACTGATGTTCACTCGCACCTGTGGTGCGGTTGCGGGGGTCGCTCTATCCGCGGGGTCTATCACTCGCAGAACATGCAAATTTAATTAAACCAGTATGTGCAGTGTACATAGATGGCTTTTCAATCGGCTCTCCCAGTTGGACAAACCTTCGCTTATCACTTGAGGCAGCTCCAAATGCAAAGCACTTTCCATGGGCACCACCCCCCCCCCCGGGGGGCGCTATGTGGGTGTGCCACGTGTGTGCTGTGTGTGTGTGTGTGCTCGACATATGTTACACTCTGCCTGTCGTCGCTTATCAACGCTTACAGCAACAGCAGCAGAACAATGGGCCACCACCACAACCACGTTGAGTTGGCGACAAAGAGCTGCGGCCTCACCCACAGTTGGCACCGTTTTCGGGGGCTTGGTCGGGGTGGGGTTTTCGCCTGGGGGCGGGGCGGGCACCGTTCAAATGGCATCCCATAAAAACGTTGTACAAAAATTAACATAGCCATAAAAGCCAAATTTGCCGGGCGGGTCTAGGGAGGCGAGGGGGTGGTAAGGGGCAGTGTAATAACCTACCTTTGGGTACGTTTAAAATGTACGTGTAAATGCCTATGTATGGGTGTTTGTGTCCGTGTGCGGGTCTCAAAGGAACTTTAATTGCCAGAGACAGGGAGAGGGAGAGAGATGACTTATCAATTGGAACTGGCCAAATTCAAACGCATTCCCAGACTCATTTACATTAACATTACAAAAAGAAAAGCAAATTGAAAGAGAGAAAGAGAAAGAGCGGCACAAAGGGAAATGAAAGTGAGAAGAAAAGTTCCTGGTTTAAAAACCGAATCTTGAATACCCCGCAGAAGCAATCGCAATCAAACGAAATCAAAATCTGATCAAATTTGGCTTAAAGGACATGGAAGCAGGCAGATTGATTGATAAATCATGCTACCCGTTTCAAGGGTATAATCAAATTGTTGCGACTTAATTTGTGTTACACATTCCGTAATGGAAATATTTGATGCGCTCCACGAGCGTGTGTGTGACGCAAGGGGAGAAATGGGGAGAGGCGAACGGGGGAGCACAAAAAAAGAAATAGAAAACAGCCAACAGCCAAGAGACCAACATTGTCCTGGCTCTGTGGTTCCAGGTCCAGGCCCAGGACAGGCACGAGGAGGGCACAGGGGAAAGCGGAGCTGGGGTCAATGGCTAATGGCCCACCTACAGGCCCATTATTGGCGACCCATGGAGTGGGGCTGGGCTGTGGGCTCCTGTTTTATGGACTGGCCTGACATTTAATGCCCAGCATCTGAGGCCGAATCCGAGATTCAAGCAGTGGCGCACGGGTGGAGGCCAAGTGCTAAATCACAGCGAAGACGCCTTGCGGTGGGTTTAATGCCCGCTTAACCCACTTTGCTGTGCAACTTTAAAGCTGCTCCTCAACATCAGAGGAGCTGCGCCGGAAGAGAGCTGATTGGGACACAACCTTTGTCCGCTAATGAAGCCCCAACGAGCGGTGGGAAAACTTTTCACTCAATAAGAAAGTTCTAGTCCTGCTTTTGCTTGCCTGCTTTTGGGCGCTCGCTATCGCGGAGCGTTATCATCATTGACTGACGGCTAATTAGCCAATTGTCTGATATCCAGCAAGGCGATGGCTCATAAAGTGGGTGCAAGGGTGCACGTGTTGTAGCAGAACCAGGAAATGGAATGGATCTGCGGGTGGGAGGGCGGCGTACGTGAGCGCACTGCACGACAGAACAGAACAGAATTGGGATTGGCTTTCTTGCTGCTGCAAATTGTTTTCGCCACAAAGTTTGGCTCAGCGGTTGCAAGCAGGGGCAAGCAGGGGCAAGCAGGGGCAAGCAGGGGCAAGCAGGGGCAAGCAGGGGCAAGCAGGGGAAAGCATGGGCAAGCAGGGGATGCTGCCGACATTGCCCGAAAGATAAACGTAAGTACAGCGCATTTAAATGCAATTTGTGACAGTTTTCCTTTCGCGCGACTTTCAGTTGACACGCACACAGCGGGCGGGCCCTGGAGGAGCAGGAGGAGGCGTGGCAGCATGCAGCGACCCGCATTGCATGAAAGTCATGGCATGCTCGGCACGAAGGAATTTCTCCATAATACAGAGCAGAGATGCACAGTATGCGCAACAATCCAGCAACAAATATATGTAGCATGGTCTGGTCTGGGCTGGTCGTGAGCGTGGAGGAGGAGCGTGACACGATAGCTTTGAATAATTGAGTTTATCCTGTGACATTACTCACGACTCGTGTACGGCGTACCCCCAGAATCCTTCTTAGATTGCAGGATAGGAACAACTTTGCGTACGCTCAAAGGAGCGGATCCGATTGCCGATAAAGTTTGCGGGGAAAAGTTGAGAACTTCTCTGACGAGTATCTCAGCTGAAGATGAGGGTAGCGCCCCACTCATCCTGGCCGAGGACGTGCGTCGTAAGGTATGAGGAGGAGCGAGAGGGTAGGCCTTTCAAATTGATTTTAAAATAATGAATGAGCCAAACGCCTGAGGCACATCAATTCTGGCAGTTGTCGCTCCAAACAGGGCTCCCTCCTCCCCCCTCCCGCCCCTCGGGGGAGCATAGGGCTGCAATGACTAATGACAGGGCCTGTCTGCCCCTTTGTTTCCTCCGACGCTTTGGGCTTGGGCTTTCTTTATTGGGTTTGGGTTCGGGTCTGTTGTTCACAAGAAGCTGATGTGGTAGGCTCCTCTGGCGAAGGGCTGCGAGCTGCGCGTCTCCAGGAAATAGATTCCGGGGGTGGGCTCCCTTTGGCTCCTTTGTCCCATCTTGAGGGACATCCAGCGGCAGCTTTCGACGCCCATTGTCTCCACAGAGCTGCAGAGGGCGCTGACAAAGTCGTTCTCCGGGGACCACATCTCTGCGAGCAACTCGAAGGATCGCTCATGCGAGCAGGAGTCATCAACACAGCCTGGCTGCGTCTCTCCCCCATTGGGGTAGTAGTCCACATGACCGAGACGCTCCAAGGAGCCCAGGCCGCCGCCATTTGTGTGCAGAACCTCCACGAACTGGGCATCGGTGGGGGACAGCAGATGCTCCAGGGAGCCCTCAGTGGGATCCAGGGCTGTGAGGTGGGGGAATCGCTGGCCCAGATCGCTCTGCACTTGGGCAGCCACAGCACCCGCCAGGTGGGCACCTTCCGCGAAGCCCACCAGCAGAATCTGCGCCAGCGGCACATCAAAGTTGCGGCTCAGCAGCCCGATCAAATGGCTGACGCTCTCGGCGATGGCAGTCTCGTCACTGGTCTCCGCCAGATCCACGGTGATTACGTTGCACTCGCGCTGCCTCAGTTGGGCGGCCACCACCGCCGAGTGCTCCGGCGAGGAGCTGTTGCCCAGCCAGCGGGGAATGGATATTCTGAAAGCGAGAGAGAGGCCTCGGTTCAGAGAGGATCTGAGCCCCTTTGGATGACTCACACAACGGGATGGGCGGCGTAGAAAGAGCTGCGCACCAGCGACTCCACCTCCGGTTGCAGGGTCTGCGGACTCTCCTGGATGCGGCGCGTGTAGAGGAGGAAGCCGGTCTCTCCATTGGCTGAAGAACGGCGTGAAGATTTCATTACTGGCGACCTTGGATCCTGACCAGCTCGCTCACCTGTGGCCGCTGAGCCAAGAGCTAGGGCTAGCAGTAGAAACGCTCTCGTCTGCATTCTGTAATCGACTGATCGGGCGAGAAGGAGACCCTTCATTCTCAGGCATTCCACGGCACAAATAGCAGTTATGCTCGATAAGATTGCGGTACGGTACCGTGCCGCACCGTTTTATGGCCATTGATATCTAGTGATAAGCGCGGGTTCCACCAGCCCATCGATCGTCGTAGTAGCAATCGACGATCGATTATGGAATGAATGACTTCAGCCATCCACTTGGCCACTGATTTTCACACGTTCCCCCGGTTCCTCCGGCTCCTCCTCCGCTTCGTTTTTACGTTCGTATTTCTCGCACGCGAAAATGGTTGTTTATGGCACTTGTAGATTGGCCGATTAATCAGCTGCAGCTGCAGCGATGCATAGCAAGTGTCAGTCCCCAGTTCCCCAATCCAGTTGCAGTTGCAGTTGCATTTGCATAGAGAATAGAGCATGGGGCATGGGGCATGGGGGACGGCTAACAAATTGCACTTAATTGCCTGACAGCTCCAACTTCCAGTCAAGAGTCGAGCGACGTTGGCATTCCGCTTGCCACATCTCCCCCACCCTCCTGCCACCATCAATGTCAGATGGCGAAACAATGAAACATCTGCCTGCCACTGCCACTGCCACACTTTGGCCCTGCCTTTGAGCTGACAAATTAAACTGCTCGGAGTGCTGCTGCAGTCACGTGCTTGATTAGGCCAGCGGCTGGCTGCCAGACCAAAATGCAGATCCCTCTGCTGATGTGACCTCGTGTGCATAGAGCATAGGGCATCCTTGGTCCTGCTTCTGGCTGAACTGGAGCGGAAAGAAGAACGTTTGCTTGCACTGCAGACTGCGGATAAATTGCTTGCGAAATTGTTGTGTCAAGTGCAGGCGGAGAGGACTCCATGTGGCACAACAATTAACCAGAGATCCAAGAACTCTTCTCGCCGGCTCAATGGGCACGTCACGAGCTTACGCTAGATTTATGACCAAAGCGGGCGTTATTAAACGCTGCCAGCGCCAACGGAGGAGGCCCATTCATAACAGGACAGAGTAAGAGTAGTGGGAGGAGCAGGAGGATTGTACTAAGCCACTTGTATTAGCATAAACGGAGCAGGATGACGGCACGCAGCTCGTGTAATAAGCCAAGTGGAGGACGAGCCACGAGACGCATCCTCGCACCGCAGTTGGGGTCAAAGTAGAATGAAAGGAAAGTCAATATGCCAGGACAGCTAACTTTCAAGTGGTTTCAGGATGAGGCGACTCCAAGGGGTACGAGTAGCTGCTGCTAGAGTCAATATAATAAATTACTGCAAGAAGTTGCAAAGGTTCTGTTCTGCCAATACTCGTATCGACTCGAGCAGCCCTCGCAGCCACCCCCACTGATGTGGGTTTCACACAATGGGGCGAGGGAGAGTGCCAAAAGGGCGTGCGAAAGAAGCAATCAGCCAAGAAGACGGAGTGGGAGTGGGAGTGGGGGGTGGGGAGGTAAGTGCTGGGGCCAGACAAAAGGCAAACAAAGACGCTTCCAGGGGGCAGGAGGAGAGTTGCTGTCTATCAGCAAGCTGCCATGCAGCATCCCTGCGAAAATCACACTTGATGCGTCGCCATTTCTCATAAAAATTTCATTACATTGCCAGAAATGTGTGGCAGTTTAATATCAGCAGAGGTTGCCCCACATTACTGTGCTTGAATGCATCAAGTTAAATACACCTCCTGCCCCATAAAGAAGCAAACATGCTTGATACTCGCACATGGCTATCCCAGGATATAGCTCTAAGAACTTCAGCACTTCAACAGGACTCATATGACATTTGCTTCATACACTTCAAGATATACATAGGTCATAGCAGACATACAAAGTTCCCTACTGGGAAGAAGCCATCATATATCATGGGTTTTTACTAGTAAATAGTGAAATTCCCGTAAAATTATAACCTCTTATTATTAGCTCTTTGCATTGAAAACGAGTGGCAAAGCTGTGAGACGCGGCAAGGGCCGCGGATCTACTAATAAACTTAAAGTGTGGAATACGAACATTATTAACTGTATTCCGACTGTTTTCTGACTGTTGCATCTCCATCCCACTGCTTGAACTGTGGCTCCTGGCACTTACTTCCGCAGGAGGCTTTCCAGGCTTCCTCAACTAAGCCCCATCTTGGCTCTGCAAAAACAATTGTGGCTATCAGAGGGATCTTTAGGCGTCATTAGGGCAGCCATCTTTGATTAAGCCCCCGCTAAAGTTAGTACGTGTTTGTGTGGGTGTGCCAGCGCATAAATCAGAGGCAGTCCTGCATGACCGTGCGTGCGACCATGTCCTTGGCCGTATGCTGCTACAGGACTCGAGCATAAACGACTTTGTGATTAAAGAGCTCTTATTTACTGTGCTACACAGAAAACAGGAAACAGGCAACGAGGGACACAGCGAGGAGTGAGGAGAGCTGGCCAAGGCGAGAACGTAATTAACAAGGAGTAGAAAGAAACGAGCGGAGGGGGACAGGACATGCAAAATGAACGAAAATGTTGCATCTTCATAGAGAAACAGTTGCTGCCAAGGACACTGCCACTGACACTGCCACAACAGAAGGAAGCTGCCCTCATCAGCGAAGCGAACCGATTCCATTTGAATTAAGCGCCACCCAGAGAGGAGCAGCTCCCCCGCGTAATGTACACGCCCCCCGGCCCTGCTCCACATGGTAACCACCACTCCAGACCGCTGCTCTCGCTGCCACTGGCACTGCTGCTCCTCCTCCTGGTCTGTCTCCTGCCGGCCAATGGGGAAGTGTTTACTTTGGGCTACCTCACGGGATCACAGCGACGGCCGGGCAACCTGGACTACCATCGACCCGGTCTCACCATCTCCGGCGCCATCTCGCTGGCCGTGGAGCAGGTCAACGCGGGCAGACTGGGCGCCCTCGGCCACTCGCTGGAGTTTGTCGTGGCCGAGACCTTTGGCGATGAGGTGGCCAGCATACGGCAGACGGCGGTGCTGGACGCAGCAGGTGGCCGCCTACATTGGGCCGCAGGAGACGTGCGTGCACGAGGGGCGCATGGCGGCCGCCTTCAACCTCCCGATGATATCCTACGTGAGTAACACTTGGACACTGCCCACCCAGCAGCCAGTGCTCAATCCTGTGCTCCATCCCCCCCACAGTACTGCACCCATCGCGATCCCTCGAACAAGGGGGACTTTCCGACGTTCGCTAGGACCCGGCCGCCGGACACGCAGATCTCGAAGTCGGTGGTGGCCCTGCTGCTGGCCTTCAACTGGACGCAGGTGAGCTTCCTCTACCTGGACGACGCCAGCGGCCAGTACCAGCCCGTGGCGGAGACCATCCTGAGCACGCTGAGTGCGGCCGGCGTTAGCATTCGGGATGTCCGCACCTGGAACACCATATACCATCACGGATTCATGGCCAATCCCTTTGAGGCGCTCGTAGAGCAGACCCATGTCAATACGCGCAGTGAGTAGGGGACTCTCCATCTTCAGTAATCTGTTTTTAATCCTAATCCATGTCCGGAATCCCTTCCCTCTCCAAAGTCTACCTCATTTTGGGGCACTACTACGAACACGTCGGCCTAATGGTCTCGCTCCAGAGGCGGGGACTGCTCTCCGCAGGCGATTACTTCGTGGTGGGCATCGACATCGAGCAGTACGAGCCGGCCAAGCCCGAGAAGTATCTGCGCGGCCTGCTGCTGGAGGAGGTGGAGCCGCTGGCCGTGCAAGCGTTCCAGTCCTATCTGGGCATCGTGCCCACAGCGCCCGTCTCCTTTGCCACGTTCGCCCAAGAGGTTGGTGTCTCGGTGGTTTCGGCGGGCAATGACAGGCCCTGACAGTGATGTGATTGATGCGTTGCATCCGCTCTGATCTCATCTCATAATTGTCGGCACTTTCGCCACATTGAGCACACACACACACGCACACATTCTGACCCGACCCTCATTTCGTCTTTCTGCCTGTTTGTAGGTCAACAAATACATGGAGCGACCGCCATTCAATTTCCCCAATCCGCTGGGCCTTTTCGGGGGCACTAAGCAGGTTTGCCACACGCATTAATGGAAACCCAAGCCGTATCTCTATAGCCACCATCTCCATCCATCCACAGATAAGCGCCGAGGCGGCCTATCTCTATGATGCCGTGCATCTGTACGCCAAGGCCCTGCTGGAAGTGCTGGAGTCGGGCGGCCGGCCCAAGAATGGCAGCGCCATTGTGTCGGCCATCAAGGGTTCGCGCTATCGCAGCGCCATGGGGTGAGTGGTCCCTCCAACCAGCTCCTGGATCCCCAACATTTCAGTATTGAATCTTGAATCTGCAGCTACCACGTCTACATCGACGAGAACGGAGATGCGGCCGGCAACTACACAGTATTAGCCAGGGGAACGGCGAGGAACGGACGCAACCAGACGGTGCTCGGACTCCGGCCCGTGGGCACCTTCGGTCACAGGAACAGCAGCTTCAGCAGCAGCAGCGAGGCGCTACCCGTAAGTAAACGCACTCTCCATCCACTCCATTTTGTCCGCCCTCTCTTGTACTTTTGCTCTCTGCCCCCCTGCTCCCCCTGCATTCATACCGCTTGGCCACGTCCAGCAGCAGGTAAGCGCGCTTTGCCTTGGTTCGACTTGCTAAATCACACACGAACACACCTGGACCTGGTCTGTTTGTCCATGTTATATTGTACTAATCCTGCTCTGCTCTGCTCTGCTCTGTGTAATCCCCTCAGGATCTCAATCTGTTCAGTCCCATCGACTGGGTGGGCGGTTCGCGTCCGGCAGCTGCTCCACGCTGCGGCTTTGGCGGCGAGAAGTGCGTCAGTAAGTAGAGAGGGAGCAAACTCCACTGGTCGAACTATCCGGATTAATGGAGTTTTTTGTTTTGTTGTGTGTCCACAGATTACACGGGCGAAATCTCTGCGGCCATTGCTGGGGGAGCGCTGCTGCTGCTGGGCGTTGTTTCGCTGGTCCTGTACAGGAACTGGCGCTACGAACAGGAGCTGGACAGCCTGCTCTGGAAGATAGACTTTCGCGAGGTGCAGATGCACGAGAACGAGAGGGAGCAGCAGAGCCAAAAGCAGACGCGCGTAAGTCTCTGGCAGTGACAGCATTTAACTTAATGATGCAGTCGGGCAGACAGCCAGGAGGCCCCGGCACCAGTCCCGCCATCCGGTTGTGTTGTCTGCCTGTCAGCAGCAAGAGGGTATTATGTATGACGCTGTTGGGATCTTGAAAGAGTGGGGGCGTCAGTGGGGGCCACGTCTAAGACTCTTCTCCTGCCTTTGCATGTCTGACACAACAGCTTTTGCTAAATCACTTGCCGCGTCGTCTTCCTCCGCAGTCAACCCATCCGCTTATACGCACCAGCCAGGTCAGCCTCAGCTCCAATCCGGATGCCGACTTCCGCTACACGACCATATTCACGCCCATCGGCCTCTACAAGGGCCAGCTGTACGCCATCAAGAAAGTGCGCAAGAAGAGCGTCGACATCACACGGGAAATGAAAAAAGAACTTAAACTGGTGAGCCATTTACACCCGCTCCATTTACACGCCGTCTCCAGCTTCTGAATTCCTCTGAATTCTGCACTCTCTTCTGCAGTTGCGCGACGCCCGCCACGACAACATCTGCGCCTTCATTGGCGCCTGCACGGATCCGCCCAACATCTGCATCATCAGCGAGTACTGCACCCGCGGCAGCCTTAAGGTCAGTCCATCGAGTCCATGCAGAGACAAAAAAGTGCCTGTAACCTAAACTTACTGATTGCCTTGCAGGACATTCTGGAGAACGAAGACGTCAAGCTGGACAACATGTTCATTGCCTCCATGGTGGCGGACATTATTCGCGTGAGTGCTGTAACATTATACTAATGGCCAACCATCCCCTAAACCCTTGCTTGCTCTCCCCTCCCCTCCTGCGCAGGGCGTCATCTATTTGCACGAGTCGCCCATTCGCTTCCATGGAGCACTGTGCACTTCCAACTGCCTGGTGGACTCGCGATGGGTGGTCAAGCTGACCGACTTTGGGCTTTTTGCCTTCAAGCAGGGCATCGAGGACAGCTCCATGGATGTGCAGCACATGTCGGCCAAGTGTCTGAGTGCGTGTATTCCTCCCCCTTTATGGTTTGTCTTTGCTCCCCTAATGGAAGTATTATGCTTTTGCAGAGCTGCTCTACCGCGCCCCGGAACTCCTCAGGCAGGGCCCCTCGTCGCTGGTCATGGGCACCCAGCGTGGAGATTCCTATTCCTTTGGCATTCTTCTCTACGAGATGCACGTGCGGCGGGGACCCTTCGGGGAGACAGGTCTGACGCCCATGCAATGCCTGCAAAAAGTGCTTCAGCCACAGGATCAGCTGAATCCCTACAGACCTTCACTCCAGCCCCTTGAGACGGCATTTGACTGCGTCAGCGAGTGCCTGCGAGAGTGCTGGTCGGAGAGGGCCGAGGATAGGCCGGATTTCAAGACAATCCGTGCCAAGTTGCGGCCCTGCGCAAGGGATGCGGCCGAACATCTTCGACAATATGATGGCCATGATGGAGAAGTACGCCAACAACTTGGAGGCCCTCGTGGACGATCGCACGGACCAGCTGCAGGAGGAGAAGAAGAAGACTGACGCATTGCTGCACGAGATGCTGCCGCGCTGCGTGGCCGACCAGCTGAAGAAGGGCCACAAAGTGGACCCCGAGCACTACGAGCAGGTCAGCATCTACTTCAGCGATATTGTCGGCTTCACGGCCATGTCCGCCGAGTGCACGCCCCTGCAGGTGGTGGACTTTTTGAACGATCTCTACACCTGCTTCGACTCGATCATCGGCCACTACGATGTCTACAAGGTGGAGACCATAGGCGATGCCTACATGGTGGTATCGGGCCTCCCACTCCGCAACGGGGATCTCCATGCTGCCGAGATAGCCACCATGTCACTGCATCTTTTAAGTGCTGTTTCCGAATTCAAGATCCGTCATCGGCCCACCAATCGACTCCTGCTGCGTATCGGCATCCACTCGGGGCCAGTGTGTGCAGGCGTCGTGGGCCTGAAGATGCCGCGATACTGCCTCTTTGGCGATACCGTCAACACCGCCTCGCGAATGGAGTCCAGCGGCGTACCCCTGAAGATCCACTGCAGCGGGCAGTGTCGACAGCTACTCGATCGCCTGGGTGGCTATCACTTCCAGGAGCGTGGTATGATCTCGATGAAGGGCAAGGGCGAGCAGCGTACGTACTGGCTGTTGGGGGAGGACGAGGAAGCGCGTACACGCCGCACCTACGAACGTTCCCAGCGAAGGGGCTCGCGCGCCCTCAACAAGTTCATTCAGGGCACCATCAAACAGGCCCAGGACCAGGCCAACGAGTACGGCATACGGTCCTCGCTGAAGCAGAAGAATCTGCCACGAAACTCGCTTACCCGATCCTCCAGCCTGGAGTCGCCTAAGAAGTTGCGGTTCGCTGCAGGCAGTCTCCTCGAACATCATCGCTATCACAGGTTGGATGTTGTCTTTTTGTGTCTTTCGCGGAAGCAACTTATCTTTGGAACTATTTCAGTGACGAGGCCCTGCTCGAGGTGGATTCCTACACGGGGCTGCGCCGCTCCTCAGGGGGATCCACACACTCGCGCTACGAGGAGACGACGCTGTCGCTGACCTTGTCCTGCCAGAGCATCGAAGTGGTGAGCAGCCAGCAGAATCAGCGGCGTCCCTCCTCATATCCCACTGCCAACACTCCGCTGCTCCTGAACCATGTGGAGGTGTGAGCAGGCGAACAGGAGGCGGTCTAGTACTTATAGTATAACCCAACTACAGGGATCTTAGTGGAATTTGTGTTCAGTATGTTTAGCCAAGTATTTTGATCGCTTTTAGTGTTGTTAGGACTAGGCACAGACCCACCACATCACATCCCGTCAAATTCCTGTTGGCATGTACCGCTGGGGGTCTGTGCCGCGTCAAGTATATAATTGTGGTATCTGTAGCATCAGCATATTGTGAGAGTGATTATAAATCTAGTCGTTGTCTAAACAAATCCAATCGCTAACTTAAACTAAACCGAATAGTCAATAACCTTAATTTTTGTTGTAGTTATTTATTTGGTTAACTTAATGGATGAATAAACAGGAGAAAGTACTCGTAAAAGTGTAAGGTCTAAGGTGTCTTTTTATTGCCCTGGACTGTCGCCGCTTTTATCTGGGGATCAGCGACTGCATTGCCTGCATTATTGTCGCCTGCTCCACTGCCAGACGCTTCGTTCCTGCCAAACAGGAACCCATTGTCGAGGCATCCTATGGTGCCGCCCGCTTTGTAATAACGAACGTTGGGCATTATTTCTTCGCCGCAACTAATACTTTCGGAAATTTCTTTGTGCAGTTTCTTGGGGAATCGGCCAGGGGACACAGGCTTTTGTTTGTCTACCGCAAACTGCAAGGTGTAGGCTATGTTGGTAGGGACCGCTTCTTTGTCGGCTTTACCATCGGATGCATCTGTGGGACACTTCTCACCGTGGGAACAGTTGACCTCGCTGATGTCCCGGTTCTGCAGCAGCTCCTTGTAGTTGTTCAGTGCCGTGGCGACCTTCAGGCGGTCCAGCTGCTCCAATGCCGTGGACGGGAAGCGCTCCCTTAGTCGACGTCGCTCCTCTGGCAGCTTGAACTGCTCAAACTCATGCAGCTGGTTCTGGAAACCGGTGTTCGGATTGGCAACGGCGCGGCCCGCGCGCACCACCTTCAACGCCTCCTTCCAGTTGAGATGCGTGGCCGTCATGATGTAGGCCACGGCCACGGTCACCGAGCGCGACATCCCCGCCAGGCAGTGGATGAGCACGTTGCCCTTCCGCAACCGGGCGGCGTGGATAAAATCATTACAGACGGAGAAGTATTGGGAGAGATTCTGATCCGGCGTGTCCGAGGCCATGACGCATAGGTAGTGTTTGTCCTGCAAAAATCGGAGAACAGAGTTAGCAGGAGGATCGCAGGATGGTTGGAATAGAATGCTATCCACGTACCGGTAACAGACGCCCGGGACTGTCAAGTACGGCGATGATGTGGGAGATTTGGATCCTCTCTAGCTGAGCACGATCCTTGGAGTCGTGGTAGCTTCCCACATACAGGCCCGGCAGGACCTGCGGCACGAAAAGGAGACGATTTAGACATCGAGACCGGACTGATTTGGCTCACTTCACCTCTCCCATGTGCCAGTTCATGGTCTGGTCAGAAATCGATCCAACTCTCTGTGCCATTGCTTTTTCAGACATGCGGACATGCGGACATGCAGACATTTTATATTATATTTTATCAAATGCGATCGCCGGCTGCCTATCGAAATTACGATAGACATTCAACGTAAGCATCGTTACGTGACGGCCCCCGATAACGTGGGAAGAGCAAGAGCGACAACCCCGGGCTAAATAGTTAAATTCAAATAGTGAAAAGTAAGGGGACGACTGAAAAATGTTGAATTCAATTGAAGATGCTCAGCGCGATGCCCCTGCCGGTGATGGACTTCATGAATGATCTTTCAATCTGTTTCGTGCTTCCCAGCGGGAAGCCGGCATCCAGTTGTCGTTGCCTGAACGCTGAGCTGCACTAAATCATATGTTTAATGATATTCATGGGGCGTTTTATTTATTAGCTAGTATGTGTCAGATTTCATATTTCAAATTTTCGGTGTCTTGGAGACAGTTGCCTTTATTATTGTATAATAATTGTATTAATTTGTCAAACTTAACGATTTCATTATATAACTTTAGTTTAAAACCGATTTGTGCATTTCTCTAGGCATTATAAATACAATATTTGATTGCCCAACCATCCGCCAACCATCCCGTCCTAACTGAATTCCTTTTGCCAAAGCCAGCTTGCAAAAATGTCTCAAATCTCCCTTAGATTGTTTTCGATATTCTAGGAAGTGTTGTAAATATTATTCATTTACGCCCTTACAAATTACAAATCTAATTGTGTTTCATTTCTTAACGATAAGCCACAAGCTTTAAAGCACACTTCAATGCGTTTGTATATTTTTGTTTAGTTTCGTTTAGTTTAGTTTAATTTCAATTGTTGTTTTGCCTAAATGTTCATGTGTATCGTCTAATTTCGAAAAATCCTCTGCTCATTGCTTATCTCGCGTGGGTGCGGGCCGTGGGGGTGGGGTGGGGTGGTGTGGAGTGGGGAGTGAGCTAATAAACTTGGTTTATATATTCAATGCTACACAATGCAACAACTCTAAATAACAATCTCGAATCGAGTCCCATATCTTGATATGGGATCCGGGATACGGGGAGTATCAATATCAGCTAGGTATGAATGTATATAACGCTTCTGTTTCTGGTCTCCCTGTGGAACCATTAATATTATAATCTTTTTTTGTTTTGTTTTTGGTTTGCTATCAAAATATTTTCAACAACGGATCTTCTAATCAAAAAAAATATACACGCAATTGTACAATTCCCAATTATTGTGCGACTTCCGTCTCATCTCCGCCTCTCGCTTGCTTGGTACAAAACTAACAAATGCCCACGCTGCCTGGGGAGGCTGGGGCTGGGCCTGGACCTAATCCTGGGCCTAGGGGGTGGTCAGTCCTTGCAACTGGACCGACAACAAATCTGCTCGTATAAATACATACGAGTACGCTATATAATATACAGTAAATATGTGTGTATATGTATATGTCGGTACTTTTTAAATGCGTCTCTGAAAAATAATCTCTCAACATCTGATTTTGATTTAAGCTGCTCCTGAAGCCGCGGGGCTCAGCAGCCAAAGCTAGCAACGCAGGATGCCACAGCCTTGGCGTCTAATAACAGTAAGCCAGAGAGTACCCATCCAGGGAATCCTTCCACTTGCTCAAATAATTCTGCAGGTCTCGCGCGCGTTTGCCGATGGATGCCATGGCTAGGTTGCCGTTACGGATTACGGATTACGCATTACGGATTACGGATTACGGTTTAAGGTTTACTGATTACAGACTAAGTAGTTCCAGTGGATGCAGTGGGTGCAGGTGCAGCTCGCTTTACATATAATCCTTCTCTGGCCTGGCCTTCATCTTGGCTTTTTCACCAGACTAGTGGATCTGTAGGAGGAGGAGGAGATACTCTATGATTAGAAAAGGATTGCGGGAAAGATTCGAGATTCGACCACTGACCTCTTAACCCCGTGACGTGGACTGACTGGGGGTGTGTTACAGGGCGAAGGAGGGGCGGAGCCACCCGACGAGCCCCGCGACGAGGCTATAGACAGAGTGGAGGCCCGCGGCGCGGAGCAGCCCAGATAAATGGCGGATCCCTTGTCGGGATCTCGCAGATCCACGCGTGATCCGTGGACGGAGGAGGGGACCGAACCTGAGTGACAGAACGAAAAGTCGTACGATAAGTGTTGGCGACACAGTTGCAGCCCAATATTTACCCGTGTAGGCATGCAGACCTGCCGGACTGCTCCGCGGGCGCACTCCAAAGCCGCTCACGGTGCTGGCACTGCGCTGCAGCTGGGCTGAAGATGAGCCATCGCTCTCCCTGGCCTTGGACTCCCTCCGACTGCCAGCACTGTTCACCCGGGGAGTACCGATCGCGGAGCTTCCTGCCCTAGGCGAGGACTGGCTCTTGTACAGCTGATGGGAGCGCTGTTCCGTGCGCTGCTCCTGCTCTCGGCGGGCGTCCTCGAAGGCAGCGGCATACAGGGCCGCCTCCCTGGAGGTGGTGGGCGGCTGGTCGAGGGGAATATCGTCCTCGGGTATGGTGGTGCGCTCGTTGCCCACCGAGCGGCGGGGCAGAGGCAGGGGCGAGTGCTTGGGCGATGTGGGGCAGGACTGGGCGGCGACGCCGCTCACACTGAGCGTGCTGGACGAGGCGTTGGCGTTAGAGGATTGGGCACGGAATCGCGAGTGCGTCGAGGCCGTCGAGGGACGGCGCCGAAACAATCCCTTGGTGGGGTCCATGTTGCAGACGCCTGCAATCACACAAGAAAATGGAGAAAAAATAACTTAAGAAACTTGCGACAACAGTCAATTTTTATTGGTCTGAGGTTTTGTTTTTGTTGCCGTTGCCGTTGGAACTCTTCTTGGGCTTCCGACGCTTCCGTCGTTTGGTATCACCCTGGACTTCTGACGCCTTGTGCGGAGGATGCTCGTTCTCATACCGCCTGGCTAGACGCTTCATGTGCGCCGTGCAGGCACTGTAGCGCAAGTCGTCCTCTATCTCCCCATCCAAGTTGTTGACGAAGCGCCCCCTGTCGCTGTCCGCATTGTGGTAACGCACATTGGGCATGATTTCTTCGCCGGAACTGCTGTTGTACAACAGAGAGGGTTCGTCGTATAGCTCCTTGGGAGTCCTTTCGAAGGCTCGGCGCTTCCACTTGTTCACCACGAGCTTCAGGGTGTCGTTTCTTTTCGAATCCTCTTGAGGCATCCTCTTCTTGGCTATGGAACTGGAAGAATCTGGACTGGAAGTGTTCGCACCTGTAGGACACTTCTCGCCGCGGGAACAGTTGCCCTCGCAGATGTCGCGGTTCTGCAGCAGCTCCTTGTAGTTGCTCAGTGCCGTGGCGACCTTCAGGCGGTCCAGCTGCTCCAATGCCGTGGACGGGAAGCGCTCCCTTAGTCGACGTCGCTCCTCTGGCAGCTTGAACTGCTCAAACTCATGCAGCTGGTTCTGGAAACCGGTGTTCGGATTGGCAACGGCGCGGCCCGCGCGCACCACCTTCAACGCCTCCTTCCAGTTGAGATGCGTGGCCGTCATGATGTAGGCCACGGCCACGGTCACCGAGCGCGACATCCCCGCCAGGCAGTGGATGAGCACGTTGCCCTCCCGCAATCGGGCGGCGTGGATAAAATCATTGCAGACGGAGAAGTATTGGGAGAGATTCTGATCCGGCGTGTCCGAGGCCATGACGCATAGGTAGTGTTTGTCCTGCAAGGAATCGGAGAACAGAGTTAGCGGGGGGATCGCAGGATGGTTGGAATGGGTGGAATGGCTGGGTGCTGTCCACGTACCGGTAATAGACGTCTGGGACTGTCATGTATGGCGACGATGTGCGAGATCTGGAACCTCTCCAGCTGCGCGTGATCCTTGGAGTCGCGGTAGTTGCCCACATACAGTCCCGGCAAGACCTGCAACAGTAGAAGGCGACAATATTACTTATAAGTTTATTTTTGCAAACAACGGGAGGGAACCCGATACCCAGTCAGTATATGTACATATACGTATACATATGTATTATGATTTATGTAACTTATACAGTATATTTTCTAAGTAATTAAACGAAAGCCCCGCCAACGCTCTAGCCCACACCACGCGCTATAGCTCACCCTCCGTGTGAAAGGGGGAATGTGTATGCGGGGTTGCTCCTTCTGGCTGCGAGCGAGACAAAATGGTAGCAAAATAATACCTTAAACAAATCAGTTGTTCTACTAGAATTCATAAAGGAATCTATAGCCGATCCATTAGCAATTTTTTAAAGAAGTAAGTAGCAATCTCCTTGTTGATATTGTACCAGGTGAATAAATTTCTTCAGTAAGATACATATGTATGTACATATGTAAGAGCTGCTTAATTCTTTTTCCGACAGAGTTGTGGAGTTTCCTCTTCCTCCTTTGGCTGTTTCCTCGGGTGTAGTTGGTGAAGGAGAAAGAGTGCTATCCATCCTGCTGTTTGTGGCTGCTGCTGGCATATTTTTCTTTGCATCAAACAGACCGCAATGGCCATCATCCAATGCAAGCAGCATCTGGCTTGCTGGTGGCCATGCCTCAGGAATATAGCTTGCCGTCTACAGAAATGGCATCTACTCTGGCCGACCAGCGTCATATCATCGTTATGTATTTCCTCAGAAACAGTGATTGTCTTTTAGCGTATTTTTAATTGGATGCAAAGTAAAAGCCACATCTTTATCTGAAGGCAGTCGCTAGCCCCATGGAACGCACAGTAGTTTGTAGCCCATTGGCATGCTACCAGCGCAAACATTCACAGGATTTGGTTTGGTTGGTGCTCTACCACTGCAAGGCGTTTCCGCTCCTGGATACCCTCACCCAAGCCCAAAGTCATGTGCATTCATGTTACACACAAACCAACAACACAACGGGCTATTATGTTGGATCTGTTCGGGGAGACGTCTTATTGCAGATTCCTGTGTTTTTACCAGGTATTGTAATAGCCTTTTGTAGCCTGTTTGATTCAATGTACCCTAACGATATGCAGATATTTTGATTTGCCTCTTTCAGAATAGTTCGAACTTTGGTTTGGTGAAAATTCGTTTGATTTTTCTTGCTACTAACTAAGTGGCGTGGCGTGGCGTGACGAAAATCAGCGATTGCAACGAACAATATGCACAGTAGGCATGCAGAGGAGAGGAAAAATTTCACCTTGAAATAAAAATTCGGAAATTCCGATATTCGGAAAATTGAGCTTTGTTGCTACTACGTTAATTGCTCATACGCAACGTGGTGCAGGAATGACAGTACCAATAATAACTAATCGTCTCATGATATCTCCTGTCTTGCGAACTATATGTAGGCATGCAGAGGAGAGGAACAATTTCACCTTGAAACAAAAATTCGGAAATTCCGATATTCCGATATTCGGAAAATTGAGCGTTGTTGCTACTACGCTAATTGCTCATACGCAACGTGGTGCAGGAATTACAGTACCAATAATAATTAATCGTCTCATGATATCTCCTGTCTTGCGAACTATATGTATTGTACTTGAAGTATGAAGTATGAACAATAAATGGAGTCCAGCAATATCACGCAAAGAAAATTGTATTCTGATTCAATGTAGATTGGATTTCGTGGGTCAGCTGGGTTAAGGACTTGCTGTAAAGTGGCATTAATATAATCGAAATTGTTACGTCGATAAATTGCCCAGTTGGCAATCCATAGCGACAGCCCTGATTTTGTTTGTGAAAATGAATATGATATAAAATTCCAGCGAAAAAGCTGAAATAATTGTACGGTAAGTAAGGCCTGGCCCGAACCGACCCGAACCAAACCGAACCGAACCTTGAAACTGTTTGTCAACCATAAATTTGTCTCTTACCTTGTTCATGCCATTCCCCATGTTTCTTCATTTAAAAGTTGCGGCTCGCTTCCTCAATTGTCAAACGAATTGTCCAAAAACACAGTGCTGCAAGAGAGAAAAAGGCAGAAGAAGGGGTTTAGGGGGTTTGAATCCTTTCATTCGGATAGGCTGGAGGGGTTGTGGGGGAAGGGTCTTCCCTTCCTGCTGTCTGTCTGTCTGTCGGTCTGCGCTTTTGTTGTGGTTGGCCCTGATGAAAGTGCAAGTGGCAAGATGCAAGCTGTTGCCACTGCTAGTGCCACTGCCATGGCCGGGGTCGCCAAGCCATGCCACGCCACGCCATGCCACGCCACGGAAAGCCACCTTAGCCGAGACATAATGGATGTCTTTGCCACCGCCTTCGTCGCGGAAGTAAACAGACCTTGACGTTGACTTTGCCACTAGCTTTGTTGCATCTCATTAGTGGGACAGACAGACAGACGGACAGACAGGCAGGCGGCAGAGAGACGAACGAAGGATTCTCCTTATATTGGTATTCGAATTGGGCTGAAATGCCAGAGGTTGCCTTGCCATCATCCTGATGAGTCCCCGGCCATCATATGGCGGTGCTTGTTTGGCCCCCAACTGTAGGCAAGGCTGAGTTCTCTCCTCGGCTCTGTCCTTGCAACAGTTGGTTGGGCCATCCTTCCGCCAGTTCTTCCTTCGCGGAAGCGCTTCGGAGAGGACAGCCTCATCACAAAGTCAAGTCGTAGGCAGTATACCTCGAGTTATATAACGCGCACACACTAACGCACACACACTGACACACACACACACACATACATACTGGTATGTAGATAGCCCATCCTTTGGGTGCACTTGGAATCCACCACATTTGCATAAGTGTCTCGAGTTGAGGCAATGAGGAAAAGTGTCGCTTTGTTGTAATTTCATTCCCGGCACGTTGTCGTCGGGCCACGGGCATTAAATTGACTGACACATCCGTGGAGGAGCAGATAAGGCACGTGTGTGCCTTATGAAGCAAAAGCAGCTGCCATTTGCCAGTCACCAGCCTGTTTCTCCACAGAAAATTACGAAATTAGAGCAGTCAATTCTCTTCATCATCTTCATCTCGATGGTATCTCAAAGGCAATTGATCAGCCGAAATAGCTGCTTAGCAGCTTAGCAGCTCTCGGACCACAACGGCATGGATTCAAGTGCATTCAATCACCATTACAGTGGCTATAAATAGTCTGCGGGCCCCCACCTCCTTGTGGAGATGCAGCTGTGTCCGCCAGCGGTGGGATGACTATGGGCCGCCATTCAATTCAAATCAATTGATGTGACACTTCGCTCGACTCCTCTCCCATGTCCTCCCCATTCCTGTCCCCAGCCACTGCTCCGCTATTCCGTGCTTCAGTTTCGCTGGCGAATCTTCCGTGGCTTGCCATAGCCAGGGATTGGAGGCGGTTTCCCAGGAAAACTGCATGTCGGAATCGATTGGCTTGTGTGTCCGCTGATGTCCTGCAGCATCGCCATCGTCGTCCTCGGACCATGTGAGCTTTCTGTGTTTGTTCAGCCTGTGGCCAAATATTTTAGGGGCCATGATTGAAAAACATTTTTGCATTGAATTCACCGACAAACTCCTAATGAAATCGCATTGTGGTGGCAGTCTGTCTCTCTGTCCCTCTGTCTGTCCTAACATCACTTGTGGGCTGTTTGCCAAGAGTATTTTCCCCGAGTTTGGGCGAAAAAAAAACAGAAAAAAAGTGTTGCATGCCCCAAGGTCCAAAGACATTGAGCGAGGCTCGGCTCGGCTCTGAATTTATGGGAAACTTTAATCAAATTAAATTGGTTCCTGCCCTCTCCCTCTCCCTCGACCTGCCCCCCGCATCATCTGATTGCGCTTGTCAAGATTTTCATGGGCTGCCAACTTTTCCACTTAATGTTTTTTTCTCTTGTTTTTTCAACGACAGTTTTTTCATTATCATTGCCCATCAATCGACTTCTAATTCCGACTTTCCGACTTTTTGTTGTGCGCTCTGCTCTGCTCGGCACAGCAGTGCCCAATGTCAGTCGCAATGGGGGGAGGGTTAGGGCAGGAATACTACTCGCATATATGTACATATATATTATATATGGTACGATATATATGCATATAAATTAGCTGAATCCGGCCTTGTACACTCCACTCCACCTCCACCTCCACCTCCTTAGCCCTTGCCGGCTAGCAGTCAATTATATCGTTTAGACATTCTACATGAGCAATAAAATACATGCAAGCGGCACCAGAAGCCACACCTACTAGGACGCGGGATGGGATTGGATTGGGAATGGGAATGGGAGTAGCAATGGGAATAGGAATGAGAGCGGGGCCAGAACGGGGCCTTTATGACTCCATCGCTGTGGGGCTTGCTGTTCGGTGACTCAATGGCGGCGGATTGGAGTGAAGCCCCCGCAGGGGTTTCTACTCTACCCCAACCCCCTCCCCTCCCCCTCCAGGCACAATCCCGACTCGATTGCTCAGTGACTGTGAAAAAATTGTGCCATTTCCACGAGTTTTGTTTATAATAAATGTCTCGGGCAAAAGGACACAAACAGGAAAGAATCACAAGCACATACACACACACAAACGCACACACACACACACACACACATGGCTTTATCTAAATATATATACATATGTATAGATGTATATTCTGAAGGGCGATTAAGTTTTGCTTTCTCTTTCTCTAGCTGCCAGGCAGGCAGTTTTAAATAAATTCAAAGGGAGCCGAGCCGTGCCGAGCCGAGCCCTCTGCTCCCGTACACATGTGGCATGCAGCAAGCGGCAAGCGGCAAGCGGCACACAAAGCAGAAGAGATCGCAGAGGATGGGGACATCATGTTTGCCATACACGGATGAATGAGGATAAGGATAAGGGCAGCCAAGCTGGCAACCAAATAGCGCCGCTTTGTCTGGGGAGGATGTCAATGGACTGGCAGGATTGGAGTCCCGCTCCTCGGACGAAGCCGCCGCCTGAGAAAAACTTTCTCTGTGGGGCCACGTGCTGCCATAAAATGGTTTATTAACATGAGGGGAGGACCGGGAAGGGGATGGCTGGTTGTGGACTTCATGAGCATCGAAGATTCCATTGCTGGAAGCAAATATTTGAGTAGTCCGCTCTGGGTCCGGGTCCGGGTCCGAGTCTGGGTCCGGCTCCTAAACAAACGCTGGGACCAGCAGAAACTATTCCTCGATGGCCACTGGCTATCTGCTGACCGTGCCCCTTGCCAGGACAGGACCCCCGTTCCATGTTGTGCTGTCTCTCCCACATCCTTGACAGAGACAAAGTGTTGCAATCGCAGTGGCAATAAAAATGAAATGGATCGTCCGGGCGTCACGGTTCCCCATGATGGCACACATAATCCGACCCGAGGACATCAGCCATGATTCGCCATGCAATTCATCTTCCCACTCGTTCGGTCCACCTCCCCCAACCTCTCCCCATTGGCTGAAAGCTAATTAACTGCATTCATGACCAATCCCATTCCCATTCCCATACACATGCTGGGAAATCCCGTCAAACGCTGACAATTTCTGCCTGATGAAGCACTTGGCCGGCAAAGTTTTGGCCGTTGTCGGAACCCAATTTAAATAAATAATTAGGGCGTTGTGGAGGAAGGGATCTGGCAGGCAGGAGAGGTCGTGCATGTCTCAAAATATTAATTTCGCTTTACATATGCAATGACAGCAACACAAAACCGAGTTTTGGGTCATGTTTTTTTTTGTGTGCAACAAGGGAAATTAAGCGAAATGGAGCTTAATGGGGGGATACATATCAGATAAGATACAAGAACAGAGTGGGAAATGGAAAATGGGATATGGGATATGGTAAATGGGAAGCTATGGATTCCAACAAGAGGAATGCAATAGAGGATATCAAATATACTCGGGTAAATATAGGAGGATAATCTTCTAGTCAAGCGTGAAAACGTGTAAACAGAATATAAATGAATGGATGGCTGGAAGGAAAGTGAATTGAATGGGAATACATATATCAGATGGACATACCTTATATGTATAACCCAGTAAAGTTCGATATGTTCTGTTATAGATGTCTGCCCGAATCAATCAGTCAATCTATTCAGGCATAACATATGCATACCTGCGAATAGGACACATCCGTCCCGATACAAGCTGAATCTAAGACCAGACCCTGACTTTGGCCAATGGCCCACTCGAATGGAGTCATCGCAGTGCCCCGCCACAGTCACGTTTCGAGCCATTTTCACACCAATTTGCATTTGACGGCCAGATGACAGGGGCACGACCTGGCCCGACTCTGCCTTGGTCTGGGCCAGACATTACACATACGACCCGTGGGGCATGATTTACATGGAAAACACTTACGCGCCCCTGCCACAGGAGACTGGGATTCCGTTAATTCCCAGGTTGCGTGCCGTAGCATCGAGAAACAGTACACAAAAAAAAAACAACAAAAATAATTTCACTAAAATGGCCCAAAAGCTGCAAATTACGCCATATAGGAGTGTAATTTTCGGGGCATTTGCGTTTAGCGGGAACCAGGAGCTGTGGAGCAGGGGAGGGTGGGAGTCGCCAGGCCAGGAGTCGTCATCGACCAGGAAAGCGACCCATTATAGGACCGTTAAGGGAATGGCTAAACTTACATTATCGTTGCGCTCCTCTGCTGACTCCTTCGTCCTAGTCCGTTGGGTCAATGTAACTCCAACATGGGGGGGGACTTTGACTTTGAGCTCGAGTTCGACTTCGACTGCGACTCCTGGTGCTGCAGCTGCAGCTGCTGCTGATGCTGCTGCTGCTGATACGACGACGGCGAAAAGGGAAACTCCCGTCTAAGTGGAAGGGAGAGGGGGTCGCGCAAGGTGAGCGGAACCAAGCAACTCCTCGAAGACTGTTATATCACGAGACGAGGACGCCGCAGCGGCCGCAAACGTAAAAATTTTGATTCGTATTTAGCTCCGTTCCGAGTTTACGAGTTTCCGAGTCGCCTTTCTCTCAGTGTGAACGCAAAAACTGAATTTTGTGACAGTTAGGGCTGCCGTTTGCTGTTGTTTTGTGTTTCGTTTGTGTTTCTGCGTTGCTTTGCCTTGCCTTACCGTGCCGTGCCAGCAACGCAACGTGTGTATCGAAGGGCGGGCGGGCGGTGGGCGTGGGGCAGCAGTAACCACGGCCACAACAGTAACAACAGCAGCCACAAAGCGATTAAGTAGTAGGAGAAACAATGAAAGGCAAACCGCAAGAAACGCAGCGCGAGAAAAGTGGAAGGAAGGGAAATAAAAAAACGAGCTGCAGCCGCCGCGTGAGTGTCGTGAGGTGGAAGATAGAGAGCGCCAAACAAAACGCCTCAAACGCTGGTCAGAGACTGAATCTGAAAGGAAAGCGCTTGCAGGGAAAGCGCTCAGCAGGACTACTCGGCTCGAGTGGAGTGCAAAGGCAGAGCCACCGACAGCGGCAGTGGCAGTGACAGCGGCAGCGGCAACACTAGCACCAGAGCCAGCTACACACAGCCGAGGGTCATGAATGGGCATGAAAGCCGAGCCGAGCATGCGCTCTGTCGCAGCGCGCCAAAATTAAAGCTCACTCAAAGCAAAGCTAGGACTGACACTGACAATGAGAGTGAGTGAGAGGGAGAGTGAGAGTGAGAGTGCGAGTGCGATGGTGAGTGGCACGACTGGAGAGAGAGAGAGATGGAGAGGGAGAGTGCGTAAAAACCTTTGATTCAGTTATATAATTGGTGGCCAGGTTTGGTGGCGTTTGTTTTACTGCCATATACTCGGAATAGTGGTACCTGTCGGTCGGCAATTAACGCTCCAGCAATTATCAGGGAATTGCCATTTCCCCACCCCGCAAACCACTGCCGATACGCTCATGAAACGGTAAATGGAAGCCATGTTTGAAGACTAACTGTATAGCAGTGCTGTAAGAGATTAGCGAAGAGGGACAGTGGGACCAGAAGAGCAATGGTATATCGAAAATATTCAAAGATTCACTGCTGCAACAACATTCATAATAGGCACACAATGTACCAGAACCGGGTATACCGTTAAGAATATATGTATGAGTGCATCTACTAATGTTTGTACATATGCATCTCCATAAGTGTTTACTTTCTGAGTAATGGCAGTGCTTGAATTGATTCGGATATTTCCAATTTCAATGCGATGCTATTCCAATTCTTCCCAACGCCTATATCACTTTCGGTCATTCTCCGATTTCAGCCTATTTCAGCGAAAATAAGCACTTGACGCGTCTGACTCACTCGATTCGATTCGATTTGTTTTGACGGGTTTTGTAGGGGTCCCATAAAAGGAACGCCTTGGCATGCGATACTCTCACCAGAAGTATCACCCACACTCCTTGGCGCGCATTTCAGACATATCGATGCATAACTTGGTCGAAAACCTAACCGATTTTACTCCGTTACTGCAGATGGTATTGTGATTTTTGGATCAGATTTTGAAACGTCTAGACGTGTCTAACAATATCTAATATCTTTCGGTTCATGGTGAGAGAATTCTAGCTTCGGCGTATTCTCTTTGAGATTTTTGTTTTAAAATTTCGGATTTCGAGGAAAAACGTCTGGGATGCAGCATGAATTTGACTTCGGTTTTGCATTGCGTTTCGCCTTTGTGGCTATATTAGATGGCATTCCCCTACATATGTACATATACTGTATACGTACGTATGTATGTATGTACATGCATTTATCATTGTGTAGATGCGTGTGCTTGTAGAGAGATGTGTGCAATATTTAATTATGAATTATTTCAATTTTATATGCTCGGTCGACGCTGTTGTTCAGGCGAAAAGCTAGAAAATATTTGGAAAATACATCGAACGGTTAAAGCAGCTTTCTGTGTGGGCGTGTCGCCGGCCAGGCGACTAACTACATGTATGTATGTACATATATACATATGTATGTATGTATGCACGTTTGTACATACATATGCATCATTTTGGCATTCTAAGGAAAATGCCTTGGCCTGGCCCCGTAGGTGACGCATCGTTCTACAAAAGGCAACAGAGCTAAGTAAACAGTTGTTGGCTGGAGAGCAGTATGCAGTGACCAGCTGGCAGTTATCAGCCGATCGTCACAGCGGTTGATGGCGAAAGACATTCCGGCGCTACAAAAAAAAGATAAATCGGTAAGTTCTCACCTTTTACACATACATATGTGCATATGCATGTATGTATGTACTCCCTCCCTGCTGCAGAAAGGTCTCGAGTGGGGAGCAGATCGTTAGTCACGAACCCATTGATGGATTGATTGACGATTGAACAACTCCGTTAGTGGGCGACGACAACTGTTTACCCCTGCTGCCGTTGCTGGTGACGCAGTGGATTGTAGGCATGTAGGCGTCGCTCTGGCTTATGGTTACACGTTCTAGAAGCCATGCGACTGCGACTGCCATGGAATTCTTCTCTGAGAGCCGCTCTCGGCCAGCTTTCTAGCCCCATCGTCGTGTCGTCTCCACGTCCATCTATTTATAAATCTGATGTGTGTGTATCTTGGGCAATGATCAGTGCAGAAACCAGAGAGCAGAGAGAGCCTCAGATGGAGAATGAAAGAGAAAAAGAGAGAGAGGCAGTAAAATGTTTACCTATTTAGGCCTTAAACTGATGGAGTAGAGAGACGAGACGAGACGAGACGAAACGAGACTGAGACACGGAGACAGGTTCGACATATGGCAGAGAAGCCAAGCAAAGCTTACACACACACAAACCGCGTGGCAAGACTACACACACACACACAACACACACACACAGTGAGAGAGAGAGCGAGAGACACAGATAGCAGCCCCAAACGCCAGCGACAACGGGAGCCATTTGCTTTGGGGCCACTAGCAAAAGGCGATGGCGCTCAATCGACGAGCAACTTTGGCAGCGTGAAGAACGGACGACGGCGCAGAGACTACGTGGCTAAATATTTGGCTAAATAAACAACAACAAAATCAAAGTGTTTTTTTTCATAGTGTGCATGCGTGTGTGTGTGTCGGCGGCAATGTGCAAAAATAAAAAATCTATATATATTTTAAATTGAATATAGAAATACAAAAGCACACACACGGGAGACGAGTGGAAGGGAGACAAAAGATTGCAGCGGAAATACTAAAAAAGCAAAAAGCGAAAAGTGGAAGTGGAAAAAAGTGTCTGCGTGTGTGTGTCTGAGTGTGTGTGCTAGAAAGTGTGCCCAGAAGTGACATCACACCCGAAGAAGGCTACGCGGGGACAAGAGCAACAGAGTGATTAGCAGGAGCCAGCCGTTGAGAAGTATCAGCAGGAGAAGCGCCCACCAAAGCGGCGAAAATTAACGCGCAACGCAGCGGAACATACGAGAACGAGCAGCGCAGCGCAGCACGCGCCATCGTCGTCGTCGTCGGCGTTGTCGTCGTCGTTCAAGGTGAACCCGCACTCCATTCCCATTCCCCACGATCCGAGAGTCGGTTGTCCCGCTTCGAAAAACTAACCTCTGTCGCAGCAACGCTTTCGACAAGTCTCAGAAGTCAGATCTAAATTCACAAATTAAAAGGAAGGGAATACACATTATCTTTTCACTCCGGACTCGAGAACGGTTAGGGTAACGGCAACGGCAGGGATACGGTTAGGGAAGCAACTCCGAAACTCAGATGAAGCCAACTGTGATAGCAGCAAATCAGGCCCATGCCCAGGCTCAGGCCAGTGCGGGCGGCAATGGAGGGCCCGGCAACGTGTCGGGCATCAATATACCCATTAATCGGGAGTACGTGAGCGGTGGCCACGGATCCCCGCACCAGCAGCAGCCGCACCCGCAGTTCAACAGCAGCACTCTGCCCGGATACGGATCGCCCAGGCAGCGCCCCCCGCACCAGCAGCAGCATCCTCAGCAGCAGGTTCCCACAAATCAACAGCAGCAACATTTTCAGGTGAGTGGACTTCACGGGTCAGTCGTGCAGGAGGAGGTGGGGACGGGGACGGGGACGGGGGCTACGGGAAGATGGGGAGATGGGGAGACGAGCGGCAGTGAACGAGCTTCAAGGTTGGCGCCAGGCAAGGTCGCTTGGACATATTCGGATGCGTATCATTGTGATTGTTGTTATTGTTGTTGTTGTTGCTGTCTGTTACAGTGTTGTTACAGTGAAGCAGCTGCAGAAGAAACCTCTCATTTCATATATTGCGAAATTGCCTAGTCGACAGCCATTCTCCACTGCCTTACTGTACTCTGACGTTGCAATTGTTCGATTTTTTGCGGATGTGCGAATCCTTCACGTTCTCGCATTGCCCTCGGGCGCATTGTAGACTTTCCAAATCGAAAAACGGTCGCAAACAATGGAAAAATCGGTTAGAGGTTGCGTAAAAGCCCCCACTAAGCGGGAGGAGAGGGCGTTCGTCCACAGCTGCTAGATGCACCCACCCACCCACCCATCCGCCAGCCAACCAACCAACTAACCAACCCATTGTGGCAGCTGTGGGCACAGTGTGTCAAGTATGTATGCATACACTATTGACCTACTCAGCCTGGGCTGCTGTCTCTGTGCCGCTGCCGTTCTGACTGTGGGCTTTAGTTGGGGGCAAGGAAAGGGAAGTGCTGTCGTGTCAAGCACTCTTCTGTTCTGGGCAACACTGCGTATGATTAATGCGGCAACGCGTGCGGAAATTTACCACAGACCCGAAAGTACAGCTGTTTTTTAGTGGCCTAATCTATTGGCCAGCCATCCAATCTATCAAGAACAAAAAGATTTGGCGCTCGATTCGCTGAAAATATTTGAAAATTTCTAGAAGAAAAAAACCCCAAGCTAATGGACGCGTTGCTATATCGCTCATCGCTCTCTCTCTCTCTCACTCTCTTTGTCTATCACTGGCTCTCTGTTTCTATTTCTCTTGACGTGCTGCTGCTCTCTATCGAAATACCGACTATTGGATGGGCTTCATGTGCGTGTGTGTGTGTGTGTGTGTGTGTGTATGGGTTTTTGTTCCCACAACTGTGTGTGTTTTCCTTAGTAGGTGGGCAAGCAGCATACAGTAATATATAATATATTATGACGCTATATATTCATGTACGTTTGTGTAAGCAAGTCAGTTGTCTAATATAAGAGGCGTGGGCGATATTTTTGGGTTGCCCAACCGTTTGGCCAACGCAGAGCAGGGCCCACAACTCTGTGACGTTTCCCCATCCAAACGTCATCAACAAGTTAATGTACCTTTGCCGCAGAGCAGTTTCTGTTCCTTAAGAGGGTGGCAAAAAGAGAGTGTCCTTTCAAGACTCGGTGTCTGTGCTTGAGCCTGAGAGGAAGTACAAGAGAGAGATAGAGAGAGAGAGATAGAGAGAGAGAGAGCGAGACAGAGAGGGCAACAGCTAGAGCTAGCCAGAAACTACGAGAAGCAACGAGAACGCAGGAAAAGATCCGAGAGTGGGCGACAGTTGCTATAAAACGGCTTCTGCGCCGATTGCTCTGCTCATTCATTCACAAGCTGCCGAACCGACTGAGCATTCAACGAACAAAAGAGACAAGTGAAATAGAGTACATTTGTAATAGAACAACAATAATTGTTAATTGATAAAGCAAACAATAGAGTGAATCCGGAATACGTTTGCAAAGGTAAGAGGCGTCGGAGTGGCTCTCCTACCCTACCCCTCAGGCAGTGCCAACAGCTGTTCCTTCGTGTCGGATTATTGCTGACTGAGTGCTCTCCACAAGTGCTCTCGCTGAGTCACGTTGTTATTTATAAACAATTCGCCCACCGAGCCAAACACTACACTTTACACTCCTCTCACCTCACCTCACCTCATGTTCCTCGATTCGCTTTTCGCACTTGTTCTCATAACAACTCTCGATCTGATCTGTGATTTCAGCAGCCGACCTTTGGATTTGAACCCGACATGGATTTGGACATGGACAACATGTTCCCGCGCTCGCGTCTAGGGCGGATGCACCACGATCCCTTTGCCGGCTTCGGCGACACACGTAAGCGGAGTAGTTTGCACGGTCCCCCCCAAACGAATGCTGACGATGCCTTTTCCTCCCATTTTGACGACGCAGACTTTGGATTCCCCCAGTTCTCGACTATGGGCAGGCGGGGACGCATGGCTGGCGGTGCCAACAACCACATGGATCACGACGACGATTTCTTCAACCGGCTGCCGTCGGAGTTCCGACAGTACATCCCCGATGGTTTTGGGGCCAGACGCGGTCCGGGACCGGCGACTGGCGCCGTGCCTCCACAGCAGCCGCAGCCACAGCAGCAGCAGTACCCACAGCAGTACTATCAGCAGGATTACCCAGTGCCGCCACAGCAGCAGCAGTTCGTGCCCGTGGCCCCGCAGCATCAGCCGGTGCCGCAGTCGCCCTCCAAGCGTCTCTGCGATGCGGCCATCCAAACGGAGGATCCTGCCGGCCGCTCCGAAGTGGATTGTGCCGCACCCGTGAACCTGAATCAGCATGGACTGCGCAACACCGTAGACATGGGTGTGAAGAGTGTGGCCGAGCAGGAACAGGCAGCCCGCTCCCACTCTGCGCCTCCGCCAGAACAACAACAGCAGAACTTGGCGTACCAGCAGCAGCAACAGCAGCGGCCCACTCCCCCACCTGGAGTGCATCAGCCACAATTTGGCACTCAGACCAGTCCCCCTGTGCAGGGGCAGTACCAGCAGCCGCAGCAAGCCCAGCAGCATCCGCCTCAGTTCAAGTCGTACTATGCCCCGCATCAGCAAACGCATCCTCAGCAGAAGCAGCAGACGCCGCCACCTGCCCCACAGACGCCCGGGGGAAGTTTCGTGCGCACTATTCCCATTTTCGTGGAGGGTCGGACTGAGCCCATCATCAATGCCCACAAGGAGATTCCAAACCAGAATGCTCCGCCCAGTGCCCAGGCCCAGGCTCAAGCCCAGGCCCATGCTTCTGCCCAGGCTCAGGCCCACTTCTCGCCACAGCAGTCGCGTCCAACGCCACTAAATACTCAGCAACAGCAGGCGGAGCAACAAGTTCCGGCAGATGGAGCCGCAGGACTGCCACCCCAGACGCCCCACACTCTCGATTCGATCAACAAGATTCAGGACATCCAGCGCGACGTGCTCGAGCTGATGACCAAGGTAGAGCAGTTCAAGGGCATGCGGCAGGAGAAGGAGTATGCCTACCTGGACGAGATGCTTACCCGCAATCTACTCAAGCTGGACACCATCGACACAAACGGCAAGGACAGCATTCGTCTAGCCCGCAAAGAAGCGATCAAGTAAGTCACATAATCTCCTGATATTCCAATTTTAGATTACTAATCAACCTATTCTCACCCTTTCAGATGCATTCAGGCTTCAATCAATGTGCTGGAGGCCAAGGCCGAGGAGAACGCCAGGCTGGCGGCAGGAGAAGAGGCTGGAGGTCCCGTCACCGAGCAGGTGTGCACAGAGGCTACTGCAGAGGTGCAAGAGCCGGTCACACCACAGCCACAGGATGCTACAAAGATCCAAGAGCCAATTCCTCTGCCTCCGCCACCAAGTGCTGTGGAGGGAGCCGTGGAGGCTCCACCAGCTGCAGCCGAGGCGGCTCAAACCGTCTCTTCGACTGAGACAACCACCTCGACGTCCGAATGATGAACAGAGCGCCTCTACAAGGCGACCACCACATCGAGACAGCTACGCAAATTAACCAAATTCAAGTGATGATTGGGCGGGAGAGAACGATAGCAGAGAGGAGACGAGTTTTGTTTGGAACTTATCAACGGGTAGCGAAAACTTGATTGATTAAACGGCATGTGAAGTGAATGTGAACACACGTATCTTTGATGGTGTTCCATGCACACATATACTACACACGTACTACACACCACATATAGCATGCATATAAGCATGCAAATCTCATGTGACATAACAAAGGCATCACCATCACATAAGCCCATCCTTCACACACCACATGGTACATTTCGTACAACGCATAGTTTAGGATAGTAAGGAATTTGATATTGAAATATTGACAAAAAAAAGTGCCTGCATCTGCATAGAATTTGGAAGTTAACAAACCGAAAACGATTTAAGCAACGATTTATGTATATTGGTAACTCAGTTGCTTGACACTAGAAAGAGCTGATTATGTTTAAGCGATGGAAGATCACGGCTATCCGAGTCCACTTTTTATAATCATTGTACGAGTATATTGTATCAGACAACTGCGAGTGTGCACGGTTTCGAAACGGAACGGATCGGAACGGAACGAAGCAAGCGGCAAGCAGCAGTATGATCTCATACAAATCTACAGCAAATGAAGCTTGCTAGCGCACCGCTTACGTCTTTGCTGCAGTTGAATTGTTACACACATACACACACACACTTATTGAGAACTCTTATGAATAACTATTTATGCTACTAATTAATTCGAGAATAAATGTAGATATTGTTGATCATACACAATATTGTTGCACAATTATCAAAGTTTATTATCGAAAGGTTACAAGGTCTCTCCATCTAAATACATATACAGAGTCCGGAATCGCCGGATGGTATGGGATGGGATGGATGGCGATGGAGATGGGGGGGAGGGGTGCTTAAATACTGACTAAGTAGTGGTTACACTGTATGCACTCGTATATTAAGAACATTTTAAAAGGACGCAACATGGTTTCGACTATCGAAAGTCAAACAATCATATAATAATAAGTATGTATACACAGACAAAGATGGGGTCGCATATGGTGGCATCGCATCGAGTATATATGTATGCGTTATATAAAGATAAAGTGGTACTATGTAATATATGTATGTATGTAAAAAAAACAGACGTGATGTACGATAGATATCGCCTTATAGTCGTATTTAGTCATCGTTGAATCTCCTCCTCTAGGTTTCTTTCTGTGTTGCCTTATTGTTCAAGAGTGGGGATTAAATGTTAAGTAGTTCTCTTCCTTTTCCATAAAGTAGGGATGTATGTAGATATCTAGCAAAAAGGTGGCCCAGCTGCTTGGCACTTGGGTCGCTGCTTAGTTGATGATCTCGACATAGTTTGCCGGAAACAGTCCATAGGTTCCATCAGGGCCGAGGCCCTGCCACCATCCCTCATCGATTTGATCGATATGCGTAATGACATCCCCCGGATCGAATGTGATCTCCGACTCGTCGGCTGCCTGATAGTCGTACAGTGCTCGAGCCCGCAGACCCAGATCTCCCAGGCTCTCCTGGCATATGAAGTCATCCTCGTTAACCAAATCGGTCACTAAAGAAAACGCATTAGTTGGGGAAACATCCTTGAAAACTTTGCTGCTTCTTACATGTATTCCTTTCCAAAGTGCTAAGAGCACCCGTCTTCGTCGACTGCGACTGCTGCACAGTGACGGACACTTTGGTGCGCACCTCTTCCTCCTCCTGATACACCGCCGTGTCCGTCTCATTGAAGACGTTGTCTCGTCCGGCGACTGCGACTGGAGCGAGTTGGTTTTACTGTGCGGCGATCGTTTGATGGTCGAGAACTGTTCGCTCTCGTGGGCCAGAGGCAAGTCGTCCACCGGCTGCGTCTCGGCCTCCACCTCGGCTATGGTCGAGACAACTTCGGCGGCCACCGGTGCTACAGCAACAGCAGCAGTCATGGCAGCAGCGACTGGGGCAACAGTCTCTACTTCTACTACTTCTGGCAGTTTTATGGGCGACACAGCGCGGGGTGGTGAAGGCACAGGGGCTTCCTGAGGCTGGTTCTGGTTGAACACATTGATTCGCTGGGCAATCGAGTTGCGTGCTGGTTTCGCCGGCGGTTGCGTGTTGAGTCTATAAGAGCAGAATGTACCATTATTACAGGAACCATTGAAAAGCAGGGATTTCTCACTTGGATTGCAGTTGACCCTCGCTGGTATGCTTGGTGAACATGGCCTTGGCGGCGCCGACACGCGAGCCAATCAATTCTCGGGCCTCCTGGTTACGTGCCTGACGCATGCGCTCTGCATCCGTCAAGTTGTTGCCAAATCCTGGTGCGGTTTTTTCGGGGCTCAGCGGTTGCGGGGAGCTAGAAGAACAAATGGGAAAAGTTTTGACCAAGTTATGGTAGCTAATGATGGCTACAATTACGTTTTGATGGGTACATGCGCCGGCTGGAGTTTGGTGGTGCTGATGACTAGCTTCTCCCGCTCCTTGTGCTCCTTTTCTTCTCTACTGCGAACCTCCTGCTCGAGCTTCTGCAGCTCTACACGTTTGGCATCCTTCTCTGACTCCAGGCGACGCTTCTCCTCGGCCTCTTCTTTCTTCCAGAAGTCCTGCATAACGCTGGCATTCAGCTCCTTGGTTGGGATAACGCGCGTATAGTTTGTCCCCACTGGCGCCTTCTGCTCTTCCATAGTGCCGCGTGGCTCCTTGAAGCTGTAGGCGGAGCTGACGGCACTCAGCTTCTTCAGTAGGCGCTCCAGATCGATGTCATCCTCATTCCGGGCGTTGATGGTCAGGTGGGCACCGGACAGTAGATTGCTGACGTCTCGTATGTGGTTGGCGCAGGTGCCCTTGCGAAGCACAGGTGCGCCTTCTCCCTTCAACATAAAAAGCAACAACAAAGACAGCATGTAAGAGTTTAGATAAGCGACTGGTGATAAGATTAGCGATGGAAATGGGGTCCTGACTCACCTGCCAGTTGATGAGTAAGTACTTATTGAGGCCGGTTTTTGGATCTTCAATGCGCACGAAGGCATACATGATCTTGCCACTGTTGAGGTCCTCGTTCAGCTCCTCCACACCGCCGTCTCCGGAGCCAACGAGCTTTAATTCATTGGTCTGGCCCTCGTAGCCGAACAGGGACCAGTTGGTGTCGCTCTTGTCGTCCAACACATCCTTCCAGGCGGCCACGATTTGCGAGCGATTCTTCTCGAAGCTGATGGCCATGGTGTGGGGTTGCCAATGACCTTGAACAAAGAGATCTCGGCCAGCTTTCACTGGTTCACCTTATTTGGATGCCTGTGACTGCGTCTTCGCCCAACGTCGTTCGAGTGAAAGCCAACGCCCCGCAATGACTCCAACTCTGGCTTCGGAGTGGCTTAGGTTTTAATTAAATGCACAACTGCAGCCGACTCTCTCGCACACACACAGCAAACAGCATAGGATGGCGGCTGATTGATTTTCCAGTCTCTGTCTCTTCGATTGTCCAGCGGCAAGGATGGTCGTGGCTCCTTGTCACAGCTCTCCAAGTCACGCGTGCATTAGTAATGAAAAGTAACGACTCGGCAGCGTTTACATTTAATTTACTGGTCTATTTTAAATGGACTTTTAAATATTAGCTCTCTCGGGCAAAAGTTTCTTATAGGAGCCTAGAGGTGGCAAAAACGTTGAATTTTACGTTGCGCTTAATTTGCGTTTGTCCGATTTTCGGAATATATCAACGCTGTTCGCATATCGTGTGAACTATCGCTACTAGAAAAGCAACAAATACAAATAGAAAAGAAGTAAATAATCTTATAATTTAAAAAAAAAAAAACTAAATAATAAATAATACCTTGGTCAGCACGCAGTCCTGTCTACAGCCAAACTCCATAGCTCGCATTTTCCAGTGTAACCGCCAATACTGAGCTATGGAGTTAACTCACCTATCGCTAAGTGAGCGCGGACAATGGCGAATTTGAAAAAAAAAACATTCTGGCAAATAACAACCAAGGTACAACGAATTTTTCTGTTAAATTGTTTATTTGATTTGGAAATGTGCTTAAAAATGAATTACTTTATTCATAATTCAATTAAAACGTATGTATATGGAATTGCAGCCGTGCATTTGTCGATACATATTATTGTGGATAGTCGTTTTCATTCTGATCGGCTTTAAAAACTCAGCCAAAATACCAGCAAAGAAACAACGAAACAAAGAACGTTCAATATGGGGCATTACAAGATTCACATAGTTTGTGAATTCAATTATTCAAAGTTCAATTATAAATTTGGTTCGCGTAATAGCACACAACCTACAACTAACCATAAACTTAATCAGTACCAGAGCTAATCAAAGCTAGCTCCTAACAAATATATGGAATTGCATGCATTACAGAACGATCTACGGTGCACAGTGGGTCATCAGCCGAAAAATGGTTGCAAAATCGAAGAATTTTATGAGCTCTTTGGATAAAATGATCAAGCAGTGCTGTCTATGAGCTTTTTTCGTCGGTATATTTCCAGTATATTTTGAAAATGAGACGGTATATTTCGGTATATTTCTGAGGGTCAAACGGTATATTTTATGAATAAATGGTAGACAAATTTTGCGCTTAAAAATCTAATTTTTTTCCCTTTAAACCCTTCCTGTTTAAAAATACGAAATGAATCAACGTATTGTATGAAATATGTATAAAATATCGCCGTTTAATTTTCCCGCCCGATACTATCGATGGTGAACCGAAACAGTCGATGGTCGGGTAATTTGTCAACGGTCGATAGTATCGATGGCACTATCGACTATTTTCCAACACTATTAAATGGTTAAGTGTATTTCACGGTGAAACGAAAGCAAAGCATAGAAAATAATTTTCACCTATTGCGATCGGAATCGTACCGAAAATAACTAAAACACCCACCCACTAGTGCTGTGCCAACATAAATCTCAAAGAAATCGATTCACTGCCTTCGATATACTCCTTGGCCACGAAAACAGCTGAAACATTGTGTTACAACAACAGTTTGAAGGCGTCCCAAGGCAAAAGGTAAAGACTGCTGCCATACGATTTGATTTTGTATGGTTTTGGTAACTGCTGGTGCTGCTGCAGCAGATGATGGCCTGGGCCTGGCCTGGCCTGGACTGCTTGGCAACAATATGGCATTTGTCAGTGATTTCGTTTGCTGACTGCTGTACTTGGTCATTGCCAAAATTTTCGGCTGCCCCGTCGCCGTTGCCGTTGCCGTTGCCGTGCTCGTCGACGTCTTCCAAACCTGTCCCAACTGCATCGTGCTTGTGCCGCCCTCCCTTCGCCCCCCGTCCGCCTGTGGGCAACATATGAAAACTGTTTGGTTTGGCAGCAGGATTTCGCCTTACTTGTTCCGAAGTCAGTCAGAGAGTCAGAAGCGGTGGCGGTGGCGGCGGCGAGCAAGCGTCAGAGTCAGTGTCTTTGTTCAGTTGTTCGTTCCATTTACATATATGCCAATGCAGCCAGGCTCCGGCACCGCGATATATCCAGTTTGTGGTGCAGAGATATGTATGCGTACGTACGTAGTATAATGCACAGATATCTGGCGGCACAACGGCGCTGTGTGCTACGTATGTACGTACGAGTGTGTGTATGTGCTCATGGTCAATTTCTTTGCATTTTCAGTGTGAAACTCATGCGGTGCAGATCGAGTCGGAGCAACAACAGCAGCAGCCCACGTTCATAGACTCCGCCGACATGGAATCAGCGCTGGATGTGCTCTCCAGAGCGGCGACCATGGTGCAGAACAATGCGAGCGGTAAGTAGTCGAATGTCGAATGTCGAGTGTCGAGTGTCGGATGGTCATTAACCAATTCCGTTTAAAAAAGAGTCGACAAATTTTATGATGTTAACTTGGCCAACAACCAAACAAATAAACAAACAAACAAACAGCGTGTATGTACATCAGTTGGGGCAGGGGGTTGTCTCTGCCACTCTGCCACTCCACTCTTCTTCCTCTTTTTATGGCATTCACCTTTGAGCCCCAGCTTGAAAAGTATTTCAACAATGTGTTCTCGTTGCCACTTCTGAGTGTGTCATACCGCATGGAATGGAATAGAACGGAATGGATGGGATGGGATGGGGTGGGGTGGGAGGGACGGCAGGGAACTGTAGGTAGTTCCAGTCTGTGACTCTACGTCCGAGTCCTCAGTCCCATGTTCCATTCCAGATGCATGATTCATGATTGCAACAGACCCTCGGTCCTCCATGACATCTTCTTTGTAAACGAATCCCCAACCCACACGCAGTGACTCAAAAAAGTATGCGGCTACACTCAGGAATCGATGGAGACCTAAAGGCGAATGTGTTATATTGAGAGCCTCTCGGGTGTCTCGGTTGCCTCGGCGGTGTGTGTGATGAATTATGGCAGGCACTGTGCGTACGCATAAACACTCGACATATCTGAGAAATGTTTTATTTTCGTACAATAAGGCAACAAAAAATACAATACAACACAACAGAACAGAACATTCCAACAAAATGAGTTTGCGGCACATTCCAATTCCGATTTTCATAAATGTGTCAAATGCCGCATTTTCGACGACAACCGAACGACACACAGACAGATAGAGGTACGTACGGATATATGTATGTATGTATATATACATAAATATGTACTCGTATGGCACATGCATGGTACGTCCGATTCTGCTTGCGGGTCGCGGGTCCCGTCCCCTTATCAATAGCCAGCCAGCCAGCCGGGCAGTCGCAGTCGCAGTCGCATTCGTCGTCGCTGAGTTCGGGGGCTGCCGCTCTGGCTGACGAGCACGAATTGTGGATGGTCGCCCCTCTCACCAACACACTCGTGTATGCACATATGTACATACATATACATTGCATATTTTTGCACTGGGGACATACATATCTTTTATATTTGCAATTTGCATTCCCCCATTCCCCACTCCCCACTCCCCATTCCCCACTCCCCATTCGCCCATCGCTTTAGCGACAAACAAACGCGACTGCAACCGCGTGACATGCCAAAGAAATGCTCACTACGAGGCGTAAATATGTGTATAATTGTTAAACAAAATAACAATTTGATTAGGAATGTTCATAATTGCACAATTTATGGGCGGTCGGTCGGTCGGTGTGTCGGTCTGTCGGTCGGGGCGATAAGCACACGCCTCGCCTCGCCATCTGGGGTCTGGGGTCGTCCGGCTGCGCATTGTTTGGGCTCTGATTTTTCCCCCAGTTTAAGTTTCAGTTCCCGAGCTGCTGATAATAGGGGTTCGTCGTCGGGTGGTGGTTCCTACTCCCACAAAAACACAATATGCTATACATACATACATATATGCAAATCTGGTGGAAGGGGGAGGAATGGAATGCCGATAATGGCCTCCATTTCTGTTTATATTTATGCTTGTTTTTTTTTTGTTTATTTACCCATTGAGAGGGAGATGGCTTTATCAACAATAATTATGAATATTTGACAAATTCCTGAGATGATACGCACCTACATACATGCATGCATATATGTACAGTGGCGCCGCATTTTAAAGGATATATGTAAGTAGTATAGGAATTATTTTCCCATGAAAGTAGGCGAAAATTGTTCCGCTATGAGATTTCCGCCATAGGAAAAGTCCACTGTACATACACACATCCGTACATGTGTACAGCTGTCAAGACAGAGGACGGACAATTTATGCGAAAGCCCCAGACACACCAGACCTCAAGTCCGAAGAGAAATGGTTCTGATATTGAAATAAATATTTGAATAACGCACGCGATTCTCGAGCTGTTTTAAACGCTCCTTCCGTGGAATCATCCTCGGGATTCCATGGCTCAGTTTTGTTCGTCCCTGAGCTGGTGACCTGACCACCAGTGGTCACCAGTGGCTCTAATGGGTCTCGTTGTCAGACCTGGGATGGATTGATCGACGGCTTGGCAGTTTGGCGGCTTGGCAGCCAACTTGGAAATGCAAAATGTCGTTAACCCGTGCATGATTAATGAATTCGCGGCAATCGCAGGAGGCACCACGGAGATTCTGTTCTTCATAAATCACACGTAGAAAAGCGGGTCGATCGGCTCAGTTCGGTTCGGTTGGGTATTGGATTGGATTGGATTGGATCGGACCGTTAATTAAGCTGCCCTTCCATTGTTTGCCGAGGAGCGCGAGCGCGAGCTCGGCTAGGCCATAATTAATAAACAAATAGTTACACAAATTGAGCGCTGCCCCTGCCCCTGTCTCTGCTCCAATGTGTATGTGTGTGTGTCTATGCACCACACAAAGAAATATTGCGGCAATTTGGAGCTTGGGCCTGGCACAGCTGGAGATGCAGCAGCAGTCGCTGAAACTGAATGGGACGGTGATGGGGATTGGGTTTGGGGATTGGGATTGGGGTGTGGGGATGGCGATACTTACGGCCTGGTTGACGGCTCATCGGGTAATTTACATGGCCTTTCAATTCTCCGTTTTAGCCAGTGCCAACTCTGTGGGCCAAACACTCTCTTCCTTTTACTGGCAATGGCCAAACGGTGCGCATAATTGCCGCAAATCTCGACCAGAAGAAAATCCAAACAACAAAACCAGTTTGCTGCCTGCAATGAGATGGGAATGGGATTGGAGATGGGGATGGGGATGGAGATGGAGATGGGGATGTGGATGGGGATGGTGATGGGGTCGTAGTCATAGTGACTGTGACTGTGACTGGGCTGGGGATTAGAGTTGGGACTAGAGCATTACCTTTCTTTTTAGTGTTGTTGCTGTTGTTGCTGTTTTTGTTGCTGCTGTTGCTGCTGCTGCTGCTGCTGTGCTGGCTGCCATTTATTTATTTATTTTAACATAACATTTGCCTATTTGCCATAAATTTTCACTCTGCGCGACTTTTGCCGCGAGCAGAGTCGCGGCGAGTCGAGTCGAGTCAGAGCGTGCTGCTTCGAGTGCGGCGGCAGGGGCAAGATCAACTTGTTGCGGACAATATCTAAATGAAAGTTGTCTTGGATTAGGATTAGATTCTGCCTCTGTGTGTCTGTCTCTGTGTATGTGTGTGTGTATGAGTCAGAATCAGAAGTAGATCCAATCGGCAATCGCCATCCATAATTTTGAAATCCGCTCAGGTTCGATCTGTTCCGTTCCGATCGAATCCGACTGGAAATTTGGCAAAATTGTGTATTAAGTTTTCTCACGCTTGATTTAGCACCGGATGATATTTTATAATGACAACTATATTTATGTTATTGTTAGCTTTGCTATTTTCCATCGCTGCTGCTGCTGCTGCTGATGTTGTTGTTGTTGTTGTTTATATATTTTTTGTTTTTGTTGCTATTCTGGGCAATCGAAAACCAGTTTCCTCCTCAAATCGCGCGCACGCTCGAGTTTTATTTAAATTTTGAACTGGTTTGCCGCTGATTTGTGTTGTCTCCGCGGCGTATATATTATGTACCCACTAGTTAGAGATATACATATATTAGATTGTTAGATTTCACAAAAAAAACAAAACAAAAAAAGAACAACAACACACACAGAATGGGATGGAGACACAACATAATTTGTCTTTTGGTATCGACATGTTCTGGAAATCGCCGGCCATCTCTCTGTGTCATCATCGCCCAGCCGAGCCGATCTATACAGAAGCAGAGGAGATCTGATCTCCCATAAAGAAGAACAATCTTGTTGACTTCCGTACCGCTGCTGCCATTACACTGACCCAAATCCCCCCCAAGCCCTGTGTATCCGATTCGATCCGATCCGATCCGCGAGCGAGGGATCTCGAATTTCTGTGCCGATTTCCAAACAAAACAAATTTCAATTAGCAAAGCATTTTCCGGGTTTTTTATTTGTATTTTTAGTTCTTTTTTCTATTTTTATTTTGATTTCTGTTTTTAGATATTTATTTTTCAGCTTCTGTTCTGTTGGGTTTGTGCTGTAAACTGAATCTAAGTTGAATCTAATAGTGCAAATGGTGCACAATTCAATTACTGGCGTAGCTTGGGGAGTAAATAGATCAACAGAACAGATGAACAGCATTATTGGGAGATATGGGATTAGGAAACCTTTCCAGTTTCCCCAAGTTAAGTAATAGTTTCCCTAATGCTTGCTCTCTTTTACTTGGAGATACATAACTGGTGAAAGGAATACCAGAGGTAGCTCCATCGTAAGTATATATCTTCATAGATATTCATGTTCTAGAGAAAAAAGACTCTCCATAGATCATAGATCAAACCAGAAGAAGATTGAGAACAATGAACAGATGAACAGCATTATTGGGAGATATGGGATTAGGAAACCTTTCCAGTTTCCCCAAGTTAAGTAATAGTTTCCCTAATGCTTGCTCTCTTTTACTTGGAGATACATAACTGGTGAAAGGAATAGCAGAGGTAGCTCCACCGTAAGTATATATCTTCATAGATATTTATGTTCTAGAGCAGCGGATTCTGCCAAAGAGAATGCAAGAACACTCTGTGCACCGCGTGTTTTTTATAGGGTACTTCCACTTCCATTTCAGTTTAGCAACTCTTCTGCCAGATCATTAGGGGATCTGATCTCCTTCATTTGGGCTCTACCTTTTGTCCCCCAAAACTAGCTATGCTTTGCCCACTTTCCGACTCGTTTTTGTGCCTCTTTTTGCTTTGGTCTACAATGTTTGGGTTTCTGTAATTTGTTGCCATTGTTGTTGGCTGCCAGGCGGCGGCAGAAGACTCTTCTGCCCAAAGCCTGCTGCTGGTGCTGGTGCTGCTGCTGTTGCTGTTGCCGTTGTCGCTGTCTCTGTCGTAGTTTTTGTTGCTGCCATGATTGCCATTCGATTGACCTCGTTGCGCATGCGTGCGCATGTTTCACGCTACACTACAAATTTTCGCAGCTCAGACCTGAGCCGCGCACGGAACGGAGTCGGCCGATGATGAGTAAGCGCCAAAATGTAGGGGGCCTGCCTGCCGATGGGGGGTGGGGGGAATGCCAGACAGAGGAGCAGTCAATCCGTCAGTCAGTCCATCATTTAAGTTTGATTTTGTTTAATTTTTTGCTGTTTTTTGTTTTTTGTTCGATTTTTTGGCCCCTTGGAGCCACGCAACAAAAAATTGCACATTTTTGACATGGATTAGCAAATGAGTGGAAAAAAAGACTCGAAAAGGAAGAGAAAACAATAAGCAGCGAAAATATCGATCAATCGATGGATCCATCGATGGGGTGCAACAGCAGCAGCGATGGGGCAAGAGGAGAGGCCAGGCCATAAGTCGGGGCGGGCCATATGATGTGATGGCAACATAACACTCGTGCTACGAGACCTGGAATCGATCCGATCGTTCTATGCCACAACAGACTCTCCTCTCGTTCTCTCTCTCTTTCTCTCGCTGCTGCTGCTGTTGCAGTTGCAGTTGCAGTTGCAATTCATGGGGCAACAACAGTAGTAGTTGTACTACAAATCGAGCGTAAAATTTCATGGGCCTGCTATTGAATTAAAAACGAGTTTGCTTTGGGTTGTTGCTGTTGTTTGCTGATGCTTTCTGCTGTGCTGTTGCTGTTGCTGCTTCTGTGCGCGGCTGCATGTTGCCGTTTTCTAGCTGCAGTCGCAGTCGCAGTTGCAGTTGCTGTAATGCTGTGTAACTGCTTTGGCTGCTCCTGTCAGAGCAGCCCACAAGGCGGACAGACAGCCAGACGGACAGACAGACAGACGGATAGTCCGAACTAAGCCAAACCATGCCAAGCCCCAAAGCAGCCGCAAACGTGTAGTACCGTCGACCTATTGTTTGCTTCATTATGTTGCCTGCCTCATTAGAAGCGGGCATATTGGCTATCTAAAAAGCTTCATTAAGCTATCCAAGAGGTCCTGAGAGCATTGAGGATATTTCTGCTTTTCAAGATTATATAGTGTTAGAATTAAAAATAAACTTGGGCAATCAAAACTACAAAAGTCGAGCCTGAATCCCTCGTCACGTATACGACATGTATGTTGTTTCTGTTGTATCAGGGCCTAAATTCGGCAGCAGTCTACTCGTGCGCTCTGGCGCGAATCACTGCGCTGTGTACTTTGTTTTCGGATTCGTGGCCCCGACAGCACTTGCCAGCTGCGTCTACGCAAGGCTTGTACTTTCTTTTACGCGGATCCCCGGGCATTCTCTTTAGAACATTTCGCTTGAACGTCTGATTGGCGTTGGCTGTCGAATAATAAATCTCGGGTCATTATGGGCGAACAATGCCTGAGTCGTGCAATACTGCAGTGCCGTCGGTTCGGTCAACTCGGGAGGATGGGAAAGTAGGATTCACAAGTGGCATCCGAAAAGGAAATTTATAAAAGATTTTTAACCATTTTGGTTTAGTTTCTTCAGCAGTTAGGGTACTCCCACCATCGGTTGGAGCCGCATCTTCTAACCTTCTTTTTCTCGTTTTGTTGTCATTTTCACAAGCCCGCTTGCACTTCGCACACACACACACATACCAACACACACGCTTTTCTGCATGGGCTTAGCTACGTTTTTCACGCATTTACACAGATACATCACATATGTGTGTATGTATGTATATCTGTGTCACTGTATTTGTGCATTTGTTTGTTTGTCTGTTTTTGTGGCAAAACTGTGAGTAAACATTATAATGAGCCCCAATGCAATGACCGGGCCCAAAAAACAAAACAACAACAAAAAACAAGTAACCAGCGGAAAAGCAGAAAGAAACGTAAAAGAACGCCCACACCATGTGTTGGTTGGACCCGGGAGGGCCCAACCCAGTCAACAGTCACCAGTTCCCAGTCCCCAGTCCCAATCGCAGTCACAGTCCTCAGTCCCAGTCACAGGCCGAAAGCAGCCAAAGATTCTTCTGGCGGGACTTTGAATTCAACTCCGGACTGTGGCCAATTTCCAATTGCTGCCATTTCGTTACCCTTTTGCCCAATTTGCCAAGCACATCAATGGGAGAGTGGCCCAAAGAAGTGGAGTGGAGTGGATGGGCGAGGGGGCGTGTCAGCCACATCCTACGTAGAGGCGTTCCCAGCATAGACCCTTATTCAGATGGAGTTGCTATGTATACCTTTTGCAGAGAGTATTAGGATTTTGTTCAGATGTTTGTAACCCAGAAAAGAAGCTACCATTAGAGATATGTATGTATGTTCAGATGTACAGATGTGTGCATGACACACCTTTGCACCTTTCTATTCTATTCAAAGTACACGAAAAGAACACGTACATTAATGCCTTTGAAGAAAACAAACTCCAACTAGGGCCATAGTGTCCTGTGTGGCCTTATCATAATCGGGATAAGAACGATCGATCTGCAAGGGTATCCAAACCATCGGCCAGCCTTCCTTTCCTGTTTTTCAATTACAAAATCCCCAAAGAAAGCAAATGTTTGGGGAAAGAGAGAGAGAGAGAGAGAAAGAGAGAGGTTGGGGGAACAAGTGAGATGGAGATGGAGCTGGAGATGTAGAGAGGGAACAATAGCCAAAACGGAAATTGGTAAGAGAAGAAGAAGTCGACGTCGAAGTCGAAAAAATAAAAACAACAACTGGCGCAAGTGCAAATGGCTTTTGTGGCCCAAACGAAGTCACTCGGCACGGCCGCAGAACTCCTCCTCGGGTGGAGAGCGAGCGAGCGCGCGCGCGCAAAGTGAACGAAAAGAAAAAGAAAAAACGAAGAGCAGAGCCAGAGCCAGAGCCGGAGCCGGAGCCAGACGAAGGCGAACGCGAACGCGAACGCCAAAAGCCAAAAGCGAGCCCCAGTCGCAGTCTTCAAGTCGCTGTGTCGATCACTTCCAGTTTGTCCGCCGAAGCCGCCAGTTGGTTGTTGTGGTCGTCGCCAGCGAAACGTGCGTCGCGTCGGTCGCGCCATATGACAGCAGCGTTCGTTCAGATACAAATATATATAGATACATATATCTACGTGTTTTTATTTTACTTTATTTTTTTGACTCGGTGTGTGCTCCGTGTGCTCTATGTGCTCCATGTGTGTGTGTGAGTGTGAGTGTGAGTATGTGTGTCTCTGAAAGCGAAAACTGGCGCTCAAGTTCAGTCAGCGATTTGTCGATTTCTATGCAAATTATTACTCGGAAAAGAAACACATAAATATATAAATACGGAGTCGGAGTCGGCAGAGTCAGAGTCAGAGTGAGCGGCAGAGGCAGAAGGAAAAAAGAGCGTGCTATTTTTATTCCGCTAAATGTCGACTTGAGACTCACGTCGTCAGATCCAGAGACAGAGCTAGAGCCAGAGACAGTGCCAGAGCCAGAGCCAGAGCCAGATCGAGAGACTGTAACCCGAGCCGCCGTCCACGACTGAGGAGAAAAATAATAAGAAATAAAACAGAAAAAAACAGAAAAAAGCGGAGAAGCACAGAAAAACAGACAAACAGAAAACAGATTGTATCTGTATCCACAGTCGCGACCCGCGGCCCGTTTGGTGTGTGTACTTGTACATTAGTGCGGCGGTATCCGTATCTGTATCGGTATCGGAGGCGCAGGCGGCGGCAAAGCGCCAAAAGTAATCGCAAACTAGAGGGAAAGAAAAATAAATAAATAAATAAAAAGCTTGCCGCTCTTCAGGATCGTCTCCTCCACATCCTCATCCTCTTCCTCTTCGTCGAAGTTCTCTAGATAGATAGAGCCATCCGCGAGCTGTCTGATTTGCGTCTCTCCCTCTGCGTGCGTGTGTGTGTGTGTAGCAGCAGAGACAGGGCGGGATCAAGCATCAGAAATCGAGCAGCAATCGGCGATCATCGGGATTATGAAGCATCATCTTCTGGGAGCCATGGAATACCATGGAGCCGTTTTCATACTAAATGCCTTCGAGCAAGACTACTACAACCGCATTACCCGTCTGGCCGCTGCAGCAGCAGCTGCCGCATCATCCACGGCCTCCTCCCCCTCAGCATCCTCCTCGTCGAGTGACCCCTCCACCTCTTCGGCTTCCTCATCCACGGCCAGCTCTCCCACATCGACAGCCAGGGAAGTGGCCCAGGCCGCAGCCGCCCTGGCGGCCACTCAAAGGCTTGCCGCTTATCATGGCCAGGCGCAGGGCCACGGACAGGGGGAGTTTCCTGCCCAATCCGAGATGTTCTATCAGCAGCAGCAGCAGCAGCATCGCCAGCAACTGGAGCAGCTGCAGCAGCAGCAGCAACATCAGCTACAGGCGGTAGCCGCTAATCAGCCACAGCAGCCCCAGCTCCAGCCCCAGACATCCGCGGATCCCAGCGCCTCCAATATGGCCAACAGCCTGCTCTGGCAGCCATGGCGAGACCTCCAGCAGGCAGCCGCGATGCACCATCAGCTCTACAAGCAGCAACAGCAGCAGCAGCAACAGCAGTTGCACAAAGGTTCGTCTGTCGGGGAAATTTATAGAGAAAATCTTGCGAAAACCTTTGAACTGACCTCTAAAAGAGGGCCAGACAGAGACGGAGACGGAGAGAGTGAGAGGCGAATTGGCGAATATGTCACAAACCGAAAATGGGGAAACATTATTCTTGGATCTCGCAATAGAATATGCTCTGAAGGCAGGGCAAGGGTACAGCATAGCAGTAGTATGATGCTGGGGATGTAACTGTCCAACATTGAATAGTTTTAAAAGCTGAATAGAAATATTATTGGCTAAGATGCTCCTTCAAAGAGAGATCACTGTGTCAGTTGTTGAGGAAATATTCTAAGGGTCAAAGGAAGGACAATTACCTCCATTTTGAAGTCAAAGCAATCTAAAAGGGGAGCAGAATAGAAAATAGTTTTACAAATTCAAGACGATTCAAGATAAGTATTATTGTAAATATTATAAGCAATCATTTTAAGTGATATTTCAGCGAAGCCTACCCTTAGCATGGCAAAGGGTAGTAAAACTGTGGCAACCCCTTGAAGCTTGACCTACAGAAAGGTAAGCGGAAGGATAGAGTAAACAGCAAATATATCTGTCCAAGAAGGATGGATGGATGGATCCTTCCACAACCATAGGGATTGTGGAGCCATCAATAGTATCATTCCCTAGGTACAGTTGACTTATGTACGGGGTGCATGCACATGCACCTGTTGCTCACGTGAAACGCACACTCACCACCCACCACCCACCAGCCACTTGGGCTAAAGTTCAATGGATCGGGGTACGTGCCGTTTGCCTCTGACCATGATGAGCACTGCTTCAATGAATGGGATCGGATACAGACTGGTACTCGGATCCAGTGCGTTCTGATTACGTTTATCTTTGTTGCAAAGCCAAAGCGTGGCTAGGACGTGACGACGGTGGGGTTGGAAACCAGCCCCACATTCGGCAACGTCAGTGGCGCGGCGAGCTGGTGGTTCTCTGTTACCATTTCTATTTCGCTTGCCTGAGCTGGAAAATTGGTAATGAAATTGGCAACACTTACTACGCTCCAACGAGCCAGCCGGCCGCATTAGACGGGCTTCGATTGCCTCCATTGACGTATTGCATTGCCTTCCCTTCCCTCGCCACTTCTCTCGCTCTTGCCTGTCTCCACCATTCCATCTCCTCTCTCTCTCTCGCTCTCGCTCGTTTCCCCCTTGTGTAATTGGCGACATTGCACAAATCACACAAATGCTTTCAATTACATGGCGACGCCAAACAAACACAAAAAACAGCAAAAAAAAAAGAGCAAAAAAGGAAAAAGAAGAAAAAAAACGAGCCAGCAAGCGCCTGTTTAAACATAAAACCTCTACACAAAAAAAATTGGATGATGAGGTGGTGCCAGAACAGGGGGTGGGGGGAGACAGAGGAAGGAAGAGAATGGAGGGGGCCTGCGAAGGGGCTGGCTGCTGTACTTGGCTCACGGCTCGACTTTATTTTTCGCTGTACTTATACCCTCCCCAGAAGGTATAAAGATTTCAATTAAATGTTTGCAATGTGTGTACTGCCAGAGAAGGAAGTACACATGTACATACATGCATGTATGTATGTATGTATGTCCGTTTATCAAATCAGATATCAGATTCTTTCCAAGATTCTTCGACCAACATTCTGTCGGAAATGGGTTTCGTTTCTTATGAGAATCCCAACAAACGACACTTAAGAAATTTGAGTTGAAAATGCCTTTCAACAAGTGGCTCGGAAGTGGCTCCAATCAATATATCAACCAAATTGTATACACACAATATATACATACATACACACATATGTATGTATGTATGTGTACAGATCTGGAAGGGTAACCAAATCTGCGGTGACTCCAGAAGCTAGACTTCTTTCTTGTTAATTTGTTGACATATTAAAACCAGATTTGCAATCAACTCGGCCAGCAGCGGTGTGGTGATGGTGTCAGGGGCAGGTATGGGGGGGGGAGGGAGACCAATGTTGCTGGTACACCGGAGAACGGTGAATGGCTGGGCGGAGAGTGATGCCAAAGCGGGGTGGCGGGGGGCGGGCGGATTCGTGGTTACGGGCATGACTCACGAGCCGGCGCGAGAAATAATATAAATAATGAGAAACGCCTGCGACGACGGCGGCGGCGGCGACGGCGACGACTGCGACGACTACGACGGTGATGATGGAAAAATAAATATGTATAAAAAAACTACAAAAAGCAGCAACAACAACAACAACAACAACAACTTGTTTGCATAAGCAAGAAATGTGTGCTGCTTTTGTTGCTATTGCTATTTGTAGTGCAATCCATCAGTATGTATGTATGTACATATGTATTTGTGTGTTTGTGTACACTCGTAAGCCGATTGAAGTTCGCCCCGGGTTCTCTTTCCTTCCCTGATGAGGGGAGTGCACCAGGGCTTAGGGGCGCGCCGAGAAAGGCTTCCAAATTTGAGGAATACATAGGAAGGGGAGTGGAGATCACCTTATTAGCGATTGCTCCTTACAGTTAGTCAAAGATCTTCATTGAAGGATGACTACTATTCCTTATCACAATGATTCTTGGAGGGTAATCGAACACAATTCTCAGAGATCATACATAGAAACTGCCCAGTGACCTTAGTAATGTTTGATCCCATACCCTTTACAAAGACCGCTGTATTGAAGATCCCAAAATTGGATTGATTTGAGGAGAAACTGAATGAAAATTGACTTTTCCATTGCCTTATCATTGCACAATAACAATTATACCCATCGAATGTATGAACTTCTCGGATTTGATTCTTATTTTTACACCTTTTTGGGATCGCTAGACCTCAAAAGATTCACCATCAGATTTCTCCATTCCCTCCATTCCCGATTCCCTTTAAGCGTTCCCAGGTTCCTAGAACCGTGACCCCAAAGATGGCACAGGGACTGTCCTATACCCCCAACAACATGTATACCCCTGAGTGATCCATTAAACACCCCTACAAGCAGATTGCCCTTCAATCGCGCTGTGACAACAACTATTCCCCCTTTATCGCCAATTATCCGAGTCAGACATGATTAAAAAGCTCCAATCTCCCACCGAGCAGAGGAGCAGAGGAGCAGAGAGCCGTCAGCCATCAGCCATCAGCGGCAGCGGCTGTGGCTGTGGCAGAAGCAAAAGCAGAACAAATAAATAATGCAAAGCAGAACAAGAAGAAGCAGATACAGAAACAGAAGCAGGAGCGACGAAGGTGGGACAGAGAAGATGAGCGGCAGCGGAGAATACGAGAAGAGGGAGAGCCTCAAAAAGAAAGCTTCGACTTTGTCGTCGTCGTCGTAGTCGTCGTTGCCGCTGTCGATCCCCCAACACAGCCGCCAAACGGTGGCCTGGCCTGGTGGGGTGGGGGAGCAGCGCGAGGAACAGCGACGTCCGTCGACCGGAAATGTGCAATAAAATTTGAATGTTTCTTTATTATTATCATCATCCCCATCATCATCCGCCGCAGCGCAGCAGCAGCCCAAGCCCAAGTCCAATCCCAATCCCAATCCGAAGCAGCCTCTGCCTCACTCTCCTGCTCGTTTTTTATGTTTTTCTTTGGTTTGCAGCAGCTCCACTGTACACTCTGCACCCCGTACTCCGTACTCCAGTCTCCATGCTCCATGCTCCACTCTCCAAAGACCAGTTTCTTCTTCCTCTGGCGGTTCCCCTGTCTCTCCTTTTAGTGGTTTTTGTTTTTGCTAGTGTTGTGAGTTCCTCTCGTGACGCAGGCGCAGAAATAATAAATTGCAGCCTCGCGGTGACGTTGCCAAAAACAGGACAACGCTCCCGCCTCCGCCTCCACCACCGCCACTGCTCCACCACTACCAATAGCACTGCCACCAACGCCATAACATAAGAAACTCCAACTCCATTGCCGCCGCCTCCATGCATCCGTCCGTCCGTCCGTCCATCCAACCATCCATCCATCGCCATTCATTCATTCATTCATGCGTTGGTCCGACTTTGGGTCCGACCAGGCAGGCAGGCAGGCGAGCAGGCAGGCTCTCGGCCTCTCCGCTTTTCCGCTGTTCCGCTGCTCGAAATGTGCAGAAGCTGCCCGACTGGTTTGGCCCCTTCGATTTTGGATGCTGCCGCGACCGATGGGGAAGAAACTGGGTTCTCGGGGCGCTGGAGCCTGGAGTCACCAGCCACCAGGCACCAACCACCAACCACCAGCTTTATTTATAAACTTTGTTTCCTGTACGAGGTGCTCTTGTACTCGGAACGAAGGGAAAGAGACACGAGATCCAATCGCTGTCCCAGCTGTCAGGGAACCAGCTCCAGCTTGGGTTCCGCAGAACTAGTTCACCATCCCAGTTCCCAGTTCCCGGGAACCGCAGTGCAGCCCACGCACTGGGCTCCGACTCTGACGGGCGACTTCCCACGCGAGAAACTCGAACGATTCCCCCATTCGCACGCCAAACACGTTTCGGCCAGAGATGGTGGCCTGCATTTCGCTCAGTGTACTTACACACGCACACCCAAACAGTACACACAAACACACACACACACCCGTACAGCATAAGCGTAGACGAAACGGGTTTTCTTAACCAATTTTTTTTGTATTTGTGACTTGGAGTTTCGATTGTTGTTTTTCTTTTTCTTTTTTTTTTTTTTTGCTGGCGACGTCTTCTTGTGCCTTTGTGCATAATTTTGTGCTGCCTGCCCACTTCTGACCGCGCCTTCCGCCTGCCGCCTGCTGCCCGCGGCCCCCCCTCCGAGGAGAGCTTTTGGCAGAAGTTCATTCAAAAAAGCGAAAGACTTAGGCAACAAACTTGAACGTGACGGCAGGAGGAGGGACGGGACAGGCAAACAGCAGGAGGAAGAGGAGAAGGGGCGGTGGGGGGAACTTTTGTAGAGTTTGCCTCGCCTTAACTCCATGTGATTCATTACGCCCACTCTCGACAACGGCGACCGCATAATCAAAACCCAAGACGATAGACACGTAAACCACACAGAGGAGTGGACTCATACCCAATACCCATACCCATACCCATAGCCCAGACCCAGAGCCAGACCCAGACCCAAGCTCAGGCACAGACTAAGATACGAGACAAAAGCCCAAATCGACCACAAAAGCCAAATCAAATTTATGGCCTTTAATTGAAATGCGATTTGTTGACGTTGCTGTGGCTGTGGCTGTAGCTGCGGCCCGCCATCGGTCTTATTAATATTATTCTTATTATATTATTATATTTTTGTTACTACTCCTACTCCTACTATTATTATTTTGGCGCCGACTCGAAAATGCCGAAAAAAGATGAGATGAGATGGCAAACGGGTTCTCCGGCGTGCGGTCTCTGACTCTTCCCTGACTGAGCTTCTTCCCATTGTTCTTCTTGCAGAGATGCGAGTGACATCAAAGGAGCTGCCAACTACCAAATGGAGGCGCGAGCGCCGCCAGCGTACGGCCGAGTACCAGGTTCACGACGCCGGCGTCGGCGGCAGCAGCGACAGGGAGCGGGAGCGAGAGCGAGAGGACCGTGATATGGACAGCCCCATTGACATGTCGGTGACGTCGGGGGCACTGAAGCTTCATCAGAATCGGGCCTCGCCGCCGCCACCCTACCGCGAGCCACTGCCGGGGACCAACTATGCTGCCAACAGCCGACCCAGCGTCATCACCCAGGCACCGCCAAAGCGCGAGGTGCCAGAGCCGGCTCACTCCTCAGGTAGGTCACTGCTCTCTGCTCAGAGTCCCCCAGATATCAACTGATTAATGTTTGATTGCAGAGAACGTGGCCATGTGTGACATTGATGAGCACTTCCGCCGCTCGCTGGGCAAGGACTACGCGTTCCTCTTTGCCAAGAAGTCGCCAACGCCCACACCCACACCCACGCCCTCGCCCAGTGGAACTCCTATGCAGCAGATATCGCCCCTGGCCTATGGGCCGACATCAGCAGGAACAGGAGCAGCAGCTGCTCCTCTCCTCTACCAGCAACATCGCTCGCCACTGCAGAAGACGGGCCTGGCCATGATGCACTCGCCCACGCTGCGATCGGGGCCAGAGTCGCCGCAGCTGGAGTTACCGCCGCCGCAGGAGGAACCGCTGCCACTCTCACTGCATCGTTCCCCGACTCCACCGTCGCCGTCACCGTTGCCGCCACAACTACCGCAAACATCAGCAACTGCTCCCAGCCAGGCACTGGACACATCCGTGACCACCAAGCGAGCACTGGACACACTGCATCACACGCCGCCCCGGTACAACACTCCGCCACCGCCGCCAGCGTACGGCAGCATCGCAGCCTCTACGCCAGCGACGACTCCAATACCAACACCGACCCTGACGCCAACTCCAACGCAGATTCCCAATCCCAGCAGCACCCCCACGATGCCGGCGATCATACGCGTGAAGGCCGAGCCGGGACTGGCAGCTGTGGCCGCCTCCTCGACGCAGACGCCACCCGCCTCGCCCACCTCGTCCACGAACATTTCGATATTCACCAAGACTGAAGCCTCCGTCGACGATCACTTTGCCAAGGCGCTGGGCGAGACCTGGAAGAAGCTTCAGGGTGGCCACAAGGATTAGGAGGACGAGGAGCAGCCACTACACACCGATCCCGTTCCGATCCGATCCTCACCCAGATCCAACTCAAGAGCTGTTTTTATTTTTTTTTATTATAAATATTTCAAACTACACAATTAACGTTTAAAGATCTCATGACGATGTGAATGGAAATTTTTCAACTGCGAGTGTATTACAATTACAATATGTTTCTAATAATGATTTTTTTGAATATTGAATATTGATAGCGGTTATATACGGATATATTTGATGATATATGATTTATGATACGATGATATGATCTACTATGATTTATGTGTATGGAAAACTGTGTATACGTAAAAGTGACAAACATTTTTTGTATTCTTAATGCTTAGTTGGTAGAGACTAATCCTTAATAATATACCTATTAAAATTAAGTGCAAATCCTACAAATAATATATATATTATTGCTTACAAATCCAAATGTGAACGGTGGTTTTGTTTCTCTATATATTGCCTGCGCAGCGGATGACCTAGATCAATGGTCAAAATCTTACAGACCATATAGGCGGGGCCAAGGCGCCAATAAAGACCGTAGACCATCAGGATCGCCGATCAGAAACGAAGGCGCTAGATCGGAATCAATTACGCCAAGGACGATGATAAATGATAAGCACGGTGGGGAGGTGTAGCGAACGCCTAGGCTGCCTTGTATTTTGCGAATATTATAATACTCGGGGGTTCCTCAAGGTAGCCATCTGGGTCCCTTGCTATTTAACCTATTTATTAACGATCTTCCACAAATGTTATCTCATTCCCGTGTCCTAATGTATGCTGATGACGTTAAGCTATGTTTTTCCTACAGTGACCCCTTGTCCTCACTATCTTTGCAATCAGATCTTGATGCCCTTAACAACTGGTGCCTAATCAACATTCTACCTCTTAACAATATAATGACTTTTCACCGCAATAAGCCATACCTTTTCGATTACTCTATCAATAACATTATCCTTCAACGCCTTTTCAAAGTTAACGACTTGGGCATTACCTTTGTACCTAATCTATGTTTCAACTCTCATATCTCTACTATCTCTAACAGAGCCAAAGGAGTCCCTGGTTTTGTCAAAAGATGGTCTAAGGAATTTACAGACCCGTATACTACAAAACTTCTGTATGTTTCTCTGGTCCGGCCTATCTTGGAATATGGTTCTTGTGTCTGGTCTCCTCACTACCAAAAATTTCAGGATATGCTCGAATCAGTACAAAAACAGTTCCTCATCTTTGCCCTCCGGGGACACAATTGGGACCCTTCGATCCATCTTCCTTCTTATGAAAGTAGGTTGCGCTTAATTAACCTCCACTCTCTTAAATCCCGTAGAACCTGCCAAGGAGTTCTCTTCCTCCATAAGCTTCTCTCTGGTGAGGTCGAATCGACTGCCCTCATCAACCTTATTAGTATTGCTGTTCCTTTCCGCCCGACTAGGCATTACTCTCCTCTTCATCTCCAACTCTGTCTTCCTAACTACTCGGATTATGAATCTTTCCGTAGCCTTTGCCGTAACTATAACCTATTTTTCCATCTGTTTTCCTTTGATACTAGTTCTAATATGGTCAAAATTATCTTAATCAATAACTAAATTTAATTTAAATAGCTTTAATTGGGAATTGTTCGGCTACCGGCTCTTCTCTTACCTAAATTTGGCTGTTGGTGGGATCTTATCGGCTACTGAGCCGATAATCAGCCCCACCGGGTCTGAGTATTGGCATTGGCCCTTTACTTTAATTAGTTGATATGTAATTTCACCCTTACAGTTTAACTGTACATTGTTAAACTTTAAACAAAAATAAACAATAAACAACAATAAACAACATTTTGAATCATCCCGCCAAAAAGAGCTGTTCTAGTAGTGATGGGTATTTTGCCATAGAACGATTCGCACAAACACAACGCCAGGTGGCGCTGTGTATATTGTTGTTGCGCTCAACGACACACTCTGTGCGTGAGAGCCAGTGGCATTCACAGCGAACGATTTCCCTTTCGATAACAAAATCGAATAGTACCGTATGTTATATTTTCTACTTTTCGGTATATTTTTACGTGAAATTGACTACAAAGGTATATTTTTGAGCGTCAAAAAATCAGCGGTCACATTGATCGTATGGTAAATTAAACCGAATTTAAAAATAGAGGAAAATGTATATGATATCCGATCATGGACGGAGGATGATTAACCCATTGTCGCCCAGTCGGTATCACGAATATTTTAAAACTTGAACAAATTAAGCACAGTTCAGGTGAAAGATATAGTGGTGTTTTTATAAGTGAAGAGGAAGGATTGGTTACAAGCATTATTATATACTGCGGCAAACCGCAGTTTAAACTTAAGTTGTTACTATGTTTAAATAGAGGGGGACTAGGCGGGCTAAGTTCGTTTTTCTTCATTGGTATATTTACGGTATATGTATTTCGAAAACGGGATGGTATATTTCTGAGGGTCAGATAAATCCGCGGTCACACTGATCGTACAGTACATTTACATTGCAAAAAAAGCCTAAAACAAAGTTTTTAAACAATTAAAATTAAGCAATCTTATGCATATTATTAAAGAACAACCCCTGCGTTCTCCTATCAATTAAAGCAAAAGTGGTGGCTGTGTATTATTGTTGTGCAAAACAGCCAAAAAGACCGTCGTCCAGCAGAGGGGCGAAGAGAGAAAATGTCACGCAAAGCAGCAGCAGCAGCAGAAAAAGTGTGAAGAAATTACATTTCTGGTCAAAGGCGCACTGAAAACACAACAATAAGATATTTAAAAAACAATAATGGTTCTACACTAAAATGATACACAAACAAGTGAGTGTTACGGTGGGGGGCGCAGCCCCGAGGCGTGAGCGAAAATAAAAGACAACAACAAGCGATCTGTAGTTGTAATTTCACAGGGGCAGACACCTGCAAGCGCAATGAGAGCAACGCTGATCCTTAATAGGCCTTCGATCGAACTCAGTCGAACTCAATCCTGGCTTGAATGTCGTCGGTAATTGGACTCGGGATCCACAGTTGGGACTCTTCTTGCAATCCGCTGGCACAATGCAAAGCCTGGACTCATCGTGCCAAGAAGCCGACGTAAGACCACTTCGCGCCTGTTACCAATCGCTCAGTCGACCAATCTAATAACGTATCCTTCCTTTCTTTATCCTGCATATTGTTTATCTGCAAATAGTTTATCATAAATGACACGCTGAAGAAGTTGAAGGGCTCCAACAACTCTGACCATGCCCCGGGACTAGCTCATGCCGTGGTCCACGGCACGGGCGTCCACCAGCAGCAGCAGTTTGTCCAGTACCAGCCAGCCTCATCCCCCAGTGGTCATCAGTTGCAGTCGCAGCAAACGCAGTCCTACCACCACCTCCACACGGCACTCCAGCAACAGCAGCAGTCATCCGCAGCCGTCACTGTTGGCTTTCCAACGAGCAGTAAATCGTATCTGGAGACTAGCCTGCTGCAAGCCATACCACAGATTCCTGCCCAACCGCCCATCTGCATCTTCGATGACGATGAATCGCCGCCCGATGGGGGAGGGACATCAATTGGGAGCTCCCTAGGCATACTCACTGAGCCGACATCGGCCACGCCCACCGGCCTGCCCACAGCGATTGCCCCGTCGCCCTCATCATGCTCATCCTCGACAACGACTCTGTCGAATTTCAACTCAATCACATCGCCCTCGCCAGTAGTTCCTGACTTGTTGCTGTCTACGCCGCCAGGCATCAACTCCAGCCTAAGCAATAATTCGACTGCAGCCGCTGCAACGACGACGGCGACGACGAAACCGACGACGACGGTCAGTAAGAAACCGGAGAAGCGTCCCGCCTCTGCCAACTCAACCTCCTCCTCTGGGGGCCATCACCTGCACCACCATCACCTGCACCACCAGTCACACAACCACCATGGGGTCCACGGAGCCTCGCCCACGTCGTCGCCCAGCAAGAGGCAGAAGTCCAATAGCAACAGCACCAGCAAGGAGTGCAGCTCCTCTAGTCGCAGCTCAGCTTTATCCTCAGCCCCATCCTCCTCATCGTCGTCGTCAACAGCGCGCGCTGGCGCCGGCGCTGCCTCCAACAACAACAACAATAGCACCTCGTCCTCATCGAAGGGCTCCTCGGTGTATCCACCGGGCAGCACGAAGTTCTTCAATCTTCACGAGAAACTCAAGGATCTTTATATGCAGCTGCTAAGCAACGACATCAACTACTTTGCTGAGACAGGGGTAAGTGTAGGAGTGGATAATCCCCGAATTACATACATATATTGTATATCGTTTCTTCCAATTTACAGCTTAAGCAGCGCACACGATCGTTTACCCTGGAACGGCTGGTGGAGAGAGAGAAACTCAACACGATCGTGGTAAACCTGTATCCTGGCAACAAGGGATACTCGCTGGCCCTGCACTACGATGAGCATGTGATGCTGAACACGCAAACGAACGAGTGGTCTGTTAGTGACAGGGACGAGGCGGCCAGCGAAGGAGCAGGATCAGGAGGTCATAGGCGGCTCCTCTCGACCAAGTCTGCGGCAATGGATGAGAGCCAAGCCAAGGCGGAGTCGAAGCACAACTATGGCCTGGTTGAAGTGCTTCGATGGCCGTACGAGAACGATTTGCTGTTGCAGTGCATCGATCGCGAGATCCTGCCAGAGTTTCTGATGGATCTGCTCTGTGCCGAGACAGTTAGCCTGTCGGATGGGGGAGAGGGAACGCGGATCTATGCCAAGCCTAGCGTTTTCTACGCGGGTTGCGTCATTGCCCAGATCCGCGACTTCCGCCAGACGTTTGCCACCTCAACGAATATCTGTGATATGAAGCACATCCTGCTCAGGCCGACGAACGCCACCCTCTTCGCGGAAGTGCAGCAAATAGGCAGCCAACTGCAGGCGGAGGATAAGCTTGCCCTGGAGAGCCAGTTGGTGCTGGCCACGGCGGAGCCGTTGTGTCTGGAACCAGATCCAAGCATAGGACGGCAGGCCATCAATGCTCAGCACCAGCGCCAGCTCTTTAACTCGCACGAGCTGCGCCGCCAGATGAAGAAGTTCACCCAGACTGCCATCAATCGGAAGCGCAAGCTGGACCAGTTCACCCACCACCATGGCCTAGAGTTGTGCGACTATCTGGCCCGGCTGCGTCAGAGGCCCCGGACGGGGAGCAGTAGCGCTGGCGGCAACCCTACTCCGGCCACTGCTCCCACCAACAACCCTCTGGTGGGCGCCATGCTATCCTCCTTTACCTCAAAGGTCCCCAGGCGACCTCACGAAGTGATTCGGCCTATTCGTCCCCCGTGCTTGGAGTACCCCGCCAATCTAAAGGTGCCCGAGCATGTCATCAGCGTAGAAAAGTATGCCAAGACTTTCGAGCCCCTTAATGAGTTCAGCGAGGCCTGCAAGGATGGCTGCCAGCCGAATTCTCGCCACAACTTCCAGCCCCAACTGATCGAGGAATACGTCCTGGAGACTGAGCGGGAGGCCAACGAGGGACGGCGGGCGCTGTACCACATCAAGCTATCCATCTACCAGCGTCCCTCCGATGCGGAATACCTCGGCGAACTGTATGTGGATCGAGACTTTCGCGAGGGGGAGCGCAATGGGGAGTCTTGTCGCTTCGCGCTGGGCACTCGGGTGCATGCCAATCGATACATTCAGCAATTTCGCGAGATCTTCACGGAGGAGGGGCGCAAGGCGGTCAAGATAACGCATTTGATACCGGGACATGTGCCAATTGTCACCCATACGGGGCTGACGAACGAGCAGCGACTCCTCCTGCAGCAGCAGCAGCAACAACAGCAGCAGCAGAGGCAAGCTCAATTGCAGCAGCAGCAGCAGCAGCAGCAACAACAACAGCCGCAGCATGTAGTAGTGGTCGGCAACCCCCAACAACAACAGCAGCAGCCTCAGTCTCAGCAGCAGCCACAACAACAGCCTCAACAATTGTCTGCCACTGTGCACCATGTAGCCCTGCCGCGTCAACAAATCACCCAAAAGACTCTCAATCTAGCAGGGGGCAGCAATGTCATCAACGTGCAGCAAAACATACGGCAGCAGCAGCCTCAGCAGCAGCAGCAACAACAACAACAGCAACAGCAAACGTTTAGCGTTGATGGAACGCAGCAACAGGCAGCCACACAACAGATTGTCCCGCAGCAACAGCAGCAGCAGCAGCAGCAGCACATACAGCTTCAACAGTTGGCCACCGGAAGCAGCAACTCTGCCACAACCACCCACCAAGTAAGCCTGAGCAATGGTTCCCTGGTCCTGGTACAACAGCAGCCCCAGCAACAGCAGTCACAGCTAACCCAGGCCCTGCAACACTCAGGCATAACCATTCAGCCAGCCAGCATTCAACAGCAGCAGCAGGTGAAGGGGCCATCGGTTATTGGCACCAACTCTGCTCTGCGGGCCCAGCTGAACTCCAATGTGCCAATTCTGGTAAGTAATAAATACAATATGCAAAGGATTTCACTGACTCTCTCCCATCCATTCTGCGATCAGCAATCGCAGCTGAAGGCTCAGCAACAGCAGCTAATGCAAAAGCAGCAGCAACAGCAGCAGCAGCAACAACAAACAACTGCCTCCAGTAATAACAATAACAACAATAACAGTAATAACAATATGAACAACACGGCCATACATCCAAATCCTGCAATCAATGCCATAATGAACAGCATCATGAACTCCGCCAATCAGTACCAACAGCAACAGCAGCAGCAGCAACAACAGCAGCAGCAAGGTAAGAAACAAAATATAACAGCCTCCAGGTGGAAGGGACTTAATAGGTTACTGATCGATCCATTGGTGATCCTTTCAGGCGGTACCACGACAAACAGCAATCACATTGCAACATCCGGCAGCGCAACATCCGGTGGCGGTGGCGGCGCCAATAATAACAACGGAAGCAACACCGCCACGCTGAAGAACTCAAGCAATGCATCAATTCTGAACCTGCTGAATAGTGCCCCAGCTGCCATGACCAGCACACCAGTGGCCAGTGGCACGTTCACCTCCTCCACCGGCCAACAGCAACCGCAGACGCTGACGCTGGTGCAACACCAACAGCAGCCGCAATCCGCTCCGACCACCTCTGATGTAGCCACAGCCACCTATGTGCAGACAACCCGCGGCACGCCCACGCTAGTAACTGCCCAGCGGAAGCAGCAGTCCAGTGAGGTGCTGCAGAATCTGCTGAATGCCAATCGAAAGATCGTGGGAGGCAGTGGCACCACCACCACTACCTTTCGTACAAACTCTGCAGGCAATTTGATAGCGGTCAACCTCAATCCGACAACGCAGGCGCAGCATCAGCAAACGGTGGATGGCGGCGGCCAGACGGTGCGAGTATCCATGTCGGCCCTGGCCTCACAGCTAGCCTCTCCGCCGGCCGTAATGACGAATCCCACCACAAGTTATACGGTGATCTCGTCGGGCAACAGTGCTGCGGCGGCTGCGGCCTGGATTCAAAGTCCCACGGGGCCAGTGCAGCAGCGTATTCTGAGCACTCTGCGAAGGGACAGCACCACAGCACCCCCCAATGCTATTGTGGTGGGCATGGCAGCGCCCTCGCCAGGCAGCGATTCGAATGCCTCGAATGCCAGCGGGTTCGCAGTGCCCAACAACCTGGCTTCGAGCAGCAGTAGCGGAGGGGGTGGGAGCTCTTTCCGCCCTGCTGACAAATGCGGCCACTCCCTCGCCCTCGGGGTCGGATCACTCGCAGTCCTCGCAGTCGCATCAGAACCAGGCCCTGCTGGAGCGTCTCAGCAATGTAACTTCCAACGTGTCGGCCGTGGCCATGCCGCATATGTCGCCGCAGCAACCGACGGCGACGCAGCAGTTTATCACCAAAACCATCGTACACTCTCCCGCCACATCATCCATACATTCGCCCATGTCTAGTCCGCATCCGCAGCCCTCAGCCTCGCCCCAGCAGCACCATCAGCAGCAGACGCAGCAGCAACAAACCACCGCCACACTGAACCTGCAAGGCATTAATCTGTCCCAGCTGCAGGGTGCCATGGCAAACTTTGCCGGGCTACAGAATGTTCAAGTGCAGATTCCCGGCTTCACACAGCCCATCTCGCTGCAGTTCTCCGGCAACAGTTTGCAGCAACAGCAGCAGCAGACGGGGAACTCGGCGACGGGTGCGGGCACGACGCAGGGCCAGCAGAGGAGTGTCCTAGTGTCGGTTCCCGTCTCGAGCCAGCAACACCAGCAACTGCCACACACCATCACGCTGCAGACGCAGTCACACCAGCAGCAGCAGCAGCACGCACCGCCAACGGGAACGATAGTAAGTCTGCCCTCAACAGTGGGCGGCACACAGACGGTGGTCATCACGAACAACGCAGGCGGCGGCGGAGGTAGCGGCAGTGGTAATGGTGGCAGCGGAGGCGGTGGAGGAGGAGGAGCAACAACGGCCATGCTGACCCTTCCCATTGGTGAGTGAAAGGACATAGTGAGGAGCAGAGGAGCGCACAGCAGAGTTGCATACTCGTCTCGGCCGGGCCGAAGAGGATTTTCCTGATACCGATCTACCTGTTGCGATCTTCTTTTATATCTGCATTATTTATATTTAACTCTTTTTTTCTTTTGATTGAACATGCTTAATTTTGTTCTCTTCTGTTTCTGTTTCGTTTCTCGTTTACAACAAAACCACGTACTCGTACAACACAAACCAAACCAAAACAAACCCGTTAACAACTCGTTTCGATCCCTCTCTCATGCAACTAAACTGTTTTATGTGTCTTGTGTGTGTTTAACCCGAAATGCCATCAGTTTGAGATTAGAGAGATCATTTTCTAAACCCAAACCCAACCCAAAATCAAAACCATGCTACTCGTACTATATCCTACAAGTTGGCGACCCCTCCAGTCGACCTCTGACAATTCTCATTGCAACCTAAAACAACAACCAAAAAAATCTCCCCGCACACCCACGTTCTGCTCTCTCTCTGCTTACAGCTCAAATAGTCGGTGCCGGTGTACAGAAACTAAATCCTCAAACAATACGTACCTCAAGTGTTGGTGGTGGTGTAGGTGTTGCCCAGCAGACGATCCAGCAGCAACAGCAGCAGCAGTCGGGCAACAGCAACACAGCGGCCATTCAGCTGGTGGGCACCATCCAGCCCCGGGCCCGGAACGTCCAGGTGGTTGGAGCCAAGCAATTAACCACCAGCAGACAGCTTATCACTACTCAACGTCAGATAGGCGGCTCAACGCTCAAGATAGCCACTAGTCCGATGAATGGTGATTGAAATGAACTCATCCAGTGCTTGTAAAGATTTCTAATACTTTCCTTTGTAGCTGCCAATGTAGTAACCAGTAGTGGCGGTCCCATTGTAATGTCTGGCCAGAAGCTGCAGCTAAAGACTGTGAAGGCGCCTATGCAGCAGCAGCAACTGCAGCTGCAACAGCAACATCGAATACTCAACCAGAGCACCGCCACAGTCTCGTCCCAGACACTGCCCAGTCCCAGCCAGGTGCAGGTGTCGCAGCAACAGCAGCTGCAACACATCCAAATCGCTGGACGAGCCACCACTGCCACGGGAGCAATTAGCCAGCGAACACTCACGGCTCTGGCGGCGGCCAAGCAGCAACAGCAGCAGCAGCAACAGCAGGCGGCGGTCAATCGACGGCGGTCCACCACTGACGCGACAAAGTAAAGGCAATGAAGAAGAGAAAATGGCACAATATTAGATTTGTGTAAGGACTGTAAGGAATGAGAGGACTGAGAGATGAAAGATGAGAACGAAAAATAATAAGGCTACGCGTTGTGTATTTGCATGATATTATAGCTTATGGTTACCTCCTAACTATCACCACTATCGTACATTGTATACCCATATATCTATATATGTTTTGATGTGTAATCGTAAGTGTGAAATATGTATGTACATGGGCAATAGCATGGCAGCTCATAATATGTGCAACCTAGCTAGGAGCTGGAGCTGGCGGCAACTGGAACTGAATTTGGTTGAGCTCTCCAGCTCTGCCGACTGCGCTTGTGTTAATTGTGTCCCCTTGGCATAAACGAATTAGGTGTAAAGCTCTTAATAATATTTATCTAGTTGTATATACACATTATATATATTATAAATACGATTATGTGAAGATTGTTTCAACTTTTCCCGCGCATCCAACCGCCATTCTACCTATTGTCCATTTGGCTCCCAGCTCCAATTCGTTAAGGCCTAGCTCGTTAAGCGTGCTAATTTGAAATTGTAAAGCAGGGGGTGGATCACTGAAAGCATACAAAAGCAATAAGAAGAGAAGTAACGAGACAGCAAACAAAAAACGTAAGTTAATTGTAAAGAAATTCTAATTATTACGATTACGATTACGTTAGATACAAGAGAATATGAAATATGAACCGGTGTAGGGGTTCATATGAATAATTATACATATAAAATTGTACTATTACTATTATTATTGCTAATTATTAAATCGATTTCCTAGTTTAAGTTCGCTAAAGAAAAAACCCATTTTAGTTTGTATTGAAAAAGTCGTAGCCTCAACCAATTTAGTACTTCCAATTGCAGAAACATTAAAACGAAAAGCAAAAAACAAACAAAATACATGCAACAAGTCATCACTTATTTAAACAATTTATTTGTAATAGCGCAATGTACAACGAGACTAGCAAGAGAGGAAGAATCGTTAGCGGATAGAGATACAGAACGAGCGAGTGCCGAGAACGTGTAAAAGAAACGCTTACACTAAATCAATTTTTTTAAACTACTCAGTTTCTGTAGAATGAAATTATTTATTTAAGCAACGATTTTAATTATGTTACATCTGTGCTATAATTGCTTAGCATTGTTTGGTTCTTCTGCTGTTCAACCCAAAAACTAAACTTCTTGATAATGCGAAAACGAACACAACACAAAAATTAACCTTACCCCATACATGGCAGCCCACACCCATACCCATAACCGTAAACGTATCCGTACCCCAAAACTCAAGCATAACTTACTCAATGTTAATATTAATTAATAAATGTGATTTAAGAAGAATAAAAACAAAAGAAATCATGGTACTACTACATAAACCGAATGAATGACGACAGCATAATGAATCCGCACGAAGTTAGAGTAGAGATTGGGATAATGTTAGTCAAGCGAAAGAAAGCAAAGCAAAGCAAATAACTGGCCAAAAACCTGAGTACGAAAGCTATATACAAGATAATGATATACGTGTGGTCTGATCAAATGGTTATTGAAACGCAATTCAAAGATTTATTAATGTAATGCGGAGCAATCTAAGCGACAGCATAAGCTATTTATATGTATATGTAAACATGAAACCAACTATTAATATAAATGTGTAATTTCAATTCAATAACTGCTTATCAAAATACCTGACTGTAGAAAATTTTCATTAAACCGATTACGAAGAGAACTCTCGAGAACTACTAACAAAAAAACAAAACCAAACAAAAATAATTAATAATTATGACGAAACCAGAAATATTAAAAATACTTAATGAAGCGTCGACAAAGTCACAGAAAAAGCGCCGTTAATCAATAAAGTGTGAAATGAAACCTATAAGATCCAAACGGACTCCTCATTACATGAAGGAGCAAATGCTAACCGGTTTCGATTAAGAATTATTTATTTAGAATATCTAGTAACAAGCACAGGTTCACAGATCGTTTAGTCTCGTTGCAGCAGCAGATTTGGATAGAAGCGGAGCCCTTCCACAGACTCGTCCCGACACACCTTGCCCAGGCGCTCGGTTACCAGCAGTCGCTCCTTAGCCAAAAGCAGAGAGATACCCAGCTGTTTGGCGAGCTCCTCCACGGCCAGAGATTCAGCTGCCTGCACCTTCTCCAGGGTGTCAACGGCAATCAAGTCATCGTCGTGCGATTCCAGCTGCAGCACCCTGGCACCGCTGGGGAAGCTCCTCAATCGGATTGGTCCCCTCAACTGTTCGCAGGCATGCAGCAAATCCTCAGGCGAAAGCAGTTCCAGGCCACGAGCCCTGTTCACGCGGCAATAGACATCTGCCAGGGACATCATACCTCCGTGTTCCTATTCCACGTAAACAAATTTCGGATTAAATAAATGAATCGAATTAAGGCCCGAAGCACTCACTTCAATAGGATCGATCAGCATCTGGCAAATTTGTTGCGCTAAGCTGGAAAAGTACGCCGAGTTGCTGGTGAAGTTGTCACGCGTCACAGGATCATCGATTCCTAGGCTCATGAGGTAGGATTTAAAACGCACCGTCTCATCGTCGGATATTTCGCCTTTTTGCTCGCGTATTCTGCCGCTGATTGTCTTTGACAGTCCCACCATATCCTTGGCCATAGTCATTAGAACACTGAGATCCTGGAAAGCTAGTGCAATGTTCTCATCTGTGGCCTTAGCTTTCGCCTCCAGGTGCCGCTCAATGCCTCCGATTCCTGTACGCTTCTGAATACGAGCCAATCTATCGTTGCCCGTGTCAGTCGTCGGACTGCTGTCCACTCCCTTGAAGATAGTCTCGCTGGTCAGGGAGATCTCCCAGATGCGGGCATTAAGAGTCTCCCGCAGTGCGCTGTGAAACTCCACGCTTAGGCCATTCTTTCCAGAAAGTTTGATGTGCGTTGCACGACTGGTGTCCAGGGGGCCAGGCATCTTGTCAGGGCCAGGCGGACGCAAGTGCATTATTATGCGGGTCTTGCGGCCAAAGAAATTGAGGCTGTCGTTTCCTCCCCGAGAGATATCACATAGCTAAGTGGCAGACAGAGGGTTACGGCGGCTCTGGCAATTTCTCCGGGACGGCCCCAAAACAGTCTGTGTGTTGTCAGCACCACCTCGCCCTCCTCAAAGTCTGTCTGAAAATGCCATTGGAAATGAAGTAAGTCTAGGAGGACAAAGCTGTTTACTTACTTTCTGGTCCCCATCGAAGATTTTCACTCTGCTGTCGCGGCTGACGAACGTTTCGTTGGAGCTCAGACGAGCCTCCACATAAGCGAAGCGATTCATTTCATAAATTTAAAGTTTTTGTGTTTTTTTTTTTTTGTATTATTGAGACAACACCAGAGATGGGCGCTGCAGTCTGGCCACACCAGCTGTTTGTAGTCCGATTTAGCTTTTTTTTTATAGTTAAACGTATTGAAAATTGTACCAAAATTGAAAATAGACAGATTTTTAAATTGACTCGGCTATTTCATCTGGTTAAGTGCTTTATGGGATCGATTCCTTCTGTATGTTAAGATGCCATGTAATATAAACATAATATGAATCATTCATCAGCTATAGCTTTTCGCCCGATTTTTTCTTAAATCATCTAGCTTTATTTCAATAAAAAATATTGAAAGCATTGTTATATAGACAACATTTTGAAATGGCCTTTATAAAAAAATGTTCAAAACCTTGCAAAACGTTTAACTGCAAAAAAAGAGATAGCCTTATGGAAAAGCATGCAGTGAGAGCGAGAGAGCTTAGCAAAGTGTGATGACATAAATATCGGCTTTGCGTTTACAATAACCAACCTCTAACCAATCGTCTGGTTGGATTTATATATCGATATATCGATACGTTTCCCTAAATACAAGAAGAAGAACGCCCCATCTATTTTCGTGATAGTTTTTTTTTTCTTAATTTGTGCTAAATTTAATAACTATACATGTAAATTGCCTACGAATATTTGCAAAATGACGTGCCTATAATAAAGTGCTTATGTAACCATGCACTAGCCCCAGAATACGTTCCCACATCAATCACCAAGGCATAAGCAAGGGCTTTAGTTTGATTTCATGGCGACGGCAACCGAGGGCAGCAAAATGCTTGAGGCAGCATTACAGCAAATGGATGGCCTCATATCGAGTACGGCGGCCACGGTTGGGCAGCCCGGCGGTGGGGCGGGTGCTTCGCTGACGCTAAGTGAGCGTAACTTGATTTCAGCCACCAATGTTTTATCTACAGCAAAAACATTAGCCCTGGCATTGCAACAGGTGAGTCACAACGAAAGAACTCACCCGCTGGACACTCACATGGTTCTTCTTATAGGTGGGGTTGGCTGCTCCGGCTCCAGATCCTGTTACTGCTGCAATTATCAGCGACTGGCTAGAGACGCACATACCACGCCAGGACTCCGATGAGCGAATGCGTCGCCTCCAACGGGACAAAGAGGGACTGGCTTTGCAGTACCAAATGTTGGCGGAGCGGGTGTCCGAGCAGGCGGATAAGATAATCGAGCTGGAAGGTCTCATTACAGACAAGACCCAACAGCTGTGCAACAAGGAAGAGCTGCTGCAGCGTCAGATGATATCCCGATCTGCTCTCGAGACGCAGAAGCTTGAGCTGATGAGTGCCTTAAGTGAACTGAAATTACATCGTACAGCGCTGGAACAGGCCAACGATGGAGGTGGAGCTGGATCTGCGATTAATACTAGTTTACCTTACGGTAGTTTGAGTAGTATAAACCAGAAAGGCTTTATGGGTTCACCAAAGACCCCGCCTTCGGCACTGCGCCATCAAATAAGGCCGCAGTTTCATAGTCTGCCGAGATCCCATGGTAAACAGGCTAACAACAACAACAATCGCACGCTGGATGTCAACGCCAACAGCAGTGGAAAGCAGCGGAATGTGGCATTTGCATCGAACGAACAAATCCTAATCGATGACAGTGCTCATACGGATGATGCCATGACGTCCAGCTTCATGTCTCAGTTTACTCCCTCGCCCAAGCTGCGGGAGCGTTCTGCCCGCGGCTTGCGCAACATTCTCGGCAAGCTACGACGCAGCAATAGCAGCAACTGTGAGCTGGCCGGCCTGGAGCAGGCTGAGCCCGAGTTTCGGCGTGGCGGTTCTCGGGCCACGGCTGGTGGACGCATCGAATGGAGTGCTCAAACGTCTTTGTTCAGTGACAACGAAAAGCATTGGAGCTCCTGGACACCCCAGGATGTGTGCAACTGGCTCTGTCACATCGGTCTAGCTTGCTACGAGGACAACTGCCGGTAAGGAAGTCATATTTTTGAAAAGAGTGCCAAATCAACTTTCCAACTGCTCTTCACAGAAAATGGCTGAAGGCCAATCCAACGGCATCAATCTTTACTGCCTCGCCGGTGGACATTGAAAAGGAGCTCAACCTAAAGTTTCCGCTTCATCGAAAAAAGATCTTGCTGGCCATTGACGATATCACTGGAAAGGAGTACGACGAACTCACTCTGAAGGCGGCCACTTTGGATACGGCTTGGGTGCTGCGTTGGTTGGACGATATAGGTCTGCCACAATACAAAGACTATTTTATGCAGGCCAAAGTTGATGGTCGTATGCTCCACCGTCTGACGCTCGAGGATCTGTCGCAGCTGCATGTCAGCTCCTGTCTGCACATAGCCTCCCTCAGGTCCGGGATTCTCTGCATGCGCCGCATGTCATGGAATGCTGAGGGCCTGATTCGGCGCTCAACCAAGGTGGCTAATGATGACGAGCCCAGCAGTAGTCCGGACAGGGACAGCGTGGAACTGTGGACAGCGCATCGGATAATGGGATGGCTTCAAACCATCGACCTGTCGGAGTACACGCCAAATCTGCGAGGGGCCGGAGTCCATGGGGCACTGATGATGTACGAGTCGCGATTTAATGCAGATCTGCTTGCCGATCTACTCTCGATACCTCCGAGCAAGTCGCTGCTGCGTCGTCACTTGGCCATGCACTTCAAAGAACTAGTAGGTCGCCCGGTTATCCTGAGCAAGAGAGATGCGGAATCGGCTCCTGGATACCAGCCGTTGAGCATTACGGCTAAGCTAAAGCCGGTCAAGCGGACGCAGTTTTCGCTAAAGCGCCGCAAAAGCACCAAGGGACAGAGCGATGTCGATTGGACAGAGTACGTGTGCCCGATGAATGCCAGGGTGCCAGTGGCATCGAACTCGGAGACGGTCAAGGACCCCGAGAGCTCAATGAGCTCGAACTAATGCTGGTGTCGGAAGACGCACAATTAATTTACAAATATTGTTAATCTAGTTATAAGCTCAAGCCCAGCCCTGTCAGAGGGTCCAGGCAAATGTACTGCCCCCGAAACAAGCAAGTAACCAAATCGACCAAACACGACAATATTAGCAAGAATTTAACTGGGCGCGCCCAATCTTCCAAGCACCAATCGGATGAAATCGAAATTCTTTTTTGCGGACCTAAACATACCAGAAACATTTTGGAAATTTATACTACACTATTCTGTAGCTAACATAAGCATAATCTTCGAAATTAAGCATCAAGATGAGAACGAGAAGTATTTGCAATGGCATTCAAACGACATTGAGAGAAAGCCAGGCTATTTGGCCTACCCTTTTAGACTTATTTCCCATTTTGGAGTTTATTTTTTTGTACTAACACATTTACTTACATATATTAACGCATATTTTGTACATTAAAAATATACGATGCCTTTTACAAGAGCCACAATTGTTTAGCCCTTCGGTTCGGTACTCAGACGCAGAGCTCCTTCAACCCGTAAGGTTAAACATTGACTTTATTTGTTAACAATAACACATCGTTAAGAACTAAGAAGAAATAAAAAAAACTGATGAACGACTAGGAGGCGTCACTGTGGATTATAGATCATGGATCCCCATCTTGTGGAGCAGCCTGCATGGACGGAATAATCGGCAATCGTCTCGTCTTAAACCTAACAAAAAAGATCGCGTTAGCCCGTGTAAGACGTGGAGGCCAACTATATAAACACGGTTGAACGTGACTTAAACATAAAAAAAACCTAAAAATCTTTGGCAGTGCTTTGTGTGGTGTTTCAGAAAACTATTGACAGCTTCATGTGGCCGGGCTGGCCAAACTTTCTAACCCCAGCAGGTTGTCGATGACACCGTCGTCTTCCCTGCCACTGGTCTGGTGCTTGACGAGATCACTAGCCGGTATGTGATCCTTCCAGTTTCGGAATAGGTAGCGCGTGAACTTCTTTAGTTGCCTGAATTTGCAGTAGGTGGCACCCTCGGCAGATTGCAGTTGCTGGGTCTGGATGAGAAAACCCTTCTCCTTGAATGTCTTTTCCAGCTTCTCTCGCTGCTTGGACCTACGTGAGCTCCGACGCTTTCTTTCGCTCTCAGTCGATGGTTTGACAGGCGGCAGGCTCGGGAACACGGCGGAGGGCATGGAACTCTGAACACTGGAGGCAGGACTGTGTTGCGCAATTGCGGGCACGAGGCTATTGCCGCTGGAGAGAAGCAGCGACGATGTGGGCGACACGGGTGGTATTTGGAGAAGCTCCAGGCTGAGATCAGTTGAAGGTGGCGGTATGTCCACATAGAGTTTCTCCTGTCCTGGGGCTTGACCCGGTTGCTGCTGCTGCAGCTGCTGATGTTGTTGTTGTTGCTGCTGCTGATCCCGGGAAATGAACTCATAGCCCCGCAATGTCTTGTCGCCGGTGCCGTTGTAGTACCGATAGTTACCCTCCGCATCCACCGATAGCATCTTCTTCTCTTGCAGAGTTGGCTTGGCCCCACCCGTGAACTTGAATTTACAGATGCTCACCTCCGTGGAGGGGCTCGACGAGTGTTCGGCAGGCATTGGCGGTATAAAGATAGCGGAGCGTTTTCTCTTCCGCAGGGCCAGGGGCATAGCCTCGTTCGCAAAGAAACCACTCGGTATGGGTATCTTGAGCGAGAGCTGGTTGTCTTTTTCGATAGTCTCTACGGGCACGGGCAAGCCTCCCAAGCTACACGATTCCATCAGCTGCTGGTAGTAAAGGCCCACAGGCTGCAATAATAACTTGGAAGCGACAAGAGGCTGCTCCTGCCCCCCGAGCAGCTCCAAGGTCAGGGGTTTGACTGTGCTCAGAGGTGTCGTTCGATGGGAGGAGCTTCCGCAGTCTGTGGTGGCTGTAGTTGGCTTGTCGCTGTCCCCACTGGAGATGGAGTAGCGATCACTGCTCTGATCCCGCAGGCAAAGATTCAGGGGCTCCTCGGGTATCACTGTCGTGGACGTGGCCCTATGCATGGGTATCTCAGACAGAGGGGCATTCACTGGCAGGCTCACGGCGGCTGTAGCTGGCACGATGGTGCCGTAGTTCTTGTAGATCAGGTGGCAGATGTCGGCCTTCTTCGGTTTTCGACCACGTCGCGGCTTGTAGTTGTCAAGGGTGAGCTCCCCCATGTAGGGCAGATCTGCGTACTTCAGGGCACCCCGCTTAGGGGGTGCGGCTACCTCTGGCGACTTTGTGGGGGGTGGCACTGCAGCGGGGGGCCCAGGCCGCAAAATTGGAGAGTCCTTCCTCGTGGATGCCTGCTTCTGTTGCTGTCGCTCTGCACTGCGTTGGATTTCGGCTATCTTCCTCAGCCAGCTGCGCACGTTTTCGTGGGCCTGGCTAGGAGGCGGAGGCGGCGGCGGTAGCACCGGTCTGGGCAGCTGCCGACCCTGGGTCGCCTCGTAGTGGGCTGCATATTCCGCAGGCAGCGCCTGATGATGGAAGCGCAGCTTCATAGCTCCAGCGGAGTTCGTACGCTTCTTGGACCTGCTCTGACCTGGAGCAGGTCGCGGTGTCTTTTGTGCTAGTGGAGTTTGTGACTCTTCCGGAGCGGGCAACTGAGGTGTAGCCTGTGACCTGTGAATCTTCCGATTCCCCATCAACAGGTTGGCCTTTAGCTGCTGCTTGGTGAGCGGGCTGCAGGTGCCGTTGTGCTGCAGTTGCTGTTGCTGCTGCTGCTGCTGCTCCTCCTGGTTGGCCGTCTTGCGGGCCAGCAATGTCTTGAATGGATGGTCCTCGTCGTGGGCATCGTTGGAGGCCCCGTGCGAAATCAAGGGATCATCGGATCCCTGCAGGAGTAGCCGGGTGGTGTTCAGGTCTAGGCGCAGGTGGCCATGATCTGTTGTGGGCAGCCAGGACTCCAGATCATGGTCGTGCTCCAGCTTGATGGGCAGCAGCGGCTCCAGATTGCTGACTGGGGGAGTGGCCGTTGCCTTCACCTTGTTATGGATGCTGTTGTTGTTCAGTTCGCAGACCCTCGTTAGTTCCTGCATCCTGATGCTGGCTGCGAATAAGGAGCGAGAGATGAGGCAATTGGATTTATTTGGCTTTTGGAAAATATGTCACGAGGGATCGGAATTTCTGAAATATGTACATAGGTAGAAGCTCTCATGAGAGACACACGTTTTCCTCTGTTGTTGGTGTGGATCGTGCTCGCCGGCAGACGAACAGGGAGACGGAGACGGAGACGCAAACGGAGACGAAGGTGTCGACGGGGACGGATGCGGACACGGAGATGAGTTTGCTCTCGTTCGGTGGCCAGCACGGGAATTCTATTTAAATGCCTGAGGGGACTGGCAAGTGGCGCTGATCGCTCTCACACACACACTCGTACGCAAAAACATATACACACAGAAACGCAGCGAATCTCTCTCAGAAAACAGAAATGTTGTTTTTGTGCATGAAATTCGATTCCCTTGGTCGAAAAGCATGGCCATAAATGGCCTACCCGCACTCACTGGGAGGATGACACAGAAATCCCCCAATCCATATCCATACCATAGCTAAAGATCATGAGTTCTGAGGGGGCAAGGGGAGGGGAAGTGAAACTATGGATTTACCTTTTGAAGTTTTTGATTTTGTACACAAAATGGGCTAACAAAATGTATCCTATATCCTATATGGGAGGGCCTTGCTTTGACTCAGTCTGTAGATCTGAATGATTCAATGATTGATTGGTAATCCTCGTATCAGTTCAAGTCCAAGTCGCAGTCTATCGTTCACTTCACTCTCCCACAGGGAGTCGGTCGAGCAGCATCGCCACTGTGCGCGTGTACATCGTGGTGACATCCAAAACGCGACTACTTGCGGGAAAATCAAGTCAAGAAAATCATCGTTTTTTGTTTTTCAGAATATGCTCCTTAGATGGATCGCGGCGGAGAGCACGGAAAGGCACGGTACGGTACGGTACGGAAAGGCAAGCACGCCCCACACACAATAGAGGAAAATAGCGCGAACGACGGGGAGACCGAAGGAAAATCAAATGAAAATCAAATTCCTCTGCTCTGCTCTTCTCAGCTTCTCAGCTCTTCGGGCAGAGATGCGTTGTTGGTGCTCGACACCGATGTCGTTGTCTGTATTTAACGCCAAAGACGAAGATATTTCGTGTGTTCATTTTTAGAACAAATCCAACTTGTTGCCGGCCATATAAACCACCCCTCTCGGGCAATCAGCAGCAAACACACATCCAATCCAATCCACTAAAAACCAACGCAAAACACGGCAGAAAAAATTGAGAGAAGATAAATCCGAAAATGTATTTTTCACTGTTTTTCATTCATGAGCAATCCCCTGTCTCTCCCTGTCCCTGTCCCTGTCCCTGCCCCTGCCCATGCCCCCTTCATGTGTGTTTATTTTATCAACAGATCAGGGTGAATAGAAAATGGTTCGGTTTACGTTCTGTTCTGCAATTGGATCAGCACCAAAGAAAGCTATTTTGATAGGATTGCCTATATTTGGTAGATCTTTGGGCAAAGCAGAGGGTACTCCCCGTCGATCACTAGTGTACACTCTCTTCATGGTTCTCCAAGGTGCGAGAGCTGAGTTCTCCCGCTGATAAATACGCACACGCGAGATCGTTTCACTTTGATGACATTTTATTAATAGCACCTTATGCGCTTCGGGTTAGGGCAACTAAGTATTGCCTTGCGCCTCTATGGGATTATGATTTCGGTACAGGAAAGGAACAACACCTCTCGAAATACACAATTGTTTGAGGCCTTCTATTTTGGGCCATGTGCATGGGAATATAGGTCATATCTGCATCCGAGGGGACTTGAGAGAAAGAGAGAGAGAGGGAATGTAATGATAATATGTGTGCATTTAGGTTTGGGGTCTGCCTATGTCACTTTGTCCACTGCGCAGTCGCAGCGGGATGGCGAATACTCAAAATAGATACATGATATCAAAAATGCAAAGCACAGCCTTACTTGTTTGCCACAGTCCATAAACGAAAAGACGCCTTTTGGGGCAGCGCTCTTCAAGCTACTCATTTGGTCGTCTATAGACAATAATAGACCTTACTCCTTATTTACTGTCACAATACACTGCCGTCTATCACATTCCTCATCGACCGATTTTCGACTGTTGGCAACGAGTGCAAGTTCAAAATTCATGTCGAACTATGCAGCGATGACGCTTGGCCTGGCTGTGACTCTGGCTGTGGCTGTGGCTGTGGCTCTGGCTGTGGCTGTGACTGTGGGTGGGCAAGTTTTCGAGTAGCTGCTCTGCAAGAGGTTTTACATTCTACACAGAATGCGGTGCAGCACACCGGAGCTGCACAGACGGCTGTTAGACGGCGGCCAGAACCAGAGCTTACATCACCAATCGGCGGATTCCAACCTACGTTGTATTCGGATCTGGGATATTGCACATCTATGTATTTGGCAGCAGCTGCGGCTCAGCGGCTGAGTAGCTGAGCGACTGTGCGACTCTTAGACTGCTGCTATCTGCGAGCATGTTTATTAAGCGACAGTCAATGGCAATTTTTATTTTTATTCAATACCTGCTTACGCGAACGTACATATTTGTATTTATGGCCATAACTGCCACTTCGGACGCCCACGCTCGGTTCGTTTGTTCAAAGAAAACAGCACACACAACAAACATGGCAAAGGCAGTTCTATGGGTCGGATCGCGTCGCTCTGTCCCAATGCCTCTGTCTCGAGCTCACTAATTTCCCACCGGAATTCGTAAGATCTTCCTCGCGGAAACTTCTTTAACAGTCACAATTACAGTCACTAATTGCCCAGTTCGCCAATTCATTTATGTATGTACCTATATTGGCATCAGAGCTTAGCCGCGTAGAATTCGCGGCGACGCCGACGGCAACGACGGCGGCATTGCGACTGATTTTGCAAGCAAATGTATGCAAAATGTTTGAAAACTCGCACATTTCTCCAATTCGAATCCAACGAACAGCCGGCCACGATCCGAACAGTGCTGCCACATTTCCACGGATTCGAACGCGTGGCAGCACTGTTTTTCTGGCCGTTAAACCTTAACAAAACCTCAACAAATACCTCAAAAAACCCTCAACGAACCCTCAACAAAACCTCAACCCTCAAATTTCACCGCGCTGGCAACCACTTGCTTAATTAATATTTTTGCATTGATCTGGCAATTAGCGGGAAGCTTGAAAAAATATTAGATGTTTTATTCTGCGCTGTTTGTACAACGAATATACGATTCGTTTTGTGGTGTAACAGCCCAAATGATCCGTTTCCTGATTAGCATCAACAGCCGAGTAGATATAGCCATGTCTGTCAGGTTAATATTGTAGTCGCATGGTTATGTAGCACGTCCGTACTCTCTCTCTCGCTCTCACACACTCTTTATCGTGCAGTATTCGCGCTCTGGCGGAGGGGAGAGAGATAGCAACACAGTTGGTGCTGGCTGGTGTTTGAGCTAGAAATGAAAGAGAGCGAGACAGATGTATCGGAATAAAAAGCAGTGAAGTTAAAATAGAAACCATATTATAATATTCGAATAAAATAGGTAATTAGTTGAAAAAATGATAGACGAAGTGCAAGAATTTACATTAGAACATATCTAAAGTTCGTAGTTCAAAGGGCATGGCGGCCCTTGCCCCGGCACACAACATTCCTGCTCGTCTTTTTTTGTATGGGGTTTCTACGCTGGACTCTGGCTCCCGTTGGGAGTTGCATTTGCGCTTGAACTTGCATTTGACCTTGAACTGGGGTGGGGAGTAGTACTACTCGTTGTTGGCTCACTTTGTCCGCTGCCATAAGCCGCCATCAGGCCATCCACCACACTGCCTACGCCGTCGCCGACTCCTCCTGATGCTTCTTATCCCCCTAAAATCTAGTAGACGCAATCATTGCATTGAATTCGTTGGTGTAACACCGCCCTGGGCGTCCTAGGCACCATTCAAATTATTTAGATTTCAAAAATTCTGTAAGATTTTGGAATTGATTTAGATCCCTGGCCAGATTCCAAAATGCATCCAATGCGCGTCTCTAAATGCGTCGCTTTATATGCCTTGCGAGCTTGTTGAAGCATGCATCCTGGTAGTCATGGATATAGTCCAGCTCACCCCGTTGGCAGCTTCTCCACCTGCGGCCAATTATATTGCTGACCTCTGATAAGCTCGGGGGCCCCTCCACCCACTTGTCACTTGCCACACGAATATTTCATTAGCTTAACGAGCTGTTTACTCGGGAAAAACTTTGTCATCTTGGGCTTGGTTTACCCCTAAGAATCTCCCCAGTTAAGTGCCCTTAAAATTTTATACGATCAGGAACGATCAGGAACGATCAAGAACGAACGAGAATGATCAATAATATATCAATATCGATAAAGGCACTTAAATAATACAAATCACTCAAAGTACGGCAAAAAACTCAAGAATCCATTAATCGGAAATCAATTTTTTGTTTAACAGAACAATTTCTGATAAGATTTGTTTAATTAGTTGTAGCAGAGCTTTGCCATAAATAACAACGCACCCTCTAGAGTTTAGTTGCCCTCCGATGCGTCGGTCGAACGCACGGTCTCTTCAGGGGATATACCGCCATCAGTGTGGCAAATAGACTCCTCCAAATTCTGAGTCAGCAGTTCCTCGTTGGTCTCCGGCTTTGGGGGCACCAACTTGCAGTGGACCATGCCCTCCCACGTGTTAGCCGGGTCCAGACCCTTGAAGAATTCTTTTAAATCTTCTACGTCTTTAGAAGCCTCGGCAGCCACAATGAGAAATTTGTGACTCTTCTTAACTGGGTTGGGGGTCAGGAAGGGCTTCGGCTGCATGTACATTTCTATGGTGACCGATGACTCGGCTGGAAGTATCCCAATCTTTGGGCGCACGAAGAAGAGGCGCGGCGAGGTTGTCTTCATCTTGAACGCCATATCCTTACCGATCAGACTGCGAATGACTAGACTGCGCTGGATAGTCCTGTCGAAGGGGCCCTCGAAAATTAGCTCATCGGCTGGCTCGTGTGCTAGTATATCTGCTATATTTTTAGCCATTTCAATTTTGTAACTTGTTTCTAATTTTTCAGTTGTGCCTATGAAATTTGTTTTGTTGGCAGTGTTCAAAGAATGTGGGTGACGTTTATAGCACTGAATCACAGCTCGGAAAAGTTGTCAAAAGTCAAAAGTATCAAAAAATCTTTGAGAAATTGGAACAGGTAATGGTTAGTTACCTGTGTAGTTACGTGATTGTTCCGACCCCCGTCTCAACGGGCGGTTATAGCCTCATGAACGTAAGCGACGCGGTTCTACTACCACAATCATCACACAGGTAAATTGGCACTCGATAGAAAGAGCCAATCTCGACCAACATCAGAAGACGCATCCTACTCTCTTAATTCGTTTTTTCTGTTTCTCTGGTGACCGAACTCCCGACCGTTGCTCTTGATCCTCTTGGTTCTCTTGATGCCAAACCGCGGATACATTTTGTAGCCTGCTTTTGGGTGGAAAGTCTTTTTACACTCTCTCTCTATCTCTCTTATTTCGAGCAAATTTAAGAGATCCCCTCTCCCCGCATTAACCAACAAGTCAATTCTTTCCTATTACGAACAGAGACGAAAGAGAGAGAGAGAGAGAGAGGGAGGGTGATGCCAATTTCAGCGTTTATGTAGATAAGATAAGATATTAATAATCGATCTATTAATAGAGCCGCGACCTCCCGACATTCCTGATCGTTTTGTTTTTGAATAACTGAATATCCATAATATGTATTGTTGTTGAACCTCCTATTGGTGAGAATGAAACAAGGTGTGCGTAATATTTTTATGGTAAAAGTTTATTATTTGCAACTTTATTTTTTAGTTTCTCCTTTGCATTTTGTTTTCATGTTTAAATGTCTATAAAGTATATATAATATATATTTCTGCATTTCTGTAATTTTACCTTTGTGGTTTGTATTTTTTCTTTTTGTTTTTGTTCTTTTTTTGTTGTTTTTTGTTGTTTTTTGTTTCTCATTTATTTTCTTTGTTTGGTTTTGTTCAACTTGCCAGTTGTTCTTTTATTTATATACCTAGTACACTTTTGCATAAGTTTTCGTGTATAATAATTATTTATTAATAATAATGTAATGTAATTATAACTTTGTTTATCTGTTCACTTATAATGTTCTCTTTTTTTCTATATTTACTTCTCCTTGTGTGTTTTATGTTTTCCCATCTCTACATTATCATCATCCTCCTCGTCCCTATGTCGCCCATCAGCGACGCCCAGTTTTGGCAAACAAACAAAATGTACACTGCTTGCCCCACTTTGAAACTGGCAATAATTAATCCTAGGGTTTCTTGATATCTGTGTTTTATAATGTATGCCGCTCCTCCTTTCTTTCTTTCCCTTTATTGTTAGCTCTATAATGCGCTCTTGGCCTAACTGCTTTGCTTTTGCTGTTCAGTTCTATTCCGGGTTTAGCTTTTGGTTTGCTTTGGTTTGGTGTGTGGTGTGGTGTGTGTTTTGGAAAAGTACTCTCTTAAGGTAACAAATTGCTCAAAAAAATGTATCTTTGCGATAGTAGTTTGTATGTGGGTGTGTGTGTGTGTATGTGTGTAAATGTTGGGGTTCTCTAATTGATCATTACTCTGACTGTAGTATGTACTGTACTCATCTATTATTATGCTGGGTTTATTTACGGTGTATGCTGATGTATGGCGTATAAATAATGTTTAAAATATACTTTCTGGTAATAATGCATTGAGTATTAAAATATTTATAGTTTTGTCCATAATTAATTAATAGTTTTCTTGTTCGATAGCATTTAATTGTGTTGTGGGCTTCCAGCAGCCAACCGCGTGGCGGGGCAGCGCGGAAAGCGCTGTATTGAATATATTTAGATATATATCTGTAATGTTTTTCGGTGTTTACTTTCATCCTTTTGTTTCCATGAACGAATGCACAAATTTTACACACTTCGTCATTTTGGTTTCATTATTCATAGATTGTAATTAATGTACACATATGTTTAGTATATAGCATACATATATGTTTATATATAGTTATATAAAGACTTTGGTTGCTATTTTAAATAAGTTATTTAATGTTCTCTCTGCTCTGTTCTGTCGCTTCAACTACTTTGACTATTTTTTTTCCCCATTTACTCCCTTTACTCGTACTCGACCATCATTCATCGTTTCTTCTTCTTGTCTTCCCCTTTCCCTTTAGTTCTGCACTTTATGTGTATGTATAAATATAAATTTTTGCAATATAAATATATACGTATGTCTGCATTTTTCTACGAGTAGATGTGTGCATTCCATTGCCTCTAGTTCCGGCTCTTGAATTTGGTTTTTGTTTTTGTTTTTTTTTTGGATTTGTTTTTGTTTTTGTGGCGTGTTCGAAAGAATTTGTGACTTCGGGAAATGCTCGATCTGGGTTCAAAGTGCATTCGATGTGAGAATTCAAATCAAAGACAAGGGAGGAAATCTGAGGAACACGCTTTAACAGTTTCATGTCCACATGGTGTGAGTGATCCTGTTTATGCATCATATTTATTCATATTTTTCTTCTCCTTTTTTGATTCTGAAACCATTTTACATTTAATATTTAATTTATGTGTGTGTGTGTGTTGATTCTCGTTTTCCGTTTGTTCTCTTGAAAGTTTGACAGGAACTAGTCACGAATTCTGTTGGATTTGCTTTTAATCATTCTCAAACAATAATGATAAGGATTGCGCTTCCGGATCCAGGATCCAGGATCCCGTATCCCGGATCTGGGATCTCCCTTTTGGTTTTACATTTACTCTACTAGTATTTTAGGTGCAAGTTTGTCTTAATTTTACGTGGCATTTGCTGCATCTTTCTTGTGTTAGGCATTCTCATTTTGTTTTCTTTTGTTCATTTTGCTTGTTTGCTGCTAATTTATTATTGTTTTCGTTAAAGGTGCTCTTCAAATCTCAAACAATATGTAGATTCTTGTATTTATTGTTAGGCATGTAATTGTATTTGTGTAGCTTTCTTCCTGTCGCTTCGTTGGTGTGGTGTGGTGTCTGGTGTTGGGAAAAACAATACTCATATCTGCATGTACTATACATACACATTTTTCTATGTAAAATCTCTGTGTCACTTGCAAATCATTTAATCATTTCAAAGTGGACCGGCAATCGCGATTGACTGCCCTTCGATACGAAAATTAAACTTCTTGCGATAGCGTGTGTGTGTGTGTGTTTGTGTTTGTGTGTGTGTATCTGTGTTTGTATGCTTGCATAATGCTAAATACGGACGGATTTCTAAACGGAAAGTATAGAGTGTACAAAGAAATCGCTGCTGGGAAAAAAAAAATTCTTGTACGCATCTCAAGCTGCAATCAAAAGATTTTCAAGGGTGTCGCTGTGTGTGTGTGTGTGTGTGTGCGTGTGTGTGTGTGTGTCTGAATGGGTGTCGATGCTAAAATCTAGACTAGCAACTATTTATTTGTATTATTCAGTAATCTGTAATAATTAGACCCTCGCATCCATGGGGCTTCGTTTGGGGGTTGTTGCCTATGTACAATATAAATTCGCTTTGACCATTTGGTTTTTAAATCCTTAGCTGCTCTTGTTCTTAACTGTGTGTGTGTGTGTGTGTGTGTCTTGTCTTGTCTTTCGACCTCCTCATCTCTGGTACTTCGATCTAACATTTGGCTAAGTGCTAAAGGATAACAGTTTTATCTAAAAAAAAAAAAAAAAAACCTTTGGGCCTTCCCATGCTAGTGGCTAGTGCTACATGCTAGTCCAAGTCCAATCGCTCCAACCGTTCTGCAACCATTCCATTCCACATTCCACCCGATTTGGTTTGGGTTTGTATAATTGCAAAATTGGTTTATACTGGTAATGCCTGGTTGGTTGTTGACCTTAGCTCGCTAATAAATCTTTGTTTGTTTCATAGTAATAGTAATAATTGTCATAATAATAGTAATACATGTATATCTATATATCTGTATATATATATAATTCATCGCCTATATAAATATGACTAGGTTCTGTTTTTAAAAATGTTTAAATCTCTTATCCGTCTTCGTATTTATTTTTTGTTGTATTTTAAATGCACTTTCTGAGCTTTCTTACAAGCGCCGCCAATTATTGTTGCTGTTTGCTGTTATATTCCTAGGTATATATACATATATACATATATGTACATATGTATATATATATATATCCTCTACATCTTGCCTACTTCCGTCTTACAATTTCCCAACTATCCCCATGGTTGATCTTCCTCTTCCTCTAAGATCAATACATATATCCCTTTTCCTCTTCATATCCATATCCATATCCATACCGATATCCGTATCCGTATCCATATCCATATCCCTATCGAAGCGAAATCTAATTGGTAAGCAAAGCCTCAAAAACGTTGCTCAAGCTTCAAAGTACCGAATCGAATAAACAATGCAAGTGCAAAAGCTTAGGAGGAAACTAGAACCAAAGATTCGGAATGCTTCATTTGCAATTTTTAGAGTGATGATTTGATTATTTGAGTTTTCCATTTAGTTTTACATAATTGCATGTATTACCCTGTATCCTAAAATTTATCCTCGTGATCCGATTCGAAAACAAACCCAAAATGCACTATATATATCAAAGGCGAAATGTTTTCTAGGTCTAGCAAAAAGATATGCACCCCATTCTGTTATACGTTATTCCCCTGCCAACCCCTGCCCAACCCTACACTACACTACACTACACTACATCCCATCCCATTCGATCCCATCCCATCCCATTCGATCCCTACCCTGCCTTTCTCTTTCTCCTATTTGGGCCCGTGTAACTGCATCTGTGAAGTTTGAGTCAAGTGTGGGTTAAGTGTGTGTGTGTGTGTCTTTGTGTGTGTGTGTGTGTGTCCGTGTTGTGTTTAGTAAAGATGTGTCTGGATAGAAAAACTAGTGTATGCAATTTTGGTAAGTCCTTGGTTATGGTGGGGTTAAGTGCTTGTCTCTATCGTTATTTATCGTTATCGTTATCTTTATCGTTATCGTTACCGTTATGTTTATAGTTATTTTAGGCTTTTGTTTTACTTTCTTTTAAATACCTGCAGAAAAGTGTATCTAAATATATTTTTGATTATTAAGTTCTAAACTTGGACTCCAGTGTTTTTGGTTGTTCTTCTCGTTTGCATGTTGTTCTTGTTGTGTCAGTGTTGTAAGCTTCATTCACTACCTTGTCTAACCTGTCATTAACTAGCATAATATATATATATATATGTATATATATATGTATATATATAATGTATACAATATATATATAATAAATAAATAAGTTAGTTAGTTTTAGTAATGTTTTTTGTATAGAGTAATAAACATTCTATAAGAATGCCACATTTTGCACTATGTATAATAAAAATACATTATGCATAGGACAAAATCTATTTGCAGCGTATGCTCCGCCACATACATATATATATATCTTTGTATACATATACATACATATGTATGTACATATGTGTATGTATACCTTATAGATTAAGTTTAAGGAACGATCATCGATAAGAGACTTCATTTCATTTAGTAAATGTACAATGCTTATCCTTAGTTTAGGGCTATTCTAGATGGGCTACGAACCGAAAACGGAAATCAAAACGAATCGAGCAAATCAGACAGAAATGCAGTGCCAATGGGGTCCCGTTAATTTCATCACTCCCCAGCCGAACAGCTTGAGAATCGCATCGCCGAGAAGAGTGCCAAGCTACGATTACAACTTCGATAATCCACGATCTATCGATCTATCGATCTTTTGATCATTTGATATGATGTGTGTGCGTGTGTGAGAGTCTGTGGGTGTCTGTCTCTGTGTATGTGTATGTGTGAGTGCTGCGCGGATTGTGATATTCAGAGTGGAATTTTCCCGCACTAAACTGTATTTTGGCAAAATTTGCAAAGAAATGTGCCAATTTGCATGTTCTTTCTATCGAGAGGGCGAAACCTGTCCAATTTTAGGTGACGTTCTTGGCTTATCTCTGCTTTTATGTATGTATTTCGGCCTAGCAATATGTTTTTTTTTTACGAGTTCCAATCTTTACACTTTATGCTCAAGGTACAATTGTCTTTCTTTTCTCTTATTTTCTCTTTTTTGGTTTTTTTTAATTTGAGTTCGTCATATGTTTTTACTTTATAATTTATATCTTATGTTTTTTTAGCTTTCATCACATTTCATTTCGAATTTGAAATAAGCGATTTTAGTGTTAGGCTATATTGTTGTTTATTCGTTAACCGATTTAATTTTGATTTGGCTTTCGTGGTAGCTTGTTATCACCGCTCTATATAATGATCAACCAAAGAAAAGTGAACAAAACCGATAAATGAATTTGATTTTGGTTTACATTTTTTTTATTAAACGTTCAAGTCACAGCCCTTTTGTGTTTTTGGGTTTTTTTTTTGGTTTATCAAATGATACTTAAGGGTGAACATGTCAAATGATATACAAATCGAAATGGAATGTGCCAAATTCTCTGTCTGGTGGTTTGGGGTGGGGGTTGTGTCTGGTCCTGGTCTGGTCTGGTCTGGTTCAGGTTCTGGTCTGGTTCTGGTCTCCGCCAATTGAAAGTGATCGCAAGCCGCGTGTAGCGTGTCGCGTACCGCGAGTAGCGTGTCGCGTGTCACGTGTCACGAGCTCGCAAAATAATGAGAAAATAAAACAAAGTTGATTGCATTGTATTTTTGTGGTTTTCAATTCGTTTTCTCTTTTATTTGTTCTGCTTGTTTTGGTTTTGGTTTTGGTTTAGTTTAAGTTTAAGTTTAGTTTATTGTGTGTGTTACGCTTTAGAAATAATAGTTAGGTTAGGATAATTTAGGGTTTTAGTATCTCTCCTCTTGGTAAATGTATAATCGCATATATTCGCATAATTTTGCCAAAATCAGTTTTTGCACTAAGTTTGAATCCGCTTCAATAGTAATTGTATATTTTATATTGTACATGATCTAAAACTTTTGTATAATAGCATGGAATAATAATAATAATGGTAATTGCAATTGTAATAATAATGAATCGTTTTATGTATATATTCATTTGAATTTGAATACATGTTCGTATTTTCAATACATGGAGAAATCATAATAATAATCTGACAAAATAATCATACATAATACATAATAATGATAATAGTAATCCATAATTATCTCAATAGTTTGACTCGGATCTTGATCTTCTCATTACTCTTTAATGTTTAGTTTTCATTATGCAATAATTAACTTGAATTTGACTAGATCGATATCGATTCATACAAGATCGTAAATACATATATGTATGTAGTGTGTGTGTGTGTGTGTGTGTGTGTATGGTGTGTGGTGTGTGTGTGTCTATGTTTGGGTGACTTAATAAAATTCTAGTTAAGCATCCATTTCGTTTCGAAGCTGTCAAATTGTTTGCTGTCTTGCTCAACTACTTTTTGGATAGACTCTAAATCAATTTGATAATTTTTCATATATGTATGCATGTATTTTTGTATGTATGTATATGTATATGTACTTGTATATGTATTTGTATTTGTATGTTTGTATGTAGATAGTTATACTTTTAAGTACATATGTGTATGTTAAATAACTGCGATTTCCATTCGTTTCATTCACTTCATTTCATCTGTGTGGGACTTTCATCCGCTTCTAGGTTTCCCTTCGACTTTCTATATTTACAAGAGATCTCCTTCTGAGACTTAACATTTTGTAAGAAAAAAAAACACGGTTGGAGTAAAATAAATCGAATCTAACTCTGATATATGTATGTATGTATGTAATACTTGCCATCTACTCTGGGCTTTACTCGGCTAGCAGACTGGAGATCTACTCGTAATACTGAATACTGTCCCAATGAATCTGCCTGGCAATGGTATGGTGGTAATTGAAACTGAAACCATTACTAAACTGATTTTTATATTGATATTTCTTTAGCTGAGAGGGGAACTCATGAGATAATATGTATGTATGTGTGTAGCTCTGCACAAAATGATATATTTTATGCTTTTGTAACAAAACTAACTTCAACTTTGATAACAATTTCCCTTTCATATTTCTTATAAATTTAAATATATGTATGTATATATATATATATGTATGTATGTATATATTTGGTAATAATTAAATTTCATATCTTTAGTATCAAATACGTTCCGCCCGATTGCGGATTGCGGAGTGCGGAGAACTCCGCTGCAGGACCCACAGACTAGGCCTAGACTAGACCCTAAACATAGTGGTTTTCTCTATACAAACTCTAAATAATTGTTCATTTTGTTATCTCAACCTAATCTGCATCCTTTTCCTCTTCTCTTATCAATATCCTTTCATTTTTGGCATATTTAGCTGTAGATTTGACGCTTCTCTTCTCTTTGCTTCTCGTTTCTTCCCGTTACTCTTCTCTGCTCTTCATTTGCTTTTGCTTTTGTACAAGTTTTGCTGCTAATTTAGTCAAATTGGTAATGGTTCGATTCAACAGACTGTTGTTGAGTTGAGTAAATGTTGGATAAAGATTTCTTTTTCATTTTCATTTTTATTTTGCGTTTTTTGTGTTCCTCTCTCTTTACTTTATATGTATGTGTAATAATAAGTTAGATTCGTGTGTGTGTTCTGGGGTGTTGTGTTCGGGGTGTGTCGGGGTGTGGTGTGTCCTATATGAGAGAGAGTGTGTAACAAAGGCCAAAACGTTGATTAAATTCAAAATGACGTGTTCAATTCTCTAGTTTTGCTAAAAGTTGTTGCTCCTTTCGTTTTTTGTTTTTTTTATTATTATTATTTTTTTGCTTTTATAAAAAATGCTAATTTAATTGTTGTCCATATATCGTAATAATAATCAATAATTAATCATATATGTATATCATTTTAAGATTTAAGTGTTAAATAGTTTGCTTAGTCGGGCTAGGGCGCGCTATGGTCAACTTGAACGGTTTTTGTTATCTGCATTTGCATCTGGATCTGGGTCTCGGTCTGGGTCTGTTTATGTATCTTCATTATCTTCATTATCTGTTGGGTTCGGTTTCGGTTTCGGTTCGGTTCGGTTCTTGGAGCTGGGTTCTTGAAAATAACTGGCCAAATCTTCGGGATTCTGCTGTTTTGTATATATATATATACTATATACATATATATATATGTATGTATATATATCTATAGTTATGTATGTATATATACTTTGTTAGCAAAATGTTTTTGTTTTCTTTCGCTTCTGCTTCTGCTTCTCGTTCTCCTTTTTCTTTTGTAGCTTATACCTTTGCTCATATATTCTTTTGAATTATTTATTTAGTTTTGTTTCTTGCATTGTTTTTTTATATATATATATATATATATACATATATATATGTATGTATGTATGTATATTTGTAAGTACCTGTATTTGTTTTTGTTGCAAGCAGCTAAGTTTAAGTGTAAAATTTTTTGTGGTTTGTTTTTATACAAATACTAATTTATTATACTATAAAATCGATTACGATTTTCATTAGTTTTAGAAAAGTTCCCAACCGAACTCCAAACAAAACGAACAAAAGAACAGAATTCGTAATTGCAAACTAGTATTGTAGAAGAATATCTCCAATCTCCAACAGAGTTCTCAGGCCAACACAAGTGATCGCTTCAGAGATTTGTATTAATTTATCTTTGCTAGTTTTATGTTTACTCCTTCGTTCTCGATTTCTCGACTTATCGATTTCTCGATTCCCGTTAATAGCTCTAACAAATTCATATTAGATTAGTTAGATTAGTTTCTCATTTATATACTATAAAAAAAAATTGATATTTTTGCTTTGCGGCGAGGCCAGGCACACCCTTTGGGGCTTTGGCCTGGACTCGACCTATCCAGTAGCACTATATATCTCGCACTATATATATATATGTATATATATGACGATTTCTCTCATTCTCCTTCTCCTACTCCTACTCCTACTCCATTTCCATCTCCAACTTCTCATCCGTCTCCATATCCTCTCCTTCCACATAGCCATCAAAGCAATGCGCATATTAAGTGGCCTGCTCTGAGCTCGTCTAGTCCTAACTTCTTATATCCTTTTGTTTTACTTAAAATTAATTAAATTCGAATTTTTGTGTTAATTTTCATTCATACACATTCATATATACATATATGTATATATACATATATACATACATACATATATGCACATAAATGAATATATGCATGTATATATACATATATATTCATACATACTTGTATATGCATATATAGAACATTCTGCCTTTTGCTTACCACTAAATGCTAAAAAGTTGCAGAGTTATGTATGTTTCTCTATCAATCGTCGCCTTTACTCTATCATTAAATCCCTCTGCTCCATCTACATCTACATCTCCATCTTCTACGCCCTTCTAACTCGTTTAACTGTCAACTCCATTCGATTTTATCATCATCAGATTAACAAATTCAGTTTTGATAGTTTTTCTCTTGTATTTGGTTTCTTTAAACTTCCTCTTCTGCAGCATTTTGTTAATTTAATAAATTCCCATCACCAATTTTTCTTATAAAATGGTTACTGCTCTACTCGTATGTATCTCTCTCTTTTTTTTTGTTTGTTTCGTTTAATTTATTATTTGTTTCATTTTTTTTTGTTTTGTTTATTTGAAAACCCAGATAATTTTGGTCTCTTGCCAGTCAGTTTTTGTCTCAAGTTTTTTGTCCTGTGTGTGGTGTGTTGTGTGTGTGGTGTGTTGGGTGTGTGGTGTGTTGGGTGTGCATATGTTAAGTGGTTTGTTGTTGTTTTCTTTTTAACAAAATTATCAATATCAATGTTTGTTCCTTGCTTCTATAAATATATATATATTTATGTGTCTATATATATTCATAATAAATCGATATTTTGGCAAAAAAATTTTGTTCTTTCTTCGGGCTTCTCAACATCATTATCATTTTGTTTCTGTTGGTTTTCTCTTTAATTTTTTAAGTACTGCATTCAGCTGCATGTATAATCGAATAAATATATATATATAGTTGCATGTATGTTCTGCTGTTTTGTATATATATATAAATCTATTTAAATTTCAGCTCTAAAGTATTTTCTTTTTTTATTATACATTTTTTTGTTTGTTTACTATTTTTTAGATTTTTTTTTACATACGCTTTTGCATGTGTTTATTTTTATAATCATTTTCACTTAGCATGGTGAAGACCATCTGAAAAGAGGAAATGGTAAAGCATCAGTACGCTGATCCAAGCTTTGTCTCGAAGATCTCTTTCCAAAATCTGCAGACCGGCAGATCGCCGATGCAGCTCCTCAATTTGAAAAGAGATCTCCGTCTGGCTGAAGTGGTTGGGGGATTGGGATACCCAATCACCAGAATTCAATGGCTCACCCTTTCAGTAGTTGCTCGTTATTGTTGTCGCAGTTGTCATGGTTGTTGTTGTTGTTGCTGTTGTTGCTGTTGCTGGTGGCTTTAGGTCTTTCGCTTTTGTTGCTGCCACATGAACAGTTTCTCGACTAGTTCCACTTTGGATAGGTTCTTCTGGTTGCTATGAGATGCCATGTCCGGTTGTGTTGGATGTGCATGTGGATGGGAATCGTCCATTCTGCTGCTGCAGTTGCTGCTATTGTTGTTGGTGGTGCTGTTGCTGGTGGTGGTGTTGTTGGTGTTGGTGCCGGTACTGTTGTCCTTGCTGCAGTTGATGTTGCTGTTGCTGTTGCCTCTAGGGCTGGGGGAGATGTTGCTGGGGGTACTATAGCGATAGCAGTAGGTACCGTTTCGCCAGCTGGCGAATTGGTACGGCAGATGAGGAGCTCTCAGTGGGAAATGGTGGCCTAAAGCCGCTTCTATGACTGTAGTGGTGTACTGTTGTTGTTGCTGTGGCTGTTGCTGTTGCTGTGGATGCTGTTGCTGCTGCTGCTGCTGCAGTTGCAAATTGTGTTGTTGTTTGTGGCATGGCTGCTCCTGCGACTACTCCTGTGGTTGGTGCTCCAGGTAGTAGTTGTAGTTGTTGCGAATTACACTTAAGGAACTCCGATTGTTAATAGGGTCGACTGGCATCCTTTGGCCGCTTCAATTGAACTTTCAGTCTTTTCATGCCAATCTGGAAGCCATTCATGGCCTGAATGGCCGCTTGAGCACTGGCTGGATTATCGAAGGACACGAAACCTACATAAAGGGAGGTACATTTTATTAGGTACAGCTGAATATAAAGGCATAATAGGTATATTGAGACTCTACCGAAGCATTTGCTCTGGTTGGTAGCGCGATCGATGAAGACCTTGGAGCTGATCACATTGCCAAAGGGCAGGAACATTTGCATTAATTCCGCATCGCCAAACTCTTGGGGCAAATGGTAGATGAAGAGGTTGCAGCCCTCTGGACCGGATATCGAGCATCCTGGGAACATCAGAAAATCTTAAAAGAAGACATTACAAGAAAAGAAACAAAGTAGAGAATGAAATTAAGCGATGGCGAAATCATAATTTCGAACTTTATGAGTATGTCTGCTTTTTTGTTCTTGTTCTGTTTGCATTGATTTCGTTTCGTTTCATTTTGTTTGAATTTGAATTTTTGAATTTCAATTGATCGATTTCTGATTTTTGGTTTTTGATTGGTGCTCTGATCGGTGATCTGTGATCGATGATCGGTGATCTGTGTGCTGTGACTGATCTTGTTGTCTGGACGATTCAACTAAAACTAATGCGCTAATGCGAATCTAATAAAATATGTGCTAAATGTACTATGTGTACTATAGACTTTAGCTTAGGTCTCGCTACCCAGTATTCCAGCCCCAAATGAATCATATGATTATAATATGCGTATATTCTATTTAAAAATATGGATGTATGTATGTATATGTATATGAGATATGGTGTCTGTATATGTATATGTATATGTATGTATGTATGTGAGTGTCATGCAGGGTAGATTCTAGGGGATACATAGAGATACATTAGACTACGGCGCAACAGATATGGAAATAGAACGTTACACTCAAGTTAGGTTTATAGTTAGCGTACAGGTTGTATACACACACACACACACACACACACACACACATACGCGCATACACACACTCATATACATACATACATAGATAGATAGCATATAGATTGCAATACACAGACGCATATCCACAGACAGACATAAATTATATTATATTTTATTGGGGGGAGGGGGGTAAACTGAGTGCTATTGTCTCTGTCAAAAAACAGACAAAAAAGGAACAGAAAACAGAAAAGAGAAAAGAGAAAACAGAAAAGAGAAGAGGAGGCACGACAAAACGAACCGAAAAAGAAACATAAAATTTTATGAGCAAATGTCTTCGAAATACGCCGACAGTCTTTATATGATTTTAAGCAGTTTATATGTAATTTTTACGATGGCATAAAACTCCTTTGAATGCAGCCATTAAAAACGATTTACGCCTTGCCCGACAACCCCCAACGCGAAAGGGTTGAATGTCCTCCCCGTTCACATCCCTCCTTCTACTTCTACTTCTACTTCTACTTCGAGGGGTTGCGGAAAGAGATAAAATGTTTATCAAAATGAAACAAAAGGCAAAACAGAACAGGAACAGAACACTGTTGCAAGGTAATTAATTTTTATGAGATTTTGTTTTAAATTTAATTTCTCTCTGGACAAAACACAACGAAAAAATTAATTACTTTTCTGGATTGGCTTGATCGAGCCCCATAAAGCCCCCCCGATAATATATTGTCTGTGTATTGCATGGTGTGTGTTTGTGTGTGTTTGTATGTATGTATTATATGCATGGTACACACAAAATGTATATGTTTACGATGACAACGAATCGAAGAAAACATGGAGCGAAACATTAACGAGTACTTGATGGAAACAAATAAGTATTTGCAGTTGTTTGTTAACGTATCATTCGATATTTTGCAAAAATCAAATACGATGCACGATACACGATAAACGATATCGAGTTACGAGAACGGAAACGGAAACGAACGAACTAGAACGTGTAGGCGGTTTCGGGGGGTTACTGGGGTTACTGTGGTTACTGGGGTTACAGGGGTTACAGGATTCGATTAACGAAATGATAATGCAAAGCTTACCTTCACGCTGAGTGGGTGCAACCGCCGCTAGGGGAGGTGGTAAAGCTTGTGGAAACTGTCCATAGACGGCGGGGAAGGCTGCATTATATATAAATAATTTTTGTTTTTGGTTTTTACACAAAATCCGAAACATTTATGAAGACAACACAACAATTAAGAATACGTACGATTATATATGTATGTATGTAGTATATATATATATATATATAATTAAAAGTTTAAGGTTTATTTTATAGTTTAGTAATAAACAAACAATGATACACACTTCAAAAGAATATTCACATTAATGCTAATACCCCAGCCCAGTAGGGAAGCTGGACTTGAGAAAGAGTTTTCAAAACGATGGGCTGATACATACATACGTATACGTACATATGTAAGTATAGTATGTACGAGTAAATATCAGTATATCAGTGTGTCAGAAAATAACAAATAATTTATCAATTCAGCTCTTAAGCAACAAATGTTAACCGTTCAACATTGAACAATACACTTTTTGTGGTAAGACAAATGATCAAATAAATAAAGTTAAACATATTCAAATCAAAAGCCAACAGAAAGAATCAAGCTATAGCGGCGTTACTTTTGCATTAGAAATCGCATTATTTATTTGTGTTGCAACAACGAGAATACGAATACGGAATACGAGTAGCAAGTTAATCGCTCTCTTTCCTTTCTGCAACATTCGCTTGCTTCCGTTCAACAAAGGAAATCAATTAAATATAGGTATATTGTATGTATATCAATATGTATATAAGAGTTAGAGTTATATAACACTTTACTAACAGTAAATATTTATGGCATGACACAACAATTATTATTTATTTCGATCAAAAACAATTATGAATGATTGGTTTGTTTTTTTGTTGTTGTTTCTTTGGTTTCTTTGGAATCTTTGGACTGGATCTGGTGGTATAAACGATAATGACTATGGTGACGATGGCACATACTCAATGCCCCTGCTGCCGCCAATGCCTGTGGCTGTGCCGTGGCTAATTATGAGACTGAACACTGAACACTGAATGAACACTGAACACGGCTCAAATGACAAGGCTGAAACAAGTGTTCGTTCAGTGTTTCGAGTGTTCAGAATGGGGACGCAATGACGCAATTCGGGAGACTGAGCTAATTCCAATTGATGCCTCTTTGTGGTGCCTTACCTAGTTATTCTATCTTAGAGCTACGAAGACTACAAAGACTTAGAGCGCGCCTGGGCCTGGGCCGGCTGGGGGACACTTACCAACTCCTGGAAACGGTGGCAGCCCAGGGAAGGCATGTTGCAGAGTAGCAGCATCGCCGTTTGGCAGACCTTGTGGTGGTATAGTCAAATGCAGCGGATCTGCAATGAGAATGATTGATGAATACTCTAGGTGTAGACAGGGCCCACAGCTTGTGGGCCAGCTTGTGGGAAAGCTTGTCAGCTTGTGCCAACTTATGACTGACTGAAGTAAGCTCTGGACTCGACGGTACTTACGTCCTGGGAATGCCGTTTGTGGAATGCCGTTCGTGAAGACCCCGTCCGCAGCAGCAGCTGCTGCAGCCGCGGCAGCTCCGCCGGGCTGGCCGTTGGGCGTGTTGGCGCCCATGCTGAAATTGGGCATGGTCGGCGAGGGCAAAGAAGGCGGCTGTCCGGTGCCGTTCAAGCCATGAGGTATTTGCGTTGCCAGGGCGGCCATGGGGTTCATGTAGGCGGCTGCCGAGCCAGGCGCGGTGGCAGCGGCAGCCATCAGAGCGGCTTGCTGCTGTTGCTGCACAAATTCAGAGAAATGTTGGGCGTAAGAGGTGGTGGGAGGTGGTCACTGCGTGGGAGCTGCATCCACTTACCTGAGCGTAGGCGCCGTACGGGCTGAACTGATTAAAGACAAACGGATTCAGCAGGTTCATATGACCGGCCATTTGTTGCATGCGCCTGATTTGTCGTTCCTTCTCTGTGTCGGCGTATTTGACGACCAGGCTGGAGGATGCACCCTAGAAAATAAGAGGGCCGAAAGAGAATTGAGTGGCAGTGGCAGTGGCAGTGGCAGTGGGAGTGACAGTGGGAGTGGCAGTGGGAGTGAGAGTGGGATTGCATATTTATAGGAGGCTTTTCTGTTTTCCTTTTCATTCGCTCTACTCCCGGGAACAGGAAATCCTATTACAGGCCATTATTTTGTGATGATGACAGCGACCGACGGATACCTGCCGGCTGGGACCTGCCCATTCCCCTCTATTGGAGGGGAGTCCTTTGTTGAGCTGACGCTCATTATTATTATAATATAACTAAATACGAAAAATAAGTATATATCAAAATAATTGGCATACGCGGACTTCAATTTGCATTTCTATTGAAAGCAGCTTATGGGCTCCGCTCCACTCCGCTCCCCTTTCACCCGTCCCCCTCCACGTCCACGTCCCTGTTCCCGTTCCCGTTCCGTCTCCTATTTTCACCCAGCGACTCCGATGTCTTCTATTGTCGTCGTCTCTCATTGATATCGAAATACTCGTTCGTTAATACTGGGAACAAAGCACTCAGAGCACTAGGCCCGGGCTCTGCTCTGCTCTTCCTTCTTCTTTGCTTTTGATGTCAATTAATTAGCATAATAATGGCAGGCTTCACATTTCGCGCTCCCCGTGCCGCCGTGCCCCGAGCCCACCCCCGCGAAGAGGTCCCAGCTTACGTATGACAATTTGATTTGAATAGACATTTCCAATATTCGGTAACATTTGGTTTTTGTTCTAATTAAGACAGTTTTTGTAATAGGAAACCTTTTCTGCTGCTGCTGCTGCTGCTGCTGCTACTCCTTGTGATGATGATGATGATGATGATGATGCTGATGAGGATGATGAATGTGATGGTGGGGAGGGGAGCTGTGAGCTGGAAGCTGGCAGGAAGCAGAAATGCTTTTATGATTTTGCAAATCATTAATCAAAGTAACAATGATATTGTGTTGCATAATTCTAGCTCTCTCCTATCTCTGCCTCCGCCCCTCGTCTCTCTGAGTGTGTGTGGGTGGGTGTGGGTGTGTGTGTGTCGGTGGGTGGGTGGGTGGTTGTCCTGTTAATGAGACTACAACAAAACAGGTGCTTCACGTAGTATAGCTGCTATCTGCTTTTCTCCGAACATAATTTTAATTAATGAAATATGAAACTCGAGTTTATGCAAAAAGCCATAAGCGGATAGACCGTTGTTCCCAACGGTTCGGGACTTGGAGTGGGCGTGGGCGTGGTCGTGGAGTCAGGGAGAATCTTGGGAATGTGAAACTATGTCTGTTGGCCCTTGCTTGCCAGCTCCTGTGTAATAGGTTTTAATGAGCTACATTAGAACATTAAACGTACAAGGGCTAGGGCCAGGGCCAGGGCCAAGACCAGGACCAGGACCAGGATCAGGACTAGGACCAGAGCTTTCATATACTCATATCAAATGAATATACATTTCAACCTTTAAAGGCAGCGAACGCCAGAGATGCTTAGCAGCGTCCGAGGGAACGCTCGATGGCAGCCACAATTGGCAATCCCATTGAAACCGATAAACCTCCATTATCAATTGCTAATCTATGGCACTAATTGTCGCCGACCAACTGAAAACCATGCCACAAGCTCACCATTAGGCGAGCAGGGAGCCGCAAAAGCTCATAAATTAATTCATTAACGTCAATTTAATTGCCTAATAATCCGCGGCTGATGTCTGCTCATTCTTCAAGGCTTCTCTGGATGTTTCAAAACCCAAAACAAAACCAAAAAAAACCACAAAATCGTCGTTGTTTTCGGGGGAGTTATGTTGCCAGTCTGTCAGGCAGCCAATATAAACGTTTATTATATGCTATGATAATACGTGTGCAGTTGTTTGGCCTGTTCACTTCCGCTTCCGCTTGACGAAGACGACGACGACGACGACTACGACGACGACGACACGAAGATCCCATTCAAGTGAATTGCTGCCGCCAAATGAAATGAAAAATTCAACACGACACACAGTCCCAAAACCCAGGCCCAGGCCCAGCAGCAGTAGCAGCAGCAGCAGCAGTTGGAGTCACAGACACAGACACAGCCTTAGAAGGAGGCGAGTGCGAGCTGGCAGCACGCCTAACAAGAACGAATCGTCGTCGTGCCTCAGTGGGGAATGCAACAGGCCACAGGCGGCAGTTGGCAGCAGGCAGCAGGCTGCCGTTTTTGGCTGCCAACTAACAAGCCAACTAACAAGAGAGGTCTTCCCCGGCGCCTGGTGCCTGGTGCTTGGTGCTTAGTGCCTGGATGCCCTGGTCCTTGTTCCTGGACTCGTGCCAGGCGGCACTTTTGGCAGCAATCGCATGTTGCATGCCACTTTTCGGGCGGCACAAACGTGACGCCATTAGATGGGCCTTCGTCCTTAGCCTTTTCGCCTCTGGCAAATATTTTTTATTGTTTTTTAATGCCACTCGCTCAAAGTTCTGGTCTCTCGTTCGCTCTCTCACTCTTTCTCGCTCCTCCCTCTGTTCAATGATGGTTTTTCCTTCTTTTTTGGCAAAGTTTCAGACCGCAGGACGGCCAATTACAATTGAAGGGCTTACAGTGCATTTAAAAAGTAATTTGTCTGCCGCCCCAAAAGCCGCGCACGTATTTATGTATTTCAATGCAAATGCAAATGTAAATGCAACCAAGACTCTCCTGGGGAGGACCTGTTGTGCCGATGGGGTGGGGGCGCGAGGGTGAGGGCCCAGTGGATCTGAGGGTAATCAGAGCTACCCGTGTTCACTAATGGTTATACAAGCCGCAAGGGCAATCCGTGAGCCCGGGGAGTCCCCCGGACAGGGGCGTTGAAATGCAGCCAGGGCACACACACACACACACACGCTGTCGCACATAATAAACTCGCGCAGGGAAGTATGCAACGTTCACCGTATTCAGGGGCAGGGGCAGAGGCAGGGGCAGGGGCAGAGGACTACGGGTACTACATACGTGTCTGGGGACATGTTAACATGGCAGTCGTGCCAAAAATTATTATTCCCGCCTCGCCACGTATACGTACGCTTTGAAAGTGGCACTGGCTGTGGCAGTGGCAGTGGCAGTGGCACTGGTTTTGGCTTTGCATCTGCAGCTGCTTTTTGCTTGTTGCATACTTTTAGGCATGAGTGTGAGAGTCGATTTGTCAACGCCTAAAAGGACAACATATTTCTTCTGGCCAATCGCAAAAAAATGCCCAGCAAATGGCCGGCAAATGGTTTTAACAAATGAATTATATATATTTGTACACACATATGCAACTGATTTGCATTTTATAGTTTCTGTTTCTGTTTCTCTTTCAGTTGCAGTTGCAGTCGGAGCTTTTCCATCTTTTTTTCGGATTTCTTCTGATGCTCGTTTTGGCCGCAGCTTGTTTTAATTGCCAAATGAATTGGCCTCGTCGGCCTGGCCTGGCCCGGCCTGGCCTGGTCCGCATTTGTTTAATGGTCGGCCATTTTTATCTATCAATTAAAGCAGCGACAACGAAATGTTTTCAAAAAATGCCAGCACATAAATTTTAGAGCTAATGGTAATGGGAGATTCTCTCCTTTTTTTGTTTTTTTGTTTTTTTAGGAACAACTGTTGATGGGCAGTTGGCGTTGTTTTTTTTAATTTTTTTGTGCGGGGGAAAGTTTCGACTTTAGGGAAAACCGATTTAATCTTTTCGATTGTGTGAAATTGAATTAAATTTTTGGTGATCTCTGCTGGGGCCCGGGCCTAAAACTGACTGGTTTCATGGATACGGATACGGATTCTTTAGTGCACCTCACTTCCGCCTACTTTCGACTGTAATTTGTCCACTGCAATTTTCGGTGAACGTGTCGAAAGATGCAACACCTAGTACGTACGTATACGGCTCCAGTTGCAGCTCCAGTCGGTGCAACACGGGCTGTGGCACGTTCCGCCCGCCTGTGCAGTGTGACCACCGCTAAAACGCCTAATGACGTTTACACGGCCAACATAATTACAGTAATAATGTGGCCGAGACTCTAACCTGGCCACGACGATGACGACGACAGCACCACTGGTGCGAGGAGTGGTGTGGCGTGGAGGTGGTGGTGTTGCGGATGTGGATGGCGATGATGATGATGATGACATTAGCGAGGTGTCAGGCGACAATTTAACGAGCGACAACGTTGCATACACGTACACGTATACGCACACGTACACGTACACGTATACGTATGCGCGGAAAGGATTCCTGCCTTCCTGCCAGCCTTTTGTGTGCCACATGCAACACCAGCAGAAGGACCAACAAAGCACATTCGTCACGAAATGAGGAAAGGAAGCAGCAACAGCAACAGCAACAGCAAAACTCTTGCTCTCCTCGTGCGTGTGTCGACCAACAATTTTGTGTGCTTTTAAATTAGCCAAAGTGTGAAAGTGTCATGTTTCGAAATATGAAATTAACAGCAGTGTGAGCCGAAAGAGCAAAACGGAGTAGCACGAACCCGATGTCTCCTTGTTGTTGCTGCTGCAGCTGCACCGGCTCCTGCTGCTGCTGCTGCTGTTGTTGATACTCTGTAATTTGTTGGCCGAAAATTGAAAGGAAGTGCACTTCAATTAATGTTTGCTCTGCCCCTTATGGCCGGGCTTAAAGCTGTTTCCCTGCAACTGGCAGAGCACTAAAGTAGAAGCAGCAACAGCACCAGCAGCAAAACTCTTCAAAATACATGTATTGACCCATAAAACAGAGGGAACCCTTCATTGGCAGTCGAATCTGCCACTCACTCTGCTGATTCCAATGACAGTTTCTAACGAATTTTTCAATTAGTTTTCAAACCTGAGACGAGGCCAGAAAACCCGCAATAGAATAGCAGCAATGGCAGCAACAGCAGCGCACGAGTACCAGTAAAAAGTAGCAGTAAAACTAATTATAAATTCGTTTTCAGATTTCAATTTCGCTGTCAGCGGCAGCAGAGGGCTGAGCAGAGCAGAGCAATGTCAAAACGGTATTTCAAAAGGCTTCTTTCTCATCCGTCCCCCCAGGACAGGACGGGACGGGAACCACTGGGCGAGTAAGTAATCTTTTCCGGCAAATAAATCACACCATCGCCCGTGCGACTGCGACTACGACGACTACGACTGCAGTTGAAATTAGTGCAAATGCCACTAAGCCACCTAAAAGTATGCTCAGCATTAGCGGAGTCCGCAAAAAATCCAGCAATTTACGTACTATGCGGAAAGTTACTTTGGCCCCAGACCCGGACCCGGACCCTCACCCGCACCCACACCCGAATCTGAAAAGTTGCGACGCGCTGTTAACCGCAGCCCTGGGTGCCCCCAAAAAGGAACAGGGCGGGACAGCAAGGCAATGCATACATTAAACAACTTTTGGCTCATTGCATTCTGGCCGGGCTCCAGCCCCAGCCCCAGCCCCAGCTCCAGCTCCAGCTCTGGTCCCATCTCCTCCTCTGCTGCCAACAAAGGCCGCCGGCGAAGCGTAAAATGCGGGCAAGCAAAAAGCGCGACCCATCGCAGGACACAAGAGGCAGGATTCAGACGACGGCGTTGACAATGCAACTTGGCCGCGGCCCAAAATGAAAAACTTATTTAATTTACTTTGCTTTTTGCCGCAGCGCCAGCCATTTAATTCAATTACTCGCCGAGAGTTCTTTTTGAGGATACTTCTCCTCCGTTTTTTTTCTCTTTCCATAGGGCCTAATAGGGCAATCAACAGGGTTGAAATTTGTCAAAGACGCCGCCGCGTGTAGATCAGAAAGGAACAGAACGGAATGGAATGGAACGGAACGGAACAGAAGAGAACCTTTTGTGAAAAGTCTTTAATGGGGTTTCACAAGGGTCTCAGGATCGATCCTGCGACGCTTTGCATATCCGACGAAGGACAATGGGGAAGGCTTCTCCTAAATGGGCAATCAACAGGCTGGAAATTGGCCTCCGGCAACTTTGGCGAAGATATGCCCGGAATGTGCCAGAAAAGTTTAAGGGCAATTTCGCCCCCAGAAGTTGGAATCCTTGGAAGGTAGTGCATAGTTAGAGGCTGCTTCCTTCGAATCCTTTCTCCCTTTCCCTTTGGCTCTGCTTTGCGCTGTTCTGCTGCACTTGTCCTGCATACTTTTGAGGCTCAAAAGAAGAAGGTCTGGAAGGCCAGGAGTCCAACTGTGAGCAATGCCAGCCCGGACAACATGCCCCGGGATTTGTGTATGTTGTTATTGTTGGGTATGAATGTCACTAGGACCTGCAGAGGGAGTTTTCTCAAACAAATCGGCTAGCTCAACGGAGGACACAGGAAAGGAGAGGACAGGACGGGCCAGGCCAGGCCACGGCAGTACAGGGCAGGGCAGGGCAAAGGACAGAGGACAGAGGACACATCTAAGGAGGCGGCAGGATATTACATGCAGGCATGATTGAGTTTTGAGAGAACATAACCGAAAAAGAGGAAGCGCACAATTTCATAAATTTAATGCGAAAAGCTGCACAAAAAGGACCTCCGGCTGGCAGCAGATCCCTGCCCGATTTCAGCATTTTAGCATAGCATTGCAACAAATTGAATCCAGTTCAGAGGACTGGGCCTCTAATGCAGTTAAAATCAAAGTCAGAAAAACAAAACCACTGCTGGGATATATGTATGTACGATAGTAAGGATAAAGCATTTCGTTCCTCGTCCTCATCCTCAACCTCAACCTCATCTTGCTCCTATTCCTACTCTCTGCCTCTGCCTCGCTCTGTCCGTCTGTCTGACTGTCTGTCTGTCTGTCTGTCTGTCTGTCTGTGGGCGGCGTTTTTTGTGCTTGATTGAACAGAATTCTGGGCGAAGCTAAATTAAATTTACGTTCCGAGCGAGAACGAGAGGGGAATTGGGAATAAGACAGAGATAGTCCGAGGACATGAATATTTCATTCGCTCTGCGGCAACATAAAAAGTGCACGAAAGCAGCACCAGCGCCGGCACCAGGACCAGACGCCTAAAAAGCTTCATCTTCCCCGAATCTCCGATCCACCCTCTCCCCCACCCGCCCCAGCTGCTCGGTCGTAAACAATTTACAGTCGAAATTGTTAATAAAATTATCAAATATTGTATTTATGGTCAGTGTAATGGTCAGGGAAATGGTCAGCTGGGGAAGGGGAAGTGGAAGGGGAATGGGCGGAAGGGAAGAGACCTTTTATGGTGGCAGTTTAATTTGCTGCTTTGGTTTTACGAGCTGTTGAGACGATAGTTGGTCCGTGCCCAGGATCACGGATAAGTCGGGCGCTGAAAGAGTTCCTTGCTTTTATGGCCACTACATAGAGGCAGAGAGAGAGAGAGCGTGATTATCAGGATAGGCCACTTCAGTTTAAAGGCTCCAGGACAAGGCCAATTATGAATGTAACATAATATTCAGAATCAGAATCACAATCAGAATCAGATTCGAAATCAGAATTAACCGCACAACACGCGAACCCAATTAGCTCCAGAGCGGGACCTCAGCCGAAGGACAGTCGTGACCAGTTCCCTTGGCAATTTGCAGCCGCAGGACGGACAAAACATTTCGGAAAGGACATGTCAGGAGCAGGGTCCACGGCTACGGCCAGAGTGCTCCAGTGAAAATGGCACGAAAAATATTTTCTCTCGACGAGAAACTAAACTAAAATCCAAATGAAAATATTATTAAATTCAATTGGGCAAACATTACAGAAACATGGACCATGCGAGGACACGCACACGCAGGCAGCAGGCAGCAGGCAGCAGCCATCAGCAGCCAGCAGGCACAAGGCTGAAGGATGAAGGCTGAAGGGGTAGCAGGGGGAGGACATATGGGAATGTGAATGCAATGTGGCGTCCAGTTGGCAACGGCCGCCGCAACAAACGACCAAAAATTGCATTGCCATTTTTACGCGCAATTTGTTTTGCGGAAATATTGTGAAAGTTTTTGAGCGGAGGACAGGCTGCCACGTTGGCGACATTTGGCCAAATTGCACACTAATATGTGTGTGTGTGTGTGTGCCCGAATGTGTGTGCGTGGGCCAAATGGCTAACGGCAAATGGCCGCAAATGTTTTATATTTTTATTTGCTTGCGTTTTGCGTTGATTTCTGATTGTTTCACATTTTATTTAATGCCAGAGACAGAGACAGAGACAGAAACAGGGACTAGGAGCCTGAGGAGCATGCGAATGTGGGACTGCAGCAAATTAAATCTTCAAAAGTTTCCCCAGCAGACACAAGTGAAGCCATCAGTGTCTGGCAGCATCTCTCAACCGCCTCAATTTAATCATTCGCAATTCCAGAGAACCGCCCAAATGCAGTACCACAAATCGTTCGAGTGCCTCGGCAGACACATTTGCCTGTCTCCAAATTGAGAGGCAAGCCGCAAGTTGGTCCGGATCCGGGTCCGGATCCGGGTCCGGGTCCACGACAGAGTACACTCCGAGCGGAGAGTCGGAGTCGTCGTAGTCGTCGCTGTCACCGAAATCAAGGCAAATCTTTTCTAACTATTTGCAATTCAAGCATAAGTCTCTTCAGTCTCTTCACACACGCACCAGACGAAGACGGAGATGAGGACGAGGCAAACTTGCCTCATATGCAAAACGTTGGCTGTGGGTGGCGCCCCCGCCCACCGGCAACAAATCCTGCAATGAATATATTTGGCAGAGGGAAAACCAAGTGCAGAATAAAGAAAAAACACACAAAAATTCGCCCTGCCAGTGCATACTTCTAGGCGTTGGCGGCGTGAAACGTTTCACTTGAGTCGAAAAAAAATGTGGAAGCCCAGCCCAAGGACTGCTCCCTGTTTGATAAACGACAGTCGTCTTGGTTACCTGTTCCTCGTCCTCGTGCCCTGTACCCCTCTCCCCCTCGATTTGTGTGTGTGTGGGGGGGTTTAGGTTTATATTTTCACAATTTTTCTAGCTGCAGGTAAAGTTTTCTTTTTGCCGCTTGTCGCTGCTCCCGAATCCGAATTGCCAGAGGAAATGATAGACGGCAGTCGGTAGTCGGTAGTTTTCTAGGCGATTTATAAACTCGTATATTCGCAATACTCGCATGTTGCTCCTTTGTTGTCTGGGATGGGACGGGACGGGAAGGGAGGATGTAGCTAAGCCTAGAAAGCAATTTACCCGATTATGTGAGCTTTAAGACCGACTCTGGGTCTCTCTCACTCTCTCTCTCTCTCTCTTTAAGGTGCTTGCCTCTCTGCCTCCGGGAAGTTCTCCCTGGCCGGCCAGAGATTGTATAGAGACTCGGTTATTCTTCCATTTCGAAACTTTATTCAAACATAAGCAGATATGCAGTTGCATCTGGTGCTCTGCTGTGCTCTGCTCTGCTCTGCTGTGCGGTGCCGTGTCCCTCGCTCTTCATTTTTATATGGACAGGCCGCTTCTGCTTGACTTGCTTATCACAACAAAAGTTGTCTGGCCAAAGGAGAGATGAGATGGAGGAAATTGGGGAACTCTGTCAGGGAAAAAACTCTGTCGAAATAATATGCCAAAGCATTCTTCACTGATTCTGGCTACGCGTTTTTGCACTTCAAAGTACTTCAAATCAATTTTCTTCACTTATTTTCATAAACCCGAAGCAGTCCCTTTTCCTCTAGTCGCACATCCCTACCCTGTTCCACTGCCACTGCCCCATCAGCATTGGAGGAAAAAATTTGCCAGAAAAGTTCAATTTTTGAAAAATATTTGCAAATTTCATTCACTGCGCTCGTCCATTCAAATTTCCTGCATTTATGTCGGTGTCCCTTTGGGAAAGGAAGCCGAGAAAACTGTGGAAGGGCAGCCAGCAACTGGGGGAGCTGGGGAGAAGGGGGTTGGAAATATGAGCGAAAAAATGGAAATAAAGGACAAAACAGCAGCGGACCCTTCCTTCTGGCCTTCTGGCCTGCCCGCCCACTCCTCCGATTTTCGGCACAGGACCTTTTGTTATATTGAGAAGGCAGCAAGAAATTGCGCTAAGATGCTTATCCTTTTTTTTTTTCTGTGTCCCGCTGCTCCCTTTCGTGGGGGCAAAAAATGGTAAAAATGCTCCATTATTATTTTTATTACTTATTTGCTTTTAATACTTCACGACGACGCTAGGGCTGGACGAGGACGAGGACCGAGACCGGGACCGGGACCAGGGCCAGCAGCAGAGCCTGGACGAACGTCATCCAATCTCAAAGCGGATGTCGTCTACTTTGCATTTTGAGCCGTTTCAACTTATGTGCTTCCTGCTCCTAGCCCGAGACCCGGTCCATCCGAGAGCCCTGCCCACGCTCAGCCCACGCCCAGCCCAGCCCACATTTTAAACGATGCTTGTCCTGCCGCGCCCCCATTTATGCCCCTTCCCGAAATTATTATACGGTCCCTGGATGGCCTGCCGTCGCCGTCACCGTCGCCCATACCCATTGGCTGCACTTATTGAAAAATTCGCATCTCACATCAGGAATTGAGAAAATTCCTTCTTGGCCATCTCTTCGCTTTTCGATGGCTTTCGGCTTTCGGCTTCGATTTGGCTTGGCTTGGCCTGGCCTGGTCCCCAGGTTCATCCCCAGCTCCAGCCCCTGGCCGACTCTTGTTTTAAGTGCAGTCAGTAGTTGGCTTTGTCGTCTGTGTTTATGCAAAAAATTTGTCCACAGTCTGCGTCTCTGTCTCCGTCGCCGTCTCCGTCACCGTCTTCGTCTTCGTCACCGTCTACGTCTTGGTCTTTGGCCGGTTACGCCTCTTCGAGCTGAGATGTCCCGGGACGACGTCCTGGCCAGCCTTTTGTTATTTCTTGTGCTTAAGTAGTTTTTGCTGTTTTTCATACTTTCAGCTTGTAATCACTGTCAATGTCGACGACGACGACGACGACGCAAGGGGGAGGGCGGAGGATGGGTGGCTTTGCCCGTCGTTTTGTTTCTGACATGCTGCTTAAATGCTTCCCAAGATTTAGCTACTTGATGGGGTTTTACCTCCTTACAATGTTATTAATAATAAGCTATACAAATTTTTCACTGTCCTCGGATCGGGTCCAGACTGTCCTGAACCGGACCGGACTCGACAGGATGGGACAAGATAAAGGCACTTGAACTTACGCCAGAACAGGGCAAAGGATTGATATCCTTGGAGCTATGCAAATTTTTAGTACATACCTGCCACGATAGAGAAAGGGAAAATCAGATTTAGTTTGAATTGAATTGGGGTTTTGTAAATGTAAGAGATTCACTAATATTCCCCTTCGATACTAAGAGAATCATATACCCCTTTCCCCAGTCCCCATTCCCCGTTCCCACTTCCCATAGCTGAGGATTGTTCGCCTGTACCCATACTCGTCCCATCGAAGTGCTACGCTCTGCACTTTGGTTCTCAAAGAATCAATTACCAAACCGTTTTAGGGCCATGCCTGAAATGTGCCATTAATGGGCAGGACGGAACCTAACGACGTTTTCAACTGGTCCTGGTCCTGCTCTAGCCTGCTCCAGCCTGCTCCTTGTGCAAACGGGTGCAGGACCAGTGAAATTTTAATAATAGCTAAAAGTTCAATTGGCATTTCAATATTGTCTTTGACCTTAGCCTTTTATCGAGAAATGCTGGTGCTGCTGGGTGGAGCTATCGGAGGGGCGGCAGCACACACACACACACACACACACACACACACAAACACACACACAAGCACGCACATCGACAATCAACCTAGACTCTCCGGCAGGAGGAGGAGGACAAGGGCGAGGACGTGGACGTGGAGGAGAAGGAGCCTGGGATGATATTATGAGTGTTGCTGGCATTTCAACGATTTTCAGTTTTCTTATTAAATATTCGAGAAATGTTTCGGAATCCAATGATTGTGCAATGGCATGTACGCGTCTGCTCCTACTTACTACTCCTCCTCCGCATCCTCACAGTGTGTGTGTGTGTGTGTGTGTGTGTGCTGGAAAAGCATTTTTCGTTTTTCAGGACTCAGGACTCCGACAAGGAGTCCCAATGTTGTTTGTCATTTTAAGTCAGTGCCATGGGTAGCTAGTGAGGTGGAACTATGGGCAAAAGGCACCCGGCACAAATGGCATTGTAGGACTCGACTCGCCTCGCCTCGTCTTGACTCCGACCCCGACTCCGGCTACATCTCGCTCTCCGGCTCCGTCTCCGTCTCCGGCAACAAAGTGAAAATGAAATGACTCGGAACGAATGGCAGAGCAAGCGTTTACATGAAAAGCCGAGCGGGTCTAAGGGTTGAGGGATCGGGGCTGGTCCTGGTCCTGGGGATGTGGCCAGAAGGAGGGTGTGGTCGCATAGACACATTCACGTAGTTTATGTACCTTTTGGCAGCCAATGAAGCATGCCCTAATTGCAGGCACAACTTTAAGCTAAAGAGTTTCTGAATTTTAAAGCAGGCACACACACACACGCACACACAAACACAAACACATCTATGAAATCAGGACCAAACGACGTTTACATGGATGGGGCTCCACATAATGAAGGGGGCATGGCACTGGCACACCCTTTACGCTGCTCGGGAATTATATAAGCAAACATCTTAAAACTGTTTCTGGTGGATTCCTAAATTATGTGATCTTAATGAGGCTTCTCCAGCGTTAGCAGTACTCGACATTAGAGACAGATACGAGATACAGATGGGCGCCTATAACCAACCTTTTGCTGCCAGCAGCCATTCAAATCACAGTTGGCACTTAGTCTTTGTTGTCAAAAGAATCAAAGGAGCTTTAATTTTGAAGTGGAGCCTCTAGTGCCGGCGGCCCGACATGAGTTCGCCATAATAAATCAAAGCTCTTGTGGAGCGCCCAGGGCCCTGAGAGTGGCAGTGGCAGTGGCAGTGGCAGCGGCAGTGGCAGCCACAACAACTAAATAAACAGATCGGGCGCCCAGAGTTATGCAACACGAATCAGCGCATTTTATGCATGACCAAATATGCGATAAACAGCAACTAATTTCGAGGAATTCCTCAATGAAAAAAAATCCACAAAAATATGGCACAGACAAACTAATTTTACACTGATTCCAATTGAAATGCCAGGCACATGGAACACACATACCGACATACCGGCATACCGACATACCGACACGGACACGGATAGGTGGCATGCAATCGAGTGCAGTGTAAATATCCTGCGGTTTTTAGTTTATTAAATTTTTGTCAACGACGTCGCTCGCTCGGAGGCTGCGGCGGCTGTTTGTCCGTCTGCCTGTCACTGATAATAAATTTCCAGCTGCAGTCGAAAGGCAAAAACAAAATCGAAATATGCAGAAAGCGACGCGAAAAAAATAGAAACAAAAAACAAAAAACAAAAACTGCCTGACTGCCTGCCCTAAGCTCGCTTTTGTTGGCACACTTTTAAGCGTCGTTTAATTAATAAAACAGCCACGCCCCGAGCGTTTGGTCTCTGGCCACCCCTTTTGCCGCTACCCCCCGCGGTATAATTGCTGTCATTCTTCTGGCGTTGCAAATTTTGTTATTAATTTTTCTGACTTGCAGCGTGTGAGTCAAGTCGTCCCCTCTTTGTCCTTCGGCGGTAATTCAATTAAATCGGAATCGAAATCGATCTGAAAAAGACTCCCAAATCGGACACAATTTGTCTGCGGTCTGTCTTGACAAAATATAATCAAATACGATACCCATTAAAGTGTGATTAAAGAGCATTTACCGACTCGAATTGCCGCTGTGTTTACCGATTGTTCACCTGGCCGTCTCATTGGCTTTGGCAAAACCAAAAAAGGAAATCACGCACATTGCGGTTAGTGGTCCCTTCCCGTTCTGTTCTGTTCGGTTCTGTGTTATCCTGTCTGGTTGTTGTCCTGTCCTCTCCCGTGTCCGTTTGTTTGCGTTTCGTGCACAGAGTTATTTACTTGATTAAAAATTCATAATTGCCGACAAAGCAATGCCTAGCTCTAGAAATGGAGAGCCAGAGCCGAAATCGAACCCGATCTCGAACCCGAACTCGAACCCGAACCCGAAAAGAATGTCCATAACATTTGTGCACACGGATGCAATTTAATATTTTAAATATGTCAATTAAACGGACAGCGGAAGAGGGGCTCGGGGGCTCAGGCGCGGGCTCGGCCCGGACAATCGCTGACAGGCAGAGGCTGCTTATAATAAATTATAAAATTTGCAGCCGCATGAATTAAGTAAAATGCAGCTGCACATTTATTTAATAGTTGATAAATGTTTCAGTCTGAGTGAGAGCTGGATATTGGCATTGGAAATGGGAATGGGAATGGGAACGGAGGCGGGTGGGTGGGGGGCCATTAATGTTCGCTGACTTTTAGGTGGAGAGCGAGAGAGATATATAGACACTGAACTATAAAAATATTGAACTTTACGACTATGCACTTGTCCATAATTCCATCAAGACGAGCGCAATCTTTAAGCCCGCCAAGTGGATGCGGGATGGGCCTGGACCTGTGTCGGCTCGGGGCTCCTGCTGCTGCTGCTGCTGCTGCCGCTACCTCCTCTAGGCCAAGTCAAGTGGTTAAAGCAGCTCAAGAGAGCGACGACGACGACGACGACGAGGGCGAGTGCTCCATAATGCACATGAAAGGAGACTTGAGCAATAAAAAAGCGAAGCGAAGAACTCCACCCGCTTCCCTAGTCAGACACACAAAAAGGCACTCGTCAAGTCCATGACGAGTACAACGACGACGACGATGGAGACGACGAAGACGACGTCGTCCAAGTCCAACTCCCAGTCGAAGATGGGGGCGCAGCTTAAACGACTTAAGCGCCAAAGAAATCATCATTAAAGTCTTGCTGTAGTCCTCGTCCTCCTACGCCAGAAGGCGTTGCAGCTCCGCAAGGCGCAAGGCGCAAGGCGCAAGGCGCAAGGCGCAAGGCGCAAGGCGGGGCCTTGCAATCGACAATGCTGGTTAAGTCAAGTGTAGGTCGTTGGTCGGGTCGCGCTCTGTGTTGTAGAGTTCAGTTCTGTTTGGATTGGAATGGGGATTGGGGACGTTACTCCCAGCTTGTTGTTGCTGCTGCTGCTGCACGGCACTGCACTCCGTCTTCTTTTGCTTTTGCTTGGCGAACACTCAAGTAAATAGAGTTCAAAATGAAATGCAACCAGCCGCGGGTGAAGTGCAGGGTCCGGGCCTGCCGCCTGTCATCGATCTGGTCCGTGGCTCAGCTCGCACTTCTCGTAAGCCCCCACCGAGCCCCTCCCCTGCTCCCTGCTCCCAGCTCGGTCATCGGTGAAGAGCGTAAAGGAGGAGCGGCAGATAGCCAGAGAGAGTGTGTGAGAGAGAGAGAGAGAGAGAGAGAGCGACGAGCTTTAATGCCGTGTCTGAATTTGCTTTCCACTGTCCGTGCGTGCGCCATTTTAATTAACATGCAAATCCAGTTGAAAATGCCAATTTATGCTTGACATAATATACAGAAACAGGAAAAAATGGTAGTCCCCCAAACAGCAAACAGCGAACAGAAGCTGAAGCTGAAGCTGGACAGAATGCACATGGACAACGCATGGAAGGAGAGTATGGGGTGGGGGGTGGGGGGAGGTGGGCACACAATGCTGGTCACAATAATATGTACAATTGGAGCTGCAATTCAGAGGATGATTCCATTCAACTTTTGGTTTCAATTCGGCCTGTTCATAAATCAGCCGAACACACACACACACACACACACACACACACAACTGTACAACTGTATCTGTATCTATTCAGATGAGAGGGCATTGTGTGGCGTGTTCTCGTTGGATACATATATCACATGCATACATATATAATTATATAATAATTACAATTTTTTCGCAGTCGAGATATATCCGAAATCAGTGCGTGCACCCAGACACGCATGACCAGATTATTGTTATTATTATTGAGTATTTTTTATGTAATTAATTTTTTGTCGTTTGCTTGTTTGATTTTTACATTGGATTGACGGCGCTTTCCACTGTTCATTGCAAAATTTGTCCGAGGCTCGTCTTCAGCCATTGTCAGAAGGTAAATGTGAAAAATTATATGCCACATAGAAACACAAAAAAACAACACACACATTTTAATGATTGCTTTTTTATCATATACATATACATATATTATATGTACATATTCGCATGTGAGTATATCGACCTCCCGATTGCTTGCATAAATAAGTTTTAATTTGGTTGTATAATCAGAAATGCAATGCATAATAATCGTTTTAATGAGACGACCTGACAACGACATCACAATCGACAATCGACCCTAGACCTGGTCCCAGATCTACGAGCGATTTATCAGCGCCCGTCAAGCCAAGCAAGCCGCCAAGGATAAGGCGGGGGGGCGGGGCGAGTAAAGTACAAAGGCAGTCAGGTAGATTCAAGTCAATTTGGTAAAAATTGAAACACCTGCTTGATTTCACGCCTGATTAAACTTTGGCCATTGTCCTGTCCTGTCCTGTCCTGCTCCGTTGCGGAGCCCTTTATCCGTCCGTGCCACCGCTGCTCTGGAAGCAGCATGTGTTTGCAATTTAGCAAACAACGGGCCAGACCCGATAAGTCTGCTCTGCCACTCTCCTCGGCAAACACTTGACGCGGACTTGATCCAAGAGTCGGGTAGAGTCGCGTCGAGTCGAGTCGAGTTGAGTCGAGTTGAGTTAAGAAAGAAGTCGCAGATTGGCGGCGTCTGATAGAGGTAAGAATGCCTGGCCCCGTGGCAATTTGTCTTTTGTTTGAAGTTAAATTTGTTGTTTGTCATGGCTTGAAAATTTAATGTGTCTGTCTATCGAGCTGTGGAGCTGTGTAGCTGTGGACTGGGAGTCCAGGCTGTAGTTCAATGTTAAATGTTACACGGCTCCTGGCAGCACATAATTACGAATGCCAAACAATATTTGGCCAGACATCAGAGAGAACAATTGCCGAGTCGAGGCAGGGATACCCTTCCGCAAATTGAATGTCTCCACTTATGTCTCCACTGCCAGTGTGGCATACATACGAGTATGTGCTCTAATTGCCCGAGCTGCCCGTTGCCTCTGGGGTTTATGTTTATGGCCACAACAACTGTTAGCGCCAGTCCGAGTGCCAGTGCGAGTGCGAGTGCCAATGCCATATGCCAACCTAAAGCTAAAGACATGCTAATTAGTGACTAACACACACGCATGCACGCACACATGGCCACAGACGCAGACACAGAGACAGGGACAGAGACAGAGACAGAGACAGGGACAGACAGAGAGCTGTAAGGCAGAATTTATGCATTTGCAGGAGGGGCCACAGAGCTTGGTGTGGCAGGGTCTGGCTGTGTGGCGCCCTACAGCCGCCTACAGCCACCTACGAGTGTGGCATGCTTTATTTTAAATGCTTTTAATTGTTGTGTCAACACACACACACACACACACACACACTGGCACAGCTCGTATGTGTAGAGACAGCGATAGCCTGCAGGCGGAGGCTGGCTGTCAAACCGCAGCGCGCCTAAATGCATGCTTTAAAACTTGTTTGCCTGCAAAGCTAATGAGCTATGCCATTACACAACAAGCTTTGCTCTTACTCCTTCCCTTTCGCTCCTCTCTCCTCTCCATAGAGTGTGTGTGTGCTCCTCGCACTTTGTTTGCGGTTGTGTCATTAACAGCAGGCGCCACAGCCCTTGGCCAGAGGAAGGCAAGGCACAAGTTATTACCAGCAACTAAACATAAGTAAGTGATATTTGCCCGGGGGACAGGGCCAACCAGAACCAGAACCAGAACCAGGCCTAAGCTTAGGCCCAGGCCCAGGCAAATATTAACTCATTTCGGTTAAGGGGGCGCTGGAAAAACTTTCCCCTTCTCCTAGGAGTTGGCCCGAGGTTTGCCTGTGGTCTGGAAGTGTGCTAAATTTGAGGAATTAATTTAATTAAAATTGATTGGAGAACATTGGGAACAGGCAAATGAATGTACTCAGTGAGTGATTGAGAACTGAATGCAGAGAAAGGGAGAGAGAGAAAGGGAATGGGGGGATAACGAGGGAGAGAATGGAATACATATATGGAAAATAAATTTCCATAAATGCTTTTAATTAAATTAAATATTATCAAATGCAAAAAAACTTATATTTGTCTTTAATTTCTGCACGTACGAGTGAACTCTGTATTATACAATTATTAAATATATTTACATATGTACATACATATGTATATGCATACTAGAATATATAGGCTTTTTCCATAATTTTATTTTATTTATATTTTTTTTCTGCTATAATACCTTTTGCGTTAGTTATTTTTCATGTTAATTAATTTTGTAATTAAATATGCATTTATGGCCTGGCGCGAACATAATTCATCTGCCACATCCACATCCACAGATGCAGATACTCATACATATTTACATATATGTATGTATGTATGTATTTGTGTATGTGTGTGTAGGCGTATACCGATATAGGCTTATGCCATTTTCAATATATTTATCTGTTCGCTCATTTATATTTGCATATATTTTTGGCCAGCGGCCATGTTGACACATGTTTGAAACGTTAATAAATAATGCAACAAGCAAATATAAGGCAAACAGAGAAAGAGACAGAGACAGAGAAGGATGGGGAGCGGGGAAATATATTTCAAATAAATATTAATGGCTGCGACCAGGCGCAAATGATTTTCATGTAATTAAACAAATAGCTAATTATTTTTGATTTTTAATTAAAATTCAAACGGCCGACGGCAAGCCGGAGAAGAAGCATCAAGGAAAAGCCGCCAATTTAAGGCTTAACTCGAAAAAGAGCCGGCGAGAGAGATTAGTTAGTGGAAAAAAGGGAAATGTGTGGACTTAACGTACATACATATGCACATATCTATATCTATATACATACATATGTATATAGTTTTAGGAATGGGTCTAGCAAATAGAAAATTATCATTATTTATGTCCAGATTGAGTTGCAATCGCGACATGCAAATGAGTCTGTAAAAATGCATTTTCAATGTTCATCAAATGTCGGGGACAATGCTTGTTATTTGTCAGTCAGCACAATTATAATTATTTTATCATTTCGCATTATGATTCGCTCGCCACGTACATATCTATTTGTTTTAATGGCAGTGCATAAATAAATGCCAAATTACATTAATAGCATTTGTTCAATGCTCGGCCATGACTTCCGCTTGTGTGAATTGTTCAGTGGCTGGCCCAACAATTTTTGGAATTTTCCCCCCAGTGTTCAACCAGTTGGAGAAATGTTTTCCACTAAAGTTAATTAACAATTGTTTTCGGCCAGTGGGTGGTGGTGGTGCAGCTCTGCCGCTCTGCCCCACCAGGCAGGAATGGAATGGTTGTGGTTCATTTGGAATGCATTTTAATGAATTGTTTGTCGGGGATTAGCCATCGGACTGAAGCCTGAAATAATTTACGTTTATGTACCATCGGATGCGCTCCATCCGTACTCCATCCGTAATCCATCCAGACATTTTGGGCCTCTTTCGAGTCACTGACTAACCGAACATTAATCAACCCAAAATAATAAAAATGGAGCAGCACCTAGAAAGTAGATTTAATCTAGCCGAAAACACTTGTTCCAAATCCCTTCCCGCCTGAGTAAATATCAAATTTGAGTAATTGTTTTCGGGGTCCTGTCCTGTTTCGGGGCCAATCATAAATCATGGAAGCTGTTGCATAGTTTTAGGCGTCCGCACATAAAGCCCTATTAGAATGTAAAATTAGACCAAGGATACAGCCACGGATACGGATGGGATATATTTATAAAAAAAAAAAAACAAAATATGTTCCAGTGTAGCAGCAAATCGCAGGTGGTTGGGGTAGCCGTCGCCCTCGCTGTCGCCCCGTTCTGCCGCTCTACGATGTGTGATAAAATAGCAACAATCACCATTAGTGTCACACGCCATCATCAATCATCGACAAGGCTGTGGCTCTGGCTGTAGCAGTAGCTGTGGCTGTGGCAGTGGCAGTGGCTGTCCAAGGTGGACGTTGCCAGCTTTGTTTGTCCAGGACTCTGCCGGTTTAAAGCGCTTTTAAGTGGATGATGGGCTGGACAATCTTGAGCCCCACTGCTGCTGCTTCTGCTTCTGTTTCTGTGGGGGCCATGTCATTGTCAGCTGTTGTTTGCACTAATATTTTCGTGTTTGGCTTTGTCAAAGGTGGTTCGAGGAGAGATCTCATCTTCTAGGGTTGGCAGGTGCTAATGAAGTGTTCGCCCCTTACGCAGCAGATTTTCTATCAGGTCTACGACCACTCGCACTCTCACTCGCACTCGTACTCCTGGCCCATCTCTTTCTCTTTCTTGCACTCGTATTTGTAATTGTTTTTACCCTGTTCCAGCACTCGAATGTCATCATTTATCACAAAATAATTAAAGGTCTAGCAACCTTCAAAAACTTTTGCACAAACTGCAGTCAAAGTTTTGGCCAAAGTAAGCGAGTAAGCGGGAGATATCCTCTCCAACACTCCGCTCTGCCTCCGCTCTGCCCCCCCTTGGTGGCAACTTTTTTCAGGTGCGCTTCAAAGTCGCAAAAAATGTTTACAGATATGCAACTTCAGGACGGGAGGAAGAGGCGACAAAACACTTGGTAATAACTGCCAAAAAGTTTTCAGTCTCTTTCTCTTTGGCTCTCTTCTCTCTGTTGTTGCTTTTATTTTTGGTACTGTCTCTGGGTGAGACTTCAAAAAATATAATTTATGGCCCCATAGCCGCGGGCTCCGGCTCCGGCTCCGGCTCGGGCTCGGTTCAGCCGGGGCATCGATAAGGTGGCCAAAGTGGTAAGATATTTGTACTTTTCTAGGGACTCGAAGCACTTATGGGCAAACTTTTTACCCCCTGTCTGTCTGACAAAACATTGTTGCATAGTTTTGGGCGCTGCGCAAAGGGGGATGCAATTTTTTGAAGGCCATTTGGGCCAAAGGGAGTGAGATAGAGAGAGAGAGAGAGAGAGCTGACGAGAGGGTTCGCTAATAGAAATAGGAAATGTTTACAAAGTATTTTCATAGCTGCAGGCACTGACACCTGACACACAGGTACACACACACACACACACACACGCGGGCAGCTGGAGGAGCGCTCATGTGTGTGGCTCTGAGTGTGGGTGTGGGTGTGCGCCTGGGGGTACGCAATAAATAAGGCAGACAAATATTTCAGCAGTGCAGCAGAGGAGAGGGCAGTACTTAAGCAGAAGTGGCGGGATGGCGGGATGGCTAGCTGGCATTCTGACACTTTGGCTAAATAATTTCGCACACGCATCTTAACCCTTCAGTGCTCCTGCTCCTTCAGGCAGCATGGCTGCATGGCTGCCTGTCTGCCGGGCTCCTTTTGCCAGGATAAATATGAAAAACATGCTAAAAACTTTCAGGGCAACGTCTTCTGGGGGGCACTGTCCCTGTCCCTCTCCCTGTCCCGCTCTACTCCCTGATTCTCCTGACAGCGTCTGCTGTCTCAGCAGCATTTTTTAAGGTGCAACATTGCAGGTGCTTCCCTTTTTTGCATAACAAAAGTGCAAACTCATTTCTTGGCCGCCTGTGCAAAACAGCGCGTGGGCGTGGCAGATAGCGTTCTGCCTTCTCCCCGCATAGCTTTTTTTCTGTTTTTTCTTCACTTTTTTACTAGTTGCATGCATGAAATTTAATGGCTTCCACTTTGTTGTTGTCCTCGTCCGCGACACCCGGGACGCCGCTGCCGCTGCCACGCCCCACCCCGCCCACTATCGCAGCTATGCAAAACATTTCGTGCTGTTTTGGCATGTGAATTATGTATCGGAATTTCTCTCCGACATCTTGCGACATCGCAAGGGAAGAAATTATTCTTTTTACTAGTATACCCCGTGTCCCCGTGTCCACCGAGGGTATACTCGTATTGTATGTATACCCTATAAAGTGTACTTATGATGAGCCCTAATTGTCGGTCGATATAACTTTCAAATGAGAGTATAAAACTGTTATATCACCACGTCTTTTTCTGTTTCTCTCTTTATCTTTTCTTCCTCTCGCTTTCGATGCCATACAAAAAGTGATCGGGCGTCGGCCTACCCATTTGTAATGTGGCCGTATATTTAGTATTCTTATGGTATTATCTTTTGTACTAGTGCTGCCGTATTGGCTGAATTAGGTTATCCTACCACACTATCTACACAATGTAAGTGTAAGTTTGACTAAGATACGATAAGTATCTTTTGCTTTACAAAATGGATAATAAATAAATAGCTTTTAGAGTTCAAAGGAAAATCTATACAAAATTGGCTCGCATTGGATAATTATGAATATCTAAGATGAATATCTAATTATGAATGTCTACACAAAGCAGAGATAAACATCGGAATTTATTGTCCCTGCGGGTTCCCCAATGTTTCCTTGTTCCTGCCTAATTTAATGTGAAGAAATATGGAAAATAACAAGATCTGGCGAATGAAGACCTCCCCTCCCCTCCCCCACAGCCACGAGACATTTCAATGTCATCGAACAGTCGAACAGTCCAACAGTCCAGGCGATGTGTGGATTAAATGTTTAAAAATTAATCGAGCCGAACCCTTTCCCAGGTCGCTGTGCCCTTTCGAGCATTCCGCTGCCGTTTGATTTATGGCCGTGACGCGTCGTCGTCAGGCTTTTTACTTTAAATGCCACAGGAGGCACGAGGAGGCGTAAATGGGGTGGGCGGGGCAGGAATGGGGGGAGGAAGCACAACAATTTCAAATTGCCAGCTCAAATTTTTTGAAAGGCGGCGACATTTTTGGCAAATTTATGTATTTGTCACATTTCTGTTGTAGGAACATAAAAAACCCCGATGGAGGGAGGGGGCTGGAGGGGAACAGCAAACTTTTTGCCACAACATTGTTTTTGCCTGCCCCACTCTTTGCTGCCTCGCTGTTGTTGCCTCTACCGCTGCTGCTGTTGCTGCTGCTGTCTCTCTGCATATGATTTATTGCAAGGGAAATGCATGTGCCATGCGAGCGAGCGAGCGAGAGAGCGAGAGAGTGAGAGAGATCCTTTGGCAGTGGCAGTGGCAGTGGCAGAGTCCTGCCAGTTTCAGGGCATTTGGTTGCAACAAAACGCAAATTTCTCTATTTCGTCAAAATGGGCGACAGGCGTTTGGGGTTTTGGGTTCTCAGCCTCCAAGCCGAGGAGGGTGGGGACTGGTGACTGGTCCTGGGGCCTAGGCATCGTCTGCTGTTGACATTTTCCAGGCAAACCAAATACAGGAGAATCTCCTCCCCCTCGGCCATCCACCCCCCTGTTGCAGTAGCCCTCTGTTAGAGTGTCTCTCGTTTTTGCGGATCCTTTGGGCAGAGTTCAACGCGAAACCAAGACAAATCACATGCTTTTACACAGGGCAAATTGTCTGTTGTGTTTTTTGCACGGCCACGGCAAAGACGGGGGCCAAGGGAGGGGGAGTCACCCCGGAATCACCATAAATTATGCGATGCAATTTTTTCACGTCTCTGTTTCACTCTCCACCATCCACACATACATATACGAGATGTGTTTGTGTGTGTGTGTCTGTGCTTGTCTGTGGAACATTTGCATACGTTTTAGTTTTTGGGGCAATAACATGATTTAAGTGCATCGAGTTTAGCAGCAGACCCACCACCAGCCACGCCCACAAGGTCATGACTCAAGGGCAAAGCCAACCGAAATTGATGGATCCCTTTTCCCTTTTCCCAGTTCGCTCTTCTGTTTCCCCCCGCCCACCACTCCACCCTCTATGGGGCAGAGCCTGGTCTTGGGCTAAATAAACTTAATTTTTAATTTCAGGCCTCGAAAAAGGGACGAAGAAAACAAAAATATGAGAGAAGTAAAAGCAAAGAAAAATGCGTCAGCCGAACCCTTACCCTCACCCTCACCCTTACCCTTGGCCACTTCCTTCTTCCTCTTCACCGCCACCTTTGTGCCTCGGGGGCGTCCAGGAAAAGGGTTTTTCCACTTCTTTCGCTGGGTGGAGGGGAGGGAAGAAGTGCAAAGTTTTGTTTGTCCAAAATCAACAAACACAAAAAAATGTTGGTAAAAATTTCTCTTTCTGCTGCTCCCCTCCCATCTACGCACTGTTGTCTGTACATTATATTATAAACAAACACAGATACACACACATACACACATATACACATATACACACACAGGCACACTCAGAAATACATATAAATATTTACTGTAGGAAAAGATATGCCGACGACGTTGCTTTTAGTTGTTGCCTGTCACGGTCTCCTGTTCCTGCCCCAAGTCCTGTCCCATTCTTGAGTCCTATCCGTGTCCCCTGTCCCCAGTCTGATCCCGTTCCCCTTCCCGTTCCCGTATCCTTTTCCGTATCTTGCTCGATGTTTGTTTGTGCCTTAGTGCGCAAAAAGTAAATTATTTATCTACGAGTGTAGAGCAGCAGCCAGAAGGAAATTGGAAGTGCTGTATGCGTGTAAGTGTGCGTGGCGTATAAATGTTAAGACAAACACAAGACAGGAAAAGCATACATGGCCCACACCCACCACCACCACCACCAGCACCACCACCACCACTCCCTCACCACCACTTCCCCGCAGCAAGTACACACAACGCGGCTTTCAATTAGAACAAGCGAAACGCGCAAAATTAAAAACACGCAGTGCAAGACAAACAGCCGCCTCCGCCCTCCGCCCGAGCTACTAGGGGAAGTCTGACTGCCACGCCCCCAAAATCCCAGCCAGATGAGGAAAAATCTTCCGGCTGTAGACCCTTTTTTTCGCGCTAGTCTCCCAGCATTAAATGAAAAACTCAAATAGAAAGTCCAACAATTTTGATGGAAAACGGTTTCTCCACAAAAAATACATTTTTTTGTTGTTTTTTATTTCCTCCCCCCCACGAAGAAGAGGAATGCATAAAGAGGAGAGATAATGGAAGTGGAGAGAGAGGATGGGGCTACAGTAGTAGCTCACTCAATTCGGTTATAATCTTAACCTATTTCCAAAAGATTTCTAGCCAAGAGATGGAACCTAATTGTGGGACAATTGCTGGCGACTGCCAGGACCCGGCCGGAGCAGAGAAGCGGCTTAAGTTGCTGCAATTACGGCAGATCCAAATGCAGATAGGGACAGAGCTGCAAGCTGAATGCAAGGATAACAATCAGGAGAGCACTTCAAGTCCAAGAGGAGTGGACTAAGGTCAAGCACCGTAATGTGGCCAAGTTTCTGGGAGACCGACTGGGATTGGGATTGGGACTGGGATTGGGACTGGGATTGGGACTGGGGCTGACTGCATTCCACTTGCAATTACAACTACACGTTGGCGAAGTGGTCCTAAGATAAATACACTTGGGTTCTTGCCTCGAATCGAGGTGGCTAATGAAAAAATAAGGCAAGGCCGGGGCTACGATGGGATAGGATGGGATGGGATAGGACAGGCAGAGTGAAAGGCAAAAGGAAAATATGAAGCTTGGGACTGGATCTGAGACTGACTCACTGACTGACTCCCTTTGCCTTTTTCAATTTTCATTTTCGCAGCTAAACTGTGAAACAATTTTTAATTAACACTTTCAAGTTGAGCAGCAGAGGGAGAAAGGGCGAAAGGGAGAAAGAGCGAGAGCGAGAGAGAAAATACAATACACACAGAGATACGGGATATAATGAAAAGAAAGAAACGCATATAAAAAAAAAAAACAAAAACGGAAAATGGAGAAGGAAAACCTCATTGTGTGTCTCAAGTTTTCCTTTTCGGGTTGCTTGAGTTTGGCTTTTTCTTTACTTTTGCGCTGTATTTTTTAATTAATTTGGCATTTATTGGAAAAGGGTTCCAGTCCCCTAAAAGTTCCAACCCGCCGCATGACTGCCCGGCGGCGACGGAGGCGGCCACGGCGGCGGCGTTTCATTAATCTAATGCACTGGCAGGGACACACCTGAGGTTTAACTTTTGAGGGACGACGACTATCAGACAGCCACACCGGATAGCGGACACAGCAGTGGGGCAGCCACTTAGCCGCTTGCTGGCCATTTATCTTCCAGCACCGCCAGCACCGGCAGTCCCCGAGTCCCGGGTCCTGTGTCCAGTGTCCTGTGTCACGGCAAATGCAATGCAATATTCATAAAATGCAATTAGTCAGCGGATACTCTGAAGCCGGACCATTTATGAGCTGTACTAGACTAAGTAGACCAGACCGCCGACTTTAACTATCGGGGAGTCGGGTCGGAGTCGTAGTCGTAGTCGTTGTAGTCGGAGGGAGTCGCGGAAAGTGCCACAAGCTACATTTACAATTCTTTTAATTAAATTCCGCGAGTTAACTGCGTTCCCGCACGACTCCTTCTCCTTCTACTTCTCCTCTCTTTCGTTTTCCGCTCTCAGTGAGGTAATTCGAAATTCCAACTTAATTTTTAGGAGGTGGACTAGAGAAGGAGAGCGGCTAGAGCTGGGCATCCCAACACGTTTAAGCTTTTAAAAACCACGCAGAGAAAGTGCCAGAAGAAAGCAGCAAAGCAGCAAATCAGAGAGCAAGCGACAAAGCACATATTAATTGTTATTTATTTTTATTAGATTTGCGGTCATTGCTCTGCTCTGCTGGTGGGTGAGGAATTTGTCTCATTACTAGAACCGGTATAAACCAGTTCCAGTGCCAATGGAAATGGCCCAACGAATAAATCATCGTTCACTTCGATAAATTGACATGTCCGTGGCCAGCAGCTGATTGGACTTGTGGGAGGAAAGATTTAAAGACTGGATAAATCAAATAGTCAGCTGTTGATCTTCAATCGGTATTGGTTTGGGGTTTCCCAATACATATGTACATATGTACATATGTTTGTTCATATGAATAACGAATGTTTAGCTAACGGATTGCTCATAACAGATTTTCTTTCATTTGCCACACCAATTCGTTGCATGCTTTTTGGCGTTCGACATTCCTCTCCATTGTCCTGTCCTCCGCGCTCCACCTGCTTTTATTTGCCTGTGTCACTCCGACTAATAGCATTTCCTGAAGCGTTTTGTCCCTCCTCCTCCTCCTCCCTCCCTCTCGTCTGACTACCAGACCCGATGCCATGCTACTTGAGTTGCATTTGTAATTGCACTTCACTCCAGTTCGACTCAGTTCGGTGCGCGATGCGCGTCTGCAGAACAATTGCTTGCCCACCTAAAAGTATGCTACAAACTGAAAGACAAATTGATGGGATGCTCCATTTCTCCATCCCCCATCTCCCATCTCCTATCTCCCATTCCTACTCGCATTCCTGCTCCCATTGGTACTGCCGGAAAATAACCCAACAAAAACCCCATCCAGAGTCGAAAACACTGCCAACTGCAACTGATGTCTGCAATTAATTATCGAAAGTGGGCGCGGTCGTCAAGTGGGCGAGAGTAAGTGACTGCGCGGACTAAGGACCCCGCAACCCCGCAACCCCGCAACACAGTCCCAGCACCCAGGACCCAGGACGGAGTCCATGGGGTAATCAATGTAAAGAGCGGATATATATTTTGTTTGGCTTGCCAAGAAGTGCAGCCCCATTGAGGCCAGACACGGACACGGACACAGATACGGACACGGTCTGGCTACGGTTTTTGTTGCAGGTGTAAATAATTGAAAGATAGTTGCTTTTGTAATTAAATATAAAGGCGTGCGGTGACTGTACCCCACTCCCACTACCACTACCACTAGCACTACCCAGTACTCCCAGACCCCCTCCTCAGTAAATAGATTTGCCCGTGGATATTGTTGTTCATTAGGCGAATGGACTTACGCTTTGTCCAGGATCTGGATGGACATGGACGTCACTTACCTGTAAGTAAAGAGAGCGAAAGAGAGGGGAATGAGCCAATGTTTTAATTAAATATTTTTGTATGGAATTGAAATTCTCGCCATATTATTATGACTTCAATTAATCATCCCAACAAACAATAAAAGAAATATGTGAGTGTATATAAGAAGGAGATTTAACGAGCCACCCGCCACCCCCCCTCCCCCCAACACACCACACACAGCACACACACCACAGTGGAAAGCAGCAGAGTAGAAAGCAGAGGGAAACACGAGTATCCGTAGCATGCCGCGTGTGTCGTGTGTCATGAATGCAAACAGAAATCGGAGGAAGCCGGAGAGTGGAGAGTGGAGAGCGGAGAGTGGAGAGTGGGTCCAGGAAGCGGCCACACATAAACAAGTGGCAGAGGCAAACAATCAAACCGAGCCCGTGGCAGGGCAATAAAAAGAAGCGCCACAGAGCTGCTGGCGGATAGGAAAACAAATTAAAACATTCCTACAAGCGAGGAGAAGAAAGGACCCGAGAGAGGATGTACGAGTAGTAGGTGGGGCCGCCTAGAAGAATGCCGGGCCAGACCGAAACAAAAGGGCCTCTGGAGCTGCCGAGGCTCTGCTCCTGCTGCAGCCGCTGGAGCTGCTGCTGCTGTTGCTGAATTGAGTCGCTCGCTAGGCTCGTTGAACAAAATCAAAAGGACATTCATTTATGGAGTTGCCTGCCAAGAGAAGGTCCTGGCCGCAACAGTTGCAAATACATTTTTGTGCCATTTGTTTGCCTCGGCCCTGCCCTGCCCTGTCCTGCCCTGCCCTGTTCTGCCCTGCCCTGCCCTGCCCTTCACGGGCCTGCAAATATGAAAGGAGCGTGCACAGAGAGATACACTCACAAAAAACTGTTGCATACCGCATGGCGCACCGTTTGCTCATTTTATGGCTGGCTGCATGGTCTGGACCTGGACTCCTGGACCTGCCTGCCTGCCTGCCTGCCTGCCTGCCAGGCAGCCTGTACATTGTTCGAATGCCAGAACTGAGGCACAGACCCACAGGGAAAAAATGAAGCCCAACCAAGCACGGCTCGGCTGCAAGTTGAGCAAATATTTGTTTAAAAACTTTACGTTGAAATGCATTTGCGGTTGAGTGCCAAATGGGGCCCGTTGCTCAGACTACGAGACTACGTCGATGATAGAGAGAGAGAGAGAGAGAGAGAGAGAGTGCCGAAAAAGAAAGCTGCAAGCTGGGCCCTGGCACTGGAACAGGGGAAAACTGAAAAAACTGAAAACGGCAAAGTCAATGTGGGCAAATTGCTTTTGAGTGTTTGGCTCTAGACAGCAAACAGTCCGAATATCACAAGCTTTAGCTTTCCCCCGCCTCCAAATATGAATGCGAATTTCTTGTGTGAACTTAGAGATACAGTGTGAAGAGGCAGATTATGAAAAGGGCAACAGTCCACTAATGGAACACAGCTCCAGACTGATGGATAGCCCAGCCAGTCAGCCCAGCCAGCCCAGCCAGCCAGCTAGCACTTAGATTGATCTGCGAGCACTTTTTAGGCGCAGTTTATTAATACATCCATCGGGATGGATGCCAGGACGAAGCAAGGAAAGCCAAAAGAATGTTGTATGCCGCCTGAGACGAGCCCTGGCAAACATTGCCGTTGCCATTGCCATTGCCGTTGCCTACTTTTGAACATTGGCCCAGTAATCCCAGCCATCTCGCCACGCATAATAAACTGGGCTTTACATCGTTAAGCTGTCACTCAACTAAGATTCCACCCAGCACACCACCCGACGGCAGCCCCTCAGAAACGCTCTCCGGCGGGGCGGCACACTACTCAGCTCGATCAATATTTGCACGGAATTTAATGTATCAATTAAAAATTATGAAGTTTACTAATATGTAAGAGCACGTTCCGGAGATTCCGCAGTGTCGTTGGCGTTGGCGTTGGCGTTGGCATTGAGAGGCAGAGCAGCAGGGGCTGTGCGGTGCGGTGCGGTGCGCTGCGTTGGCATTAGTGCGCCACTTGGTATGCCAGAGCTTTTTTGTTATTGTATAATAAAATGGCCAAGCCGAAGCTGCCACATGACAGGGCCAGCACCAGGACCAAGACCAAGACCAGCACCAGTACCAGGACTAGGGCCCGCACCGGGGCCAGGGCAGAGACCAGGATCTGTGTTTACCCAAGGATATTGCTGTGCATATTGAAAAGCAAAGGCAACGAGGGAGCAAGACCAGGGCCAAGTCGGGCCGGGCCGGGACTGAAAACGGGGCCGGTTCGAGCTTAACGTTTGCCTCGGTCAAGGCATACTTTTGTGCTCTCTCCCCTGTAAGCAATTATGCGACCAAACTCCTCCCATCACTGCGTGTGTGTGTTTCTCTCTGTGTGTGTGTGTGTGTGGAATTATCGTCAAGAGCAGGACTTGCATCTTAATGGAAATGGATTCAACGGCAATTAACATAAGCAAATATATATACAACGGGTTCGGTTCGGTTGGGCTCGGTTCCGTGTGTGTTCGTTCCATGTGTACGTGAGAGGCGTGCTGTGGTTCAGACCAGATACTTGGCCAGACTCTGTAATGGTCTTATCATAAGGTGGGCGGGCTCTTTGTGGTCGTTATACCTCCCCTCCTCTGTCTGCTCGGCATGCCCACCTTGGCTCTGTCTCTGGCTATAGCTCTGGCTCACTCCACTCTAATCGTGACCGTGTCGAAGAAAAATGGCTCTTTTAATTTAAATGCAAACACGTTTGACTCCGGCCTGGTCTTTACATCTCTACATCTCCTTCTCCCTTTCTCCCTCTCTCCCCCCGTCGCCCTGTCGCCCTGTCCCATTTGCCCGTTTCAATGTGTGCTATGTGCTATGTGGGGATTTATGTGATAATCGTTTAAGTGAAAATTTAATTGCATACTTTATGGATGGGTTTTTAAAAGATTGCCTGGCTTAGGCCCGGACCGGGCCAGGCCAGGCCCTGGCTCAGTGGCACATAAAGCAAAATTTATGTAATTTTTAAGTAAGCCTCGCAAAGGCCGTCGACACAGACACCAACACCAACACGAACACGAAGGCATTGAAGTTGCGTAGGCTTAATTCCGATTCTAATGACAGTGCGCCTAAAAGTGTGCCATAAATTGCGAGCCAAAGGTGTGGCTTCTGCTCGTTGGAATATGCGGAACATGAGATATGGAGATGTAAGACGGTTATTCTTTCTTAAAGCCCAGAACGCATTTGACGTGCAACGGGCAAATATTTGTAATTGCCTAATGCCTCAATAATCCCAAATTCCCAGCACCAGCCACCCTCAGCCCTCAGCCCTCCCAAAGGGACCTTTGCATCGGCATCTGCTGCTGCTGCTGCTGCCCGTAATTATGCATTACAGGAATTACGTGCAAATAGCCGAAAGGGCAGCGCCCGTCGTTATTAATATGTATTATTAATATTTACTTAGGTCAGCCGGGGTCGGGTGCCCGTTCCCTTAGATGAAAGCTTAGTTTGTAATACATTCCGCTTTAATAATGTGCCAACAAGGGTCCAGGATTCTCTTGCCTCTTGCCTCGTGCCTCTTGCCTCTTGCTGGTTCCCCACTGCCATCTTTTTGACGCTGGGGCAGGGGCTGGGGCTGGAGCTGGAGCTGGGGCTGGTCCTGGCTCAGTGTTTATTTTAATGTGGCCCCGTAATTGCTTGACCAAAGGATTTTTTAATTAAAAACGTTGTATGTACATGCAAAAGGGAATGGAACGGAACGGAACGGAACAAAACCGAAACCGAAATCGTAGGGGGTACAGGGAACAGGGAACAGGAGCGGAGCACACCCCTCTGTTTGTTGAAATAATGAAATTTTTATTATTAAAAAAGTGGCTGAGCAAAAGCGCGGCTTACATGGCGGATGGTTAATATTTGCTTAGGCGACCACTCTCCTCCCCATTGTTATCCGCACAGCAAACTGAAATTGTGTGTGTGTGTGTGTGTGTGCCGCTCCTCCGAGTATTTCTTAATTAGTAAAAGTTCGTCCAGCTTCAATAAAGATCTCTATCAGAGCAGGAGCAGGAGCAGCAGTAGTAGCAGTGGGTGGAGGAGGATGAGGTGCTGGGGGAATATTAATTTCCATATAAGTCACGCTCCCCTTCTGTCCGTCCGCCCGGACAATCAATTGGTTAAGCTCCTGGCCGGACACAGCTGTGCAAACAGACACTCAGTCGGCAGGACAATAAATTATGCGCGAACGCCTGCGAATGCGAGTGGGCTTTAAAGAGCCTCGAAAAAAGCGACATAATTTTCGCAACTAATCCTGCGGCAGTCGCATTAATATTTATATAAAACAAATTTATGGCAAAATAATTGGTGGCACCGCAGGCATATGGCAGGGGCGGTGGCGTTGGCGTTGGCGGGGCGGGGATTGGGGCAGCTGCATTTTCTATGACACATTAATGCAGACGGAACACAGTCCGGGCTGCCGGCTGCCCGGGCGGACAAATGTCGCACAAATTAAAATCAAACGCTAAGCCGGGGCTTAATTTAATTATACAAAAATAAAATGTCAGTAACTCAATTAAATTTTAATACAATGGGGTAGCGGTGGAGCACTCGCTCGGACCCGCAGGCGGTCTTTTCCCCCCTCTCCACCGGTCTCTCCCTTTCTCTGACCGAGAGCTAAGCTAAACTAACATTGTGGGGGGGTTCGGGGAGTCAGGGGGTCTCGACCCAGGCGCAGTAAAAATAAATTTTCATTTGCAATTTCAATCAGCGCTAATCCCTGGCCAAGCGCATGCGGCGGCCCCATCCTCTCCGTCCTCTGACGATTCCCCATGATTTTTGTAGCCTAACTGCAGGCGTCGCTGGTCCAGAGTCGAAGCTGGAACCAGAGCTGAAGCTGAAGCTGACGCTGAAGCTGGGGCTGGAGGCTGGCTTAAAAGTGCAAACAAAATTAAGCACGTACGCGCTCGGTCCGGACTCCGGAGCTTGGCCCGAGATTAAAGCTGTCCAAACTGCGTGAGACACAATATATCCTTATCAGGGGCCGGGACCCCCGGGCTGACCCAGACACACAGATACACAGACAGTTACTTGCGACAATAATTCTCAATTTAAAGTGGTCACGGGACGAAACCAAATGGAAACCAACACTGCAAGGCGCAGGGCAGGAGGGCAGGGAGCAGGAGCAGAGGCAGAAGCAGGAGGAGGACGAGTAGCTGCTACGTGGATGGTCCTTGGCCAGACCTAATCCCTTGTCGATAAAGTAAATGCCTGAAACGTTTGCCTGTTGTTTTCCAGGGACAGCACAGCACAGCACAGCACAGCAGAGATGACGACGCGGACACGAAGTCCGACAGATCTGCACAGTTCATTGGTATTAAAAGATTTCATTGTGGAATTTCGTTATTTGTTGCGCCCCGGAAACGAGAACAGCTTCTCAGAGTCCTCAAGGAGCTGATGGAGCTGATGGTGCTGCTATCCGCCTAGTTTAATGAAAATTGAAAGCCAGAACCGTCAAGAGCCCTCAAATGAATGCAATGTAAATTTTAAACAGACAGACTGACAGACAGACAGACTGACAGACGAAGGGAGACAGAGACAGAAAGAGAGAAAGAGAGAGAAGAGACCGACAGCGCGGCAAGTTTTGACAGCTGTCAAGTTTTTTATACGGCCGCAGCCGCGAGTCTTATGAAATATTTATGCCACGAATGGCGAATGCGTAGAGTGAAATTTTAATTTCTATCTATTGCTCAGCTCTCCCCGAGAGCGAGTCCCCCCATTTTGGGCTGTGGGTAATTTATATGCTATTACTAATTTTGGTAATTTCCTTAATGTCCTTTCTGGCTGTATCAGTCGGAGGCGGCCAGTCCCCCCCCCAAAGGAGGAAATGAGCCAAGCTGGAATAACAAGAGCCCGGCCCCAGGGCGCTGATAGTTGCTTTTTACATCCTCACCAGCACACACACAGCGAGAGAAGGATAGAATAGAGAATTCGAGGATGCGAGGATGCGAGGAGGGGGTTGGATAGATTTGCTGGGCCATCCCAAAAGTATGCTGCATGTCTCGGCTTGCTCTTGGCCAGGCCCAGACCGTCCCAGGCCATCCCCGCTCCGCTGCCTCGGATCGGATCGGGTTGGCTTGGCTTGGCGTATGTTTGATAAAAGTTCAAAACCCCGAACTTTGCGCATGTTTAAACAACGCAAACGCAAAAATGCTGCTGGCTATTTTAGTTGCAGGTTGCCATACCCATACCCATGCCCCATCCCTACCCTCTCTTACGAGCACATCCCATCATCCTCTAAGCCCTTCTCCTCCCCCTCTCATCTGTCCCTCCCATTGTTGTTTGGCAAAACTTCTCGTGTATGTGCTCGGATGCATGCATGTATGTACTCGTGCTTGTACTCGTATTGGTATTGGTATCTGTGTGCTCACCGTAAATGTTTCGTTACAGTTTCGTCGCTTCATGGCAGACACTGCGCCAGAGGGAACGGAACGGAAAGGAACGGAACAGGGCAGGGATGGGACCTAAAATTTAATCTCTTAAAAAGTGTCTAGGCTTTGCCTGCGCTTTAGTTTTGCTGCCTGATACGGAAATATTGTTTGTGACGCACTTTTGGCACTAATGTCTGCCGACTTCCGTCTATAGTTTTTCCCCTCGCCCTCGCCGCCCCCCTCTTGACGTTCGCCTGGAGGTACAGCGCCTTAATGCTTTTTAGCAGCTTTTGCTTTGGCTTTTAGTCCCAGGCCAGGCCAGGCCAGGCCAGCCCAGACTTGATTACAGTTGATAGTTTTTGGCCAGGGTTCGCTTCGAGTTTTTAGCAAGTTTTTGAGAGTCGAGAATGTTTGGACTTTGGCTGAGAGAGAGAGAGGATGAAAGAGCTACTTGGAGCTACTGTTGGAGGCCGGATTATATATTGTATATTTTCCAGATATCTGCGCTTTCAACAAGATTTCTCTCCTTTCGCTCTCTCTGTCTCTCTCTCTCTCTGCTCCCCAGTCGATAGTTGCATGTTCACATTACTCATGCAACATCGTCTTTGTCTCTTTCTTTCTCTGTCTCTCAGACATACATTTAATTTATATTGCACTTGTAACTTTCCCCATAAATATTCCGGCTAGCTGCTGCTTTGCATAGTCGTTTTCATCCTCATCCTCTCTGGCGCCCACATAAATATACTCGTACTCGTACTGCCATCCGCTTCTCTCCGACTCTCCGTGTCAGACTCTAGTTTGCCCGGCTCTTGGCCCTTTTCCTGTCTATTAATAATACCGTTTGAAGACAAATTTCTTACCAAACGCTAATGACATGCCCAAACATTTCCGTAAGTCGTTATCACAAAAGCAAAGTCATTATTATAATGCCACGCCCACACTCCACAAGTCTATGTCTATAGAGAGTGCAGGAGCAGGGGAGCGACCCCTAAGCACATCATCTATTTAAAAAAAAAAAAGTTGACATAAATACAATTATAGATTTGGCGCTGAAATGAAGATGAAAATAATAAAATTGAACAGAAATTGATGTCAACTTTTGGGCGGCAAAAATGGTGGGTGGGAAGAGCGGAGAAAGAAGACGACAGAGAGGAGTGAGAGGACAGGAGAGGAGAGAGTTGGGAGAAGAAAACAAACTCTGTGACGGCGACGTCGGGCACGGAGCGGAAACGTCGCCATTAGAAAGAAAGAAAAACTGCTGCGCCATTGAGAATTGAACTGCGGGCTTTCAAGTTGGTGCAGAAGCAGGGGAGCAGGCAGCCAAGGAGTGGAGTGGAGTGGAGTGGGTGGAAGGGGAGGGGAGGGGGCGGGGTGGTTGGCGTAAATGACAAACAAACAAGCCAAGTAAGTCCTTGCCTTCGGTCCTGGGCGCAGATAAAAAGAATTGTCAAAGCGCCTTAAAAGTATGCAATGCCAGCAAAGTAAGCTGCAAAATCGACAAGTACAATGCTGACAGGCAATTGCCACAGTTGCCCTGCCCCCCTGCCCCTGTCCCATCCGCCATGCCACACTTCCTTTCCTTTCCTGCCTGCCAGCCAGCCAGCCAGCCTTTTGCTGCTGCTGCTGTTGCTGCTGCTGCTTCGACTGTTGTTATTGTAATAATAATATCGATTCGCATTCGTGTGGAGGTATAAAAATGTCCACAGTCTGGCTCTGCCCGGCCCTGCCTTGTCATCGCCGATTCCGTCCGCCGACCATTCGCCGGAATTCGTTAATAAAATTTTATTGAAATTGTAGACAAGCGGCGAAAAACTGACGACGACGTGCAACACAAAAACACAGAAACGGAAAGGAAACCAAACGAAACGAAACGAAACGAAAGAAATAGCAAAATCGAAGCCGCGAAGCCGCGAGGCCAGAGGGAGGGTAAGGGTAAGGGTAAGAAAACCAATTGTCATCATTGGCACGTAAAGCGGAAGAAGGCTGGGCCCGGTTTCCCTTTTGAATTGAAGCTTGAAGTGTTTGGTTTGGTCTCAACACCACAGCACCACAGCACCACCGCCCGCCCGATGTGTGATAGAAATCTAAAACAGCCCCATTGGCCTCGGGGAAAGGGTTCTCTCATTCTCATTTTCATTCTCATTGCGGCTTAAATGAAAGGCGAATGCAAAAGCCAAGCGGTTGACAGCGCCTCAAGGTATGCAACAAACAAAGCCAAACAGGATGGAAGCGAACCAAGCCAGATACAGATACAAATACAGAGATACGGTGGGGACTGGTGTGGTGTGGTGTGGTGGGTTTTCTTAGTCATTTCCTGAAACACGCTCGCCTCCCCTTCCCCTTTCCCTTCCCCTTCGCCTCAAGTATGCAAGGGTTTCGTGTGCCGAAAATCACGTCAGCATTCAATTTCTCCTGGCCAGTTCGTGCGGCTCATTAAAGTTTATGCTCCAGACGGCTCCTAGGCAGCGACTGGCAGCGAATTGAAGTTTGCTCATCATTCGCCGGCTCCCGTTCGGCGAACGTGCCCATACATTGATGATGCCCCGCTGCATGTTGCAAACTGCTTGCTGCCTGCTGCCTGCTGCTTGCTGCCTTGTGCCTGAACGGCTGCTGTTTGCTGCTTCTCCCGATTCAATAAGGTTTGGGTTTATGCAAACAGACGTGCATTAAATTAAGTAGCCGTCGCATCGGTCGGACGACGGCAGGCGAATGCAGAGCGGCACGTAGCAGAAGCAAGAAGAAATGCAAAAGACAATGGGGGTACATCAGGGACGATGATGATGACGATGAAGCAGCTGCAAGTCCGTCCGCAGTGTTTCGCCTCCGAGGTTCCTGGCGATGACTGCAGCACAGACAAAGACAAGTCGCAGCCGAGGGCTACCTGCAAATGTTTGCCCTTAAGCAAGTCTATTAAAATTGTTTATAACACGCTGCTGCCTCTGAGGCGAACAACTCTGGCGACTGTGAATCTGTCGCGCAGCTGCCGCTGCCGCCGCCGCCGCCGCGCTGCAGCTACAGCGCTTTTTATGTTGCATACAGTTTTTGGCGCAGAAACACGAGCCGTGCCACTTTTAATGATGCACGCGCGTTCGGACACAAAAAAGCCGGAAGTTTTGAGCTTTTAGCTGCCATGACTTGGTTTTATGAGCGGAAGAACCCCGAAAGAAAGCCATTACCAGTGATTCTTTTATGAGGCAAGGAAATGTGAGATTTCTCTTCTGTCTTTCTCCCCATCTCTCTCTCTTCTCTATCTGCGACTCCTGCGACTGGAAGATGTTGCACTCGAAAGACTTTCAACTTCAATTTCCGGGCGACTAAAAACCAAATATTTATGTCCACTCCGGAGGAAATTTCTGGCAGGAGGCGTTCAGCCGGCAGGCAGGAGTTTGGCTAGAATCCGCCGTGAACGCGGAACGTGATGTCAATAGCAAAACAGGTGGCACGGCACCAAAAAGTATGCTCCACTCCTGGGAGAAGGCCTGCTTCTATTTCAGTCTCCGCCTGACTGTCGGCGTCGGCGTCGGTGCGTGGGGGGTTTGATTGGCACCATTGCCGCGTGCCAATTTCACTGTCGAGATATTGAGCAAGAAAATTAGTTTACCGAAAAACGCCGATGCCCAGAACGAGGCCGAGAACGAGAACGAGGACGAGTCGGAGAACGACGCCAGTCTGCAGGCAGTGGCAGAAATTGTATGTGGCAGCCGTTGTTTGGATTTCCTTATAGAGCGAAATTGAAATTGATGGAGCCTGAAAGCTGAAGGCGGAGTGGAGTGGAGTGAGTCGATACCAGATTGGCTGCCAAATCAATACCGGCAAGAGGGTTCGGGGTGGAGTGGGGTGGCTGGGTTGTTGCTCACCAGCCCTGAGCATGTGTCTAATATGCTAAACATCAAACATGATTTAGTGGTGGATGAGTCGACCTGGCTTTGCCGGTATCCCCAAGATTTATGTCGCTTCCGTCGCACTTTTGTATTGCAAGTCTGCTTATGAAAATGAAAGTTGTGAAAGCTGAAAATTAGTTGTGAAATGTGTGAACTCAGGAAAAAGGATCCCAAAAGGTTCACCCAATGTTTTAAGCCAATTTAAAATAACCAAAACATGATCCAATCCAATGTGGGAGGTTATATTTGTATAATACTTAAATTGGTGTCTAAGATTATACCTAAAAAACTATAAAGAGACAGCGTCTAACCTTTGAATATGGTTAAAGCAGTTAATTTACTTAATAAAACGACAAGTCTCTTATTGGAACTATATATTGACAACTATCTTCCTTACTGCCTCATGGCCTAGAACCGTCAGTGGCCCAAATGGCCCCCAATTTACTGTATATTTCTTGCTGTAAATATCCCAATTTGGGCTGCTTAAACTTCCACTTGTAAGGCTTCAGGCTCTCTTGCTTTTCACAGGGATTGTGACTTCCCCGAGCGCTCCTCCTGAGCTCCTCCTGAGGTGGCGCTTGTTACTAGCACACACGCGGGCACTGGCTTACACGACAGCGATTTAAAAATTGCTTAAACGCGCTCATAAGTATGCTTTAGAAAGAAGAGCACAATACGCGTGTACAAGCACACAAACACAAGAAGAAACAGCCAAAACACAATCAGGTTGCTGCCCCTTGCCGCTCCGCATGCCACACCGCCACCACACAGTCACCTGCCTCACACCGCCCCCACTCCAGCCCCCGCCTCACACTTCCATTGTTAGCAGCTGCTGCACATTAGAAATTCAACTTCGCCTCGTCTTCTTTTAGGCGCCGCGCAACAATGGCGTGTGAATTAAAATAGAAAGCCAGACCCCAGAACAGACCCGGGGAACGTTCTCCTGGTCGTCATCTTGACGCGCCAAGGTGCGATCTGTACGAATGCGAGTGCACGAGTGTGCGAGTGTGTGTGTGCGTTTGATGGTCTGGCGTGTGTGGGCGTCGCTCAAGCGTTAAGAAGAAACCCCCCCGCCCTCACACCCAGCCAGTACACTCCGCCTTCGCCCTCCGTCCTCCGCACAGTGTTCAGCGTACAGCGTACAGCAGCCACAGCACAGCCACATTTGCGCCATATTGGACGCCATTTTTGTCAAGTCGCATTAAGGCGGCGCTCGTTCGTTCAGCTCGTTCTGCTCGTCTGCTGACGAAAATTGAACGGCCAGCAGAACAAAAATTGTTGTATAAATAAAAGCATAATTGATGCGAGACACACCGAACAGAGGGAAGGAAAACAAAAGGAGCGAGAGAAGGAGAAGGACGAGGGGGAGGCGATGGAGCAGCAGCAGCAGCAGCAGCAGCCGCACAGCATTCGACTGGCATATGTTGCGTCAATTCAGCCATGAGCAGCGAAAACAAAATGGGGAACCCCCAGCATCAGCATCAGCGCCAGTAGAATAAGTAACAATTTTCCATATACCGACTATGGGATACCCAGTACTCGAACTCGGAAAGCCAATGCTGGCACAGAAACATGTTTTCAACCAGATTATGCAACTTCATTGAACAGAACTTTCTTCTCTGGACTGGGGGAATGCACATGGAAGGTTGCTTTACCTCTGCTAGGATGTCATACAGATTTTTACTATATTTGTGGTCTTGGTGTTACATCAAATTGATTGAATGCAATATACCCTCTAGTCTGAGAGCAAAAGAAAGAAGCAGTGCGGACTGCGCGCAAAAATGTTTCTTCTTTTGCATATTTTACGGGACCCTCTCTCTGCGAAATGACTGTGAAAACAGGTTTGATGGGATGGAAGCGAGATGTCCTTAGCCCCAGCCCCAGCTCCAGGTACTGCTCCTGCTCCTGCTCCAGCTCCCTCGCATATAATTTTTTTGGAACAGCGCGGACTCCACTCGTATTTATTCAGGGACTTTCCCCTCTATAGGTATGTAGGTATGTTGGTATGTGTATGTATGTATGTATTTGTGCATGAGCGTTGTCAGCTTGCAGATTTCTTATTTCTTTCAATTCCTGCTGTTTTTCTTTTCTTTTCTTTTCTTTTTGTGCTCACATGGCGAGAAATTAATTTGAAATTTAAATGCGCATTGAGCAAGCTTGGTGCTGGGAAAAGTGTCTTTGATAACGCCACGATAACGATAACGATGCTGATGAGTGCTTCCATGGCCATGGCTGGAGAAACATATGTTCTCATCGCCTGGCCATGTGTGCGTGTGTGTGTGGGTACAGCATAATGAGGAAGGTGTGACAAATGTTTATGAAGTGTGTATCCCCCCATCGACCATTATGGCCACTATTCGTGACAGGTCCCTTCTTATCGGGCTATGTACGAACTCCACCTCCCACTTGCCACCTCCCCCTTGCCACCTCCCACCTATGTAGCTCTGCCTACTCTTTCACCCACAAAACGAAACGAAACAAATAAAAATGGAAATGCTAATTGACTAATTTATTCGGAAAAGTGTGGCAGCAGCCAAAGGTGCGGGAGCTGCCGTTTCACTGCCCTCGTTTCAGTCCAGAGGTTTGCTTGTAATTTAAAATATTTATTTATGTGTTGTGCGGGCTTTCCCATTGCCTTCCCCTTCCCCTGCTCTCACTTCTCACCTTCCCCCTCCCCATCCATTTTTATTTTCACTTATTTTTTTGTATTTTGTATTTCGTATTTCGTATTTTGTGTGTGTTGGCAGTGAGGATTTTGCGCTTCGTCAATCAAAAGCATTTAGAGCCAGCGGCAGCTTTAATGCATGCGCGAGCTTTCATTAACAAGTGCCCGGACCACGCCCACTTCTAAGCCGCGCCCACAGAAGCACGGCGGACAGCAAAAAATCGCATCAGCGGCTTATGCAAATGCCCGTGTGTGTCCGTCTCTATCTGTGTCCACTCTTCTGTTTGTGTGTGTGTGTGTCTGTCGGTGTGTGTGTGTGTGTGGGTGTTGAGTGAATACGAAATTATTGTTTACAACTGTAAACTGTAAACTTTCCCCCCCTCTACATCCACATCCACATCTACATCTCGCTCGCTCGCTCTCTCTGTTTGTGTGTATTTTTTCTGTTGTTTTCTGTTTTTCTGTTGTTTTTTTTTTGCATTTAGAAAAACGTTTGCAAACCGCACTAAAAGCGACTTATAACATGTTGAGTGCCAAGAGATTAACAACGGACTGAACGTGTGCGGGGGTGCGAGGTGGGCGAGTCCGGGCTCCGGTGGTGCCCCAGTGTGGCAAGCGGAGGACTCTTTCCATACACTCACGCCCTGGAAATTCCTTTTTAATGAGCGCTGCGTCCAGTCCAGGCCAGTCCGGAACGAGGGGTGTTCGTAAGCTGCTTAAGGTTTGGCGTAATCAAAAAATGCTCTTCTTCTGCATCTCTTTTTTAAAAGCATTCTGTGGCACATCAGCATGAAAGCCAGCCCACTGCCCCCCCCACCGACGAGAGAGAGAGCGAGAGAGAGAGAGAACTTTGTTAAGCTTGAAATTAACTTGCGGTTCTGTCTGGCGCAACTTTGACGCCTGCAGGTAGGCAATCAATTCGGTGCCCCACGTTGGTACTCACTCCCACCACGCCCACTAATCCTCCTGCCTCCCACTGCACTTGGTTATATAATTAATGTATGCCTGGTGCGGGAAAAAGTGTGGCAGCTAAAATTTTTATACAACACAGCAGCTGGCGTCGTTTTAGCGCTAATTACCTCACTCCCAGCCCCCGCCCCAGCCCCAGCCCCAGCCCAGCCAAGGGTGCAACACTCACTCCTGAGAAAGAGAGAGAGAGAGAGAGACCTGAGACTGGGATCCAAGACCCAGGACCGGAGCAGTCGTAATGCCAAATTGCAATTACAGTCAACTTTGGGACGGGGCAGGTGGCGAGGTGGGGCGGCCGGTGCCACACTGACATTAAAATGCTTAATGCTCAGGCAGGTATACAAAAATTACGCGCTCTTAAAATTAAAAAAAAAAAAAACACAAGTAGAAAAAAATGTACAACTTGCTTTGCTTCGTTTTTTTTTACTACCCTCCTCCCCCCAGCCTTTGCACACGGCACTTTTTTCTCCAAGGCAGCAATTTGCCATAGTCTTCGTTTAGGGGTCCGGAATGCTGCTCATCTTAAAAATTGGCCAGGTGAAAAATTGCAGCTGTCGTTGTTAGTCCTTCATGTGCATGTTGCTGGCTTGAGGGGGGGGCGGAGGCGTGGCCGGTCGCCATGGGTCGGGCCAGGTCAGACATTCGAAGCGTGTATTGCCTGGGGCAAAAAGTGGTCCCGAGCCAGCGTAATTGGAGTTAAAGTGCAGTTGTATGTAGGCCTGAAGCGGAGACGTAGCTCCGCAGTAATACAGGGAAAGAATTATGGAAATGTTGAGGGGGTGGTGGGGAGGGGGGAACAGCTTTCAACTTTCACAGATTTCATCTTAGATTGGAAAACCCTTTTCGATCATTGGGAGGTGGGTAGGGCCTCGGGGCTCGGGCCTCGCTTTGATTTTCTGGATATCGACTGCAATCAGCCATAAAATGTGACGGCATCCCCTTGAAATTGAAATTGACTTAAGACTCAACTGTTTGCACTTGCCTCTGAAGTAGAATTGGGTCTCGTTTTGTTTGTTTGTGGCTGTGGCAGTGGCAGAGGCAGAGGCACCCCACTTGCGGCTATATTTTTGAAGTTTTCGCCAGTTCTAAGCCAGAGCTAGAGCCAGAGCCGTAAAAAGTGTAACTGTGGCCCAGCGGCATTGGCAGCTGGCATCGATTTGAGAGTCCCTGAATCCACGCACACAGACAGCTGTAATTACGCGGCTGGAGTTGTCCTCCATTCTGCCGCAGTTGCTGCCACAGTTGGTGCCACAGTTACTGCCACAATTCGTGCCCCATCCTGTCGCAATTATCATCATCATCAACTTCCGCCTAAGTAAACACATGATTTCTCAGGCAGCAGCAGCAGCGGCAGCAGCAGCGCGGCGTTTGTTTAAAAACGCATCTAAATTGCAAATTAAGCAACAAATTTCATCAACAATATTTGAATTTGAATTTAAATGCGGCAACGAGTTGTCGACTTGAGAATCGCAGCATCCCAAGGAGCGGAGAGAGAGAGAGAGATAGAGAGCGACAGAGAGTGATAGAAAGAGAGAGAGACGGCAAACACAGAAAACCCCAAATGTAAAATTCGTTTGCTGAAAGAGTGATAGAAAGCGAGGGGTAAGGATGGTTCCGAGGAGACTTGGGATTGCACTGGATGGATGCTGCTGCTGCTGCTGCCTGTAAACACCGAAAATACAACAATGGCGCCAGCCCCTGCCAGCCCCTGCCAGCCCCTGCCATCCCCTCACAGAGAATCCCCCGTCCGCTCTGTAGTGTCCCGGCAGCTGGTTTGTGTATTTGCTTGTTTGTTTGTCAAAAGAAGCAATTTACGTGCAAAATAACTCAAGTGTCATGCAAATTTCATTTATTTTTCGCAAGAAGCAAAGCGAGAAAAAAGACGAAATAATTCCCGGGCTGCGTTGGCATAGAGCTAACGGCTCTTCGCTCTATAGCTATGGCTACAGCCGTACCGCACTCCTAGTCTCAGCCGCAGCATCAGCCTCAGCCTCAGCCTCGACTATACGTATATGGTGATTCCTTACAAAATTCGAGCATAATGAAGTCACTTGGCGGCAAACCTTCGTCGCTCTTCTGTCCGTCTGTCTTTCTCTCTCTCTCTCTGTCTCTCTGTCTGTCTGTCGTTTTCCTCTCGGGCCAAAAGCTATTTTGATTTATTTTTTTTTCTTCTACTTTTTGCTTTTTACGTACGCTTTTTTTTATTTTTTAGAAAATTATAGTAGAAGCTCGCTTCTTGATTTCCCATTGAAGTGCGGCGCAAAAGGAAAAATAATAATACATTTTGCTGCTCGGCATTTAATTTAATTCTAATTTTATTTATAAAACGTGAAGTGAAAGTTTGAGGTGGGCGGCGCGGGGCGGGCACTTGTAGCTTAAATGAAGTTTGCTAAGTACTTTCCAACAACAACCTGAGTACGCGTACTTCAGGTTTGAAATTTCATTATTTTCGTATTATTCGCACACAAGTGCCATCATGTGCTCGAGAAAGCAGAGCCAAGGAGGTTGGGCGTGGGTCGGTGTGTGGGTCGGTGTGTGGGTGGGCCCTGGCCAGAGGTTGAACAGAAAATACAATTTTCTAATTTCCCCAAGCGGCGTGGGAAATGACAGACCACCACCAGCAGCCCTGCCGCCGCGGCGGCCTGCCCATGTGGACATTGGCATCAACTCACATCAGGTTACATCAGGTTACATCATAGAAGTTATAGTAGGGGTACACTTACCGGCATAGTTTGACTTCCGTGTAGATTGGCTATTGCTGACTGAGCCTCCTGTTGCGTTCCGAATTTGACGAAAGCGCAGCCTGCAAATGAGATATACGAGATATTGATTAACGCCCGGAATCGATTAGCTGGGAATCAATCGTGAAGTTCTATATATACATAAATATATATATAGTTGATCGGTAAACTAATTCTGTGAGGTAAACTCAATTGTTTCGCCATCCTTTGCGAAAATTAACGCAAATTTCCACATTGTTGAATATTGAATTTAAAAATCAGTAAAAATTCCATAAAGACCAATTGAGTGGCGCTGAGTGGGGCTGGGGCTGGGGCGGGGGTGGTGTGTGGAACGGGGCTCGTAAGCTGATGCAGCTTCAGATACTCGTACAGCCGCGACGCTTTCGACAGCATCACATGTGTGTGTGTCAGTGTGTGTGTGGAGCATTTAAATAAAATTTTAAGTGCAATTAAAAAACATTTTTGCAAGAATCGCTTCGTGCACTCTTGCATGAAAATCAACATGGACATAGGGTGGCAGCATGGGGCATGGGGCATGGGAATACACGGGCATCGCACGGAATCAGCGCCCATCATCGCCCATTATATAAAAATAATAGTCGGCCTGCGTTGGACTGGAATGGAGGGAATGTAAAATTCAAACCGAACCGAACCGAACCGAAAATATACAAAAAAATATTCGCTGCACTTGCGCGCTCATTATATTGTAATTTGGGTGCCAGCTGCTGGGTGGTGTGGGCTGGCTGGGTGGGCGGGTCTTCAGAAGCCGGCTTCAATGGCATAATTATTAAAAATCATTTATGCTAATTTAATATACAGTAATAACCACAAAAAGTAAGGGCTTTCCAGGGGCGGCAGGCAGGGTGGCGCAGAAGGGCAGAGTCGGGCTCGGGCTCGGGCTCGGGCGGGGTAAGTGCGGTTCATGCCACATGTAAGCTGGTGCTTGAAAGCGATTTTAAAATGCGGTAAAAGCGGAATGGTTCAAGCATTGTTTTACATTTGTAAATGGAGAACAAATTATGAGTTTCATCAGAGGCCGAGTCCGAGGCAGATCCAGAGAGAGAGACAGGGGCACTATACCTGGATAGTTTGGATTTGTAATAATATATATTCATATACATAGATCTATATTATCCACCTCTATCCATACCTTCTCTAGGAAGTCTAGCTTATTTATCGTCCGCGTTCCCAACTCCCAACCCCCAAGCGAAGGAATTAATTAGGGCTTCTGCCGGGCTCCCTTCCTGAGCTTAACCTTTGCCCTTCGCTTGTTTTTTCTGTTCTTTACGCAACAACATCAACAATGTTGAAAATTAAGACCCTCCAGCACCCCAGAGAATGGTATGGGGCATAGCCGTAGCCCTCCCAAATGTCTAATTCCCAAACCCTTGGCCCGGAGAGGGTTCGAACTGGTGGGTGGGTGTCCAAATTGTGGCTTGGGCTCCTGCTCCCGCTCCTGCTGCTTGTTCTGGTTGCCCTGGTTGTATCTGTTGCCTTTGTAGTTGACGCTATTCCAGAAGGGAGTTTTAAGGGAGTGGCAGTGGCAGAGGCAGAACAACAAAACAAATCCCGCCTAAAACCATGCAACATGCGAGCTGACAAGCCGAAAGGCAGACAAGCGCAAATTTCGCGTGCAAACAGCGCGAAGAGCTGGAAGCGAATCCCCTTTTTCCTTTTCGTTGTCGCTTTTTTTTGGGTTCCTCTCCCAGAAAATGTACAAAAAATAAAGTGTAAAAAATTCAAGTGGATTTTTGTTCGGCCCGCCTCGTCTGTGGACTCTCGACTCGACTCTTGTGTATTTTATGTTTTGTGTGTTGAAGTGACAACAAAATCCAGAATTTCTCTGTCCCATACAGCGGACAGGCGCGTAAGCGGACGGGGCATGGGACACAAGAGTGCAAATCAGCGTTGCTAAACAATAAAAAATAAAATATTTTGTTGCCTGTTAATCCACACACACAGCTGCAAAACAGAGTGGAAAAAAGCGAGAGCGAGAGCGAACAACGAAATGGAAAAACAACAGAAAACAACACAAAAAAGCTAAAAAAGCAAGGCAATTGCTAAGCATTTTTGTAAACTTAAATCAAAGTTGATTTTGTGTTCCTTTTTTTCTTTTTCTTTTTCTTTTTCTGTCCGTTTTTTTAATGTTTTTTTGTTGTTTGTACAATATTTTTTTAGGGGGAGACTTCTTTATGTTTTTTGGGAAATATATTTTTCTTGGCATAACTTTTGTGAGCCAAAAGTTTTGGAGCATTGTGGAGGCTTAAATTGTTGTAACAGTCCCACCTATATGATGGCCCAAATGATATCTGAAAATGCTTTCTAAATGTTTCCTTTGTTACATCACTCTGCTGTTCCTCGCCGGGGCAGGAGTAAGTTCTTTAGCTCATTTCGTATTTATTGAAAAGTTCCAAAGGCAGGCTCCTCCTTCCTCCTTCCTCGTTCCCCCCTTCCAAGTCAAACACTAGCACTACGATATTACATTCATTAGCGTTTTGGACAAACACTGACGAAACACTGGCCATTCAGCTAATTTGTGTATCTTTGACTGTTTGACTGGAGTTGTGCGCCAAGGATGAGGTTTTGGACTTGGACTTGGGAATGGGACAATTCCATTTAACTATTTACCTTTTTCTGTGGACGCAAAGCGAGGCGACGCGACGCTCTAACTATCATCAGGGATAATTTGTCGAACTTGTAGTCATTATATTAATTAAAAGCAAATTAGCCAGCCAGCCAGCCAGCGAGCCAAAGAGGTGACTCAGACGGAAGTCCGGGTCGCGGAGCTCATCAGTCCAGTTATCACGACTTTTGCTTTGATGTACGATTGTAAGAGTGCTCGCCGAAGAAGTCAAATTCAATTTGCATACAAATCAAGCCAAGACAGCGGCGAACACTCCTGACAATTAGCGGAACAGGACAACAGGACAACAGGACAGGTGGCAGGACAGGGCTCCTCCTTAAAGCTAACAAAGTGCAATGCTTTAATTACTTAACTGCTCTCCCTCTCCCTCTCCTTCTCCTTCTCTTAGAATCTCTGATTCTCGGCAATTAGTTGAAATTAAAATGTGAGCGAGTGCGCCAAGTTTTCAGCGTCTTGTGCAACTTCCGGTGAAGCGTGAAAAGTGCACAGAAGAAGTGCACAGGCAGGAGCCAGCGGTAGAGGCTGAGGACTGGCAACTGGCGACTGGCGACTAGCAACTGGCGACTGCAGAAGAGCTGAGCTGAGCCTAATGACACTTTTTAATCAAATATGCTAATGATAATGAAAAAGTTGAGCTGTCATTAAAATTATAGTCGGGAAAAGTTGTTGTATAGTTGTTGCTTATATTTAGCTCTGCCACCCACCCACCACCCAGAGCTTCCTCGCGCAGAAGCTTATTTGTATTTACAGCACTCGAGAAATACTCATCATAATGGATTCTGTTTTCGTTTTCGTTTCCTCTGATACTACACCATTATGGCCAGTGGCAGGCCCGTAGTTTGCCATCTGGTTATCGGGCGACATTTGGCCTTAATGGGTCAATCTCTGTCTTCCCCAAAAGGTACGGTACGAAAATTGAGTTGCACGAGATTTCATGCAAACACATGCGATTATGGTATTTATGGGGAAAGGAATGGGCGGGGGCATGGGCTGGGGCATGGGCTGCGGCCTCAATGGTATTCATGCCTGGCCACGACTTGCACATTTGCAATACAAATTTGCAATGCCATTAATGTATGAGAAACCCCAATTCTCCCCCTGGTCACAAAAAAATACCCCAAAATGCCTTGCCATGAAAAATCGCCGCTGGTCAAACACGTAACCAAATTGTGCACAGTAGCAGCAGCCGCAGCAGCAGCAGCAGCAGCAGCAGCAGCAGGAGCAGGAGTAGCAGAAGGATGAGGAGGAGAAACAGCTACAGCACCAGCACCAGAACGAGAACGAGAACCAGGAGTAGCAGCAACAGCAACAGCAACAGCAGGAAACAAGGATAACGAGCGTGTTGAGGCCCCCCAACCGCCGTCCCAAACTGTTAACGGGGTTTGGGTCGATATGTTGGCCTTGTCAGCTGGAAGGATTGTGGAAGCAGCAGCAGCAGTAAGGGCAGCGGCAGGCTCATGTTATGGCCGGGCCAGGTTCTCTGCCTCCGCCTCTGCCTCTGCTTCTGCCTCTGCTTCTGTCTGCCTGTGATGCCTGATGTTGCCTGCCGCCGCTCCTGCTGCTGGTGCTGCTGCTGCTGCTCATGCTGCATGGGACAAGTATTTTAAAATCCAATTAAAAACGCCCTAGTGGGATTTTTCAATCGCTGCTACTACTGTTGCTGTTGCCGTTGCCGGTGCTGCCTCCGATGTTGACAGGGAGAGGAGGAGGCAGTGGGAATGGGGGGCTGGACAGGCATCAGCAACAAAGTTGCATTAAGCGCGCGACATTCGTTGGCCACCACTCGCGTCACAGTCATTTGTCGGAGAGAGAGGACCGACGACCGACGACCGACGACCTAGCATGGATCCAGAGTTGTGGGCCGGGGGCTTTGGGCTGGGGATGAGCGGGTCGCCCCGACTGGACCATGTTGATGGCCATTGCATGTTTGCCTCTTGGGCGCAAGAGCGTAGCATGAATCTTGTTAGCCAACGTTTACGCTTATTATGCCCCGGCAAGGCTATCGAATTTGTTTGATGCATGATGAAGGATGCTAGAACGGATGCTGGCCTCCACTCAACTCAACTGTGGATGTGGATGCTCGTCTGCTCGTACGGCCACTGACTGAAAATTGCATTTGTGGCACGGCACTCGCACTCGCACTCGCACTCGCAGTTGAATGCATCTCATGCCAAAAGAAATCAAATAATCTCATCCGAATGCAACATATGATGTCCCGGACAGGTAACTAATGTCGTTTCAAGACTCTCCAACGGGCCAGACGTAGACAGAGCAGACATATGTGTCCACAAAACTTTGACCAGCATTTCTAATCAAGTTTATCGCAGGCAGAACTTATCAATATGGCCAACTACGAGTACTCGTACGAGCTGCCAAACACAAACACAAACACAACTGCGACTCGACCCAGCCGCCTGAAATTGAACTCTGCCAGGCATGAGCCCCAGCACTTTGCATACAAATCACACAGAGTCCATGGGGGCTATGTCCATCCCCATCCCCATTCCCATCCCCATACCATCTCCCAGCACACACTCTCTCTTACGTGCAACGTACGAGCGGCCGACATGCCCAGTGGGAGCATTATTCTTGATTTTGGCCAGAAAAGAGCGAAAGCGAGAGCGAGAGCGAGAGCTGGAGCTGGAGCCGGAGAAAGAAAGAAAGAAACTTTCAACTACCTTTTGCCAGTTGATAAACAATGAAACTTTTGTTGGACAAAGGCCTAAAGCATTTTGAGGATTTGCAACTTTAGTAAATAACATTTCGGCTTGGAGTCACTTCATATGCGAATCCATTGCTCACCGGACGGACGGACGGACGGACGGGCACCCCAGAAAGTCCCACATGCAAAATAGTTGGGGCTCTGTCGGAGAGTGTCCCTGTGTTTTCCCCGTACGTGTAATGTGATATATATTTTCCACTGACTCTCCAGCTCTGAGTCTTAGGCATCCGCAAGCCAAATTAAATAAAAATCAGTGTCCAGAGCGGGCTCAAATTGCAATTTCATAAGCAATTTGCCACTGGACGAGAGATACAGTCCGAGACGAGACGAGACGAGGCGGAGACGAGACTTTTTGTTCTCTGACTGACTGGGAAATTTGCCTGATTCGCAAAGGACGAACGAGTTTTGCATGGCCGCAGGGACAATGCGACACAAACGAAAAAGGCAAACTGGAAATTACATTTCAACAAGGCAGAAATTGTGTGTTTCCATCTCTAACAATTTAATAGATGAGGCCAGATCCAGATCCAGATCTAGCGGCAGATCCAGGCCCAGGGCCACATTGCTGACATTTTTATGGCTCTCTCGAGTGCTGGCCTAAAAGTGTACAGCCCCCGTCGCCCCCGTCGCCTCCTCCCCTCGTCATCGTCTATGTCTGTTGCTGTATGTATTGTGTGTATGCATTATGTGTGTTTGTGTGTTTGTGTATTTGTGTGTGTGCGTCTGACACACAATAAACACCAATTAAGAAAATAATATTTTGTGTACACACACAGACAAATGTCTCTGGCAAATTGAAAAGCCAAAGCCAAAGCCAAGCGACGCCCTCGTCTCTAGTTCCGTACAAGTGCTGTGCAAATAATGCACAAAAGTATGCTACAAAATACGAACAAACACCAACACCAACACCAACACCAGCTACGATCCGAAAGCGAGAGCCAAACCTATAACAAAAGCTGAAATATTATTGCTTTTGGCCCTCTCTCACTCTTTCCTTGGCCCTGTCTCTGGCTCTGGCTCTGGCCCTGTCTCTGTCTCTGGCTTCTTTTTCCCAAAAGTTCTTCGCCTTGCCTTCCACTTTAGAGTCTACTCTGCTCCTGGGTCTGGCTGGGGCAGGGGCAGGGGCAGGGGGGGCTGTGTCTGAGTCCGACTCTGAAGTCCGAGCCAGCTTGTTATAAGGCATGTTGACAAGCCTCTTTAACAAATGACACCAACAGATGAAGAAGAAGCCCGAGCAGGACAAGCCAAATAGTCACTGTTCACCCTTCTCTGTCGCTCCCTCTGCTTCTGCTGCTGCTTCTGTGTCCATCTCTTTCTGCTTTCTGCTGCTTTGTGTAACATTTGTTGAGCGCAGCCGAAAAAGTCGGCTGCTGCTGCTGCTCCCTGCACCCCGCCCCGTTTCCTGTTTCTGGTGGAACTTATTCCTGTTGTAGTTGTCCTTCCAGCCACCCTTCTGTTGTTTAGTTTTGTGTCCTTTTTGAGGGGGTTTGAACCCTTTAGTGGGCCAGATTCTTCGCATAGCAACCCAACCCATGTCAAAGTGCCTCTAACATCACTGGAATTTGACTCAGAAGCTAAAATATTTAAGGCAAATACTCTTTTATAACAAGGAATTGGTATGCGTTAGCTTCTGCAGCGATGATTTTTTTCGTTGGGTGCAATTCAATTAACTTTCGAATCAAATCAGCAAATGACAACTGCCCGCAAATACCACTTCAAAACTCGTTAAAGTTGACGGGGGGTTCGGGGCATAATATAGCAGAAAAATGTACCATTATATCCATCGAAATAAACTGCATCGTCAAAGATTTAAAAGCCCCGTTCGGCCCCTCTCCCAACATCCAAACATCCTACACCCAGACCAAAGTAATTTCGGGCTAGGCCAGAAAGGGGCCTCTGAAAAACTGTTGCCAGCGCTCAACGAACCACAAACAAGGTAAATGCTTTTGCAACAACAGCAACAGCAACAGCAACACGATGGCGATGGCAATGGCGATGGCGATGGCTGGTGGCAAATGCGGGTGCAGGGGCGCTGGTTGGATGGTGTACGAGTGTACGGGGGAAGGTTGGCAACCGCAACATAATAATTATGCAACAGAAACCGCAATGCATGCGGGGCAGGCAGCAGTCACTCCGCTTCATGCTCTCCGTCCTCCGTTCTCCGCTCACCGCTTTGCGCTCTCCGCTCCTTCTCCTAGTCTGATTTGGGAGGAAAATTGTTTTTGCCAGGCGAAAGTGTGAACAAAAAGCTGTTGCGTGTGCTGCACATAAGGAGTGGGGCATGAACTGTCGCTGGGGCAGGGGCGGCAAGAGCAACAAATACATAAAAACAACAAAACAACGGGAAAACGCAACAACGTCAAACCGCAAAGTCAAATGCAACTAAAACCGCAGTACAGTTTGGGGCGCTGAGGTTTTCCGGGGTACGGGTAAAGGCAGGGACAGGGGCAGGGGCTGTAGCTGTAGCGAGCAAGGAAAGACGTAGGGGAAATCAACTTTAATCTCATCCAGCAGCTGTACGGCTGTGATAGGTGGCTCCCATCTAGGTAACTGTTACGCCCTCCGAGGTTTATCTGGCAATGGACTGGCATTGTTTCAGCTTATTCCACAGCATTTCATTCCGTATTCTTTGACGATTTATGCGCCCACTTATTCACCGAAGGAGCACAACACAGTGTCGTGGGGGGCGGGGGACGGGGGGAACGAACTAAAGGACTAAAGCCGCATAACTTAATAGCGACTCGCTTCATTTGAACTTTATTGCCGACTTCGTGGGGTCTGTGGCATAAAAATAAAGACAACAACATGGACCCGTGGCCGGCAGGGAAAATCAATTTGCCCGGGCTTAGCCGGAACATCAAAGCATAAGCAAGGACCAGGGGCCAGACCCCAGGACCTGGTCTTGGTCCTGTGCCTGTGCCCGTGCCGTTAACTGTATGTACCTCGACCTGGACAGGTAGGCTAAGCCTAATAAACTGCGCGCCCAAAAGCATGTAGCAAATTTATTTTTCCCGGAGACTAGAGGGAAGGCGAAGACGAAGCTAATTGTATTGCCCAACGGAATTTGATTGCATGGATTTATATATGATTGAAAAGGGCCAGGTCCTGGCTCTGGCTCTGGCACTGGCACTGGCACTGGCTCTGTCTCCGGCTCTGTTTCTGGCTCTGGCACTTCCTTTGGCCCACGCGGTAAGCATCTGGATGCGGTCGGACAGCGAGTGCATAAATTGTGCGCCCAAGTCGCGCACATTATTCATTTTTAATGCGCCCGAGACGGCGATGGAGCTAGCAACGACCACAACAATTTGGCCACATGTAAGCACAGCCAAGTTGGCCATAATTGCCCCGAGGCTGAGACCAAACCGGCGGAAGACGACACCAGCCAAGCCACTGCCACTGCCACTACCACTGCACTTAAGGCGTCCCAGGTAGAAGCATCATTAAAATGAGTTAGCGTCCTAGACAGGGCCAGCAGATGGAGGAAGAAAATGGGGATGGAGGCGGAGAAGGAGAAGGCGACGGCGAAGGCGACTCTTAGAACTGAGACTGCTCTGTTGCTGTTGGCCTTTTGGGTGCAATTTGCAGTGGCATCGCAGTGGCAGTGGCAGTGGCAGCAATTAAGCCATGAGGTAGATTAACTTGAAGCTGCCGCTGCCTTTGACGAGACAGATGCGCTCGCTGCACTCTCTGGGGCTTTGTGTGTCTCGAAATTTATTTAATTAGCCAGAAATGGGAAGCACAGAAAAGAGTGCTTCTTTTTGGGGAGTTTTCCGCAATAAACCAGAAAGAAGCCAGAAGCCACTCCAGCTCCAAGAGCACAATAGAAAACTCCAGAAGAAGAACGAACTTGCAGTGGGAATGCCTTTAAATCATATTGAATATTGTTCAAATTGCACAAGATTTCAATTGCATTGCGCAAAAATCTGTGAAGCATTGCAGTTTCAATTGCTGAGGGCATGAGTACATACATATGAATGTATATGTGAGTATATAGCAGGTACACACATATACTATTGTATCTATGCGTATCTGTGTATGCATAATGGCAGCTCTCTGGGCTCTGCGCTCTGTGCTCTGTGCTGTGAGCTGTGAGCCGTATGCTCTGTGATGTGGCAAACAAAACGTGCCGCTTGCGAAATTGTACAACAACCAATTAAAATGCATAACTCGATTTAAAGTTTACATAACATTTTGCTAAATTACAGGTTCGTCCCAGGCATTCGGGCTTATATAAGTGGCCTTCATCCCACCCAACATCATCCGCTCGGCAGTTCAGTTTGCAAGGGGCTTACAATGTCTGTCGCATGTTGCTGTTGCTGTTGCCGTTGCCGTTGTTGTTGGTGTTGTTGGTGTTGCTGTTGGTGTTGTTGGTGTTGCTGTTGGTGCTGCTGTTGCCGTTGCCGGGGCAACATGCAATTAAAAGCGATATTGAATTTTGTTACGCTCTGCGCTCGAGTGTGCGATTTGTAGTTGTTGTAGTTGTTGTAGTTGCTGTTGTTGCTGTTGCTGGTGGTAGTGATGGTGGTTGAGTGGCGGTGGAGGTGGTGTTTGGTAGTGATGCTGTGCCGTGTTGCTGCTCTGCGGCTCTTATTTAATTTGAGTAGAGCAAAAACATATATTTTGTTATGTGATTGGCATAACTTATACAATGCCAGAGACAGCAGCAGCAGCAGCAGCAACAGCAGCAACAGCAGCAGGAGCGTCCATCCCAGAATCGATGCATGTATCTCAAGAGTGTTTTATGAACAGCACTTCAATGTGGTTGGATCTCTATGAGAGTGATTCAGTTCAGTTCAGTTCAGGTCTAAGCTCCTTCCAATTACTAGCGATCAAAAAGCTTTCGTTCCATCCCTCCAGCCTCGAGCCATGTTTTGCCTTTGCAGAGGGTATGTCGGCTTGCAAATATGTTTGCACCACACAGAAGGCATCAATGTCGTGTCAATATATCCATGTGCGTCTATTTATCGAAGAAGGTTCGTCATGCTTCTATCTGAACGCCCAACACACAAATTCCATGCTCACCACATATGATTTGCTCATAATCATGTCGATGGCCTGGATACAATGGAGCTGCAAGGGTATCTATGGCCTCGGCTATCCAAGCAAGCCTTCTTCACTCTTGTTTTTCCCTCTCAGTGGCCGCCAGCTTCAATTGTTGTTGGTTGCGGCCAAATCGCTGCTGAACCCTAATATATGGCTATTATGGCATACAGTGCTTTTGGCCCCAAGGATAGCCATGGCAACGGAAGGAGCGGAGCGGAGTGGAGTGGAGCGGAGCTGAACGGTCCAGAGGCCAGAAGGGCATTATAAATCTTCATTGTTTTGGGCCCGAGAGCGGAGTAAAGTAGGACGGACACTACCGAATATTTTTCAATGCCCCTGCTGCTGCTGCTCCTGCCTGCCTGCTTCTGGCTTCTACCATTTTTTTCTCCCAGTGTGTGGGCTGGAAGTGTGTATGCTAAAAGCAACATCAATTTGCATGAATTGTGTGGTTGTGTTGCTGGCTGTCTGTCTGTCTGTCTGTCTGTGTGTGCTGAGTGTGCGTGTGCGTATGTGTAATTACAAACACACACGAAGCGGAGTCGAGTACGTGCAAATCTGACCAAAAATTTAAATTGAAGCTAAAATTTTTGCCAAATTTTGCAGCCTGCACCGAGGATGACGACGACGACGACGACGACGATGATGATGATGATGTATGCAACTCTTCTTCCCTGTCCTTCCCCTGCTGCACAGCAGAGGGTTGGTTGGTGTTGCACTGGGCTATGCCCAACTCCTCCCCCCACTTGATGCTCCCTGTGGGCAGTTTTGCGAAAACAAGTATATCGAATTTTAATTACATTTGCTTCATCTGTGTGGCTGTGTGGCTGGGTGGCCGTGTGGCAGTGTGGCCGTGCGGCTGGGACTGAGAGCTATTTGTTTTTGCTTCTATTTTTTTGGCAAAACAGCCGACACGGAAATGTGATTTTTGATTGAGTGCCGACAAAACAGAAGCAAAAACCAGAGGGGCCGAAGCTTAGGCCTAAGGCTTTGTAAATTTGTTGTTGGTTGGAATAAAGTGCAACGTCTCAGTAGCCAAGCTACTGGCTGCTGGCTTCTGGCTACTGAAGTATGAAGTTTTATACAAAAATATTTAGAAATTATTTATTGAATTTGCACGTCCTGTGCGAAGGCCTAAAACTTTCAGTATATTATGCATAAGTCTGCATAGTACACACACATACACCATGCACACATACATATGTAAGTATGAGTGTTTACTCTCATTATTATGCATTGTTGCCCGACAATATGCTGATACTTGATATTTTTTTGTGGCCAAGGGATAGTCGTTGATTTGCATTTTGTCATTGGGTTTCTCGGTGGGCGGGGGAGGGTCGAAGGTGTGTGGGTGGTAGACGTGAAATGTAACACACGGGTGGGTGGGATGGATCAGATGAGGCTACCTTTGAGGTGGTATGCATTGCATTGGGTGAAAGGTTAAATAGTGTTTGTCATCTGCTTACCGCCACGTGGATCACGTGTTCTGTTGTAAGGATGAAGCCTTGTGCACTTACCTAAAACAGAGAGAAGAATGAAAACTCAATGAGTTCGGGTAAAGCAGAGCAATATCGATCGGGGCTACGAATATAATAGGTTTAACCAAGGAAACTGCAAAGAACAGAGCAAAAACCGTGGGTCTGCCATCCGCCGAACCCACCCGCCGCGCTTTAGGTGCATAAACATAAACAGTTGTCTTTTTCTGGGGCCGAGTCTGGGCCCTGGCATCCTGGCTTCAGCCTTTCCTTTGGCTGCCTTTTGCTGTCGACACTTGACGCAGCTTAGCAACCCATAAGGAAACCAGCCGCCCAGCCCAGCCGCCCAGCCCAGCCCAGCCGGCAGGCCCATCGTCAGTGTCAGTTTTATATTATTTTATTTCAGTTTGTGCCTTCAACTTTGAAAAAGGATAGCGACCAAGGCAGCCTCGTATCCCGTTCAGGCTCTAGACGTTTTCATTTTCATTAAATGCCTTCGCGGCGCCTTCACAGCCCCAGCTCCAGCCCCTGCTACAGCCCCTGCTCCAGCCTCAGCCCGGATCCTCTTACCGGAGGCGGAGGCGGAGGCGGCTGCGAGGGATATTGTCTAACAACAAAAGTGGAATAAATTAATTTAGCTCATGTCTTGGCCCCGGCAATGAGCTAGAAAATGAGCTCCAGAATATGTATGTGGCATACGCTGTGGCGCCTCGGCCTCGCCTGATAATAACAAAATATGTGCAACTGACAGGTGGCAGGACCCAGGAGCCAGGAGCAAGAAGCTGGGACCCAGCACCCAGTACCCAGTACCCAGCACCCAACAGCCAGTAGCAGACCCAAGAGAAGCGAAGCCTGCCCCGCTCGCTGTCTGAAATTTAATAAGCTTTCAGTGGCTGCCGCCTTATGCCGTTTATTAAAATTAAAGCCTACCTTAGGGCGCCAACTGCTGGGGTAACAGAATCCCTCTCTGCGAGTATACGTATGTATATACACATATACACATATACATTGTGTGTGTGGGCACATCAATAACCATTAGGAGGAGTCAGGAGGCGCCTGTGTCAGTTTCGCTTTCGCTTAATTGCATACGAGTCGAAGCTCGAAGCTCGAAGCTCGTATCCCTGTCCTATCCTATTCGATCCTATCCTGCCGCTTATTGCATTAATTTTTCAATAATCCTGAGCAACTAAAACAAATATCTTAAGTGCCATACTTCACGGCTGATAGGACTAATCTTTTATTGATGCCGGGGCCAACGATACGAACCGAAGGCGAACGCGCTCAACTGAGTTAATTAAATTTGCTGCAAGGCCTTCATCCTGCCACTGCCACAGCCTCTGGGACTCGGCTCGGCTCTGCTCGGCCTTTAATAAGCACATCCCTATCCGCATCCTCATCTTCATCTTCATCCTTATCCTCATTCTCATTCTCATGCCCATCCCTAGACACATTCTCCAAGTATGCTTGGGCAACCCTTTTCATCCTCGCAGCTCCCAACCGACCGACCGACCGACCAACCGACCAACCCGAACTTTTTGTTTAATGCTTAGCCAAAACTTTTTTGACATTTTTATTGACAAGAATCCAGGAACCCAAAGAAGCAACAGAAGCAGCCAAGGGTTTCCTCCCCATGCCCATGCAGTGGTCGTGTACAACATTTTTTCCAGCCAACCTCCCGGGCTGCGCTGCGTTGCGGCAAAGTTTCCTCTGGTCTCTGGTCTCCTGTGCCCGTGTGTTGCGGTCAAATCTAATTTCCGCAGCTTTTACTACTTTATTAAACTATTACAACTAAAGCCAGCCAGGCAGCCAGGCAGCCGGTCGGCAGGGCTGCCCGCCCGCCTGCCAAGCGAATGGGCGATGGCGATGGGTATTAAAAAAGTTATGTTCTTAGGTATATGTTTGTGTGGCAGGGGATGGGCATAAGGCTGTAACGCTGTATGTGTGTGTGTGTGTGTGTGTGTGTGTGTGGGCCACGAAATGTGTTAATAAAGCACACTTGCCACCAACGTTGGCCACATAATGAAACGAAATTGCGGAAAGAAAGCAGCTTGCCTCGACTTGGGGCAGGGTATGCGCATCCCCACATAAGGCTGGTAACATTTGACTGAAGATAAGATCAAAGATCTGCCCGAGCGGGGCCTGATCTGATCTGGTGAGGGTATGGGTGTGGGTATGGGTATCTATCTTTATTCTCTTGGCTTTGTTGGCCAGTGTAGCATAAGTTGGCTGGCACTTTGTGTGGCTTTTATGACTCTTGGCTTGGGGGCATCACATTTCAGCCAGTTCCTGGTACGGTGAACGGTCCGGTGTACGGTGTACGGTACGCTTCCTGGTCTCGCTCCTGTCGCATCCTTGGCTCCGTTTAATTGCCTTGACCTTTGTGCGAGTGCCTGTATGCGGCGTTGCATAGTTTCGGGCGTGTTGCATGTTAATTAGCATTAAACAGGGACGAATGGAACACCAGAGGATGTGATGGGATGGGATGGGGGTCTAAACACATTTCGCCTTTGCTAGTTGTGTGTGATAAAAATTTATTGTACTCGGCTGTTGCCTCTCTCACTCTCTCTCTCTCTCTCTCCTTCTCTCCTTTGTCCGATGTCCGCTTTGCATATGAAACTTTTGCTATATTGCAATTAAATTTAAGCTGCATTAAACTGCGGCCCACACAAAAACTTACAGCAAGAGAGCGAGAGAGAGAGAGAGCGGTTCAGGCTCAGGCTCAGGCTCAGGCTCAGAGGATCAGACCTCACAAAAGACTTGTGGCCATGGCAACGACTTCGGCTACGACTACGACTACGACTATGATGACGGCAAAGTTTGCTGGCTGGGTTTCTGGTTTTGGTTTTTGGTCGGTCTATGGACGGGACGCCAAAGTTCGCGTTTGTTCCTTTCTCCTTTTTCCTTTTTGATATGTATTTTAATTCCTTGGCCTGTGTGCCATTTTGCAGTCGAGTGGGGCTCTAGGACTCTGGGACTTTTAGCTTACCAGAAGCAGCAACAGCAGCAGTGGCAGTGGCAGCAGCAGAAGTCGAAGCCGAAGCTGTGGCAATGGCAACAACAAGGATGACTCTGGCTTAAATGGCACTTATGAGCTTATGCCACAACTTACATTATTATTATTACTCAGATGATTTTTTCTTATGCTTGTACAAATGCTTCTTCGTGCCACACAATAAATAGTTATAGACTGCAGAGACCACTCACAGAGACAGAGATTGAGAGAGAGAGAGAGAGAGAGAGTAGAGCGAGTTTTGTTTTAATTAAGGCACATTAAGTGGAATGTTTTATGAGGCATGTGGGTGCTCGAATTCCCGCTCCGTGCAACAGATGCACAAACTTTAATATCGAAAGTTCAGCTAAATCAGAGTTATGCCCGAGTTATGGCGAGTCGCAAATGGTACAGCACACAGATTGGCAGATCGGCAGAAACACCACACCCACACCCCCTTCCATCCACCGCCCGAATCAATCAACAACGCTTGAGCGGCAAATTCCGAAATCCCATCACACTCTCGGCCATTATTATAAAAAATGAAAGCAGAGCTCTCGCATGTCATAAGCGTTAAATTCAATTTGAGTTTTACAACATTTCTGTGTGGCTGCCAGTGGGTGTGTGCATGTGTGTGTGTGCTTTTGTTGGGCACTGTTTGACAGTTTTTGCAGCGCTCTCAATCAGCACTTGTTAGAACTTTTTAGTGTGCTGTAAAATAAACATGAGTACGAGCATAGAGTTGGAATGAAATGAAATTTAATAAATGCAGTACGTCCGTCCCGCCTGGGCACTGTGGGATGGGCACTGAGAAGGAGGCGTGGGAGAGGCAACATGACATGCACTTCATAAAACTTTGCTCATATAAATTGAAATTGAAATGAAATGATGATGCGAGAGCTGCCACGTTGATATCTGGGTGTATCTCTGTATGTGTATCTATAGCTGTTTCTGCTTCTGTTTCTGCATCTGCATCTGCATCTGTAGCTGTTGCTGTGTTTCTCTATGCGTATGTGGCAGAGCTACAGAGAGGGAGAGAGAGTTGACAACCAGCGGAGAGCTATGTGGAGCTTCTCCACAATTTCTGCCAGTAAAAATTTGTTGGCCAAACAACAAGTAGAGCAAAAGCAGCAGCAGCGGCAGCAGCAGCGGCAGCGTCGCCAGCAACAGCCTGAAAAACAACTTAAACTGTCATTCGAAAGTTTGAGGAAAAGCTGGGGGGTTGATACCCCCGCAGGAGGCACCGGAGAGGTATTAAAAAACTTTTCTCTGAGCAATTATGTGAAGGCTACTTAACTTCTTTTTCTGATATTTTTTTGCAGGCAATAAATTTTCTCTTCAAGCTCTCAGCTCACCCACCTGAACGGCGGCGACACAATTTTGTTGCACACTCCACAATTCACACGACTCCGATTCTTGTTTGGAGTTGGGAGTTTGGAGTTTGCAGTTCGGTCTCCAGTTCGGTCTCCAGTTCGGTCTCCGGTTCGGGGGTTATTTTTTCGGGCCTGCAGCCCACTCATAGAATTTGCCAGAGCTATGTGCAGAAATTCAATTAGCCAGCCATGCGTGGTGAGCAGAGGAGAAGCAGTTTGCCACTTGGCATGCCGTGCAGTTTTGGGGAATGCTTTGAGGCACACGCACAGGCACATACATACATACATAGATACAGACATACACAGATACAGATACACTTCGCCATGCCTGCCTAGATACATTGCAAATTGCCGTTTGTAGCTGTGTGTGTGTGTGTGTGTGTGTGCGTGTGTGGTTGTGACAGGCTGCCTGCTGCATACTTGCCTCAATTACGCCGAAAATGTCACATTAATTATTGGCATTTATGGGGTTTGCGCCGCTTTTGATATGATAGACGACAATGCAGGACGAAATTTGAAGTCTACTTTACGGCGCGCTCCGGCTGCTATTGTTGTGGCTTCGAGTGTGTGCGTCTGTGTGTGGCATCTTCATTTATGCGTCTGTGTATTTGTATGCGTTTGTGTATGTGTGCGTGCTCGTACGGTTATATTAATTGGAATTTGTTTTTGTGTGTCAGCAGCAAGAGAAGACGTTGCTGCTGCTGCTGCTGCTGTCTCTGCTGGCTTTGCGGCAATTAAAAGTTAATTTGACAAAACGAGACATGCGAATTAATTTCGAGTCTAAACGACATTTTAATTCAATTTATGTTTTTGGCAGCACAACTTGACAATACCATGCCCCGACATTGAGTGGGTCGATTGAGTCTGATTCAAGGTCTGATTCTGCCGCAGTTTGGGGCACCTTCGGTGGCAATCAGAGATGCAGATTTTCGGCTGAAATTTGGCCTCTTTTCAATCGTATTTTACTCGTATTTGGATATACATTTAATTCATTAAGTTGTCTCCCATTACCACACCCAAAATCCTGCTCTGCCCACCTGCCACCTGCCACCTGCCACCCTTTCGTTCCATCCAGCAATTACTTAATGACAGGTTCCAGTTCCAGTGATTAGGTTGAAGCCCGCTTTAAGCTGGAAAAGCCTCTGCCCTCTGAGCATCATTGCCAATGCCTACTCGTCGCTTTCAACGTCAACTTATGCCAACTGTCTGTCAGCAACAGGAGCCGGCCCGTCCTCGTCCTCGTCCTCGTCCTGCCATGGCCTGGCCTGGCTTGGCCTGCCCTGGCCTGGCCTGAGCTCCACACACATGCGGCTACTTATGCAAAATGCTCGGCTCTGGCACTAGACGACACCCGTTGCTGCCACCACATACTCGTGTAGGAGGAAGCTTTGATTACCGCCAGAGCCAGGGGCAGAGCCAGAAAAGGGGGACGGGTACGGGAACGGGACGGGAACGGGACGGGTACGGGGACTCGTCGAGCCACACACAATTGTGTTGATTGCACAGATGACAAGACGTAGGACGAGATGACAACTTTGCTGCCTTGCAAGCCTTGATGACAATGAAGTGCATGCATGAATATTCTAATCAAATGAGCCACCAGCCAGTGTCCTGGCCAGGTCTTGGTATGGGTATGGGTATGGGTATGGGTCTGGTTCTGGGTATGTGTCCTGGCTCCTGCCATTGTCGTGATAGAAAATTTGCTTGTGTCTACGGCTGGCTACACCCGGAGAAAAAACAAGTGTCAAATGCTTCGAGTCTAGCCATGTCTAATCCCCATTTGATGTTTAATTTCGCTCAGTGTGGGGGCACCACATGCTTTGTGTTTTGTCCTGGCAAAAGTTTCAAAGTCAGTTTGAGCCGCTCCCTCAGAAAAGCTTGCCTTTACCTCGTTTCATTTCATTCACTCACTGAAATCGAATTTGCATAATTTAACATGATGGTTGCGCTTATTCCTGTTGCCTGTCAGACACACACGAATGCACACAAACACACACACACACACACCGATACACACACACACTTTCACCTACGACACGGACAGGGCTGGAGCAGGAGCAGGAGCAGCTGGAGCACCTCCTTGGTTATTATTGTTGGTTGGGCTCCGGCACCGGCTCCAGCTGTCCTCTCCTTCCCCTCTAATTCAGCGCCACCGCATTCTGCTGCCACATGCATCATCATTTGCATACATTTGCAGTTCGCCCAGTCAGTCAATGTTCATTCCTCATTACTTCGTTCGTTTTTCATCCTTGTCCCCTTTTTCTTCCCTCCCCTTTTTCCCAATTTCCCCGCCTAAGCTGACTCGATTTTCCTTGAATATAATTCGCGGCACTGCGCGGCAAGGAAAGCGGTAGAAAAGTGGTGGAAAGAAAGCATTGACGTTGATGGATTTTGGCACTTACACAGGCTAGCGCCTGTCACTTCACCCCAGCCAACTCCGTCTCCGACTCCAACTCCAACTCCAAAAATGGAGCTGCAGAACGACTGACTTTGAAGCGCATTTTAATGAAGAATGATATGTTGGCATCGCAGCCACAACAGCCGCAATCGACCCACTGCTACACCACCACCACCACCACCACCCCCACCACTGCTACCATCGACTGACAGTTTTCGCGGCTTTGAACTTTGCACGCCGGTAACTGTCGAACTTGAAGGGCGACAACGGCAACGGCAGCGGCAACGGCAACAGCAAAGACATCAGTAAGTTTTCCCGCTCACCAGGAAGTGAAGTGAATTGAACACAGAAAAACTGAGAAACTGAGAAACTGAAAAACTGAAAAACTGAAAATGTGTATCAAATTATGTTGCTGCTTTGTCAAGAATTTGTGTGTGGCATTCCCTGTCAGTTGGGAGGAGTCAGGAGCCAGGAGTCAGGGGAGGGCCGCCGGAAATGTATTCAGAGAGATATTTTGGCTATTCAAATTTGTGGCAGTTGTGGCATCAATTTGATTTAACATTAACTTGCCTATCGGGGGGGTTGACGAAGCCGCAGGATTTTTGCCTGAAGGAGCGATTGGGAGCTGCAATCTCAGGAGCTCTCCCCTCATTTTACACCCAAAGCAAATATGTTTTTTTTGCTGCTGTGCTCTCTCCGCATTGGTTTTCTATGCAAAGTGTCACATGGCCGCGTGCCACGCCCCTTTCCGAGTGCCTTTTCATGCATATCAAAATGGCAACAATAAACGCTAACAAAAGAACAGAAATAACAAACATTAACATGAAAATACACACGAACAAGGAGATGGAGAGGCAGAGGCAGAGGGGGTGACTGGGATACGGGGACACAAAAGGCGGCAGTCAAAAATGTTGCAAATGTAAGCAAAATAAAAATATATATAACAAAGATACAAACAAACAAACAACACACACACACACAGACACAGATACAGTGTGTGTGTGTTTATGTGTTTGTAAAACCAAAACTTTTGACATAATAAAATGGAATGTTATTGTTAAAAAAGTTACTTGCATATTAAAACAAACGAAACTTTTCTCCCGCACTCTCTATCTCTCTCTCTCGTTCTCTCTCTCTCTCTGTCGTTGCTTTTTTATGCGCTGTGTTTGTGTATGTGCGTAGCATTTGCAAGTGAAAATACTCTCCCACAGATACAGATACAGACACAGACAGAGCCAAATGCAAATGGCGAGCGTGTGAAACGAGCAGCGCTGCCAAAAGCAAACAACTTTAATTGAACTGTTTACCCGATTTTTATTTGATGCCACCTCGGGACTCAAACCCAAACCCAAACCCAAACCCATTCTATCCAGAGTCCTGTAATTGTTACGGCTATGTGTGTGATGATTATTTGGCTCGTTGCACAGCTGCCAACATGGCGGGGCCATTATCAGTTGTGGCCAGGCCATTTGGCAGGGCCGAGAGCTAAAGCTCAAGCTAAGGGAGATCCTTCAGGGCTCATCCTGAACTCAAGAGAACTCAAGTTCTGTTGCGGCTAAAGGATATGCTTTAGATATGCATATCCCTACAGATACAGTTTATAAAATGCTAGATATCTACACACGATCAAAACTAATACCAAAAACGCAACGTTCAACAAAATCGCAAAACTGGTTATCAATGGAATAAAACTGGCAATTACAACGGATAACGAGCTGAACACGTTACGTATACTTAATATGAACAGGATCAAAAAACAAGAAAAAGGAGGTATAGCAATAGATATATATAGTATATAGTATGTAGTAGGTATATGGTATATGGTATATGGTATATATGGCATAAAGTAGTATATAGTTTATGTTTCAAATAAATACTCTTGGGACTGTACTCACCTTTGCTCGTACCGTCCGGGCCCCGCAATATGGTGCACTCCTCTATAGAGCCGAACGGGTGGAAGATTTGTCTAACATCGTCTTCGGTCTGTTGTTTGCTGAGCATGCCAACGAAGAGCTTGCGATCTAGATGCTCTGTTTGTGGTTCGGGTTTTGGTTCGTTTTTGTTTTTGTTTTTGTTTTCGTTTTCGGTTCATGTTTTCATGTATTTTTTTGTGATCGGATCGGATTTGTACATCGTATCGATCGGATTGATTGATTGATTTCGATTGTTCGGGCACCAAAAGAGGCGGCAAAATGGATAAATGGCAATGTGGCAGTGTCAGTGTGGGTGTGCGTTTCGTTCCGGAAATCATAAGTTTTCAAACAAGAAGCCATAGCCAGAGAATTTTGCACAAAATTAAAACGAAAACATAAAATTAATATCGACAGAACAAAAAAAGATTTCCATTGGTTTTGTTTTTCATATAAATGTGTATCATATTAAAGGATGTAAACGTAACAAGGTTACATATTACGCAACACATTTCATTTCATTTCATTTCGTTTTTTCGGTTAATTTTTTGTTTGTTTTTTTTTTGTAACGTTTGTTTTTTTTTGGTTTGTAACGAGTAACGAGAACGAGGCAGGCACATTTATGTAATTGTGTGTTTCGATAATTTCAAAGATTTCAACAGGCGCAAAATACCCAAAAAAAAAGTAAAAGCAACAACATTTAGTTAACGAGAGATTTTTTTTTTTTTGGTGTTTCGGGTGGATATTTTGAGCACCAATAGAGCAAGTACAGTTACAACATTTATTAATGTGGGGTAACGGGGTTCGGGGTGGGGAGGGGATATAAATTTGGATTTTTAAAAGCGGAACAAACGGTTTTCATAATTGTTTTTTGTTTGAGGAAATTGTTGCATTAAGAAAGAAAAAACAAACCGAATCAAATCGAAACCAAAATGAAATCAAACAAAATCAAATGAAGGAAAGTAATACAGAATTTTCGAGAAATCATAAGTAGAAGAATTGTCAGTTTTCCAATTTTTGCCAATTTTGATGTATATATTTTTTTTTTCGTTTTCAATCATATATATATATATTTTTTTTTTATACAGAGCACGAACAAGTGTTACATAAAAAGGAAAGAAAAGAAGACAAAAATGGGTGATATTTAGTTAAAGTTGTCGCACAATTTTTGGTTTTTTGTTTATTGTTTTTTGTTTTTTGGTTTTTGTTTTTGTTTAACTTACAACTTACGAGAATCGAAAATGTCAAATGATTGACAGTAACAATTAGCTAAGTATATACGTATAGTTTATATAGGTGGTATGTTTAAATATATGTATGGATATAGAACAGCCACTGGCACGCACACAATTACGAGCTGGCTACGGAGTTAAGGATAGACATTGAGGGGGAATAGAACACGTTAGCCACTACTTGGAAAAGATATGGTAAAAGTATGCTGGGAGTCAACGAATGCATAGCTTAGCAGTACTTACTGACTACGAGTGGATACTTAGAGTAAACTAGACTAGACTAGACTAAGCTACATATACATACATAGGCTGAAGAAGACATACATACTCGTATGTAGGTGGAGGCGGAATTGGGATCAATCGATTCGCTTAGGTCTAATCTACAGAGATGTGCGAAAGATAGACCCAGATTGAAGGCAGCTGTTCCCCAGTCGATTGCCAATCCTTACCCATCCTCTTACCCTTCTGAAGCCCGATCACCATTAAAGCTTCTGGTCTGAGGTCTCAGGTCTCAGGTCTGAGGTCTGAGGGCATCCTATCGTATCATATCGAAAATTGAGCATCACATAATTGGCAAAACACTTGGCACACGGGCCGGACCCGTAGACAACCGTAGAGCACCCCGCCGCCACACAGCTGCTGTCGCGCTAAAGTGGCAAAAGCAATCGAAGTAGAAAATAACTAATACGACACGTTGGACCCATGCATGCACACATGGCCTGCAGGCAATTGTCTTGTGTCCGGGTTAAGCCTAATGGCATTTGGGTTCCGTTCTGGCCTTTTACACTCTCAACCCGCCACCACACCCCACCCTGAGCACGTGCAATAAGCCAAACAACGCCCCTGGCATGCTAAGCAACAAAACGAATAGCTGGAGCTGGAGCTGGAGAAAAGGGTTGGCTTAATAAAAATGTAAAGCACGTTGGCTCAGAGTGGGTTGGGGTTGGGGTTGGGGTTGGGCTTGGGGGTTCGCTTGAGTCCGGGACGCGATGGTCAGGGGCGGGGCCAAGGGACAAGGTAAAAATAGTGCAGCATACTTTGCGGCGCCTGCTGTTGTACATATGAAATGGCATAGTTCAACTGGCTGTTAACAGTTGCGGCCAAAAAACCAAAGAGAGGGAGAGGTGGAGAGAGAGGTGGCTAAAGAACGAAGCGTGCAGGTTGAGACGGGAGACGGGAGAGGGACGGGGACGGGGAATAGAGCCAAGTAGACAGGAGGAACAGAATAGAGAAGACCCGAGCAGGACAAAAGGATTTGCACAATGTTTAGCCTGGCGTTGCAGCAATTTTCTACAATTACCTGGGGCACAACGACACAGACCGACGGACCAACGTACCAGGCAGGGATAAAATGCACACAGGGCTTTCACTGATTCCCTTTTGGCTGTTTCAGTTTTTTTCAGCTCTTTCCCGGCTCTTTTTTCGTTCTCAGAGCTAAAGGAAAGAGCAGTGAAAATAATATTAAAGGCCATTAGGCTCATATAGACAAGTTAAGTGGCTCCTGGTCTCCCTCCTTGTTCGTGATTCCTTTGCTGGCCATGTGTGGCAGTTTTTAGATTTTATTTTCATGCCTGCTGCTGCTTCTGCTGCTGCTGCTGCTGCTGCTGCTCCTCTTGGGCGACATCCACATCCACATTCACAGTCACATGCATATTCACGTCCACGGCCACGTCTACATTCTCGTTGTCTGTTGCCAAGGCAAAGGCAAAAGAAGTCATTAACGTGTCGTTGTCTTTGATGCTGCCGTCAAAGGGGGGCTGTGGCAGGGGTGGCGAGGAGTGGCACAGAGTTAAGTGGAGCAGGCAAAAAGAAAACCAAATTAAATTAGTTAACCACATGGTAACTTTTGTATGTGCCACGGCAGGAGACAAGGACAGGCCACTAATTGTTGCATGTTATGTTTTTGCTTATCTCCCTTTGAGTCGCTCTCTCTGGAAGATCCCCTCCTGCCTTGCCCCCCCCACCCCCTGGGGCAAGTAATTGTATTTTAAGACCTAGCGAAAGCCAAAGGTGGAAGAGCCAGTCGCGTCTATAAATTATAAAAAAAAAACTGAGAGACGGCGGCACCAGAGGAGACAAGGAAAACTAAACAGAGAGTCGCTGACAACGCGAGAGTCAAAGCTCAAAGCACATGTCCCACTCCACTCAGGTTCTTTATTCCGTTTTTTTGCTGTACTAACTGGATGGCTAGCTGGCTGGTTGGCTGGCTGGCTGGCTGGCTGGCTGGATGTCTGGTGGCTGGTTGCTGTGCACTGTTGCCAATTGACATGTAAATTGACATTTAATGGTTGCTAATGAGCGTCTGAGGATTAGTTCTCTCTCCCAGGGCGTGGAACACGGATAGAGAAGAGTGGGAAGGGAGTCCAAGGGGCTAGCTATTTGAATAGATTAAGGCAGGTTAATGGAGAAGTTTCTGTTGATTCAGGTGAACGAATGCATAAGATGCCACAACTTTCACATTGCTGGAATGCCATGCTGCCCCCTGGCCATGGATTAAACTCGTCTCCGGAAACCCTTTGGCATTCGAGGCTCTGGAGTGGAGTGGACTCTGATTGCAGCTAATAAATCATTAAGCAAACAAATAAATACTCCATTAATTTTCACAGCTTAGTCCAAGTTCGGAGACGGAGCTGAGAAGGGAGAATTGGGAGCTGGGATCCTGCCATAATGCGACCAATTCATATCTGAAAAGGCCTTAATCTGATTACAGCAGATAGCTCAGAATTCTATGTAAATATGTTTAAGTTATTAATTATTTTGTGGGGATTTGCTATCTCTCGACTCTCTCCGTTCTCCGTTATAATTACAAAACTTTGTGGGACCCGTGTGCTGTCTTCGAATAATATTTGCTTGGCAAAAATTGATTGAAATATGAAGGCCTCATCAGCTCAACGTCTCCTGCTGATGTCTGTGTCCGTGTCTATGCCTCTGTCGGCTTGTATCTTTGTATCTCTGTATCTCCGCATCTGGACTTGTCTGGCCAGTGCATTCGACTACGTTTATTTTCCTATAAATTATTGAAATTGTAATTACTTAGGCAGGAAATGGGTAAATGAGCACCACGCCGTATACTTAATATTTCCCTGCTGCTGCTCCTGCTTCTGCTTCAGCTGCTGCTGCTGCTGTTGTTCTGCTGTTATTTTTCCCTGCTGCTTATAATGAAAATTTAATTAGAATTATGTACATTGATTAAGTGAAGGGCAACAGTCTGAGTCCCGGACTTGAGTAGTTTTTCATTTGCATTTTTCTATATTTTATTAGTGGACCCCTCTCTCTCACCCTCTTTGTCTCTGTCTCTGTCTCTGCCTCTGTCTCTATCTGTGTTCGCTGCCCCGTTTGATTGATGTTGTGCCTGCCTTGATGGTAGAAGGCGTTGGAGAGTGAGTGACTGGTAAAAGGCAACTAATTAATATGTAATTAGTGACACTCATTTGACATGTAACGAGGCTAATGTAAAAATCTCCCAGATTCTCAGATCAGAATAGAAATGGGAGCTCGCTCCTTCCCCTACTCCCAGATAGACTGAAATGGAATGCTCTGGATTGTTGCCTTATGCCAGGCCTGAATCATCATCCGGAATCAGCATCAGCTGTTGCCCCATCAATATTGCCAGCAATTGTTCTGCCCCATCTCATCTGGATGTGGGCCCAGTCGAGGGGTCGTGGGGTCGAGAGTCGAGAGTCAAGAGTCGACAGTCACAGCCAAGCGTCGCTGCAGGCGACATCCCATTTTTATGGCACTCAGACAGACTGCCAGACGGGAAAGGCCATCCCTGCACAGCCGACGCGTCGGAGGTGTCAGTATTTATACAGCAAATAAGCTAAATTTTTCCTTTATGACTCCCAGAACGGTCCGTAGTATGGAGACGGTGACGGCGACGGCGACTGCCACTGCGACGGAGGCAAACAGTTGGTGTCGTGGCTCGACAATTGTGTGGCAATTGTCAAAAGTCTCCCGAGTCGTCCCATTCCATTCCGCTCTGCTCTGCTCTGCTCTGCTCCGTTCCGTATCGTCGACGACTTGACGTTTATATATGACTAGAGATAAGTCAGGATGGCAGAGAGGCATTTTCCAGCCCCCGAAAGACGTTGACACCGAAAAGTGCAAGGCCTGTTCTCTCGTTGGCTTTTGTTGCCGTTGTGTCAGGCAGGCAGGCAGGCAGGCAGACAGGCAGGGAATCCTTTGGGTCTCTTTCAGGCTTTTCCACTTTAAGAGACGTGTTTATTTGTCAGTTTGAAATTCTGGAGTAATAAGCGTAAAACTCGACTATAGGCTGGGGACAAACTCTGCGAATGGCACTAGAGCTGAACCAGAACCAGAAGCAGAACCAGGATGATGGAGGGCTGGAGTTGGATGATGGAGTTTAGCCAAAGTCAGAAGTAAATTAGTTATTAGCCTTGTAAGTAGTTCACAAAGTTCCTGCTCAAGTCGCTGACAGCCTTTCGGATGGAGATGGAAACGGAGAAACGGAGCAACTGAGCTACTGAGAGAGGCTGGGGAAAATGCCGCTAAAATGCGCCTAATTGTTAATTAGTGTCAGCGTGACTTTGTTTGTGGGTATGCACAGTGGCAGACATTTCTATAGTCACATTTTTAGGCACAAAAGTTTTTGTTTGGCTGGGGCCAAAAGTCAGCGGCAGTCAGCGGCAGACCAAACGGAAACAAGAAGAAGGCAAAACTTTGTCTAGGGCTTCTGTGTGCTCTCCTCGGCATTGTGGTATTGAAGTGTTAATTAATATTGAAAAGGATCAACTTTTCTCAGACTTGGGGGGATGGTACGGAATGGAATGGAATGGAATGGCATGGAAAAGGAGTAGAGCCTGCGCCTGGGTTCCATTTCATCCCTTTAATATCATCCCTAGGCATCTTCTTTCCATTTGCATTTCATGTTGCAGGTGGCAATAAATTTGTATATTCCCTGTCCCTGCCCCTGTCCCCTGCCCCTGTCCCCTCTGCTTTCTGGAAAGACAATCTTGACATGCCATTAACATTTCATGTTCACCTTGTCTCCGCTTTTTTCAGCTGCCTCGACTATCACACTAAAAGTCAATATAAAGTAAAAATTCTTTTTATGACCCCGGGATTATCATTTTGCGGTGCTGCTGCCGCTGCTGCTGCAGCTTGACATGAAATTGGCTGCACACTGGGGTAACCAGAAATTGGCTATAAAAGGCGAGCCACGACCAAAAGGTGCTCTTTCTAGCTGTCTTTATACACACACACACACACACACACACACAAAGACATACACACACACTTATATACCCGTATATATAAAAAATATAGAAATTTTTATTTTAAGTAGTGACGCGTCAGGGATAATGTTAATGGAACATGGCATTTTCATTTCAAACGCATAAAAGTGTCCGCCGTCCGACCCCGTGAAATGTTTAAAGAAAGGAAAGCGAAAAGCTCCAGAGAATGGGGGGGGGGGTATGGGTATGAGAATGAAGAGAATGGATAGAGAAAAAGGGAAATGTCACCCGGGGAATGTCCTCTTTGTGGCTGCCGCTTTATGTGTGTGCAGATTTGTTTTTTATTTCATATACATATACTGGTGCCCGCTCGTAGCAGTATGCACATATATATGTATATAATAAGGGGAAAGCTGAGCTGAACTGAGCTGAGCATCTCCCGCGATAAAGCGGAATTTTAAGTTTATGAGCTCTGGGCAGAGCCCCTCCTGCCGTCCTGCAAATTCTGCCGCATTTATATGGTCTGTCCCGCTTTTATAACTCCGCATATGGCATGAACGGATATGGGGATGGGGAGGGGATGGGAACGGCTGTCCCATTCACGCCAGAGATAGCCCGAATTGGCCAATAGAACGGGCATTGTACTCGATCGTTGGACACTAAAAACTAATTAAAGAGCTATCTTAGTTTTAGAGTATTCATAAATATGCTTACTTTTTGTGGGGTCTGGCTTTAGTCTGCTCTAGAAACTCTACCCTTTGTATCTATATTTTTAAATATTTAATATCCGGCTTGAACTGAAGAACTAGTTCGGCACTGGAACTGCAATCAGTTCGCCTATGGTTAATGGTTCACTACGCTGATATCAGTATAAACTTTGATGCTTTTAGAGCTCAACTTATCGATCTCTCCTCTTAATTGGTTATTAGTTTTATTAGTTACTGTGGGGGCTCGACTCTCCTAGCCCTGGTCCACATCGACCATCTTCTCGGAAGTCTGTCTTTAGTTGGATGCTGCCATTTTCCAGCTTGTCACGCCGTTCGCTAAATTCGTGTACAAATTTATGGTATGTAGTTTGTGGTTGTTGTTGTTGTTTTTGTTTTGTTTTGTTTTGGTTAAGGTTTTGCGCAAAAAAAGAGAAGAGCAGAAAAAAGAAAGAGAAAAAGTAAGAATAAATAAAATTTTTATAATCTCTGTTGTTTTTTTTTTGCAAGTTTTCTCATTGGGAGGCTTTTGGGGTGAAATATTTACTTTGAAAACGTTGTCGCTTATTGTTAATGAATTAAATTGTTTATCAGTATTTTTTCAACTGTTTTAATTGTTTGCACTACGGAAAATGAGCAACGGGAAAATTACGCACAACAAATATTTACGTGCCATACTATAACGAATTGCAATTCAATTTTTCTTGCCCAATTCTTTGGCGGTGGTGGGTATACGAAATATATATGTAGATATAGCACAACATTTAGCACAAATGTTCAGAGATTTTCCTTGATTTTCTCCACTATTTCTATTTCTATTTGTATTTTTGGTACTGACAACATCAAGGAGCAACAACAACACTGAGATATAAAAACTTTAAGGGGGAAATTAAACAGAAAGATTTGATTAGTTTAAAGAGGGAGTGTGGGGGGAAAGGGGAGGGGGGGTTAAGGTATAGCTAGGGTGTTAGATAAATGAAAATATAATCGAAAATGAAGATACAATATAGTACGAGTACGAGTACGAGTAATTTATGGCTGATGTTCAAAAGCATCAAAGTCTTATAGCTGATATAATATTTTGGGGGGTATATAGTAATATATAATGTACGCACGATATACATATATAGTAGGTAATATTATAAAATACACGACAACCACGACATATACGGAAAGAATGGTGATTAGATATTTGAGATATATGTTTGTAGTAAATATGTAGGGCTAAAGTATAAATAAATAATCTAGATGTTAGCAATACCAACGAGGCCTATTGCCAAAGAATTACCACAACAATGGAAAAGGATATACGATACGATTTAGTGTTTATAAAGTAAGAATAATCCACAGAAATCTATTTGAACCTAATTGAATTGATTTGATTTGATGGTTAATTAATTGATGAATTATTTCAGCATTTTGGTTAGCAATCTATCACAAAGATATCCAACGATTTGGGGAAATTCGGGTAAGGCCTCGCATATGTCGCGAGATCTGATAAACAAGGCTCTCAATCATTGATTCTGCCCACCTGAATGCCTTGCGAATTGAAAATTATTGTCCTGCTCAAGCCGTGCAAAACAACAGCAGCAGCTGCTCTCCAGCTTCCTCTCTTCTCTCCTCTCTCCTCTCCACATGCACGCATTCAATCTCTCGCAGGGCAACAAATCAATAGAGATCTCGGGGCGTGGAACACTCTTCAACACCTTGACAGCAGCTGATGCTTCAAATAAACAAATAAAAGCAATAAAAGCAACAAACAAGGACTTCAATGGGAGAATGGGTGGCAAGTAGTTAGGTTGCAACAGCACCATTAAGAGAGAGAGAGAGAGGGGTTGTGCAACAACAACAACAACCAAGTGAAGTCCGTCAATCAAATTGCTTTGGGAAGTTTTGAGAGAAAATGGTTCAATAAACATGTCTTACATGAAACATTTTAATTAAATTATATTTTCTCTCTCTTTCGAGTATATCTGTGTGAGTGTGTGTGTGTGTGTGTTGTGCAATATTTATCAATTTTCCAAGTCATCACAATAACCATACGTCTTCATCTAGCCCCAAACGAACGTACACACACACACACACACACACACACACAAGTGTATGCACATGTACACATGTTCGTACCCCCCACAGTCAGTCACTCACACAAGCAAACAAAAGGGTTTTAGCACTCTCTCCATGCACATCGCTCATTTACACGCACGGGTAGGACGGAAAGAGAGGGCCAGGCAGGCCAGGACAGACGAGTGCAAGTGCGAGAGGGAAGACAATGTGCGCTCTACTTTAATTTAATTTTTGTGGTTGCCTCTCCTCGTTGTTGTTGCCTCTGTTGCTGCTTCTGTTGCTGCTGTTGTTTGTTCGTTGCGCGCAATTAATTGAACTTGCAGCAGAACCGAGACTATTGACAGCTGGGAGGGGCTGGTGGCAGTGTGGCATGCTTGATAGAGAGGGCAGAGAGATGAAGCGTTTCTGCTGCGGTTGAGTCGATGAACACTTAAGCCACACTCAATGCAGTCCCCGGCTCAGCCTCGTTTGCCCCGTTACGCTTTACGGAATTTAACTAAGACAAACACAACCACAACGATAACAACAGAAACAGAAACAGAGAGAGAGGGAGAGAGGGAGAGAGAGAGAGAGAACAACGCACACATACACTAGCAAGTTGTGTAGTTTGTTGCCTTTTCCGTTCTGGTGTATGTAATGCTTGCGGGTCTTATGCTGGCTTAGCAGCAAACTTGTCTAAGCTTCCGTCCAAGACAGATAGCAAAGAGGAGGTGAAATGGAAAGGAAAGGAATGGAAAAGAAAAGAGCGGTAGGGAAACGAAAGGATAGGATACGATAGGATAGTAAAGGCAGAGACCCTCGAAGACTTTGCAATTACAATTACGCATAGAAGAGGGAACAGAGAACGCAGAGACAGCACACAGAACATAGAGCATAGAACACAGAACACCGAACCCAGAACAAGATGAAGGAGAGCTCGGTCCGGGTCGGGTACGGGTAAGGGTGCGGGTGCGGGTGCTGGTCCGCAGCTGAAGAAGAATGGCCAACAGTAATTGTAATGACAGACAAAGTAGGCAAAACATTTAGCAGCTTAACGGACCTTTAACCCGTGAACAGGGAAATGGCCAGAATTTAAAGGAAGACTCCTTCAAGGCTCTCCCGATCTTCGTTTCGCTTGGCTCCCACTACTTAGCAGCTCCCTGGCCCCCGCTGACTGTCTGTCCGCTTCACATTCTGGTCAAGGCTGCAGCTATTACTCCATTCCTCCCGGCCATCCTCTAAAACATATTGCACAATTACTTGCCACAGAGAGAGAGAGAGAGAGAGAGGGTTGGGGGGGGGGCACAAAATAAAATAGCTAACGAAATTTATGTTATTGTTTGTCTGACTGCCTGCCTGCAAGCAGGAACAGAGGACCGACCGTAGGACTACTACTACCTTTTGCCAGGGTCTGCTCCCATATTATTTGCACATATTTCTACCCTCTCTACCCGGCGGAGTGTGTGTGTGTGTGTGTGTGTGCTCGCTCGTGTTTGTTGCAACATTTTATTTATCGCACTGGCCATAAAATGCACGCTGGGGGCATTTGTAACAATTTTGCAACCATACACACAATGGAGGAGCAACCCTCGTCCTCGTCCTCTTCCTCGTCCTGTGGCTCGCTCCTGTGCTCCCCTTACATTCCTCGTTTCTTAGTCAGGTTAAAATATTACAACATCATGCTTAAAAGTCACGTTTAAACGCTGACGACGACGGCGCTGAAAGATTATTGCATTTTTAGACTGCCAACCCACCTCGGCCCACCTCTGATCCCACTTGCTTTCACCCGACCAGAGAGGTAGAGTGGCAGTGGCAGAGGTAGAGGCACAGGCACGGCCACACAATCACAAACAAACGTAGTTCATTTCAGTCAGACGTCGTCCTTGTCGTCTGTGCCTGTGCCTCTGCCTGTGCCTCAGCCTGTCTGTGTCTGTGCTTGTGTGCTCGACGAAATAAGTAATAGTGTTGCAACGTGCCTGCCGCATTTTATTTCCTTCCCAGCCAGATACTCCACTCCTACTGGGGCAGGCAAGGTGGGACAGCTGAGGCAATGCGGTGCGGTGCGGTACGGTGCGATGCGATGCGATGCTGGGCTGAGCTGGATAGTCTGCTCTCTGGCAAGCCATTGATTGTATAATTCTTGTGTTGCGAGTGAAAATTGTATATGCTTGATGTCTGATTGAATTGAATGGATGTGCTAGAGTGAGTGAGTGAGTGAGGTAGCCCCGCCTCCCGCCTCCCTCCTTCACCTGTTCCTTCTCCTTCCCCGTAGCTCGTAGCTCGTTTGGCTTTTGCGGTTACGAAACCAATTTATTTGCTTTTTTCTCTTCTCTCACTCACTCTCTTTCTTACTGTGTGAGTGTGTGTTTGTGTGTGTGTGGATGCTGTTATTTATTTTAAATAGCATTGGAAACTCTGGCTCGCTTATGCAGGTGTATCTTTCGGCCGTTCTCCTCCTGGTTTTTCCTTTTTTGTGTGTGCTCTCAGAAATCCTTGAAAGCCAAAAATGATTTCATAAGATGAAAAGCGCTTTTTCGCACAACATTTTTTGCTTTTCTCTGTACAGTATGTATGAGGGGGTAGGGGGGCAGGATTGAAAGAGTCCATAGGGGTGGGTGGTTGCAAGAGATGACCGTGGAGGGCCACATGTATTTTTGGCAACTTTGTGAGTTGGCAGATTGAAGTGATAGTTGGCAAAGAGAGTCGGCTGTGTGGCCTTGTGGGATGGATTGGAAGTGCAGTCAACGGTGATGACAATTAAAGATAGTTGAAGCCGAAGCGGCAACGGATCGGATGGAGGATACACAAATAGATCATTGAATCTCCAAAGATCCGCTCGTAAGCCAGTTTCAATTACATTTCCATAACCCAGCCTAAGCCCCAGGGGCACCCGGAAGCGACAGCATCTCTGGCGTCGAGTCGAGTCGAGTCGAGTCGGGAAAGCAAAAGTCACTTTTTCAATTTTCAAAATTAAAAAAAAACTCTGCGCACACACGAGTAAATCACTAAGTTACTGTGTCGCATTGATAAACCCTTATCAAGTTGGTTTTTTAGGCGCGCACATACCCCGCCACACACTGGGGCCACGTTGACACCCTGTCAGGCGGCACGGCACCAGTCGGTGGGTGGGGAGGGTAGGGGTAGAAAAGTCACTAAACGAAACGCGGAGGTAGCTATCTGACAAGGGTGAAAAAAATCAGCCGAGAAGAAAGCCTTGCCTACTTTTCGGCGTGAATTTAAAAGGCAGGAATCATGGGTGGGTGGGTGGAGATGGCTGGAGATGGAGATGAAGCTTGCCGGGGATGATGCTGATGTGACCCTGGAAGGGGGTGTGTGAGTGTGTGTGTGCTATGTAGCGCGCATATTAAAATCTATAAAATATGCTTGTGACTGCTTTACGACTCGAAAGCCAGCATCCAGAAGCAGAAAAAGTTCAATATTTGTAAATCTTCTGCTGCTTCTTGGCTCAGTTTCCCGCTTTCCCCGCTTGCCCGCTTTCCCTTCTTCTTCCTGCTCGGAGTCTCGTTCTTTATGGGTTAATGGTGCGAAAACGTGACTTAATGTGCGTGTGGAAGAATGTTTCCCCCCCTGCCGCCCCCCTTCCAGTCGCCTCCCCGAGAGTTATGTGCGGGTTCGTGCAGAAGGAGGACTACGAACAGTCGCATCTGGTGTGCAAAGGTCAAAGCAATTTGAGGCGACCATGGGTTGATGGCTTTTAATAGAAATGTCAGCCAGAAGTGGCTTTAAAAAGGGCGAATCCAGAGCGGGCTTATCACATATGTAGGGAATAGAAGAGAATATACCATGCATTCGTGCCGGTGCTGGTGCCGGTGCTCGTGCTCGTGCAGGAGAAGTGTCTGCTTATCCTGCTTGAACTTGAGTTGGCAGCAATTAAAAATTTCATTAACCCCCATTTAATTATCCATCTGTGTGAGTAGAAGTTTTAGCGTTAATGACAAATCCCTTTGCTAAATATGCTTAAATGCAATTCACACAACCAGCTCTACACAGAGAGCCCCACAAAGCTACACCTACATATACATTTATACATAGAGAGAGAGAGAGAGAAGGGAAGGGGCAGGGGGAGTGGGAGAGCTTACAACGTGCTGTACATATGCTTAATGAAGCTTATAACTCCCGCCGTCTTCCACCGCACCCCACCTTATCCCATCCCTTCCCATTCCATTCCATCCCACCACGACAAGCCTCACACACTTGCAACGTGCAACACGTACATGTTCTGACAATCCTGGCAACAGGCAGCATATGCCATCCACTGAAGGCCCGCCAGGCGAAATAATTATAAAGCGCTCGCAGCAGCGGAAGCTGCAACGGAAATGTTGCCGTTATACCTGGCAAGAGCACGTGCAAAAGGGGTTGGGTTGGGCTGGGCTGGGCTGGGGTATGGTCGGAGGAGCCCGGAGGCAGGAGGCTACCTGGTTGCGGGTGCAAATTCTAGCACTGCCTGCCGTTTAGTTTAGCATAATGACAGGCACAGGAGCATGGCCCCCGAAATGGAGAAGGAGAAGGCGACAGAGGCAGAGACAGAGGCAGAGGGGAACTGGGGGAACCGGGGTAGCCACTAAACCAAGCCACATTAGCTCGGCAGCAAATGTGGCAAAGCGTGTTAATAACTCACTGTGCACTGAGTGCACTCTAGAGAGCTGCCAGCCAGAGGACTCTGCTCTCCTTCTCCTACACATGCGTTTAAGTTTTCGGATTTAATAATAAAGTCTACCCTCAGAGACAGAGAGAGAGAGAGAGAGCGAGAGAGTGAGAGCTGCAATCTGGCTCGGTCCTGGGTGCATAGGTGGCCAAGTTCGTCGTTGTCGTTGTCGTCGTCGTTGTCGTCTTGGTTGACGTGTAATGGAGCATGGCCTCGCCGAGTTTGGCCTGCTGGCACTGCATATTTTCCATGCATAATGCATAATTTCGTTTCATCATCTCGGGATCCAGACACCGACTCCACCTTCTGCTGCACTCTTAGTCCCGTCTCGGGCCTAATTTGCTGCATAATTAAGCGTGTAGCATGTAGCGTGTCTATGCTCTCTCAAGGAGCCTCTGGCTCTGGCTCTGCCTCTCCTCCTGGCTCATTGCTCTTTTTGGCCTGTTTTGTTTCTTGGTTAATTTCAGCTTATAGCTATGCAATGCAATTTAGTGGTGGTACACGAGTACGGGCACTCCCCACTCGGACGGATTTTGGTCTGAGTTTGATGTGAGCGAAGTGGGGGTGGGGTTCCAGGTTCCAGCTTCCAGGTTCCAGCTATGCCAGATAATTAGATAACATCAATCAAGCGGGTATCACAACATAATGAGATACATATTCTAAGCTTCCACTTCCGTAGATGACATTTCCTCTCGATGATTACGCTCGCTCTCTGCCCGTCGAATCGATATACATATAACACCTCCCATCTGAGTGAACGCCCTTTCCTTTCCTCCCTGAAGCTCTGTATTTCTGTAGCTGAAGCTGAAGCTTCCATCCCTATGGCTCTGCTTTTGTTAACATGATGCGATATCTACGAAACTAACAAAAATTCAGGCACACGCACACAGACAGAGAGTGGGAGAGAGAGAGAGAGAGAGAGAGAGCGCGGTTCCCAACCACAGCGCACACCTTTAATGTGGCCACAATGTACGAGTGTATGAGTGTATGAGTGTGGCCTCCTCAGGCTTCCTGTTCCCTTCCACCCCCCTCCGTCCATTCCCTTAGAATCGCTTTCCTCTTTTTCATGTCCCTGTCGATGTATTATTTCTGTCGCATTGTTTGCTTCCTTGTCGTGGCCATTGTTATTTTTCGTATTTTTTCCCTACATCTCCGCCTTCGCCTACCCACATTCACGTACGAGTATATCCCTGATATCCTGTACTACCTTTGATGAAGCTACATAGGTACGAGTATGTGTGTGTGTGTGTGTGTGTGTGTGCTATTATCGTTGTTAGTTTTTAGTCGGGCTGTTCGATTCTCGTCACTAATGAGCAGCCGTAAAGGAGCAGCGAACTTGAGAAGGGCGTGACGTACGGCAGGTGACAGGCATTTTATGTATTTGTCTTTACGTTTTTAACAGTCCTGGCAGGCGCCTGTCCGAGGGGTTATCCCATGGATTTGGGTCAATACGAGAACGGTTACGGTTACGCCGCAGTCTTTGACCCTCCCACTCCCACGCTCTCTCCCTCTATACCTTTCTCTTTCTCTTTCTCCTTCTATTTATATTTGTCTGTCTGTAGACTTCGTGACAGAGTTTTTCATTTGCCTAATGAATTCAATTATTTATTTACCTCGAGTTATTTTTCTTGGCCCACGACAGTTCTGTTCTGTTCTGTTCTGATTTGATTTCTTCTCCCTGCCGCCATTGGGTAAGGGAAACATTTCTAATTAATTTTGTACAAATTACATGCAACTCGGGGCCGGAATGGGGTTGACAGGATAAAAGGGGGCAAGTAGCGAGCGAGCGCGCAAAATGGAAATATAATTAATGCAAAAGCATTATTTAATTGGAAACTGGAGTCTAATTAAAGGGCGACGATCCTCGCTCTCCCTCTCTCCCTCTCAAATTTCAGTCAATTGAAACTGCAGCTGACATCGTTACAGGCGTTACAGGGGCAAAATTAATTAACACTCAGCCGCACACAGAGATTGCACCAAAATACGCAATTAAAATTGTAAGCGAGCTCAAAATCGCCGTCGCTAAAATAATTAACAACAAATAAATAATAATTATTAGAAATTTTCGACTATTTTCCATACACACACACACACACACGCACACTGTCTATAATGCAAACAATGAACTAATTAAATCGACAGACTCCGCCCCGCCCCTATAATAGGGTGAGTGTTTAATAATTTGAAAATTGCCTATTGCCAAGGGATGTTTTGTTGGGAAAAATGCACACAAATCAGCCGAATATTGCACCCCATAAAAAAGCATCTCAAACGGAGCCAACACAAATGCAGAAACAGCAAAGAAAGGTTAAGGTTCAACACTGAGAGGACGAAAATCTTAAGAGTGAAGTGAGAACGTTGCAGAAGTAAAAGCGTAACTTATGAAACATTTGGTTTTTCTATATTTATTAAACGATAGACTTACTGCGAGCTTATTTCTAGATCTGAGCGGAATAGATATACATATCGTGGATGGACTTACCTGGAAGGAAAGAGAGAGGAAGATATTAGCTATTAGATATTATGGATATTATGCATTAAATGATGTTTAAGTGGGTGGAACTCCCCCGGCTAAATCAATTTGTCCAGTTTTCGTTTCTTATTTGTGTTTGTGCAACGTGTGGCAGGAGACCGTTTCCCCAATAACACCAATACCAGCAAAAACACCAACAACTCCACCAATAACCCAAGAGCAATCTGCAGCACTATACACGCCTGCCGGAATAATATTTGCCGTGTGTAAATGCCGCACGTTTATAGGTAACAAAATTTGTTTTATTTTATTATTTGCATTTTTTGCCGCATGCTTTTCTGTTTTTTATTTGGCGGGTGCTGGCTGTGGCTGTGGCTGCGGCTGTGGCTGTGGCAGTGCCACTGCCAGATCCCTCTCTCTCTCTCTCTCGCTCTCTCTCTCCCTCGCTCTCGAGCACACATCAATCCAATGCTAACAGAGCTCAGTTCTCGGTGTCGGGCTGCCCTTTTTTCGGGCTTTTCAATTTCACATATAGCAAATATTTTTATGTTTTCCCCCCCCCCCCCCCCCCCGATGCGAGTGCTCGTCGCTTTTCGTTTCTCGTCTTCTCATCTCATCTCTACTCTTCTCTTCTCTTCTCCCCCTTTTTTTTTCTTTTTTTTATTTCCATATTTTACATGCAAATCGAATTTTCCTCAATTTTAATTGGATTTTTGATTGGTTATACTTGTGTTTATATACGCACATCTCGTTTGCCTGGATCAACCCTCTGCCACTCCCACTCCCACTCCCAATCTCTCTATACGCCCTATACGAGTGTATATTTTCATGTGTACAGAGTATTTATTTGTAAAAATATACGAATACACTGCCTGCCGCCTGCCTATGCGATACCTCAATTATTTTGGCTTAAAATATGATTTTTGATTTTTGGTTTTTGATTTTCATGTTTGTTAGTTTGTTACAGCGACTTACAGCTGTCGGAATATGCAACAAAATCGCCAGGCAATGGCAATAGTCGTATGCAAATTTCGATTCTGCCCCCCGCCATGCCCCCCCTGCTGTACCCTTGGCCAATTGTTTCTATGCACAATGATTTGATTTTGTATGAGTTTTTTAATGACAATTAATTTGCCTGCTTTCGGCTCTTCTGCTACCCCTTCCACCCCTTCCCAATGATACCCTGCCAGCAATTAACCGAGTCGCGCACAAATTGCTGGCAATTTGTACAAACTTTTAATTGAAGACGACATGAACATGAGACATTCTCTCCCCCTCCCCCCTCCCCCGCCTACACGCATCCCTGTGCTGCTGGGGAATCGTGGAAATTTTCTCTCCGTGCGCGTTGTTGTATGTAAAATGTCGAGCGTTCAGCCTCGCGGGCATTGCCACAGACCTGGGACGGGGGTTGGGGGGAGGTGGCTTAGTTTCCTACTTATAATTACAATTGAGACCATGGCCGCAATGATTATAATTATGTTCTATACTGTCAGTGGTTGGTTGGTTGGTTGCCTGCCAGTGGGCGTGGCAGTCATCCTGCCACCATTTGAACCCTCCTGCTACTCCCCCAAAAGTAAGAGTAGCTACAGCTACAGGTAAACGTAAACGAGAAGCAGAAAAATTTTCGAAATAAATCACTTTTTGTCCTCGTCCCGAGTTGTGGCAGTGGCTGTGGCAGTGGCAGTGCTCGTGGGCAGCATTTGTGCGCCTGGCAAGGACTTATGCTGATTAGTAGGAAAAGCGACACAGTAAGTTGGACTGTGAGGGGGGTGTGGAGTCCCTCCCTTGCCCAAAATGTCAGGCATTCGAAATGATTTATGCAATGAGCTCAAAAAGATGAAAGTTGTACATTTTCATATTTTAATTGCTTTGCTCTCTTAATACTTTTGGGACAAGGCTCAGGACTCGTTTGCTTTTTATAATACGTGTATTTTATTTTTTGCTTGCGCTGCTTCTGCCGCTGCTGCTGCTGCTGCTTGGGCTTTCCTTCGCCCGATGCCTTGTTCCGCTTCTATGGGTCTTTTGAAGTCCTTGTGGGTGCTTAGGGATCCCAGAGCTGGGAATTTCCCCGCGCTCTCTCTCTCTCTCTCTCTTTCTGTCTCTGCTGCTCTGTGTGTGTGTGTGTTTGTGTGTGTGTGTGCGGGCCTCGAAGTTAATGTAAATGTTTGCTGAGAAAATTGTACTAATTTTATAACAAGTTGCGGTTTGTATTTCTGTTTCGTTTTCAGTTTTCCCATTTTCCTTAGCCCCGCCCCCGCCCCCGTCTGATGTCAGTATTGTTTCGTTCTCTTTATTCCTGCTGCTGCTGCTCCAAGTAGATTTCGTGTATAAGTAAGCATTTCGCATTTATAATTTATGGCTTTGTATTTGTCAATGGCATTATTATTTCTCATTTTTATGTTTGTCCATTCACCTTGGCGGCGCCTCCGGTGGGTGGGTGGGGCCTGCCCTGGCCTGTATATTTTATGGGACATTTAGCAGGGGCAGTCCTTAAATGTAGGTTTATGGTGTGACAGGCAAATTGGATAGCGCCAACAAAGGCAGGAGGCATGAGGCATGAGGCAGGAGGCAGGAGGAGATGGGATTGGGGTCAGGCTTTTCAAAATGATAATGAAAACTTTCTCTGTGGCAACGGCGAGCGCCATAAAGTTACTTGATTTGCCATTTAACATTGATTAAAGGAATGTCCTCCCAGCCCAGACCGGTTCTTCCTTTCGGCCACATTCAACCAATGCAATAGCCAACTGGCACATGGTACAACATCTCTGTATATTTTATGGGGTCTCCGGCTCGGCTTTCGGGGTAATTTCCAAACACATTTTCCATATGCACATTTGCCACTAATTATGCGCAAAATTTCTAGCTCAAGGGCTCCAAGCAATTAGCAGAGCACACACACACACACGCACACACACACAGACAGCCAGAGATCCCCCTCAAGTAATTTACATTGAAATTAAACAAAAACTATGTATGTGTATGTGTATGTGTGTGTGCGTGTGTGTGTGCGTGTGGGGAGTTTTCCGTTTGCCGTTTGCCGTTTTCTATTTTCATGTGCATGTGGCCAACATTAATGCAACAAATTATGTTTAGAGCGCGGACACGGTCGGGAAAAACTCCAAATGAAAATAAACCGCAACATTTTTCATTTGTATGGGGAAAATGAAGAAGGAGCCTGGTCTGGATGTGGATGTGGAAGTGGATGTGGGGTCTGGCGTCCGGGGGCACTGGTGGGACTATCACACGGGAGCAATATAACCGGTTTGTATGCCACAAAAGCAATTTTATGATTATAACAGCCGAGGCCCGGTCCAGTGCCTTGTCTGTGTCTCTCTCTCTCTCTCTCTCTCTCACTCTATCTCTCTGCGGGAGCGTTTGGCAATTAGGCGCCATAAAAATGGCTAACCGCCCCAGTTGGGCGTGGTTGTTTATCTTCACGTCTTTTGTTTTTCCCTGTTTCATTCTCGACCCGCAACCCGCAGAAGCTCACGGGATTTTTAATTTAAAATCCACAGCGAAACGTGAGCAGCCGCAAAGAATGCGAAGAGTTACAGCGAGGGGAGGGGAGAGGGGAGTTGCATTGAGATATCAGAGTGGAGGAAGTTTCGGTCCAGGGTTCAGATCAGTCCACGAACTTGATTTACGATCAGCTCCGTAGGTATACATAGGTATTCCCTGGGATCCTGGGGGAGAACTATTCTCCAAACTAATGGCCTTCCTCCAAGCTCCATTTTTCAGCCAGGATTGGCTGCCTCCCCTGCCCCCCACTAACCACATTAACGGACACCTTGCGTGGGTGGCGGGGGAATTAAATTATGGTTATTGTTTATGGTAAAACACGGTTAAGGTCGAGGTCTAGCCGAATCGGCTGTCCGCCCCCCTCCACTCTTCCATCCTACCTCTTTCTTTTCTTGGACCCGTGGTATTTAGCGGGGGGTAAATAACAAAAAAAAATGTATTTACATTATATTGTGCGGAGCAGTCAAGTTTTATAGAAATTTATGAGGTTTACGAGTATAGTGGCAGCAGCATTGAAAGTGCCAGTGGCAGTGGCTGTGGCAGTGGCTGTGGCGTGCCTCGTTCGGCTTGCTTAAAAGTCCCTCGAGATGTAATCAATTACTTAATGCTATAGAAGAAAGCCCCACCCCACTCCGGCCGGGTCCCCCATCAGCGACTACTCGGCGACGACGACGCCAAACAAAAGCCATTACGCTGAAACTTTTCAATGAAGCGAACGTTGGATGTCCCTGTTACCCTCTCGCTTTCTCCCGCTTTGTGTCTGTCTGTCTGTCTGTCTGTCTGTCTCTTTCATTCCTCTTCTGGTTCGTCAGTCAGTCAGTCAGTCTGTCAGTCTGTCTGTCTGTCAGTCAGGCAAGGGACACGGACTGGGACTGGAACAGGAACAGGGACATCGAAGAAGCCTCGACTATTAGCTGCCTGGCTGGGATGATGTCCTCAACGTCCTCGCCTCGCCGTCTGTCCTGCGTCCTGTGGCACAACCCCTTGCGGGGGCATTGCCACAGCTGATGTATTATTATGGCCCTCTAGATTGGGCTCTGTGGGCTGGCTCTCCGTTATTAATATTGTTTTTTCTCTATTCCGTATACAAGTACGCTCTCCCTCTCGCCCTCTCTCTGTCTCTCCTCTGGCTAATATTGGCGAATCCCTAGCGCATTACGTGCCGAAGGTAAGCAGGCAGCATGTCATCAGAACACGCCCACTTGAATTTTGAATGGGGTTTGGCAGTAGTCCTCGTACCGTACCGTGCCGTACCGTAGCGCTCAGTTCAGTTCAGTTGAGTTCAGTTGGGAGCCAGTAGGTGTATTCGTCGGGTTTTTTAGGTTGAGTTTACAGTGAAATAAATATTTAAGTGGAGCCTGCGACTGGGACTCCGGCTCTCCGGCTCTCCGACTGGGCTAACTCACTTGAGCGTTTGTTGGCACGTAAAAGACATCATAATTAGCATTGGGCGCTCGAAATTAGCTTGACATGCTTTGGGGCCAGAGGTTAAAAAGTGCAAAAACGTGCGCTAAGGGGTGGGGGTGAGGGAGAGGCAATGGTGGAGGGAGCACGGAGAACGTGAGTCACGACACACACAAAAAGCGGCACATCTCTATGCGGGAATAGGCCAGGCCGGGACACAGACGAGACAGCAGGACACAGAGAAAGCGGCAGCAGCATCCTGGCCGGGAAGAAACTTGCAAGAGCCAATTTCCGTGCCATAAAACTTGAAAGCTTTTTAGAAGACCGAAAACAATTTGCATGAGAAATTCAATTTGATAATGGCAACATGGCAGCAGTCAAAATGTGCCAAGGGTTGCGTCTTCGGATTGGTGCCCCTGTCGTCCACCTGTCCGCCTATCCGCCCATTCGCCTGTGCTCCGGTGCTCAAAAACTTTTTGCCTACGACACATTCGAAAGTCAGACAAAGCCAAAGGACAGGTAGCAGGAGCCTAATTGGGTCAGGTTAGTGTAGGGTAGCGGAAATGCTCGGATGGAGAGCTTAAAGACCAGTCCCCAAGTCAAAGGGAAATCCCCGAGTTCAATAATATTTGTCTGGCCACTAAAACAAAAGAAAGAGCAAAGTTTAAAATTACCAAGAGACATTGTGCAAACAATTCGCATGAAATTTATTTAGAGACACAGGCCGACTCTCAGACTGCGACGGATACGAATACGAAAACGAATACGGAGACTGACGGAGACGGAGACTGAGATGGAGACGCCGCCACTGCCGCCGCCGGTTGGCTGTCGATGGCTTTTGTCGCCGCAACACCCGTAGAATTTTGTGTAATTTGACCCAAAGCAAATGTAAATAGAAGTCCGACTGCTGAAAGGGCGTTAAATTGTATAACTTAATGAAACGACGAGGCAGCGCGGCAAGGAAGCGGTAACGGGAATCGGAATGGGAGTGGGAGCGGGTGCTGGTGCGGGTGCGGGTGTGGCAACGGCAGTGGCAGCGGCAGCGGCAGCTGGGCAACCAGTCAAAGCAAACCGTAAGCCAAAACCAAACCAAACCAAACCGAACTGAACCCAGACCACACCACACCACATCAACCAAACTAAACCCAACCCGACCCAACCCCAGAAGTCAGAAGACTAGAAGAGACCTAACCAGAAAACCAACAGAACCAGCACCATGGCCAGCAACAGCAGCAACACTAGGACCAGGACCAGCACCATCACCAGGACCATCACCAGCACCAACAAAGTGAAAAAGTAAGAGGAGCAAGAGGGCTGCGAGTGTGAGATATCCTCTGCTTTGTCCTCGCTCCCGTCCTGTTTGTCACCGTCTCCCCCGACGTTGCCGTCACCATCACCGTCTCCTCCAGCCCGTGTCAGAGTCCGTGTCTCTTTATGCCCGGCTGTGGCTGGCCATGTGCGGATTACGTTTGACTTAATGCAGTCAGGCAATGGCAACGGCAACGGCAACGGACAGAAAAAAAGGCAAGACACACGAAGCGAAGCAAGGCGGGGGAAACTGTTGCACGCCATGCCACGCCCACATTAAATTAAAATTAAAATGCTAAAATTTCCCAGCTCAAGCTGTGGGCGTCGGTACCCACGCCCACTGGCCCACTCCAACGCCACAGGCCTTAAAAATGCAAAGCAAAATAGTTTTTAATTAAAAGGTCTGACTGTCACAGTCCTCCACAGTCCGCCTGTCTACACTGGTGGCCATGGCCATGGCCGTGGCAGCCAGCAGTCACACTGTATACAGTGGCGGCGGGAGTATTGGCAGAGGTTTGGGCTGCGATTTTTCGAGTGGGGGTCTGATATTGCTCAATCTTTGCCCACATACAACGCCGGTGGGAGGTTATTTGTATGTATGCTTCCTGTCTTAATGACTGGTGACCCGGGACTCTGTTTGGCTTTACAGTGGCATCCCGATTATTAGGCCCAGCTAACTGTACCACCTCAGAGGCGCTCAATTAAGGCGGCCATGCAGTTTTGGGCACTCTGCCGCCTGCCGCCAGCCGCCAGCCGCAAGTAACAAATAATTTCTATGCAAATATTTTACACTAATTATTTCAAATATTTTGCATGTGGCAGGGAGGCAGCCTCAGCGGCAGCGGCAGCGGTAGCGGCAGATAAATGTAAACAGAGTGCAGGAAGGCCGAACAAGGAAGGGTAAGAGCTGTCTGTCTGTCTGTCTGTCTGCTGCCAAAAATAGTTATTTGCTCAAATTAAATATATACATTTGCGTTTCGTATTTGCGACAGGCAAATATGTCTCTGTGTGGCCGTGCCCGAGTCTCTCTGTGTGTGTGTGTGTGTGATTGTGTGTTTGTGTTAAAACAAAATTATTTTATGGCGTTTGCGTTGGGCAAACACACAGTCGCAATCCAAGTCCCCAGTCTGAGAGCCAGAAGGACTAGTCAAAGGCGCTAGTTGGTGAGTCACGTCTGCCTGTCTGCCTGTCTGACCGTCTGTCTGTCTGCCAGTCAGCCAGCCCCTAAAACTATGCAACAGAACTGAGCCCAGCAATTTTCCAGCCTTTGGGCGTGCCTTTTGTTTGGACACAGGCGCTGAAATTGATTAAGTTTGTTGCCTGCCAATGAAAAAGGCACTCAATCAAACGCCGTTCGACGAGTACGGCGGCAAAAAAGTGTCATTGAAAGCGAACACAGCGAGCACAAGGCAAATGGTACGAGGCACGAGGCATAGGAGGCACAATCAGAGGCACAAGTGCCTACCGAAATAAATGAATCAATGGATGAGCAGCGGGAGAGCGCTGTAAAGCTGGAGAGCAGAAGAACTGCAGAGTGAAAGAAGGAGGAGAGGGAGGAGGAGTGGGAGGAGGTATAGAGTGCCTGTGGGGGACCTGGCGCTTCGCGGAATGCATTCAAATCAAGTCAAACGGAAAAACGTTGACTTTACACTCACACGCACCTGAAGGACACCCCTATTGATCGCAGGCAGGCAGGCAGGCAGGCAGGCAGCGATTTCAGTTCGTGCCTTGGAAATGAAAAATTGTTTGTACTCGAGCCAGTGGGAGACTCCTTCAGTGCCGGAGCTAGTGGGAAGTGTCATCGAGTGACAGATACTCAGACCTTATCTATACATACCATATGAACACTGACGCCTGGCAACCGGCAACCGGCAACCGAATGAGTGGGTTGCATTCAATTGCGGACAGCGATGCGTGAGGAGGGTAATGCGAGCAGTAAAAACTTTGGGCAGAGAGCGAGTAAACAAAACCGTTTGCCGGCTCAAATTTATAATTTTAGTTTTGCAATCTCGCCAAGAGCCAAATAAGTGGAAGCACCAGCAGCAGCAGCAGTGGGAGCTTCCAGGCAGTTGGACGGACGGTCGGACGGTCGGACCACTCTGACAGCCAAACGAAAAATCTTATCAAAATTTTTCCCGAGCTGGCAAAGTTTTTCGTGTGGCAAAAGCGCGGGCTTGGGCATACGGGCTATCCCCCAAAGTGCCACTGTAAAATATTTTATTGAATATAATAAGCAGAGGAAACTTTCTGTGCGCTTTCGCTCTCTCCCCCCTCTCTCTCCGCGTCTCCTACTCCGCCAAAACGGAGACAAAGTTGTTGATGCCATTTAATATGAGATTGCAAACATTTTCCCTGCTGCTCTCTCTTCCACAGTCTCCGTCTCCCTCTTCCACTGTCTCCGTCTCTGCCTTTCTTTGTGTCACTCATTTATTGCATTTGCTTTTGTGCTCTCGCTCGGTCATATAATACCTGCGTGTGAAATAACGCAAAGTTTATGCAGCGCAAAAAACTTTGCACTTAAATGAAAACTACAAAACATTTAACTTTCGGCCAGAAAGGAGGCAACCAAATTTAAATACCAAGTCCCCCAGCTCACCCGATCTCCACCCCCCACCACGACCCCGAATGGATCCCTACCTCTTCCTCGTCCTCGTCCTCGTCCACGTCTTCATCCTCCTTTTGGCTGAGGGAAAACCCTTGGGCAACGAAAATGAAATTTCTTTTGGAAAAGTTTACACTTTGTAGTCGTCTTTGATGCTCGCAGCGCAGAAAAGAAAGTGTCAAATTAAATTTAAAAAGTGATTTGCCGCGCTTTCATTTACTTTTTTTCTTTCTTTCTTTCTTTCCCTTTATAGAGAGTGTTTATTCTGTGGAGGGCTTTTAAATGCCAAAGTGAAAATGCGAAAACTCACCGCACCGCACCCCTCGCTCTCCTTGTCCTGCAACGAATCGACTCGTTACGGCAAAACCAAATTCAGTTCTACTTAGAGATCCCTGAAGCTCCATTATAATGGCCCATCCATATTTTATTCCCCCCAATCCCCAGAAGATTAGGAGCTGGTCAGGTTATCTAACACAAAACACTCATTTAGATGGCGCCCTAGTCCTGGCCCTAGTCCTGGCCCTGGCCCTGGCTCTGGCCAAAAGTGGAAGCAAAAAATTGGCCGAACCAATGATGAGCTTTCGACTGTCATTGACCAGCAGGTGTGTTCCCGGCCAGACACAGCTTAGCCCTGTCCCTGTCCCTGTCTCTGTCCCCCACACCATCTGGTGTTCCTCCCACCATCTGCTCCTCGTCGTCGTCGTAGTCGTCGTCGTCGTCTGGCCTGTCATGATTGACGGTCATTTGTCATTTTCTGCCATTTGCCCATTTATTTGGCCACAACTTTTTTACCCGCTGGCCAGCAGCAGCAGCGGCAGCAGCAGCAGCAGCAGAAAAACCAAAACCAAAACCGCACGCAAAAGTTTGTCTCACCCGCCTGCTGCCTCCGTGGCCAATCCCCTGCTTATGGCACATTTGTCAGACGTTGACGTTATGCAAAAAAGCTCAGAAAACGCGGGGCAAAAGAATTTTGTAGGTGTTGCCAACATGACGCCTTTAAGCGCGTATAAATTACAAAAAGCCAAAAGTCAGAACAGGCCAGGCCAGGCCGGGCCGGGCCGGGCAGAAAAGGGTTTTTATTTCTGTTATAAATGAAGTTGCACACTTGGGGCAGGGCTGGGGCATGAATGCCTGCAAAACCTGACATGTCACGGCGACTTCAGCTTCGAAATGAAACGAAACGAAACGAAACAGAACCCGAAACGGTTACAGTTACAGCTTGCGACGTGTTATCGTTTCGACCCACGCCCTCAACACAATTGCTGGGGTAGAAGCACCCACCCACTCCACCCACTCCATCCCTTAACCCTTCTCCCGCTTGGGGCATTCATTAAAAAACGGAAATTTGTGATTTTTGGTTTGGTTTCTGGCTTGTTTCGTGCGGAAGAGTTTCGGAAGAGATATGGCCCGCCTGCGAGCAGGATCTGATTTCGTGTTTAATTAGCCACTCAGCCAAACAGACAGCCCGAGGTGCTCAGTCATTAATAAGGAACAGAAAATTCACTTAGATGTCTGCCTCTGCCTCTGCCTCGGCCTCTGCCTCTGCCTCGGCGTCTGCCCTCCGCTGCCAAACAATTAATTATGAATATGTGGGCTAAAAGTGAGCCCAGGAATGGATTAATGGATGGCCAAACCGCCAAGCCGCCAAACCGCAGTGGGACCTGCCCTATGATACACTACAGACTGGCACTGCCACTGCCACTGCCGCACTTTAATGCTTAATGTCATTTAGCTGGAAAAGTTTTTAATTTCGTGTAGCTGCCTGCCTCATGCTTTCCACTTTATTTCCGCCTCCTGCCTCCATTCATTCGGCAAAACAAAGTTTAAATGCAGCTGCCTTAACTTGGTCTCAACTCACGCACACATACATATGCAAATTACGCAAAAGCACACACACACACACACGCACACGCACTGATGCACGCACGCATACATGGCAAAGTTTTGCAGCTAAGCAACAAACAAGGTCCTGTCCCAGTCCTGAGCCCTCCTCGAAATGAGAAAGGCAGGCAGGCAGGCAGGCAGGCATCCAAGCAGGGAGCCAGGCAAAAGCAATCCATCAAAATTGCACCTTCTTGTAGGAGCTCCTGGTTCTCCTCCCCCAACCCCAACCCCATCCCCATCCCCACCCACACCATACCCTCTGGGTCCCCTGCTCTCCTGCCGACTAAATTGAATTTAATTTGTTTTGCGCGTCGCACACATGGACCATGGAGGAACAGGAGAAGCAGCAGCGCCAGAGAACATTACATCCTCTACCCAATGCAGAGGCCAAGTTAAACACTCCCCAGAGAGAGAGAGAGAGAGAGAGAGAGAGATGGAGAGAGGGGGATGGCAGCGAGACGAAGACGGCTATTGTTTAACCCCTTGGTGGCCCCCTCCCCCATCCACCTCCACCTCCACAGCACTCGGCACTCACTGCGATGCTTTTGTTAATTATTTGATGAATTTTTAATTGATTTTTCGCACACAGCATGGCGGCAAATAACAAAAGCTACATTCTTCTGCCATCTACATCTACCCGGGGTAGACGACATGAAATGCGCCATATTATATAAGCACACACACACAGGCACACAGGAACACACACAGGCACAGCATTCACCCAAAAATATATGTAACGAAAAAATGTGTACCGTTGCATACTTTTAGTTGCTTTGTTATATTTAAACAAAAGCCGAGTACAGACGCCGCTGCCTGGATGCATTGTTGCAACATTTAAATTAAGATAAATCACCGCAAAATTTATGGTTTTTAATATACGCGTGTGTGTGTGCGTATGCGTATGCGTATGCGTGTCTGCCACGCCCTCCATCATCAGTGGCGGCCCAGAAGGATGCCGCTTGTTGCCGCTGTTGTTATACAACATGGAAAACAATTTACTAAATTGCAATTAAGTGACATTTTATACCAGCTCCATGTTCGCTTCGCTGTCCAGCTCTGGGCCCAGTCAAAAGTGAGGTAATGGCCATGGTCTGGTCTGGTCTGCTCTGGTCTGGCCAACAGCCACCATGCAACATGCACCATGCACCAGCCAGGCACTACCAATGGTGTGTGCATGTGCATTCTCCCCTTGGATCGCTGCATTGGGTAATAAATTTGAAATTGCGGTTTGGCAGTTTTAAATATTCAATTAGTTGTGAAATTTTTGCGCCATGGCCGTGCGATGGCCATGCGATGGCCGTGCGATGGCAGCAGCAGTAAAAATTGAAAATGAATGAAAAACTATTGGCATGGGGGGCAGGGTTATGGCGGGACAACTGATGATAGCTGTCGATATTTGCTCTTTGAGAAGAGGACACTTTTGGCCTAAAGCCTGCCGCTGGGGGAAAATGGATTTCCGAGCATCTTGAAATCGGACTGGGAGCTGGGCTGAGTTATTCTTAAATTTAAAGCATTTTCATTGCTGAATGCCGCCAGTGGTTGCCGTTTTATTGATATCTTTTGACGCTGCACTCTGAGCCGGCAAGGACCGGCAGCAGGACAAGGACCAGAACAAAGTGGACTCGGTGCAAGTGGAGTCCGGTCCAGTCCGGTCTGGAACGGAGTGGAGCCGGACAATGGCAGAGGTGGAGGAGACAACAACAGAAAAGAAAAGAACAGAACAGGGCAGGGCAGACAAAATGAGAGAAGTTGTCCACAGCCTGCCTGCATTCTCTCCACTTCTCTCCCCATCATGCTGCCTGCCTCTCCTGTCACTGTGAGAGATGACGGGGCAAGATCTCTCAGCAGTAATTTATTTCAGGGAGACTCCACTCGTCCCCACGTCCAAAAAAATCTGTTCTTTATTGTTGCTCCCTCTGCTCTCTCTCTCTCTTTCTGGGGCCAAAAACTTATTAATTTAGACTTTTTGTTTCGCAAATTCACGTCTGAACTGCTCGCGCTCTCAGTCTCTGTGGGTCGTTGGCCAAACTATCACAGATACACATACACAAACACATACAGATGCAGATACACATACAGATACAGATACAAGAACTACCCGTGCAACGGCTAGGAGTCGACAGCTATTTTTGGTTTGGTTTTTTGCTTGGGCAACATTTATGCAAATTAGTTTTGATTGTCTCTGTCTGGCAGGGGAGCAGGAGGACAGGAGAGGGAGGGGCAGCAGACGGGGCTAGGAAATTGAAAGTTAATTTGCATGAAGCTCGTCCGTAGTTAAATACACAACAATAACTGTCAGGAGGCGGCTGTAGCTGTAGCTGTGGCTGTAGCTGTAGTCGGGCTCCGAGAGCTCTTCCAAGAGCATTTATTGCTGTTATTATTGCATTATTCGCTGCATACTTTCGGGCGCTGTCGCTTTATTTAATTGCACGTGCATAATTCTTTTAAAATACAGTTGGCAGAAATTTATAGCCTCTTCCAGCTTCCCAGCCTGCTCATTGCTTATGCAGACGCAGCTTAAAGGGAGTGCCATCCATATTCCAGCATCGGAGTTCCTTCTGCTCTGCTCTGCTCTGCTCGTTCTGTGTAATTTTTTATAAGTTTTCACAGTTCACTCCGGAGTGCCCAGGGTAGGGGTGTGGCAGATCGTTGTTAAGGCGCTTACTTGCATATGTATGTATGTTGGCCATCCCTGGAATACTTCTCCCCTTGAAGATGGTCATGGGAATGCTGTCCACTCATGTGGAATGGAATTCATTCCAGCCTCAATTGACAGTTTGCTTACAAAAGCAAAACCATTTTCGGTATAGTGTGAGCAAGCAGCTGTTACGTCTGAAAATGGGGGCGAAATGAGGCTCTCTCTCGAAGGCTCTACCAATTCCATCAAGTCATCATCAAGCTGCCTGGCAGCCTGGCAGCCTGGCTGACTGGCTGTCCAATCTGCCATCGGAAACTAAATGCCAAATAATAATTAGCCAAACGCTTGGTGGTTATAAAACACAACTGTTGCCACCTATCTGCCACCTCCTATACTCATCAGCTCGCATCATCCCCCCCTCAGTCAAGCTGGCAGCACTATAAACTCATCAACGTAATGAAATTTGCCATCCATTCAGTCAGAGAGTGACTCAGACTCAGACTCAGACTCGGGGAAATACAGTGGAAGAGATACTCGTGTATATGGCAGAGAGTCTATCAAATAAGCGAACGAAACGCGCATGTTTTTAATTACACAAACAGGATAATGCCCGGAGATGAAGGATAGCCCTCGAAGGACGGCGACGTCACATTGTCTGACAGTTAAAAATTTACTAGTATAATGAAAAATATATATATATATATTCCCCGCTTCGAATGGCCCGAAACGTAATCGAATGAAAGTCCAGATGAGTTTGGCAATTAATAAATACGTAAAGTGATGGCGGGGAGATGAGAGCCAGAGAAAGCTCTGCAAAGTACGCTACAAATTTTCGTCTAGTGCCTGAGAACGCGCGATAAAAATGACATTTTATTGGGTGCTTAGCTGTGGGAGGAAGTGGCAGTGCAGTAGTGACAGTGGCAGTAGCAGTGGCAGTTCTATCGCCAGAAATATATGGGAGCTAGTTTAATTGAAAGTTGGCAATGGCGACGCGTTTGACTTTGAAATGACATTCAAACGGTTCGCAGAGGAGGGCAGTGGCAGTGGCAGGGGCAGAGGCAGAGGCGCTCTGCTCGCTGCACAGAAGGGTAATAAAATTATGATGAAGCTTATGGCCCAGACCACACTCGCATTTGAGTGCCATTGTCTGCCTGTTAACATGCTCATTATGGTGCACGGGGCAGAAAGAGAGCAGAAGCAAAAGCAAAAGCCCAGACACAGACACAGCAATGGAGAGTGGAGGGTAGAAAGGAAACTGAAACTCGTTCACGACTTCACTTCAATTATAATTACGTCAAACAGTGCAACAAGAAAATGTGCAACTTGAGGCAAACAAGATAGAACAGTACGGGGTACGGGGTATGGGGTAGGGGGTACGGGAATGGGGATGGGGATGTGTACCAGACGGACGCAGGACTACTCTCTGCTCGACGATTGTGTGCACAAAAAAAGACAGTGAGCGAGAGAGACGGAGAGTGAGAGAGAAAAGGATGGAGCGACAGAGAGACAAACAACTTGAAAGTGAGCATTTCCTTTTAATGCCTTTTGCTCATTTTTTCCTTTCCCTTTTTTTTTGTTTTATATTGCATTACATTTGCTCTGCCAGAGAACATTAAAAACAATGCACAGACAGACAGACAGACAGACAGACAGACAGAGAGAGAGAGAGGCAGTAGCAGAGGCGCAGTCAACTCGTTCTTGCAACATTATATCCTGGCGGAAGCGGAGTGGCAGAGGCAGAGACAGAGAGGCGGAGGAGGGGCAAACTGTTTTGAAGAAAACTCATAATTGCTTGGCACAAATTGCAAGTTATAGACAAAGTTACAATACGCAGAGAGAGGGAGAGAGAGAGAGAGAGAGAGATAGAGAACTATGGGCATTCATCAAATAACTTTTATCTCTTTCGTAGGATGCGGTAAGCCAGGGTTCTGCGACCTTTTCTGCACTGGGATGCACTCTACTGTGTAATCGCAATGAGCTGCATCTCTCGATGGAGTCTCTGGCTAATCGAACTGCTCTCTGCCATCTGCTTGTTTGTTATTTAAAAGTGAAGTTAAAGCTCTGCAATCCACTACCCATTGACCGACCATCTCCTCTCTCCCCTCTCCTCGCTCAGTCTCTGATCGAATGCAATGCACTTACTCCCTACAAATCGCTTGTTGTTTCGGGAGGGATATTTGCCTGGGGCAAATGTGGCCTGCAACAAAACATGGCCATAGTCATACATCCATCTATAGCTATCTATAAACGGGAGTAGGAGCAAGGGGGGTGGGGCCAGCCAAGTCATCCATTCATCCAGCCATCCATCCATCCATCCATCCATCCATCCATCTATGCAATGCAGCAAGTCATGCAGCGAAGCTCGCTGACCCGCACGATGAAGCCTTTGTCTGTTCGGACTATACCCAAATACCCTCTCCACCCCTGACTATATACAACACCCCCACCCACCCCTTTTGCTCTGCTCTGCTCTGCTCACATCAAGCTGTCCAGCTCTTGCATGCATTTGGCTTTGTAAACACAACAAACTACATCAAGCTCTGGCCCCGAAAGCTCTCTGGCTCTGGCTCTCTGTATCCTCCGCTCCCTCCTCCCCACCCCCTCCACCAGCTATTTGGGACTGAATCCACTTTTTCACTTTTCAGAACTGCTCTGGCTCCCCTCGTCACCGCACTGAGCAAACTAATATGCTATGCTTAAAGCGTACATATTGGACTTATAGTTGTTGTTGCTTCCTGTTATTTTTGATGTTGTTTGTCTACAGAGAAAGAGAACAAAAGGCCTCCTGCCGCTGTCATATTTCGTACTCTCCCTCTCTCTCTCTGACACGCTTTGGGCAGTAGCAGAAGAAAAAAAGAAGAAAAAAACAACAACAGAAAGTTCCCCACTGAGACCCACAGGACATGGCAAGCCGGACTGGACCCGTAGCCAGACCCGTTGAGCTATGGCCCTGGAGTTCACATTGACGGACCCGAAACGCCTGCCAGCCTGCCAGCCTGCCTGCCTGCCTGCCTGTCCTACGCTTATCATATAAATTCTTCTGCTTGGCCGTTGTTGTTTTTTCTGCCATGCCATGCTACGCTCCTGATCCTGGCCATAACAAAAAGGCTAAAAAGTTGTGTTGTTGTTGTTGCTGTTGGTGTTTCTGCTACTGCTGCTGCTGCTTCTTGCTGCTGTTATTGAAGGCTTAAGCGTCCAGCAACAGCCAGCAGTCGAGTTAGTCAGCTGGAGCACCTCCTGCTGTTTCTACTACTACTGCTGCTACACACTCCTAGTTCCACTCCTGCTCCTACTCCAACTCCCACTCCTACTCCTTCCCCTCCACATAACGTAACGTAAAATCAACGCCAGACGAAAACAACAGCATCAGGAATAGGAGCCGCAGCAGCAGCAGCAGCAGCAGGAGCTGAATATTACCCTCCATATGGGGCATAGACTCGGGCTCGGGCCAGCCCCCATATCTGTCTGGTCATTGATGCGTTATGCTCTGGCTACAGTTGCAACTGCATTTACACTTGACTGATGGACAGAGGGAGAGAGAGAGAGAGAGAGAGAGAGAGAGAGAGAGGGAGGATGCCTTAAAGGCATAAAGGCGTACGGTAACAGACAAGAGCACAAATTGTTGCATAATTTTTGTGATTGCCAGAGACGAGCAGAGAAGAGCAGGAAGAGCTCTCTATAATTTCCATATCCTGGCCAAGTCCTCTAATGTATTAACCAACCACACGGCATGGCATCTCCACACTCTATCGGAGGAGCACTCCTCGTAACAACCCGACCGACCGACCGACCGACCGACCGACCGACCGACCGACCAGCTCCTTGTGGCCTGCCAACACGCCATTTGGCAATATCTCTGGCCCATTCTCCGCTCCGCTCTGTTCTGTTCTGCTCCCTGCTGACGGGAACGTGTAAAAGAGACAGATAGCACTTTTATGCGTTCTTCCATCCCTCTTGTACACACTTGAGCAGAGCCGCACAAAGGCAGCGCTTGCTCGGCTCATATACTTTACAAATCTTGATAACTTAATAGAAGACGGAGCAAGGGCAAGAGCAAAAGAAGGAGAACGCGAGGGATAGGGAGAGGGAGAGGGACGCTGACGCTGACGCTGAAGCTAGAGAGCAAAGACATGTTTTGGCCAGTTGGATGACAGCGGGGTGGCAGGGCAGGGCGTGGAAATTTGGCACATTAAAGCCAAAAGTCGAAGCCAAAAAGTAAAATAATATGAAAAGTCTCATAAAAATAACAACGGGGGACAGGAAAACCACAGCAGCTACAAGGAGAAACAAGCTTTGGGTTGGGTTTGGGTTCGGGTTGGGGTTCGGGTTGGTGTTTGGTTCGGGTTGGGGTTGGGGTTGAGTTTTGTTCTGCTTTGTATTTTTTGGCTACAAGCTTTCTCAGCGTGCGTTAATTTAGGTGAAATCAATATAAAGAGAATGAAAACATAGAGAGAGAGAGAGCGAGAGAGGCAGAGAGGCGGAGAGGGAGAGAGCGGCCACCACCTACATGGTGGCGAGAGTAACAACAATTTAAGCAGAGAATCCTATAAAAATTAACGAGCTGAAAGTAATGTGGCATACTTTCTGGCATCAAATGCGCTCCGCTGCCCGGCTAAATATGTAAACTGTTTGTTTGCTGGGGCTTAGTATTATAATGCCATTATCATTTTTATTATTGCATTTTAAATGCATTTGCCCAGCAGTTTTTCTGCCTTTCTTTTCATAATTTTTAATGCCCCGTCAGGATCACAGCTCATTAAACAAGGATAACTATACAACAGAGCGAAAACCCAGAGTGGGAGTGGGAGTGGGAGTGGGAGAGAGAGAGAATGCTAGACTTGTGTCTTGTGCCACAGACAAGATTAATGTTCCACACGTTCTGCCGTGCGCCTGTATGCTTGTCCCTGGTCTTTAGTGTTGGCTCTCCTCAAAGTCGCTTCAAAGTCATGTGCAGGATTTCGAAAGCTTCTCAGCTCCTCACCCTCACCATCACCCACATCCTCCTCCTGCTCCTCCTCCTGCTAACTGCATTTAAAGTAGATGCAGTTGATACTCGTATTTTCTGCTCCTCGTTGTCCTGCTTTGTTTCGTTGCTGCTATACATTTTTCCTTCTTTTTCCCCATAAATAGAAATGGCCCCGAGCTGGGTCAATCACTCCAAAACACGCCAAGCCAGAGGACGAAACGGAGAGGAGAGGAGAGGAGAGGGACTGTGCACCTCCGTGCAAGGGATACCAAAATGTAAGCTGGACAAAGTATAGCCATGGAATTCGATTCCCCCATCTGCAGCTGCAGAGATTGTACGGATTTTTATGTATATCTGAAATCTGCGCCAAAACGGCACGTCTTCTGCAATCTTCCCCGGAGAGAGAGAGAGAGAGATTTTTGTTTCAAAGGTAAACAGCAATCATTTTTTGCTTCCTTTTTTGTTGTTTTTCCACCTTCATGTAAATGCCGCTCATAACAATTTTTGTAATTGCACCGCCACTTTTCGTGGCAAGTTTAAATCAGTCGGGGACAGCCTCTCCATTACATTGTTGCAACCGTAACAACTGTAAACTGTAACTAAATACAGCCCGACAATGCCAGAAATGTCCCACCTGCCACGCCCACGCCCACGCCCACGCCCCCGTCCACTCTGAGGATCACACTCACTCCCCGCCACTCGTAACTATTACCATAACATTTATGATTATTAACCTACAATGCGGGGCACTCTAAATGCAATTAAGATTACAATCTATATTGCAGCTGCTGTGCTGTTCTGTGCTGTTCTGTGCTGCAAAAAGAAGCCTGGCAACCCTGCCACGACAAACAATTAAAAACAATGCTTCTCTGACTCCCCCCCCCGGCCAGTCCCCCACTCCCCCATCCACTCTGGCCCGCCATAAAATGCTGTTCTAGATGCTTATCCCGACCAGGCGTCCATATTGCATAAGAAATAATTACTTTTTATATTACACATACGCCTCCCCTGCCCTATCCGCCCCTGCCCCCTGCGCTCATCCAGCTCTATTGATTGCGGTCACAATTGTAGACCCACTTGCTACTCCTGCTGCTACTCCCCCAACCCCTAGTGCTCCTCCTTCTTCATCATCACAGGAAAGTGTCGCGTTTGCGTGTCGCTTATCATTTCTTTTGGCCAAAACAAAAATGAAGACACCCAAAGCCACAACCACAAAGCAGGAGAAGGAGAAGAAGAAACCACCGAGAGCCGAGGGCCGAGGCAATGGCAAAAAGCGTCAGACAATTGCCGAGCCGATAAGATCAACTAAAAAGAAATGTTTTTTGTATAGTGTCCAGCGGGGAGCACCAGCACCAGCACCTGACTGACTGCAGGGAAAGTCGAACGGAAGTGGCAGTGGCATTGGAAGTGGAAGTGGAAGTGGGGGTATTCCATAAGAATGGGGGACTTAATCATGGCTAAGCCGCGTCAACTCTATTCAATAAGGCAGAATGGGTCATAAATTGAATGGGGCTCCGTGGGAAGTACTCTGCCAAGGATTGCGATTGGAATTGGGATGGGAGCTCAAAGTTCAGACAGGAATATTTTTGAACATGAAGACAGACCTCTCTGCCGGAGAACTCAATTCCGTCCAGAGATAATCCCATCCAGTAAGAGCATTTCCTTGTCGTCTTTATATAGGCCTCTTCTCAGACAAGGGCAAGGTAAACATCAAAGAACCCGAACCCCCAATATCAACGCCAACAAACTTGACTTTTGGTATTTTATGCAAATGTTTCAAGTGTCACGGACTAAAATGGCAATTGAAACGCTAATGATGACATTTGGCAGGCCTAAGCAGCGGCCAAAAGAAAACAAAATAACAAACTAAAAGGAAGGCGGAGAAACACAGGGAAAGTGAGTGAGCTAGAGAGAGCGAGCGAGAGCGAAGGCAGGCACATTTTGTCTTTGTCTTTGTGTGCTTTTCCGTTTCCTGTTTCTCGCTGCCTGAGAAAACATAACAAATCGTTTTCTTTTTTCTCCGTCGCCCTCGGAGGGGGAGGGGGAAAGCGGGCAAGCGAAAGCTGCCTCATAGGCCTCTGGCATTTTTACGAGGCATTCAGCCAATTGACAGGCTTCAGTCGCTCGTAAAAACAAAATCAAGCAACGAAGAAAAATGATGCGCAGACAAAACTGTCGAAGGAAACTACGTAGCTACGTAGGAAAGCTGCCTAAAAGTGTACTTAAATATTAAAGAGAGGAGACGCAGGAGGACGAGATGGAAGATGAGAGATGGAAAAGAGAGTAGGGAAAAGTTTAAAAAACATTAAAACGCATTTAGCAGGCTGTTCAAGCGGGGCGGGCGGAGGGGGTGTGGCTGGGCCTTATGTACAGAACCGAATCTGTTTGCCCGCCTATAAATACTTATTATCGCTTATTTGAACTTGCGAATGCTGCCAGCAGCGATGCTTGTGATTTACTTTTATTTCGGCTCGGTTTTCCTCCCTTTTCCTTTCCTGCTTTTCTGCTTTCCTGCCATCCTGCCTTCCTGCTTTTGTGCGTGAGATGTGCGTCTGTGTGCGTGGAAAAAATCGATTTTTATTTGGTCTCGCACAAAAAAAAGGTCAAAAACAATAAAAGCCTAAATACACATACGAGCCTTTGAACTGGCTTTGATAAAAGCAAGAAGACTCGGCCCAAAGAGGAGTGGAGGCGACTGGGGGTAAGCCTCCAATCAATGGCTATGCGTCGCTTTTGGTACGTGTGAATTTAAGCTGATTAAAGAATTGAGCCCCTCCCGACCGCCGACCACCGCCGACCGCCGACCGACCACCGACATACCCACTGGAGCAGCGGAGAAGTGAAAGAAAAGCGAGAGAAAGAAGGACCAAAGAAAAACGCAGAAAGGCAGAAATTGATGTCTGCTTTTAGGCGTACTCGTAGATGCGGCTTCTGCTGCTGCTGCTGCTGCCGCTGCCGCTGCTGATGCTGGATGGGCTTTATTTATGCCTTTTGTCTGGCCTCAGAGGCTTTGTTATTTGGGGCTTAGTGGTGAATATCCTGGCCCTCGCATACGTCTTGTCTTGCCGTCTCTTTTAATTTGCACTCCCCCAAAACTTGAAGCATTCAAGCCTCCAAGCCAGGGAACACATGTGGGACAGATAAAAGGAGTCGCAATCGCACTCGCACTCGCAGCTGAAGCCAATCATCATTGGCAGTCAATCTATATTACAAATTCAATTGAATTTGTCTCCCTTTATTTGTATTAATCAAATTGCGTGGCATTCTTGCCGAGCTGCCATAAAAATGTTGACACTAATAAGGTCGCAGCAGCGAGCAGGTAGAGTGGAATGTGTCGCTAACTTTATGTCGAAATGAAATTTGGGATCGGGGCTGAGTGCCAATGCCCGCCCAAAAGTAGTCAACACAAATTGCCAGCGAATACAATTCAAATGCGTAATCAGGCGAAAAGAGCAGAGCTGAGAAGAGCTGAGCTGAGAAGCAGTCAGGGATTGCACAACGAAATGAGAAAAGTTTTTTCGGGCCAACGCTGCGTATTATTATTATTAGTTTTCGCCCTAAAACTTTTGGCAGCCTGCTTATTAGCAGGGGATGTGTTGTGTGCCAGCTTCGAGGGCTTGGGCTTGGGCTTGGGCCTGACTTGGCCCTTTCATAGCTCATTGCTTTTCAATTTGATGAGACGTTGTCTATAATGAGCTCTGCGAAAGTTTTCTGCTCGGGAATTTTCCACATATGCGCTTCAGTTCAGTTTTCTTTAAGGTTTCTTCTCTCTCTCTCTCTGCCCTTTCCTTCTCTCTCTCTCACACGTTGGGGTTATGTGCTGTGCTGCTTTGTTAATTTTCGTTTGTCATTTATCATCAGGTGAAAGATGCGAGGAAATTTTTATGGAGTTGATTTTTAATCTTTTGCAATCATTTCTGTACCAGCGCTTCCCTTTCGAGTATCCCCTGCGGCACCACAGGAGGAAATGAATATTTATAAGTATGATGAATGAGGTGAGACGGGAAGAGGGGCAGACGGAAAGACGGAAAGACGGGACACCGGGAAGCCGGGAAGCGTCGGGCTGGGCAACGGCATCTGATTTACTGACGTGTGACAAGGAGTCAAGCGAGGACCCGGCCGGGATAAAGGTAAGGAAATTAATGCGTAGTTAGAAACATAAATCTGTGTGAGGTGTGCCTGTATGTGTGTGTGTGCGTAAAAGTGTTCGTGAGGAAATGGCGGGGATTTCACAATTTATGTTTGTATGCCATACAGAGAGGGAAGCCCAGACCCCGACCCAGACCCAGGCCCAGCCCCTAGCAGATCTTCCCTGCTCACGGGTCGTATGAGTGATATTAATTTGACTTTAAGTCGCAGGGAAAAGCAGAGCAAGAGCTAACGTAACACGTCAACGTAAACGTAAGCGAACGTATGCAATTTACGTGACATCATTACGTGTTAGACAAGTACAAATTACGCGTGAAAGCGAAAAAGAGATAGACGAAGAGAGAGAGAGAGAGGGAGATAGAGAGTGAGAAAGAAAGGGCAGGCAGACGACAATATGAGTTTGATAATGATGAGGCATGGGATGGATGTGTGTGTGTGTGTGTGTGTGTGTGTGAGGAGGAATATCAAGATAAATAACTAAGCAGGGGATGTACGTATAAGTGAGTGTGTTTGTGTGTGTGTGTGTGTGTGTGTGGCAATGAAACGAAAACCATCAGACTCAGATATGGCACAGAAGATTGCAAATGCGGCAAACGTTGTCACGACGGAGAAGGACTAAGGACTAGGGACAACGGTTGAAAGACAACGGCAACAAATTGTGCTTTCGGTTCTCAGGGTTTGGGGTTCGGGGTTGGGGTTCGGGGTTGGGGGTGCGGGGTTTGGGGCTCGGGGTTCGGGTTTGGTCAAAGCACAGACATGTCAACAAAGTCCTCCACATGCCATGTCCTGTAAGTTAAAATTGATGAAGTTACTGGGATTGAAGGAAGGCTAAAAGCCCAAAAATGGAAACAGAATAAAGAGGGTTTGGTTTCCCCACTAAATCATCTTTGCTCTTCGCACTTGTCAACAGCAAAAAATGTATTCATACCCCCCACAATACACCCTCTCTCTCTCTCTCTCTCCCTCACATTTCATGCTTGATTTGAGTTTAAATAAATTAAACTTCTTTGTGCGGCTGAGAAATGCAAATGTCAGCGGGTGAAGCTTGCAGCAGCAGCAGCAGCAGCAGCAGCAGCCTGCAGGATATCAGGACTCTCGACCAAGCAATTAAACTTGTCCTTGTCTAATTGCATTTTGGCCTAAACCCAAAGCCAAAGATCCCTTTTCCCAAATACACACACACACACAAACTTGCACAAACACACACACACAAACGGGACAAGTCAAAAGTCTCAGCTAAGAGGGCTAAGGGAAGGAGAAGCAGAAGGAAGGCAAGGGCTCGGTGCAGAGTTGTCAAGTACGTTGCTGATAGGGGCCCGAAAAAGTTTAGCGCTTTAATTTCTTAGAAATTTGTTCCCACTCGAGTGATGAAGACTGAGGGGTCTGGGGTCTGGGGGATGTCGAGGGGGGGGGGGGGGGGGACGACGAGCCGCCAACAAAGCAACAAACAAAAATGTCGACTTGATTGCGTCGTTGATGGCCTGGTCCTCGTCCTAGAGCTCTAGCCCAGGTCCAGGTTCAGGTCCACAATTGTGCGGACAGATTGCCAGCAAGTTGCCAAAGCGGAGTTCAGTTGCTTGTGCAGCTTGAAGTTTCCAATCCCCAGCGGATTAGGAAAGTTTAAATTGTTGCCGCCGAGCCAGCGAGAGAGACAGAGAGCGAAAGAAAGATAAAAAGAGAGAGAGAGAGAGAGAGCCAAAGAACGAAAGCAAAGCGAAATCGAAGCAGCCAAAAGAATGAATGAATGAATGAATGAATGAATAAAGAAAGGAGCAACGTAACGATTAGTGCTTTCATGTCCTTTGGCAAAGTTTAAAGGTCATCCGGAGGAAGGCCCGACCCGACCCAACCAACCAACCAACCAACCACTGCCATGGCATCCTTCGCTCTGCGCTCGCTCAACGTTCGTTGGCTGCTGATTTGACACATCAACTTTGTCAAGGTTCTTGCCACAGCCACCAGCCACCAGCAACGCAGTAACGGAGACAGCGACAGCCACTGCGACTGTTATGAGCAATGGCCCTGTCTGCCCCACCCAGGCACCACCCAAGCACCACCCTGGTGTCTTTCTCGGAGTGTATGCTGTGCGGCCGAGGGTGAGTGTGTGTGCACAAGCAATTTGTGCAATGGACATTTTGGGCGCTTCTCTGCTCTGCTCTGCTCTTCTCTGCTTTGCTCTGCTGTGATAAGCGGTGCCAGCTGCAAAATGTCTTAAAAGATTGCAGAGTGCACTGACTCCTGCGACTCCAACTTCTGGATGGATGCGGCTGCTGCTGCTGCTGCTGGGCCCGGGGCAGCCCGAGAGTTGATTGCGAAATGTGTAGCATACTTTTGTGCGATTGCACCTCTGCCTCGAGCACGAGCTCGAGCTCTGCCAGAGACAGGAGAGAGAAAGGATAGATAATGAGCAGGGGTTGAGCCGAGCTTAGCTCTCACCCGAAGTAAGGGGGAGAAAATATTGAAATTACTTTGAAACCTCGGCTGCATAATGAGCCTGTCAATAAGTTTATCAAAGCAACAACTACTCGGGCAGCTGACCCAAAAAACAAAGTTGAAGTGCTGTGTAAATTATGCAAATCTTTATCATTCTTTTTACCATCCCAAAGGTTGGTTGGGATGGCGAATCGGATGGGGGATGAGGGATGAGGGATGGGGGATGGCGGGTTCTGGAGGGGTTCCCGGGTCGATGGGCTGTCACAAACAAGCGTGAAACACGACAACTGTGTGAGGGTTCCGGTAAAAACAATATGGCGCCCTGGCCAGCGCTGTTTGCCTCTGCCTCTGCCTCGGCCTCCCGCTTTCCACTCACGGGTCCTGTGTGTACCGGCCTGACTGCCATTGACAGTCGAACGTTGTTTTGCTATACGCTTTTCCCATTTTCTCTACCATTTCCAAGTATTTTTTTGAGGTTCTCGTTTTTCTGCTGTTCTTTTTCCATTTTTGTTTTTGTTTTTTTTTTGTGAAATGTCAAATTTTTGCAGACAGTTTTGACAGTTTATCGAAGTGCGCTCGTAATTTCTGCTGACGTGTGTTGTAGGTGTTGAAAATAGAATGGAAGAGGGAGAAAAGGAACAGCAGAAAAGAGAGTAAGGGCCCTCGCAGAGGGAGAGGGAGCGGTAGAGGTAGAGGGGCTTAACACACACTTAGGTGCGGGGTCCCAAACTTTTGCTGGCTCTGCACTTTTTGGCACAAAAACTTTCCCCACAGCGAAAGACGGGTCAAGTTTTTTTTTGTAATTATTTGTTTGGGTCACCTATGGAGCGACTTGATTGATTTTCCAGCCATGGGGGGGAGGCAGTGCACAGTTAACAGTTATAGTAGATAGTAAAGATAATTCAGAATTTGATTACTTACCGCTGCGACTTTCATTTTCAGCTGGCTTCAGCTGTAAAGCACGGTTCATCTGCAAGAAGAACAGAGAGGAAAAAACATCGAAATTAATATGGGGCTGTGATGACGGTTTAGATGAGTATGAGATCATGCGATAACGATTCGGGCAGCGGGCAGCGGGCAGAGGATGCTATTAGTCCCGTTACCCCCTCCTCCAATTCAATCAACATACTCTGGCTGTGGCTGTGGCTGCAGCAGCGGCTTTGGGGAGCGGAATAGAACCTCTTCATAAACACCTCCGAAAACACATTTGGCCAGCGAAGCATTTTCAAGCATTTAAATGGCACTCAATATGCAAGCCCATCTCCTGTCATGTCCTGTCCCTCCAGCACACCCTCCTCTGTATTCCTCTCTCTCTCTCTCTGTCTCTCTTTCTCTCTCGCTATCTGGCTCTCCTGTCCTCTGCACATTTGCGCTCATTGCCTTTTACCCACGACTGGGCAGCCACATCCTGTGCCGCTTCATGCATCATTAAAGCTTAAATCTCACCCAAGCGACCCATGTCGATTCTGGCCAGCCAACACTTAACGTTCTCCTCCCCCATCCCCCCAACCACTCATCCGCTCTCTCTCTCTCTCTCTCTCTCCTCTCTCTCTTTCTCTCGGCTCGGCCACTCTGCTGTGGGGAGTGGGATCTGGGATCTGGGACTGGGTATGAAACTGGGTCTGGGACAGGAACAGGGAGAGGGCTACGTGTTGTGGTCACCTTTCGGTTTATGGCAAATGAGTAATATGGCCATGCCGGAGCACGAAAAATCCCATTAAAAGACGTTCAAATGAAATGCATTAAAATAAAACTTAATTGAGGGCTTTATACCGACTGTTCGAATCGAGTGTCCACCCCCTGCCTCTGCCTCTCTCTGCGCTCCATCGAAAACCGCAAATACCCAAGCAAATCAATAACCAAAAAGGTGGGGGATCCCACAAGGGCTCCCGCCTCGCCCTTCGCAGGTGTAATTTATTTGCACCACACACAGATGGAAAGGGGGCGGCATTGGCTACGCCCCTGGGTTTCCTGGCCTTAGATTGGCTCATCAACAGGGCCTAGGGCAAGTCGGGGGCAAGACGAGGTGGACGTGGAAGTGGACGTGGAGGTGGTTCTGGGTCCGTGTCCGTGTCTCGGCCCAGTTCTGTGCCTGCGCTTGGTCCCGGGCCTGGGCCTGGGCCTGGGCCTTTGCCTGTCATTAGTCGCATGGAAGTCTGTCGTCTCATCGCCTGCCGCTTGTCGCATGAATATTTTATAATCAGCCATTAGTTTGCGGCAATTGAAAATGATTGAAGCTTTTAACTGCGAAATTCAATTGCTTTATATAACCGTGAGGGAGTGGCTGGGAGAGCGAGCGAGCGAGCGAGTGCCCTTTCGTATTATGAAATATTTAATGTCATAGTCGGGTCGGTTCTCTGCCTCTATACCCCCCCTCTGCCCTTCAATCTCTCTCTCTCTCTCTCCCTCTGTGTGTGTGTGTGTGTGTTTTTTTGGAACAATCCATTAGTCGGAGGCAAGTAATTAAAATTGCGATTTATGCACGCGCATGGATCCGAACCGAAATTTTGGGCCTCTCCTCAGCTTGTTTGTAATTCAATTATGTTAATGATTGGACAACATTTACCGTATTTACATTAATGCATAATGAATGAGTGCAGAGGTCCCCCACGAGGACTAGGACGAAAACGAGGACGAGAACGAGGACGAGGAGCATGGGCTATCAGGCAGGCCGGCAGGCAGCGCGCCTAAATGCAGGCTGCACTTTATTTTTGGCTGGTTGATTTTTTAATCGTAACTCCATTGGAGCCCTCTCCCGCCCCCCCTCCCCCGTCCCATACTAGAACAGGGCGTGGGTACGGCAATTAAGTGCATTTCTCTGTCTGACCAAAGGCATGCTGAACCACCACCCCCTCACTGCCCACTGCCCACTCCTACTCCCACTTCATCACTCTTGTCCAGACAACACACAAATGCGCTTTTGCCTTACTCAAAGCTCAGCTGGATAAATTAAGTGGTCGATGAACTGAAGCCTTGTGGATTTTATATACAGGCGATGTCGACAGCACCATGTTGTTGACAGTGATGCGGGGGGCAGGGAGGCAGGCCAGGCAGCCAGAGAGAGTTGTAGTAGAGTGGTGTGGAAGTGGTGGCTGGGTGGCCGGGTAGCCGGGTGGCCGGGTGACGCCGCAGAATTTAAACCAATGTTTAACCGAAAAATGTTCATTTAGTCGCACGTTCTCCTCTCCTGGGGGATGCCGCTGCTCTGGCTGCTCTGGCTGCTTTGGCTGCTGCTGCTGATGAATGATTGATGTGTCGTGGTTTAATAAATTGGAAAATGTTTTCAGTACTGTAAGTAATGCTCGGAGCAGCATCTCAAAGAACCAACCGGCGAGGGAGCTAAACAGCATGCAGGCTTGCTATCCATTATCTGCTCTTTTTCTAGCCAGTGGCAGAGCCCGCAGCTAGCTTTGAGTACGGCTTCCATTCCGAACAGAAATCAGTGCAACAGCCAGCAAAAGCTGAACAGACAGAGACGGCAGCAGCACTCGCATTCGCATTCGCATTCAATGATGTCCCGCTTTTCATTTTGGCTAATGAACTGCCGGCAATTTATGGTAGAATTTCCTGGAAAATTCCGTCAAGTCAAAGCATTCTCTGGCAGCCACATGAGTGCCGGTTGCCGCTTGCCGGGTGCCGGGTGCCGGAGTGCTTTCACTGCACTTCCCCGAATTCTTCTAAGTACTCGGGAACTTTTTTCTTTTTTTCGGGGGCCCTTCTAAGGCATCTCCCACTCTGTATCTGCACAAAAGCCTGGCTAATTATTGACGCTGCTGGCAATGGCAAGAGCAAGAGCAAGAGCAAGGTTTCTCCTGCCCCTGCCCCTGCTGCTGCCACTGCCACTGCCACTGCTGGCAACCTTCTTTGGCGGCGTAATTAGCGCACATAATTTGAAATTTAAATGTTGCCAAAAGCCGAAGCCTTTGAGAGTCAAAATGTTAATTAAATCTTTCTCTTTTTCTCCCATTCTCTCTGCTGGGGGTGCAAGAGGAATCAAAAGATGCCTGCCTCGACACAATTACCCTTGGCAATTGCTTATGAAAAAGTGTCTGTAGGGTGCTGGGGGTGGGCAGAGGGGGCGGGGGAAGAGATACTGCAGCCACAGTTGAGAGTCGACAGGCGCCAGTGGGAACGTTAAACCGCAAATTTTAGCGCCCCAGCATGTCCGAGAGAGGGCCAGTGGGCCACAGGCTAGCCGCAGTGTCGCCGCTTACGCATATGCAATGGCCAAAAGTGCCAACTTGGCCAAGTGCTGTACACTGTGTGCTGTACACTGTGTGCTCTCTGTCGTTCTGTGTCGTTCTGTGTCGCTCCCTGTCTGGTTTGGGTGCATAGACCCATAAACTGCGTTAGTTTATGATGCCTGAGCGCTAAGTGAGCAAAGCGAAGTGCGCTGAGACAGCGAGCGGATGGGACACTGCCTGGGTGACTGGTTGATTGCTGGGCACGGGCACTGGAACGGGCACGGGCCAGAGATCCCACCCAGATCCAGTCAAGCCGTAAGTGCCTTCCACTGACCCTTCGCTCTTTCCGCCCCTTTCCTCCACTGTGCAATTAGAATGCGGCGCATTGAACCAGTCCAAAGCCGAAGCTTTCCGCTCTGTTCTGTTCTGGTCATTCCTGGGATGTTCTTGTTGTTCTGTGCTGTGCTGTTCTGTTCTGGTTTCCCTGCATTCGCTAGTCGAACTCCATAAAACGGAACAACGAAAATGCAATTAAAACTACGTTTTATGGCTTTGTTATGGCAGCAGTCAGCCTCTCTCTCTAACCCCACCCACCTACCCCCGCCCCCATCTACCAAACAGAACCGAACCGAACCACATGAAGAACAATTTTTATTATGCTTTCTCCACTCGGCCGGAGACGACGTCGACGACTAGGACGACGACCAGGACGACGACCAGGACGAGGATGATGATGATAGTTTGGAAAATGGTTTCGAATTGAGTGGGCTCCCCGGCAAGTTTTGTTGATAGAAAAGTAATATTTTATGGGGCTAGCCGGAGGGTGGGGAGCTCTGCTTATTGAAAACGCAGCTTCGCTTCGCTTCTTCTCTAACAAAAATCATCAAAGTTTTATGCAAAAGTTTCTTTTTTTTGCTCTCTTGCGGCATACAGATACGGGTAGTCGTCGTCGTCGTCGTCGTACTGCGAGATACGCTGCTCAAATTTGTCACTGGCAAAGCACCTAAAAGTAGACAATGTTGCCTCAAGCATCTGTCATATGTGTGTGTGTGTGTGTGGCACAGGGAGTGGCAGAAAGGGAGCTTTTTGAGATAGAGGTAAAAGCAAAACAAACTAACGAGCAAGCAAGCAAAACAAAAGCTTGTAGCTCCTGCTCCTGCTCCTCCTCCTGCTCCTGTTCCTGTTCCTGGTCGTGCTCCTTCTCCAACAACCTGCCATAACTGCAGCTTAATCAAAAGTTTTTCACTGCTCCACAGCCCAGGATGAGAGCCTCAGCACTAGCTTCAGTTACAGCTCTAGTTCCAGCTTCAGTTTCAGCTTCAGCTTCAGCTGGAGGGCAACCAACCAGCCAACCAGCCAACCAACCAACCAGTCAACCAACCGCAGCTGTATCATCCATACCGCCACCCACACCCACACCAACACCCACACCCTGCACAATCTGCACTTCCCTTTGATACTAATCAGTGGCTGCTTCTTCGTTCGTTCATTTTTTATGTTGTCTGGGCCACGCTCAATGGGAAATATCTATATTCTTTATGTATCTCTGATGTATGAAATATGGCAACTGTATATAATGGTCCGCTCCTCGGATGGGGTCTGTGGGAGTTGGGAGTTTGCAATTAGCAAGTGGCAATTAAAGTTGGTCGGACTGGGTCTGGCATTGAACCCACGACCACCAGGCAACAGAGAGCAGTCGGCAGTGGCAGTGGCCGGCAGCCAGTAGCAGGCTTGGCCAGAGGAATGTTTATTGGTTCATATATTATCGAGGGCCAGACAACAGATTGGCCAGCACGAGCACGAAAGCTGTTAACCGACGATAATCGGGAGCTGGAATGGGGCAAAATGAATAAGAGGCCATAAAAAATGTAGAATCTTTCATTAGAATAGTTCTTAGCTTTAGCCCAGACCCAGTCACAGTCGCAGAAGCAGTAACAGTCCCAATCCCAACCCCAGGCCCAGTCTCCAGTCTCAGTGTCAGCGTAAAGCCAGGCCCCATCCTACACACCTGCCCCACTGCCCCACACCTTGGCGACCCAACTCAAAGCGTATTTCATTCAAGACACGACACTTGACTGTCGTATGACACTTGAGTTCCTGCTCCTGTCCGTCAGCTGCGGCTCACCTCAGCCCCCCTCCCCCGTCACCGTTCCCCCGTCCTATTCAATGCCCACAAAATATGCAAATAAATTACTAATAACCTCAGAATGTAACCCTTACACGGAACCAACAGGGAAAGAAACGGGGGGGAATGAAGGAATGCGAAGAAGGAAGAGGGAAGAGGAGTGGAACGCGAGGAACGGGAGCCTATTCCTGATTCATAATTCAAATTTTACGCCGCAATAAACAAAAATGCCTAAAATTATGCAACACAACGCCCATGGAACACTGCTGAGTAAGTCATAAATTATGTAAATTTAATTTTACTCCCCACCACCCCCCACCCCCAACCGCCAATCCACAACCCCCAACCACTATACATATAACTGTATACAGTACTAAATATATATATATATATACATATACCTATGCATATATGCATATATGTATGTATGTATGTATATTCATGTGAGTGGGTGCGCCCTCAGTCAAGTCAACCACAAAACTGTAAAGCGCGAGGGAGGCAGGGGAAAAGGAACGTTATTATTATGTAAATAATTAATGGCATGTAATTATCTAAATTTTAGACAATTAGAAAAAATTAACACACACACCACAAACGGAAGGAAGAGAGAGAGAGAGAGAGAGAGAGCGAGACAGAGATGAATAGGATAGAGACAGGAACAGCACACGGCAATGCCAAATATTTATGACATTTTTATTATGCCAAAGAAATGAAAGTAAAAGCATGTCCGCGGCTCCAGGCCGCGTTTCCGTTACACATTTAACGCCATTTTAACGCATGCTAATGACCGGCTCGGCCCAGTCCGTGTACGGCGGACAGGGCGGACGGAGCGGACGGGGCGGACGGAGCGGACGGGCACCCCCCCTCCACAAAAATGTTCTATTTGGCCAGCCCGGGGCCAGCGGAGAAAAAGGGAATATGGAACAAGGTGTAGCCCTTTGAAAGGTTTGCCATTAATTAGGCAAACTTCGGGGCCCGAGTCAGACAAACATTAGTTTTGGTAATTTATTACCCAACCGAATGCCCAGCGAAAGCTAATCAATACTTTTGGGCCTCCCCACCTTCGCAGTTCCATCTCCACCTCCACCTCTAGCTCCATCCCATTCCCGCTCCCGCTCCGACAATGGCAGACGAACCTTTTCCAGAAATTACTAATTAGCCTGGCGAAGACGGACGCCTGTCTGACTGCGTCCTGTCGTGTTGTCGTGTTGTCGAGTTGTGTCATGGCGGCTCTGAATTATCGATTTCGATTGCGCAATATTGGAGCGACTTTAAAATGCGATGCGTCTTCCCGGAATCTCGTGCCTCAAATATATTTTAATTAAAACTCCGGTCGGTTCCGTTGGTTTCGGTTGCTCGCCGGTTTTTTCTGGGTTCTCCTTGGTTAGGCAGAGGCATAAATTTAATGCCTACGCTTTTGGGGCGATGACCCATTTGATTGCTTTTGGTGGGGGGATTGGGGTTGAGCGGCATTAAAAGCCTAGCCTACCTTTTGGGCCAAGCAATCGAGAAGAAGGACCGGAGTATGGTCCGGAGCAGCCACCCACTCAACCACCCAACCACTCACCCCCCTGCTCGATAGCTTTTGTAATGGCAACATGGAGGATTTTTGCTGCATACCAGCAGGCGTGCTAGAAATGCTACAAATTACATAGAGCCGGCCCCAAGAGCAGATGAGCAGATGAGCAGATGAGAAGCAGACGAGTCGGGAGATTCAGAAGAGGCTGGGCCCAAACAACGCACTCAACTGTGAAAATGTCTGTTAAGGGCAACAAACACGCACTCATGTGTATTTGTGTATGTGATTCTGTGTGGGTGTGCGTGTGTGTATGGGCCACCTTGGCTGTCAACAGGATGACAGTATATATAGTATATATACTATACTATGGTATGCCCGGTGTATACGAGCATAAGGATTGGGCATACATATACATATACATATATATATGCGTATATATGTATGTATGGCCCCGCCTTTGCCTTTGCCTTTGCCGGGACTGTCAATTGAGCTGGCATGTTGGCAGCCTCTTGACTTTCAGTCTAATGTGAATTTTCCATAAGCATGATAAGCATAAATATCCATTTGGACAGGCATAGAAAAAATGTGATTGAAATATTGCCAAGTCAGTCTCTCGGCTGTGCTGGGCTGGGCTGGATCGAGATCGAGCCTCCTGGCCACGAACGACCACACGACACACACTCTTCTTCTAATGCTTGGCACGTATTTTAATTGATTCGTGCCACACAAGGAGCGGCAGCAGTGGCAGCAGCAGCAGGCAGTACTCGAGGCAACAGCTCATTATACGACATGGAGCAGGCGCCGCTGCTCGGGTTACAAATTGAAAAACTCATGCCAAAAGTAAATCAATGGCAATGCAAACATTCCGATGGGGAGACTGAGAGACAGACAAACACAAACACAAACACAAACAGACCGAGGACCAAAAGGATATTCGATATTTGCTCTTCGGGTTTGATGTCTGATGATGATGCTCCATTTATTATTAACTTGAAATGATTTCGGGCAGTCCTCAGTCCCCCCCAGTCCCAAGACCGCCTGTCCCCATTCCCCTTCCCAAATCTCCAGGTCCGGGCTCTGTGGTCCGTGCTCGCTCGGTGAGGTGACGACGCAGCGATTGAATGCACGACTGCATCAATGGCAGGCTCGCTCCAACATGAGCACTGCATGTGTCTGCCACTGCCACTGGCACTGCCACTGCTCCTGCTCGTGCCCCACTCTCGTGCAGCACTCTATTTGTATCCGTATCTTCTGTGTATCTGTATCTGTGTATCTGTATCTGTTTCCCTGCATCCGTGTCTGTGCATGTGTACACGTGTGAGTTCAATTGGAAAATCGTGTGCGGCATACGGCAGCGTGTTTTTGTAAATAGCAATCGCGTACGTTTCTCAGCAGCGGGTGCACACTTGCAAATGTATCTGTGAGATACATTATATGTAACTCATATCTCAGCCAGATACCACACTGGTACTGACTCCCACACTTGATGCAATCATGGAATTCATATTTTCATATTAAATTTAAAGCACTGCGCCCTCAGGTAGAATGGAAAAGTATTGGGGAACAGAATGGATATGGATGGCAGGAGAAGCACACGATGGATGTACCACAGATACAGATTAGGTAGGCTATAAGATATAGGGTTTGAGGGGAAAGCATACATATATGCATCATGATCCCTGATCGAGTTGTGCTCAATGATATAAGGGCATATCTAATAAATCCCTGGTCCTGGTCCTGGTCCTGGTCCTGGATCTTCCATCGTACATCTTTTACCATCTTCAAAGCTGCCTCTCTTTAAATTCAATTTTCGACTAGCAAATTTTGTGTGCTGAGCAAACAACAAGAAAAAAAGAAGAAAATCCAAACAAAAAACCGCTTAACATCGCTTTGAGCAGTGCAAATAGCACAAGCGCATATGGCATATACGAGTGCCATGGCGTATAGCGCATGCAAATGACAACAAGACACGCCCACGCCCACACACACACACACACACACACACACACACACGCACGCACTTTCAATGTATTTGTGTGCGCATAAGTGAAGTATATCTTTGTAATCTGAAATGCTCAAGGCGTGCAAATATTCAATTTTAAATATGCAGTCCGTCCCGTTCCGCCATTCTCACTCTCTCCCCCTCTCTCTCTCTCTCTCTCTCTGTGTGTGTGTATCTCCCTCTGTCTGTCATCTCTGTTCGCATCTCTCTCTGGTTGCTGCAACTAAATGTCATAAACACAATGTCATGACAACTTTTGAAATTTGAATTTCAAAGCAAAAATGTCTCCCATTTATTCATTTGCTCAGTCATTCATTGCCATTTATTTTATTTGCCCTGCTCCCTGGGCCCCCCTCCGCTCCGCTCCGTATGAACAAAATTGGTCCGTGTCCATGTCTCAATTTACCTCCTGCTCTGCCTCTCCTGCCCTGCCATGCCCTACCCCGCTGCCAACAAACGCAAATTCCTTGTGAGCAAAAGTTCTTAACACATCTTTGATCTTGATGGCTGTCAATATGGCAGCAGAAAGGGAGACGGACAGTCCGTCCGTCCGTTCGACCGAGTAGGAACTAAGAGTAGCGACCCGAAAATTGTATTAATTTAGATTTCATTTAGTTCTGTCTCCCCCGGCTGTCGTCCTGTAGTCCTGCTCCTTGGGTCAATAATAGTTGCTTTCTTGGGACCTCGAGCAGGACCCAGGAACTTGCCCAATAGGAGGAGAGCGGGAACAACTTGATTTTATGATCAAAGCGGCACATATTAGGCCGCATTTTGTGCCGCCATTCAGCTTTAAAGCTTTAAGAAGTCCCGGGTGAATCTTTTATTCGGGGTTGAATCGGCGAGCTGTAATTTCTGTTTCAGTTTCTGTATCTGCTGAAGGGGGGAGGGGGTTAGTTCTCTGAGGGTTGACTGCAGTCCAATGTCTCACTTTATTCCGGCTTGCCTTGTTATTATTTTAATAAGCAATTTGCCGCTGCCGCTTAAAATGCTAGCACGTGTCCTTTACGGAGAGTGTGGCCAAAGCAAACAAAGCGATTCCGTCAATGAAATGGCCTTTATGTATATATAAGTGGTGGGCCGGTGAGAAAGTGCAGTGTGCGAGAGGAATTGTATTGGAAAAATCCCAGAGAGAACATGATTAGCATCTGGCAGAGGCAGAGATATGTATCTCGAGTCCGACTGTGCCGATGTGGCACTTCCCATGTTCATTAACAGCTTTCTCCTTTGTCTTTTGCCCTCTGCCCTCTGCCCTCTGCCCTGTCACTTGGCTGGGATCTCTGGCTGGGATCTCTGACACCCAGATACCGGAGACTCCCACTTGAGCCCCAGCGCCAAGAAGAAAGTTTATTAAATATAAATTTATAACACGCACACATGTGGCCCCTTCATGTCAAACGGAAAACAAACAGAAATCAAGTTTTCCCTCTGCAGAGGGAAGGGGCAGAAGGAAGGGAGGGGGGGCAAGACGAGAGAAAGGGAAAGCCCCAGCTTTTCTGGAAGCTCTCGAGTGGTGGAGCTCTCCGGGTCTCTGGCAGCCATAACTTGAATAAATATGCAAACATTTCGTCACATTCCGCCTACACCCACTTTTAATTTAAGCCCACTTAACACCTCATAAAACAGACTACGTTCTGGCTGAATAAATGAATGAATGACTGAATGAAGAAACGACCGAATGGCTGACTGAATGACTGAATGGCTGACTGAGTAGGAGAGAGTGAAAGTGAGTGACTGACAGTTGGAGAGCTCTCTCCCTTCCCCTTCTGTCCCTCTGTTTCATATTAAATACAATTTTATACATTTTAATTTTTACATTTAACAACTTCCATGCAATTAGGTCGAAAGGGTTGGCGTTGGCATTGGCGTTGGCACTCTCTCCCTTTCCCTTTCCCTTGCCCTTGCCCCATCCAGGCCTTAAAAAAGCCACCCTTTCTCTGGTTGCTCTTCAGGGTTGTCTCTCTCTCTCTGCTCGGCTGCCTGGCTCCTGGTTGATTGCTACTTTTGGCAAATTAAACTTGAAAGTTGTAAAATTTCCCTTGTCATTGGCAAGGACACGTGCGTGTCAAGCTCCCCGCCCTCTTCTTCCCTTGCAACCCTTGTTGTTTTTCTCAAATGATTCCGGACGAGTGTTGATATTTAGAGGGACACAATGAGAGGATATCACAACTGAATTGTACTGATAACCAGAAAGATACCTTAGATACCTTAAAGATCCTACAATAACTTCGTACTGGGGTGAGAGGTCAAGGGAGAGTCAAGGGGATGCAGTTTTACCACACCGATATACACACCATGGGAATGCGTTGTCATTGATTTGTGTTGCTCGAGGGCCGAAATTACCTCAACAGAACTGGAACTGGATTGAGGAGGATTGGGGATTGAAGAGCTCCTGTGTGGCTGATCTCAGGCTTCATTCACAGCCCATAACAATCGCTGTTTATGCTGATTTTTATGCCCCCTCAAGACACACACTTGCCGCCAGGTCTGGCTATGAATAATCAAGTAAGCGGTAGGGGCTTCCCCACATTCAAATGCTTTCCTGTCCTGTCCTGTTCTGTCCTGTCCTGCAGTGCTTTCTGTGCCTTCTGCCGGCTGCTTATTTGCCATGTAATCTTAAGCGACAGGCATTTGCTTACTTATTTATGCACTCTCTCCGCCAAACACATACTCGTGCTCGCACTCGTCCTGGTACTCTTCCTCGTCCTCGTACTCCCCATAAAGGTTGCCAACTTAAAAATCACAATGGGGCTTTGACTCTGCCATTAGATAAGAAAGAGAGTGGGAGACAGGGACAGAGTGATAGAGAGAGAGAGAGAGAGAGAGAGAGAGAGAGAGTGTATGTGTGAGTTTGGGGAAATCTCACTTTGGGGGTATCTTTTGCTTTATTTTTATGCTCTTCGTGTGAGATTTTTATTGTGTGTACACACACACCCACACACAACCACACACAACCATACACAGAGTACAGAGTACAGAGAACGAACTCTGTCTGACAGGGAGACACAGAGACAGTCGCTATCCGAGACAGCTATCTTTGCCACGTTTGCTTTTATTATTTAATGGAGCACAAAATGCATTTTGCTCGCCTGCTCCCTGCTCCCTGCTCCCTGCTCCCTGATCCCATCCTCTCCTGCTTAGGCGTGCGGTTTTTTTTCCACCTCCCCCAAAGGCCCCATCTGGGGGCTGCTGTGGGGGGTGGCCTCGTCCCGGATCAGGCAGGCATACAAAATTAATAATTTATATATGAAAATGTGCGTTAAGAGCAGCAAAAATGCTTCGAGTGGAGTTCACTCGAGAGTCTGTTTACCAAATTGCTTAGGAGAGATGTAGATGTAGATGTAGATGGCAATGGGTGTGTGACTCGGGCCAGGCCGAGTCGTTTTGGAGGCTGTTTGCCAAGGTCATAAGTAGGACTTGCCGAGATTCCTTTTCGACTCGTTCCATTTCCTTCCGACTCTTTTCTTTCCGGCATCGTTCATCGTAATTTGCTTAATAAAACGCGGTGTGGCATATTGCATAAAATATAAGCCGAATTTCCCTTTGTTTTTCTTTGGCTTTGGCTTTGGCTTTGGCTTTGACTTTGGCTGTGGCTTTTGGGGCAATTTATAAATTCCCAAACAGATTCGTTCCTCGAGCATCTTCGGCCGTCGCTTTTCATTAAAATCAACTTCAGAGAATCCCAGAGAATATTGCACTTGGGGCGATGAGGAGTCCAAGGAGTCGAGACGAGTCGAGTCGATTCGAGTTGCTGTTATGTGCATAAATTTCCCCACACCAGACTCCTGGGACCGACTCTTAGCTCTCCTGGATCTCCTGGCTGGCAAAAGGCCTCAACTGGGGGTATTTTTATGTCCAATTTATGCATATCAATGTTTATGGTAGATGAGATCCAACGGGGGGCCATTACCATACCATATGGAGGGTGCACCTCTCCACAGTCGGTCATACCTTTTGCTACCCTTTTGTCGCTCGAAGGTAACCTCTAGGTCGCCATTTGTCCTGTTCCATCCACATCCACATCCGGCAAAAGTCAATTGAAGTTGTAATGAGAATTGAAATGGCTAGCAATTAAAGATGATGATGGCGCCGTCGCACCTCACTTGGGGCCATTCTCATTCCAACTTTCCAACGCCATCTCCGTCCTCCGCCTTCCGCCCTCTGCGCTGACTGCCTCTTTCGTTCCTGCCTGCCTCGGTTCACAGTCCTGAGTCCCTTCCTGGTCTGCTCCGCTCCTCTCCTCTCCTCTTTTTTCCAGTAGGTTTACGCGTGCCGCAGGCCCAAACACTTTGCATAACATTAAGCAGCTTCAGTTCTCTCTTTAGTTCAGTTTTTTATTCCGATTCGGATTCGCAGCCCTGCTCCACTGTTCTTCTTTTTTGCGGGTCTCTATGGTCGACCGCAGCTCCATAAAATATGCACCCAGAGACGGAGTGGAGCGGCACGGATTGGTGCGGAGCGGTGCGGTGCGGTGCGGAGTGGTTCACAACAAAGTGAAGTATGCAAAATGGGAGGGGAGGGATGGGGCTCGAAATGGGGGAGTGGCAAAGCGCCTAAAAGCATATTTCAATTAAGCTATCACCTTGAATTATTCTCACGAGCACACAAACAGTCGCATACATGCACACAGATCCAGATCCCAGATACACACCCTGAGAGTTCTGCCTAAAAGCAGACTACAATTTTTTTATTTTTTAATTTTAATGTTTTCATTCACCGCCAGCAGAAGCAGACGAGCGTCAGAGGAGTAGCGGCGGCATGAACGGCTGCGGCAGCGGCAGCGGCAGCACCACCACCACCAGAAGAAGAAGAAGAACGTTAAAACCGCTCGTCAAAAATTTGCATTTAAATGAGGCGCAGAGGCGACTGACTGACGGGCCTCGTTTTCCCTGCCCCTGCCGCCTGCCGCCTGCCCCCTGCCAACCTGCCCCCCTGCACATTCTTGGAAGTGGAAATTTTTATGATTGCGGTGACTGCCAAATTGTCAGTGGATAAATGTGGGTGTGTGTGTGTATGTGTGTGTATCTGTGTGTGTGGGTGTACGCTGTGTCAAGCTGCAAGGGTGTGTGTGTATGCTTAATATGTAAATATTCATTATGGCCCCCACCCCCCCCGTGTGTGTGTGTGCGAGTGAGGGGTCAGTGAATACAGAAAAGTCATCAAAAACATCCGAATCGGGAAAACCGAAGATAATCCTTTCGATTTGTGTTCAGGATGGTGTTCAAGATAAGTCCTTCGATCCCTAATCCCTTTGGTGTTGACCAAAGCCACAACCAAACAAAATATTCCTTAAATTAACTAAAATGTATATGATTTAAGAGCAGAATTCTTGAACGGCTTTAAGTCGGGCAAAAAATCACAATTAAGAGGCAATTTCGGGCATACAGAATTCACAACAGAAACAGGAGCGGGGAGCAAGGGCCAGGGCCAGGGCCAGGACCAGGGCCAGGATGAGCAGGAGCGTTCCTCTGTTTGTTGGTTATGCAAAAATTTCTCAGCTCCACACACTCTACACGCCCATGGCCGGAGCACCGGAGCACTGGAGCAATGAGCACTGGAGCTGGAGCTGGAGCTGGGGTTCATTCATCGTCATCCTTCATCCAGGGTTTTCTCTCCGCTCCGCTCTGGCTTTGGCTTTGGCCAACAATTTTTGGCATAAATGCCATAAACAGTTTATTTAGCAACGGAAAATTAACTGCAGAATGTTGCCAGAACCGTTCCCGTTCCACAGAAAGAAAAAAAAAAGAAGCATGTGAGAGGAACTGGCAGACAGCCGGGGGACTGATGATGCTACCCAAGTCAACCCATATGTATATAGTGGTATGTGGCATCCATCCCGGTATTGCCCCCGACCAGACCGAACTCCACTCGACGCTTTATGACGTTTTACTTCATGTGCAGCTTCATAATTAAGTGACTCCCAAGGCGGCGGAGGGGGAGAGACACACACACTTACAGACACACACAAAAACTAGCAGTGGCCGGGTGGCTGGGTGGCCGGGGAAGGGGGGGGAAACGGAGAGAGGAACAGACACACTCAGGGGAGCTTTTAGTTTTGAGCCACGTGAGTAGCATCATCGCCTGGGCTTCGGGCCATAAAAACAAGCCCCAAACGAGGTCAACTGAGGGCACTAAAATGCATTTGCTTTATATTCCTTACAATATACGAATACGTGTGTGTACGGGAGGAATAGGGATAGGGATAGGGTACTATATACCATATGAAACAGGATGATGGGTGTAGATATATATGTAGGTATAGGCGAGATGCAGGGGGATGCGGGGGACTTATGCAGCTTAAGACGAATATAAAGAGTGTTAGCAGGTCGTTTTGTGTACTTACTAATTTGATGGCTGGTGGTATTAATGGATGATGGCAACTTACCTGGAAAGACAGATAAGGGAGAACACGAAAAGTTTAATATAATGGCGTGGCGGGCATGTGGCATGTCGGAACAAGGGACAGGGCATTGGGATAATTGGCTAAAACTATAATTATGTCATAATCAGAGGGGGTGGAAGACCATGAAATCTAATCCAGCTGGGACACAAACTGTAATTAGATCTGATGAAAGATGAAAGCATTTAGGATGAAACACAACCTTAAAGACCTCTCTCTTAAAGACTGGATGGATGGATGGCTGGATGGTTGGCTGGCTGGCTGGCTATGATCCGCCCTCTCCCACCCTCGAGTCTGTTCGAAAAATTGATTATCGACAACACTTTAACACGCCCAAACCCAAGCACATGGCCCAAAGTTTGCCGAGGGCAAAACCAAAGAGAAAAAAATGTCATAAAAATTCTATTTTCGTATAAAATTTCGAAAGTAATCTAATAAATATTGATTTTCATTCGTCATCGCCACGACAGCGATGGCTATGGCTATGGCGATGGCTATGGCGATGGCGACAACAACATCATCATCATCATCATGAGCACCCACAGGGGCCACAGGGCTGGAGTGGAAAATAGTCGTGTAACCCTACACGTGCATAAAGAGAGTGAGTCCAGGACAGGACAGGACACGACAGGAGCCATGAGCCAGGAGCCAGGAGAGGACAGGCGTAGTCAATAGTCGTTATTTGATATAGTCGCCCGACCAACATGATGAAACGTGCCTGGGACCGCCAACGCCGCCGCTGACCAGGACACGGACACGGACGCGGACGCGGGCTAGGAGCAGGAGCTGACCGCACGTAAAGGGAACGGAACCCATCGCTGCAAGGGATGAAATCATGCGCGCAACTCGTTTTTGGTCAAGCATGCCACCCCATGGGGACGGTAGGAACGGTAGCTGTGGCAGGGGCTGCGGCAGGGGCAGGGGCAGGGCTGTGGGGCAAACAGTTCATTCAATCATTCAAATGTCCTTTGAACTATAAAAATACATGACACTAATAAAGAAAACGAACAAATGACACGACACTGGAAACGCTCGCTCTATCTCTGTCTCTCTCTCTCCCTCTCTCTCTCCCTCCCTCTCTCTCTGTGGCATTTCCTATGAAGAGAAGTGAATAGGAAGACGACTGCCCAAAAAGTGCTATTTAGAGCAATTTATAAGCATACTTGGAGTCGCCTCGGTCCCCGGTCGCCGGCACACGACATTTGACATTTACGAGAGAAAGTCCACAACTGAGGAAGATAGGATCCCTTTTGCAGTCCCCCCTTCTTCCCTTCCCTTCCCCTTGCCTTCGAAAGCACCATAAATTTTTGTGTAGCTATTTATTGCATTTTTATGTAAAATGCCGCTAACGGTAAACCTATGTACGTACGTCGTCTTTGGGCGCTCTTTTATACCTTTTCCGAAAGTTGTTTACGAGGCCACGAGAAATCGAATTGGGAAATGCTCGAAGCCCACGCGAAATGACAAAAATTCAAGCAATTAAAGGTGCGCCAGAGAGAGAGAGAGAGAGAGAGAGGAATCGAGAGATGGGCGGCAGAGATGGGCGGCAGAGATGGGCGGCAGAGATGTGAGAGAGGATAGGGAAAACTCCATTCGCTGATTTTTACAAGCATTTTCTATGCATTCACATCGAGGATTGCATACTTTTCGAGGCTTTGGAATGATTTATCTACCATCTACCACGTCTGCACCACATTTTTATGGCCATATGCTCAGGACCTCCACTTCCTTGCTTCCCGCTTCCCGCTTCCCCCTTCCCGGTTTTCGTACTCCCATTCCACAAAACAATCGGAAAAGCCACAACAACTGGCAGCAGCCATGGCCAGGACCGGACCGGGCCGCGTTGGAGTTCGCGTCCAGGTTCAGGAATACGAACGAGCACACAAATCAAAACAACGCACAGCGCCTAAAAAGCTGCTAAGGCCAATACGAGGTCCTGGAGAGAGACAGAGAGAGAGAGAGAGTAAGGGACTTGGTCGGTCTGGAGATGGGGACGGGGACGGGGATGGGCAGTAAACTACATGAAGGCTTTCTTCTCTGCGTCTGTGCCCATGTAATCTCTGTTGACCATAAAGATTTATAGACTATTGTGTGTCGTTCACGTTGCCGTCGCTGTTGCCGTCGCCGTCGCCGTCGCGGCAGCCGCAGCAATGAAAAGGAAACTTTTTGCAACTTAGCGCCAAACTTTATGCAATAATTTATATATATTGGGCGCGCGAGCGCTTTGCCCCGTATAAGGCGGCAAGGTAAGGGCGAAACAAAACCGAAATGGGGGCAAAAAAAAACTCAACAAAAAAATATCTGGGAAAAACGCAATGCCGACGACCTACACAAAAGGCAATACACATAATGGTTGCAACAACAAATGCTGCGGGCTGAAGGGTGGGGGGAGGGGGAACGCAAGTTCGGCGGCAACAACAACAACAAGAAGAACCGATCCTGGCGTGAAGGTAACGCGTGTAGCAATAAGAACGAAGCAGGAGAGGAATTTCAAGAATAAAAGTATTTTTATCGGCAAGTCGAAGCTATCGTACCCTAGAAATCCAGTCCAAACATTGTTCTAGGTAATCTTTTGGATGTTTCGTGATCGGAAAAAGATATCATTTACTTTAGCTCTTTGTTGAAAACATTAAATATTATTTCATCAACGAGTGATGCAACTTTTGGCTAGATTTCGCATATGTTCTGATATATCATATATGAATCGTCATACTATATGCTCTATATATACAATCCCACAGCTCACATTTGAAGCCTTGCCAAATCTCTAACCAAATATGGATCCACCCTCGATCCACCTAAGCGTATCCAGGAACGTTGCACGGACGTCCCGGTTTGGCGTTGGCGTTGGCGCGATAAAAAATTAAAAACTTGCTCCTTCGATACACAGCTTAGGTGTAAGACAGAGAGACAGGGGAGAGGGGAGGCTGGAATGGGGCGGGCCGAGGGGAGCACGGGAGGCAGCACGCGAGAGCGCGCCAAGTGTAAAAAAGAAAAACTTTTCAATGAGTTTTTCCTGTCGGCGGCGGCGGCATCGTCGTCGTCGTTGTCGGTTATGAGCGTGCCCCTCCGGATTCTTCCTCTGGCGGTTTATTGTTGTTTGCGTTTTAAATAGACTCGAGTGTTGTTGTTGTTGTTGCTGCTGCTGTTGCTGCTGCTGCTGCTGCTGCAGAAGGAGCTGCCGGTTGCAGTCATTGTCTGAAGTGCGTTCGCTACTTTTGCCCCTTTGTTGTGGGGCGGGGGGAGGAGGAAAGGATGCTGGCTGTCCTCGGGACTCGAAATCAATCGATAGTTAATGGAAAATCGTTATTAATGAAAAGTTTACACCCAGCACCCCCTCCGCTGCTCCCGCCCCAGTTCTCACTCCCTGTTTTGGCAGCCAGCAATTGAGCGCTCACTGAGCCATGGTAAAATGCTTGATAAAGTGCAGAAGGCAATAAAAAAAAACAGGGAGAAACGGGAGAGTAACGGGAGAGAAACGGGAGAGTAACGGGAGAGAAACGGGAGAGAAGGACGAGAACCAGAACGAGCGTGAGACCAGAAAGAGAATGCTACATTTAAGTAGCAAAGTTTTCCTCTTTTTTTCCGTCGTAATTTCATTTGAGTGTGAAAAGTTGCACGCACATGGGGCAGGAAGGCAGAGAAGGGCAGAGAAGGGCAGGGGAGGGCAGGCAGGAGGCCAGACAGTGGAACGTAGTAGGAAATTGCGGGAAGAAAGGCAAACCTCCGCCTCCTCCTCTGCCTCCTCCTCTGCCTCTGCCCTGCCGCGCTTTTTGTTGCTGCATATTTTCCAGCGCATAAATATTTTATGCATGCAACAAAGGCAGTCAAAACACAATGGCCAAAAAAAAAAAAAAACTGCAGGGAGAGTGGGGAGCGGAGAGCCGAGTTGTTCTGTCTGTTTGTGAAGCATTTGCACCTCTAACAAAGTTGGGAATATTTTTTACAATGCAAGTGCGAGTGCGAATGCGAGTGCGAGTATTTTTTCTGATTGAGGCGTAGAACCCATAAAAGTTTTGCCTTCTTTCGGCACTTTCCTTCCTCAATAGTTTAATGGCAGTTTAAGTAGTTTGACAGTCAGCCGCCTGTAGTCGCAATTGATTTGGCCCTGAACCCTGAACCCATTCCGTCGGCCAAATCGCCGATAAGGCTGGCATCTCCATATCTATATCTATATCGGTCCTGCGTGATCCATGTTCCGCTTGGAATGGTTTTGTAATCACATCAGCGATGGAGCCAGAGGAAGGCCAAGGCGTTGCACAATTTTGTTGGGGGGCTGATTTATTGCAACAACAAAGTTTTATCATGCATATTTTATGCGTGTAAATGTTGCCGTCATAAAAGCAAGAGTCCTGCCCCCCACGCACACACACGCAAACACACATGAGTGTGTGCGTTTGCCAGTGCGTGTTCCAGCCTCTTCATGTGGGTGGAAATGGATTCCCTTTTTTATGCGTACGAGTTGTAATGGCGGCCAATAAAGCAGCCATTCAATGGCAGCAAATTGGCATTTTATTAGCGAACCCATTGCCGGCACTCTCTCCACTCTCACCCTCTCTTTCTCTCTCTTTCTCTCTCTCCACGGCACTAATTTGGCTCGGCTGGGGCTCGGCGTACTTTGGCGCGTATGTCATAATAAAAATGAGTGTTGAAAACTTTTAACAAACGACAAAATACCAGTCGGAGGAGGTCCTCTTCCTGCTGCATCGATCGATAGACTCTTTCGCTCTTCTTTCTCTCTCTCTTTTGGGCGAAAGGATGTCCTCCCAAGTTGCGCTTTGAGGTCGTCGTCGTCGCCGTCGTCGTCGCCGTCTAAGGCAGGGCATAACTCAAAGTTTACTCAAGTTACTTGCGCCAGCGACAAGACAGAAAACTTTGTACTTTACATCATTAAAAAGTTTCACTTTTCTTCTCTTTTTTCAGCGCTCTCTCTCTCTCTCTCTCTCTCTCTCTCTGTCTCTCGCTATGTCTCTCGCTATGTCTCTTGGTTGCCTTTCTCTTCAACTTTCTTTCCATTGACTGACTCCAACTCTGATTGTGATTCTCTGGCTCTGACTAGGAAGCTTAGCAATTGACAGTTGGCCATCAATCCACGGGGAGAGGGATGGGCGTGATGGGAGAGATGGTGGTTGGTGGTGCAGAGGATTGCTTAATTTGTGCGTTTCACAGGAGACTCCCATGACCGCAGGCCAGGCGACAGAAGATGAAAGGACTTCTTCCACTGATTGCAGGCCATCCATCCATCCATCCACCCATCAGCGTGCTTGGGAGGATCACAGAATGTTGCATACATTTAGGCGTGAACAGAAATTCCCCGTAATAAACGAGCGCGTAATGGGAAAAAATCTGCTCCTCCTCCTCTTGCCGCCTCGGCCTCCTCTACAACAAATAAATAGTTGCAATGCTCAAGTTCTGGTGCTCTGGTTGGCTGTGCCTGCCACTGGCCACATGCTCGGCTAAGGGTTGGGGGTTGGGGTTGGGGCACTACTCGTAGGTTGAGAAGGAAAGGGCTGATAGCCGGGCTTCGGGCTTGGGGACTTCCCCTGGCCTGGCCTGGCCTGGCCTGGCTCATAGTTGCCAGTAGTCGTGGTGGTTGCCTTTTTGTGCCCATGCGCATGGAAAATAGTTGCACAAACTTGCACACAGCACACAGCACAAAAAAAAGCAACAAAAAGATAGAAAAAAAGCGAAGCGAAGGCATGAAATGAATGGAGAGCAACAACAACAACAAAAAAAAGGAAAAACGCCGGAAAAGCAGGAAGGAGGAGCTCCCCAAGCTCCGCGAAGTGTCCTGCTTTGTGTCGCTTTTGTACGCGTATCTGTGTGAGCGCTTCTCGCTGTGTGTGTGAGTGTGTGTTGGGTGTGCATTGTCACTTGGCTAGTCTCCACCTCCACGGAGTAGCAGAAAGATTTGCATAGAAACTTTTCAGGCTGGACAGCACATGTGCCACACTGTCTGGGGCAGGGACTGGGGCAGGGACTGGCACTAGTGCTGGGGCGTTAAAGTGTTGCGCTGTGGCAATTATTAAGTTTTCCTTTTCTTGCCGACAATTGCAGTTGTTAGCCGTGGCTCCCAGTGCCTTTCCCTCTATGAATTATGTGCCGGGGCACGCAACGCTGAGCACAAGGCGGCGTATTAGTGACAGTTTAGCGGAGGGGCGCCTCGGCTGCTCGGTTGTTGGTAGGAGACGGGCGTAGGGGGGGCGGAGGCATAGGTGCGAGTGCGTGGAGCGTTAAATTAAGCCAGACAGGCAGACAATAGAGGGCCAAATGGAATCGCTGAGGGAAAAGATTAGTTAGCAAAACGCGGCCAATTGAAAGGGGAAGAAGTGGAGATGGAGTGGAGATTGAAGATGGCAGATTCCTGTGATTGAAGATCCTGGATACAGAGATTTGATAACAGAATAGAGGTCTAAGGAATGTCTAAGGAATGTCCAAGGGATTCTTCCGGTTTGATCTCCATTCCATTTGCAAATGAATGCACGTAATCCCCATTCAACTTCTAAGTTATAATCTCGTCTGAGACAACGTGGATCAAACGGAATAGAACATCACAAGAGATTGGCGGTATCCTGTCTGCTATTTAGGATGTCCTACTCCACTTTGTCGCACTGTCTCTGGATTAATGATGCATATGCATTTCTCCATCTCCATCTCCATCTCCGTCTATCTCTATCTCCATTTCTATTTTGCTATTTGCATCTGCATCTGGAGCTGCACATCCCGCACTGTGTATCTGCGAGTAACATGTGTCATGTATTTTTTATATCCCTGCCAAACATCGTCTTTATGCTTTGACAAAATGTATACCATTTGCATATCCTCAGCTGTTGCGGGTCCGCGTCCATGAACCCCATGGCCCCATCCCTAGCCCTTTCTCCATCCCTTTGCTCCTATTGCAGCGCGTTTCGTGTTTTTCCCTTGAAAAATGCACCAAAAGCCAACGAACTGTAACTGGACGTCGTTTTCATCAATATCAATGGGTGAATATCTGGCCCAGCTTCCACCTCCCCCCACCACCACCACACCACCACCACACCACAGCTCTCAGTTCAGTTCAGTCCAGCAACAGAGTTGCAACATATGCTCTGCTATGCTGCAACAGGGAGGTGGCAGATGGGGCAGCACCAGCACCACCAGTGAGGTCTGGTGTGGACAGCAGTGCTTTTGCAATACAACGCATCATTTTTATTGTTTGTCGGCTGCAAGAAAATAGCAACAACAACAACAGAAACGTCTATTGAAAATAGAAAGGAAAATGCTGAAAGGCAGACCGCCAGGGACGACGGGCGCTGATGGTGATGACGGGGGCGGTTTGGGGTCGAAGGCGGAATCCGTTTCGTGCTTTTGTATTTTTGCACCCAAAAATAGAAAAAATGCAACAAAACCAACACACACACATAAGCGTGGAAGGGGGTACAAAAAAAATCGAGAGAAATAAGTTGAAATGCGCATTGAAGTGGCGGCGGCGTCTAATGTACCCAAAGGGGGGAGGGGGTGTGCGGCGGCGGAGGAATGCCGTGGGGGGTACATTTCTGAGCTGTTTTGTTCGGATTCGCAACTCCTTTCTTCCTCCTGCTGCTGTCGGCTACAATTCTTCAATAAGATGTGCACTTTGGCTCCGCAATTTTCGGGAAAGGGAATATCTAGATATATCCATAGATGTACATATGGGGTTGATTAGGTTAGAGAATTTGGAGCAGTGGAAGTTCAACAAAAGTTGACAGTTCTTCAAGCTATCGATTGGGGGTCCAGGCACAGGAACAGCCCCCCACCCATCCCTTCCGCTCGAGCGCTAACGACACTATCAACAAGCACCACAAACAACAACCAACCACATTTAACTATTGTACACTTCACTACCTAATAAGTCTCAATTAAATGTACATAAAGCATAACACCTTGTAACATTTGCATGTTTCAACCAACAAACAAAGCCCCCCAGACCCCCTCCACCCCTCCACCCAGCCATCCCCAACCAACGCCCCCCCTCGTGGTGTTTACTTGAACAACTTTCAAAAGTTTCAGCACGCAAACCCACCTTTGGCGAACGCAGAATACGAGTACAACGTATAGTGTAAGGCAGGAACAGGGAGCTGGAGGGGGAGGGGGGAGAGCAACAACCAACCATAAAACACCTGCCCCGCCAGAAGGAAACTGTCATTCTGTCATTCTGTCAGTGTGTCATTCAATCATTTGCTCATTACTAAGGTCCCTGACATTGTCAATGTCATTGGGAGCGCGCTGCTTATTCACAAGGGGGGAGTAATTTGGAAGGGAGGGGTGGAAGAAATACTCTACCCCTAAGGAAAGCTGTGCACCTGATACATCCTACATCGATATCTATATCTTGGTTAAAGGGTATCGTAAGTTCTTTACACTTTTGTCAACCTTCAAGTTGCTTCTCCATCTGATTCGATGTCTCATTTTGGTCTCCTATTGAATACTTTCGGTTTGACTTGGACACCCCACCCCACCCCATCCCACCCCCCTTGCAGTCAGTGTGCCATCCCCTTCCCCCCTTCAAATGGAACATTGCATGCGTGCGTTTCAAGTGGCTGTTGCCGTTGCTGTTCTGGGCCGCTTCCTGTCGTAAATAAAATGAAATTCGCTTTTGGCAACACTCCCTTACAGGGGCTTTCCACCCCTGGCGGCGACACCCCTTAATGAATGCGACATTATTTTTTATGAGCTGTCAAACACTATTTTCCATACATTTCTTCTCTCTCCGCCCCCCCTACCATCTCCGACAGGTTTTCCTTCGACCCCATCGAGGCCCATTCCGAGTTTCCTTTTGCCATTTTTATTTATCGCCCTCGAGTGTCTGTGAGTGTTCCTCCTCTGTGTGTGCATGAGTATGTGTGTGTGTCTGTGTGTGTGTGTGTGTGTGTGCGTGTGGTTATTGTTATTATTTATATTATTTTTGATAAATGTTTTTGGGAAATTTGTATTTTATTGGTTGTTTATCGACAATTAGCGGTTTTGTTTGCCGACTTTTCCTTGGCATAATGTTAACATTGTGCCCGCTCTTTTTGTGTGAGTGTGTGTGTGTGTGTGTGTGTGTGTGTGTGTGTGGTTGTTGATTTATTGACCAAGTGGTAAACAACAATAGGCAGGATAACTTAAGCCCAAGGAGTTGTGGAAGTGGCAGTGGCAGTGGCAGTAGAAGGCAGGAAAAGGAAAATATATTTAGAAATGTTGTGGCAGGAAAATAATTAGCAGTGAAGGAAACTTAAAATGTGGAAAAATGTAGAAAAGCGAGGCAAACATTCTGCTGTGCCACATAAATAATAATCCGATATACAAATTGTAGTCTTGCCGAATCGAAAGAGAGCGAAGCCCTCTTCATGCGGCTTTGCACTTTGGAGAAATACATTAAACAAATTATGCAAAATTTATACGGATGATGGTGCCCCTCCCACCCACATGCACAGCTACAGAGAGACAGAGTGAGAGAGAGAGAGAGAGAGAGCAAGCAAGAGGGAATAAGCAAGCATCTGGAAAATGTGTTCACATGACGCACGCAGCTGCCGCTGTGAACTGTGAGATTTTCTTTTGGTTTTCCACTGCTTTTTGGTGTTTTTTTGCGCTTTTGTTTACATTTCGATTCAGCTATTTTGAGAAGCCATAAACAAAAGAAAGGAAAACGTGCAGAAGCCAAAGGAAAAGCGAATCGAGAGAAGAGAACAGAAAAGAACAGAACAGAACAGAAGAGAAGTGAAGTGAAGTGAAGAGACGGAAATCGGAGATGAGTCGGAAAATGTATAACTAATATAAATGCGAGTATATACGAACACTCGTGCAACAATACAATACAATATATGTATGTGTGTATGTATGTATTTATGTATGTATGTATATAGGGAAACCTAATGAGCTGTGCAGCTTTTGAAGTTGCCTCATTACGATGATCGAATTGAATGGAATCGCGCAAATGGATCGATAGTCAGATGGAAGACCCACAATTAAGGCGGGCAGCCATAGATAATACCCCAAGGAGGGGGGCACCATGGGCACCCTGGGCACCGTGGATACGCTCGGGGGTGTGCGTTAATCACGCAAGTAATTCCAATGCCCCGAACAGGCCCGCACCCTCAACATCAACCGCTTGCCACTCTCCACTCTGCAGCCTGCCTTCACTGCCCTGTTGCGATAAGTTTTCCTTTTTCACTCATCTTCAGGGGGTGAGTTTTTCCTGCTGTTGCTGTTGCTGGCACAAAGCATAATCAGCGCTAAACATGCCAAGCACAACAAAAGAACGCAAAAGGGAATGTGGGCGAGGCTGTGGCACTTTTCCACGGGGAGGGTGCAAGCGGCACGGTCTCTGCTTCGCTCCGCTCTGCTCTGTATTCCCTGTTAACAAAGCTATAAAACTGTCACCTATAATAATCAAGAGTCTCCAAGCCACAGCCAGAGCCACAGCCAGGCGCGTGGCTTTTGGCATACATCATAAAAACCCAAATTACTGCAGTCGGGCATAACTTTATTGGGTTCCAGCCAGGCTTTCATTTGGGCCAACGAAATGAGTCATTAAATGTCTTTTTTAATCAAACTGATGGGAGAAATCGTCGAGAACGAATGTGCTTCAAGAATAGAATAATTATCCTTTGGATTTGCAATTCTTTGATGCCTTTATGATCGAAACTTTCATCAAATATCATCTAATATCATATTCTTCTATCAAAAGATAGCCTTTTCCGCTGCTTTACTCTCAGTTTATAGCTGCAAATGTTAAGTCTTTCAAATCCAAATCGTTTTGCCCCCCAACCACCCACCCACCACCCCCTACCCCCTATGAAAATACCATTGGCAAACAACTTTCCACTTCTGCTGCTTTCTTTACCCGCTCCTTGGCCAGTATTTATGTTGATTAGGCCGAGCAATTTGCCGACTTAGGCAATTACCAGCAAGCCAACAAAAGGCGTTGGCGCTTTTCAATATTTATACGCTTCGCCATCCAATTCCAAGCCCCCATCCCCATCCCCACCCCCATCCCCATCAGATCCCCTCCTAATGGTATGTAAATGCTTGACGGCTTACAAAACACAAGTCCAAGCATAACAATGGCGAAGGCACACAGACGCAGACACAGACACAGGCAAAGGCAGAGGCAGAGGCAAGCAAAAGTCAAGGAAAGGCGACCGCAACCCGTTATTATTATTGTTGCATACGTCAAGGCGCTGGCTCTTTGTTTTCTTTTTTGTTTCTACCGCTTTGTTTTCCCAAGTAATTTGCAGTGGCATGTAATTTAATAGCACTCTCAGGCATACGACGGGACTGTGTGTGTATGCCACGGCGCTGTTGAATGCGCCCCCAGGTGGGCAGCGAGTCGGAAGTGGCATGTCAAAAGGTAAATTATGCCAGCGGCTGACAAGACAGAGACAAGGCTCCTTTGGTCTCCTTTGGTCGCTCCTTGTGCGGCATGCGGCATGTGGCATGTGGCCAGGCACCGTTCAAGATTATTGGTTTCAAGGGTAAAATTATGAAATGAAGTGGAAAATTAAGTGTATGATTGTGCCAAGTGCTGGGGGACGAGTGCCTACTAGAGGGACTGACGGCGGGCGATGTTGCTGGCGTTGAGTGAAGCTAAAGAATGCTTCAAGGGTGTACATGAAAGCCACCATGCAGGGGAGCCACAATTAAGAGAGGGGTGGAGAGGCATGGAATGGGTAAGATACAAGTTGGAAGATATCTGAGAACGACTGTGATATTCTTTACTACTGCATTTCCTTATATCATTGGCAACTTTTTCTGGGAATTATTCTCACAAATCTTGTAATTTAATCATCAATCAATGGGATACTTCGAGGAAAGATACCCTGTTTTTAGGGTTTCCTTCTGTACTTCCTTTTTTTATCTCCATATAAAAGTTTTTGTTTTTAAGGTTTCCCTTGGCCATTTTCCCTGCCAAATTATACGACTTTCTTGCATGAAAATTTCTTAGCTGGCAACTTTTCTGTGTCATTCGCTAAATTCATTGTACTTAGAGGGCCACCCCCGCCCCGCCCCGCCCCGCCCCGCCAGGGTTCTCTTTTCCTTTGTCAGTATCTCGGAATGACAAAGAGAAAAAATCACTTACTGGCAACCGAGAAATAAAACTTTAAAAAGCAAGTTCGTGTCTGAGTCATAGCCCAAAATGCAATCGCACTGCTGGGAGAGAGGAGAGGGGAGAACGGAGGGGAGAAAGGACCCCAAGAAGTGTGTCAACGACTTTGCTCCACTTAACCATTTAACGAGCGAGTTAGCCAACACGTAATGCCAGCAGCAGCAGCAGCAAAGGGATGTAAAAAAATTCAAAACAAGTGGCACAAAAATATTGAACAACAATAGAGAGAAGAGACAGAGACAGAGACATAGATAGAGCGAGAGAGAGAGAGAGCGAGAGAGCTGGAGAGAGAGAAAAAGCAACAGAGAACGCATGTTTCATTAGAGGACGGGGCGAACATCCCCTGTCAAGGATGAATGTAAAAACAGACAAAAGTGGAATAAGTAGGAAGTGAGTGGGTGGTGGTGGGTGGCCACACGAGAACACCAGGACAGCAGGACACGAGGACACGGAGACACGGAGACACAGAGACACAGGACTCGGGACGCACGCACAAAGCACAACAAAGAACGCCGGCGACGTCATCTAACGCCGCACGCACAAACGCCCCCCTCCTGTGACATTATGCCACCCCATACCATCCATCCCCATCCCCATACCATATACCATAGACCATATACCATACGGATGGATGGCAGCACTGGCACTAGCACTAGCACCCGATCCTAGACAGCCACCACCATAAAAGTGAAATACACAATGAAATTTACGCAATATCCTCCCAAGTAACAGACTTTTCTCTGTAATAAAATCAGAAAATAGAGAATAAAGAATAGAGAAGTATTAGAGTATAGAGCGTAGAGCGTAGAGTGAATAAGAGGAAAGAGGGTGACAAGCGGACAACACCAACAACATGTGATAAAGCAGTCAGCTGAAAGTGAAACAGACAGACAGACAGACAGACAGACAGACGGACGGACAGGCGGACAGACAGATGGAAATAAAAAAGGACGCAGGGAGAGCGGACTGTAACGCAAGAGAAATAAATGTAAATCCGATTAGAATTTAAGTTTTTCGAAAATTTCCCAAAGCTGGTTGACAACTTTAAGCGAGAAAATAGAGGGACGGAGAGAAGGAGAGAAGAAACAGGCCATGGGGAAAGGCCAGTGAATAAATCAATATGTGGGTTAAAGATAATGGTTATCGGAACCATATGTTTCCCCTAGGAATGTTGGATGTTCCGTTTCGATTGGGCAATAGAAAGGTGGCGATGATATATGTATAAGAAAGGTGCTCAAATGGAATCTTGGAATATCTAATTAGAGTCCCAGTCTCTGGGTCTGTTCAGGTTTGAGTTGGCATCTAAAAGTTTAGTTTAAACATTAATACGACCTCTAAATGTGGTTACATTTACAACATTTTTCGTGACATTTTCGAACCGCACTTTAATGTGAAGCCAACAAGCCTACAAGTTAAGAATTTCTATAAAAAAAAACTGCATATTTGCCCCAAAATGAAGTCTACTTTCAGGATTTCAAGCCCAATGCAGTCATAACAAAAACACCAGCAGATGTTGGCCAGGGCAAAGATTGCGATGCGATGCGGTGCGGTGCGTTAATGGCCCAGAGAGTCACATTGACCTACACACACACTGATTTTGAAATTCCCAGCAGAAAAAATGTACATCACACACTCTCACACATACATACATACATACATACGCAAAGGACACACAGCCGAATGATTAATTGTCAAAATATGTTGAGCAAAGCCAAAAAAAAAAGAAATTGGGGAAGAGGAAACAGCGGTGGAGAGCGGAGAGAGAGAGAGAAAGAGAGAGAGGGGAAAGCGTCACAACAACATAATAAAAAGTGCGTTAGTGTGTGTGTGTGTGTGCGGTCATGTATGCATATGTATTTGTATTAAGTTGTCATTACGTGACTCTACGGACAACAAGATTTATTATCATTTTGTCCTCTCTCCGGGACCGCGCCACACACTCCACACACAGCACACACACCAGACGGCCCTCTCCTGTTTCCTGCACTCCTCTCACACTCCTCCCCGCTGCTTGTGGAGTGGAAATTCATTCCACTCCCGATTTGATACTCACAGTAACTTGTTGAGCAAACTCAACCTTCGGCTGGCCGACCAATTCAATAATATGAACCATATGGAACGATTTGCTCTTGGACGTGGCGCCTTTGCGAGAAAGAATGGTCAACGCTTTTCTGAACGCTTTTCACTGGATATATTTTCAGGTTTTGGTTGTCTGCACCGTTACGAGTTACCGTTACGGTTTTTGTCTTTACAATTTGTTTGTTTGGTAACACTTTTTTTTTTGTTTGTAATTTTTTGTTTTTTTTTGAGTTGCTTTTTCTCTTTGTTTCTGTTGTTGTTTATCTGGTTTTTGTTTTATTGATTTGCTCGTGGAGTGTATTTGATTCTCTGCGGTTGTCTGTCTCTGCTTTTGCTTTTGCTTTTGCTTTTGGTCTGCTCTAAATGTACTCGTGAGTGTCTAGGATAATTTGTCTTATCTGTATTTTCCAGTATTTAAACACACACGCGCTGTAGTAGTAGTAGTGCTGCTGCTGCTGCTGCTGCTGCTTCTGCTTCTGCTTCTGCTGATGCCCTCTTCCTCTGCTCTCGCTTCCCAGTAGATCAGATCGCCTGTTCGTTTCTAAAATCGAATCGAATTAAAATTGGTATTTCATTTTCATTTGTTTCTGTTTTTTTCTGCTGTTCGTGTTGGGTGTAAGCATGGGTAATTCGGAGCGCTTTTCAGGTACAGTCGGTTGGTTGGTTTGAAATAATTTTTGTTCTCTTCGGGGATACGTACGTATTTAGATAAGCGTTTCGTGTTTAATTGCTTGGAAATGAGGTGAGGCATGGCCCGGTGCTGAAGGCGGATGAAATAAATCCAATCCGAAACACTTGGCACAACTCGGGGTAAATATTTATTGGTGTTTATTGTTTTTGGCAAGCAAATCATTCATTGCCTGGGTCTGGGTTTATTCTTGGAAAACAAACCCGTCAGTGAAATTATTAAAAACGATTTCACCGAAATTGCCTTGCTTTTGTAACTCTAAAAAAAATATATAAAAAAAATCTGCGGGAGTACATTTTACTGCACTTAAAAAAAATTCATTTCCAAGCACTTCACTTTGAGTTTTGAATGTAATTTGACAACATTTTTGCAGCACTCGATTGAAAATTGATAACAAAAAAATAAATCAAAAAAAATAAATATTATTTCAAGCCGTTTACCGTTTACCAGCAAAATATTTCAGACAACCAAAGACACACATGAGCAGTCGTCGAACAAGAAAACTAGGGAATATGTATAAGAAATTGCACTTGGGAAAAATCTTGGACCGCCAGCAAACTGTTCGAAATTGTTAAAGTCATTTGGGACCGTTTTAACACTCGTTGAGAGGCAGAAATATTGTTTCGACATTGGCCAGGCCAGGCAAATAATTTAGTTTAATGTGTGCCAATCGGGCCACATCAAAGCGGCCGTAAAACAAAATATTTTAACCAGCCGAAAATACTCTGCATAGTATTTCCAGCCAAAAATCATGCTCTGTTGGCCAACAGTCATTAGGAGCAATGCCTGTTCAATTAACATGGCCATACTCGATACTCGTATAAATGCTACCAAAAAATATACACTATGTTCATATGTTCATATGTGTGTGTTCATATAGTAGGAGGTATGGTATGGTATGGTATGGTATGGTATGGTATTTGGAGAACGAACGAACACCCAGGCAAACGCACTTCAAATCCAAATCCAAAAAAAAAATACGCCAAACAAAAATGGGTTTCAATGGGATCTCTCATCTCTCGGTCCGTCGAGTGCTGGAGAATCGGAATCGGCGGAATCGGAGGAATGCCATGGAAATGAAAATGAAATTATGGAATGCTCAAAATATTCAAATTCGATGTGAGAAACATTTTCTCTACTCTGGGTTTTGCTTTGCTTTTGCTTTGCTTTGCTTTGCTTTGGTTTGGTTTAGTTTGCTTTTTGGGCCAAAATTTTAATTGAAAATGTTTTCGTGTGCTGCGAGCGTGAAACAATTTTCCGTTTGTTTGTTTGTTTATGTAGGCAAATTGGAAAAAATAGAAGACACAAAAAATAACAGAGAGCAGCGGACAAGTGAGTGTTTTGGAAAAAGTAAGCCCCATCTCGCCCATCTAAAAGAGAGCAAAACAACCTGATCGGCAGCCGCGAGTTCTGCTCTTTTTCCAGTTCTATTTGGGCCTTTTTGTTTACCAATTATTTCTAATTATTTTTGGGTTTGTTTATCATGGCAGTCGATCTATTTTGAGAGCTAATGTCGATGAGGCGCTGATGAGAGTTGGAACAGAACAGAACAGAACAGAAACGGAAACACAAACACAAAAACGATATTTGAAATCTGAAATCGGCTTGGGATGATTCGGGAACTGCTTTATGTGTGTGCCATGAGCTATGGGAAATACTTTTGAGCGTGAACTGAGGATGATCTTAGTGGTAATTGCCCTTGCTTACAGATTTAACAGTTAATTGAATATTTGAATCGGTTTTTGGGTTGTTTTTTGTGTTTATTTGGTTTTTGGTTTTTGGATTTTTGGATTTTTGAGTTAACGAATTTATAGAGTTTGTTTTCGATTTGTTTGGTGAATTTGATTTGATTAAATTTGTTGGTTGATATATTTGCAATATATTTTGAAGCGAATTATTATTTTGTTAAAATTGTAATTGTTGGTTTTTCGTTTCCTTTATTTTTTTATTTTTTTGTTGAATATTCTAGTTTGTATTATTTGGGTCTTTCAATGCAGCGTTTCGGAATAGAAGAACAAATGTCAGACGACAGTCGACGAGAACTATACGAAATATTCCGACTTAACTACACAGAACTCACTAGGCTGAACCTCACGATTGAACTGTACGTGAAAATGTGAAAACACTGAAGAAGGACGGCGCTTTCGAAGGCGAGAAGAACCCCAAAAGACGAACCGAACCGAACCGAAGCGAACTACGACCCACGAACCGAGGCGAACAACACCGAACGGGAACGAACACCAACGAACTTACAACACTTCCGACCAATTCGAACTAGCGAACGCAACAGCCCAACACAGCCGGCAACGGACGAGTACGTACGTACGCGGTAAACAACAATGCACCACCCACCCGCCCACAACACCCACAACACCCACACACCCGAATGTTCGAACGTTCGAGCATGTGTGTTGCGCGCCTCGTTCGGTTCGATGTCGAACGAAAACAAGCAGCAGGAAGTTGGGAAGTTAAGAGCAAGATCTGGGTGGATGTCGGGTGTTGGGTGTTGGGTGTCGGGTGTCGGATGTCGGATGTCGGGTCCTCGATAAGTAACTGATAAGAAAAAGTCCCTCAGCGAACAGTTGTTGTGTTCGAAACTATTATCATTCCATAGATATCTTAAGAAAAACTATAATAAAACCCTTTTCTTAGGACATTTCTCGAGACAAAATCGCATACTCTCCCATCCATTACAGAGAATAACAAAAACACAGCCAAGAATTGAGGGGAAGAGAAAACGACGAACGACGAGACCGACCGAATAGCGGCACACAGAGCACACAGGCTGGAAAATACAACAAGGCCTAAAGCGAAAATATACGACCCAACCGACCCACTCGTGCTAGCCGAAGCACGCGCAGCCTTTGCTCTCTCACTCGCGGTGCCTTCTCTCTCGCTCTCTCGCTCTGTCACTCCCTCTCTCGCTCGCTGGTGGCGAGAGAGTGAGCGAGACGGCTAGCGGCTTGCGCCTTAGATATGTGAGGTGTTTTGTATAGTGGAGCGGAGTGCATCTGAGTGGGAGAGCGCGAGAGCAGAGCGCGTGGCTGCCATGTGCCGGGCTTACTGGCTGGCCGGACTGTGCCTACAGCAGGGGTTGGGTGAGCTGCGGTAGAGTGGGGTGTTATGACGAGGCGGTCGGTCGGGTCGGCACAAGACAGAGAGAGAGGAGAGCGTACAACTGCAAAACATGTGCGTTTTCCCCGTTTCCCCGTTTCGCCGTTTGTTTCACCATTTCCCCGCTTCTTTTTGCATTTTCTGTTTTCTGTTTTCTGTTTTGACTGGAAAAGCGCTGCTCATCATCGCCTGAATACTCGTATTTATGAAACACATGACTCACAATATATATAATTACGGCTGGGTAACAGTTTTCCCTTTCCTTTTCGCATGTCTTTTGCTGCTTTTTGCTGTTTTTTGGGTGTTCTTTTTTCTTTTTGCCTTTTTGCTACCAAAAAGCAAACACACAAAACGTGGCTGGAAAGCTACGCCAATAAGAGCAGCTGAGAGAGAACCGCACTGACTAAAGAGAGCCTAAAAGAGATAGATAGTGACTCCGGCACTCCATTCACCAACATTTTTTTCAAAATACATCATTATGATGCTGATGCTGATGTTGATGCTGAAGCCAGGAAGAAATTAATATGCGAAACGCAACAATTTTCTCCGAACTACAACAGCAGAGTGGCGGTAGGGGTGGTAGGGGGTGGAGCGGTGGGCCAGAGGGGCTCCTTTTGTGCGTGGCTTAAAGCCGGCAACAAAACAAAACAGCAACAAGAAAAACATCTGCGAGGCATCGAATGTGATGTGAGCCAAGTTTTTGGGGCGCGGTTTGGGATTGCTTGGTTTTTTTATTTATTTATTTATTTTTTGTATTTTTCCGGTTTCTGGTCTTTTTTTGTTTTGTTGTTTTTTTGCAGGGGTTTCCCTCATAGTTGAGACACATTTTTCGACTTACAGTCATAATGGCTAGAGTGGGTGATAGAATTTTGAGTTAGTCGATAAGAGTTCGATCAGATCTGAATAGTTTTTGAACAGGATTCGATTACAACTACAATCGCAAACACAATTTTAGATCCTTTTAGATGCTGAATAGTTTATAAACAGGAGTGGAAGTGTTCACAAGCTTAGATCTATTTCTATGCCGGCTTACATCGATTCTGAATCGGGTTTGAATCGGTAAAGGACCAGCGCTGTTAATCTGCCAGGCTAATACGCCCAAATCCATCAATAGTCAGCTCAATTCAGTCCAGTCCAGTCCGGTCTGGTCCAGTTCAGTTGCGCTCAGTCAGTCATTCATTCAAGCTGCTAACAATCTGCGCCCTTGACAGGGTCTGAAACCTAACAACCTGCCAAAGCAGCAATGAATGTCGTCTACTCCGTTGCCCGTCCGTCCATCTCTGCTCCACTCTCCCCGCCAAGCCAGGACATGCCACTCCGTTCAAGCGTTATTATTGTAGCTGTTATTCTTTTTCTTTTTGCCCAGATATTTTTGCTACGCGCTTTTTGCTTTCGGTTCTTTGTGCGTGGGTGTCTGTTTCTATCTCGCTTTCGATGTGTTTGTGTGTCACTAGGATACGCAAAAGTATCACGCGCCACAATCTCTCTCTCTCTCTCTCTCTCTCTCTCTGTCTGTCTATCGCCCTCGCTCGCTCGCTCTCTCTCTGTTTGTGTCTTGCCCCAAGAGAAGTGGGAACCAGAACCAGAGCATCCTCCCTTCGTCATACCATCATCCCTGGCGTTGTCTTGGAGTTTTTCAATTTGATATGCTCGACCGATTTTCGCTCATTTCGAGCGCGGGACAACGTGGCCATCATCGCCGTGGCGGCGGCGGCGGCGGCAGCGGCAGCGGCGGCGGTTGTTGCCATTCTTTCTACGCGTTGCGCTTGTCGTCGCCAATTTATCGCATTTTTACTTTGATTTTGCGTTAATTTTTGGACACCAACAGTACACTCTCCCCCCGCCCCCACCCGCCGTGCTCTGGGGAGCTAAAACTCTCCAATGGGAATGTCCCGTGCGTCCAAGTCCCAGTCCGAGGCTGAGACTGAGGCCAGGCTTGTTGTGTATTTAGCGCTAAATGGTCTGTTGATATTTTCTTTTTTTAGGCATTTTTCGAGGGCAGGCGGAATATGCCAGAAGGCAGTCATGTGTTAAGGCACATAATCAGTGTCAAGATGGCGGCGATGATATGAAATCAATTGTTTAACAAGAGGAAGCAGGTTGATGGAATACACGAGCGGCAATCATAGTTTCTTAACGGTTCTTTAACGTCTGTAACGGAGTATGCTTCAGAAGCGATTGTGAACCGGTTATATCCCAAAGGCACTTAGTTCATGCTTATCCAAGGTTATTTCAGGGCGGTTAAGAAGCTGTTATGAACCCGTTATGCGTGAAAAATCTGCCTTTGAACATTACCGACCTCCTGAAATGGCACTGAAATCAATAAAACGTAAAATCACCAATGCTTTTTCTGCCATTTACTTTGGCTTTATGCAGTACGACATTATCTGACACTTTCATGCCCCCCACCCACACACCCACATACACGCACACACACACACACACACACACACATACACGCACAAATACACTCGCTCAATGTCATTTGGATTTTACATCTTCTATATACATATACGGACGGACAACAAGTCGTTAGGCCGGGCCGGAGCCGGGCACTCAGAGAGAGAGCCCAATGCCTCTTTATGCATCAGCGAGCACACAAAAGTGGAAGTGGAGGGCCGAGAGGACCACGACCACCTCCGGGCCGGGCCGGGCCGGGCCAGGCCCTCTACCCTCTTGACATGGTCGATATTTATGCGAAAATCAAGCGATAAATCTAAATTATATGCCAGTGTTAAAGCTAAATGCCATGGCAGAAGGAGAAGAGCTGGAGGAAGTGGCATCATGTGTTGGCCATGACTTGGCTCCTGATCCCAGATTCCAGATTCCAGATCTCCGGCCCCCAGCTTTGTCAGCTTCTGCCAGCTTCTGTGGCCCACAAAATGAACTGCAAATGTGTGTGTGTGTGTGTGTGTGTGTGTGTGGGGGGGGATATATGATATACCATTGTTATGATGATTACGCATATTGTGAATGAATGGCCCACTTTTCCGTTCGGGCTAATTAAAAACCAAATGAGAGTCGATGCTGATAGATTTTGATTATCATATAATTAGGGGAAAGTTTCTCATGTTCCACTACATTTGTCATCATCCATCAGAGCCGCTGGCTCTGGTGATGGTGATGGCGAGGGTGAGGGTGAGAGAAAGGTCACAGAATACTTTTCCAAACGCCTGTCAAAAGTTCGGAGCAGAAGAGACCAGGCCAGAACAGAGCAGAGCAGAGCATAACTGAGCCAAGCTGAACCGAAACTGAATGTCCTGTCATACATGTCGCAAAATTTCATTACAACTGCTGCTGCTGCTCCTGCTTCTACCTCCTCTATTCCTGCTGTGTCGTCAAGTTTTCGTTATGCTGTCAGCCCGAGGGTCAGAGGGCACATCAACAGCATCAGCAGAAACTCTCTTGTGGTCGAAAATTAATGAAAATTTCATAAACTGACGGCGGTGCCTAGTGCCTACTATCCTATCCTATCCCATCCTATCCCATCCTATCCTATCTCAGGGACTTGAGCCCGGGCTCACGACCAGAAGCCATCGCAATGTTTGTGGTTTGCCATCATAACTTAATTAACAGCCATATCCACATGCACAGGCCCGTTCCCGCTCCCGTTCCCGCTCCCGCTCCCGTTACGTCCCCGTCCACGCGCCATAGACTAATTCCAATCCACCCCCCAGCCCAGCACAGCCCAGCCCAGCCCAGTCCATCTTTTCATCGGAGATATGAGCGTGATAGATACTGGGAATGAGTCCTTGTCATCCCTGCTTTGCATCTAACCCATCCGGGGCTGATCAAGTTATAAATAGTATTTCATATTTCACTACCAACGCTCGACCCAAAGAACTATGTCAAAGTAGCATATGTTAAGCCCGGAAAATAGAGGCCAGGAAGCAACAGAAACGGCAACGGCAACGGCAACGGCAACGGCAAGGGCAACGGCAACCCTTTCAGCCCTTCGGGGGACACGGGACAAACTTAAGGGCGGCACCGGCACCAGCTCGGCAACATAGCTCCCGAACGAACACGTACTCATAATAATATTTCACTTTGGTCCCGTCCCGACCCGACCCAAGCCCTATCCTACCCCTCTACCCCTCCCCTCTAACCCTTCACTAGTGGGTCTCCGTCTCCGTCGCTGTCGCCGTCTTCGGCCTGTGTTGCCTCTGATAAATTGGCGACAGCGTATAAATTAAGAAATTGTACACTAATTGCGTAAAAAACTTGTTGTTGGCGCATACTTTCAGGCGGTTTTTCAATGCCACCACAAGAAAGAGTGAACGAGGGCGTGGGCGAGGGCGAGGGCGAGATGTCGGGATGTGGGGATGTGGGATGTGGAATAGGAAAGGGGCAAAGTGCGTGAAAGTGTTGCCGCATTGTAAAAAGTTTTATTTATCGATTTTGTTTTGCGACCCGCAGCAACCAAATAACCGCCACCACCTCACTCCACTTCACTCCACTCCGCTCCACTCGACTCCCTACTCTGGCTGGCTTTCACCCCATTTCAATTCCAATTTTATGTTGTATCAAAAAATTTTAAAGCATACTTTTTGGCGTTTGGCAGCCACCGACAAGGAGGGGCTTGGAGCGGAGGGAACGCTTGTGGATGTAGTAGTATGAAGGGGGCACGAAGCCGGCAGCGTCATCATCATCTGTGTGTTGCTTTTGCTTTTGAAGTTTGCACAACACAAAAACCGCAAAATCTAATTAACGGGGCGCTTGGTCTTGGTCTTGCCATTGTCGAAGGAGGAGGCGGGGGCTGGCAGGGACTAGGGCGGTTGGTGGGGGAGGGGGGCAATGCGGGGTGGGAGGTAGTTTCCATGAGGTGGCGCGGTTAGCGCGGGTTTTCTTTACTGTTCCTGGCATCTGGCTTCGGGCTTCGGGGGTTTTCTTCCTTATTTTCTTATTTTAGCCGGTGAAACAGAGAACAGCAAAATCGAAAGAAAAACCGAAAAGCATTTAAGAAATGGAAAGTGTTTTCCCGGCAGGTGACAGCACAGCCCTTTTACCAGCAACAACAACAACAATTTGACAAGCCACAAGGATCGATGTCAGATGCGATTGGATGGCTGTTGGAGGACTATCCCTCCCGGCATTAAAACTATCCGATATGCATTGAGAAGACCTAACCTTTTGTTAATCAAGTCAGACGAACAATTGAACAAATGAATGAATGATTCTAGAGCTAATTTGCTGGTTGTCCAAATCTATTTATATACAAATCTTAACGATCTTATAGATATTACAAAAAGCTTAACTTATTGTTAACGCTTTAAACCATTTCAAATCAGTTTTCAATGACTCTGATGACTTTTTCCCACAATATGGCAATCTTTTCTATATTACTGTATATCGTTTATCTCTTATCACATCGTTCTCCCCATTTCTTTGCCATTAATTTCACTTGGGTGAGTTCCCGCTCCCTCCCCCACCCATCCTCTGCCTCGCCCTCGACAGCTGTGTCAACTTTAAGTATCATTTAAAGTATTTGGTTTGTTTGTCAATCTTGTTTTACATACATCACGGAAGAGTATGGCATCCATCCCCTCTCGACTTAACTCCTCCTCGCTCCACCTCGCTCCTCCTCACTCTCCTTTCTTTTCTCTCTCTCTCTCTCCCTGTCTGTCTCCGTACACTCTATCTGGATTGACAGACCTCAGTTAGTGTCATCATAATCATTTTGTCATTAATATGTCTGACTGGCCACACAGCGCGTCGTCGTCGTCGTCGTTGTCGTCGTTGTCGTCGTCGACGTCGACGAGGTCCTGTCGCCCCTCCTCGAACTATGTCCATCCCCCACTACCATCTGGTAGTCTCATAATCAGCGGTTTGCTTTTTGTTGTGTTCATTTTGTGTTCGTCCCCCCTAGCCTCCTCTCTTTCTCTCGTTCCCCTCCTCCTCTGGTTGCCTGTCTCCTCTTTTAGTTGGAGCCAATCCATTGAATTATATGGATTTTTGCTTGAATAAAATATATTCGCACACACACACTTACATTCGTAGATCCCACACCCCGCACCCGCACCCCGCACCCCGCACCCACACCCTAGCCCAACATTTCCGTATTTTTATTTGTCTTCTATTCGCTCTCTTTCGCACACACTTGCTGCTTGCTGTCTCTTTCGCTCGCTGCTCCTCGCTGGCTCGCTGGCGTGTGTTGGGTTTTGTTTTGGCCATATATCGCAGCATTCAGAAATATTTTTGTTGCTTTCTCGGCTCTGTGATTGACGTTGCCGTTGCCTTGGCTACCACCAGGCTACTGAGATCCCTACAGACTCCCTCTGGTGGACCCTACTCGTACTTGCCCACCCGACAGCCCACTCTCGATGTTATTGTTGGGGCAAATCATCTGGGCGGCACCCGAAAGCCTCAGCCAAACATTCACATTTTCGCTCTGCCCTTCGGGTTTCACTTCTCCTACAATGTACTCCAGTCCATTCCTTTCCTTTCGTTTCCTTTCCTTTCCTTTCCACACACATAGACATGTACTCCTTCCTGTATGGATAAATATACTATAGTATGTATGGTATATAGATATGTATATGTGCAGGAAAAGTACTCCTAGGCCCTTATATAAGTACGTGCCCTCGTGTGTGAACCCCCCCCCCACCCCCTCCCCAGTCTGCGCCAGTGGCTGTGGCTGTGGCAGTGTCCGTGTTGTGCCATCTCTCCATGCATTTTGACATACTTATGTCGTTTCATGTTTTTGCTGATTTTGCACAAACAAAAAAAAGATGAGAGGGGCAAAAGAAAATCAGTGGCAAAAAGAAAAAGTTCATTTCGCTTTGTTCCTCGTTTTTTCTCCATGGGTTTTTTGTTTGTTTGTTCATTGGTTCTCTTTCCGAAAAGCCTCTCTTAAGTGGTCCTGGAAGGCGGGCCTGGAAAGTGCGCATGTGTTGTAGCCATGGCAGTGAATTCGCCCTGGGCCCAAAGAGATTATGCAGCAGCGAATTGCGTCGTGTTTTGGCGGAGAGCGTCGGCGGAAATTTCCCTTTTGGGAATTTCCTGAAGGGAAAGGAGTTTTATCCAAAAGAAGGATGGAAAGACTTGTTTTCTTTGATTCTCTTTTCTTTTCTTTACTTTGATTTATTTCCCGCTGACTTCGCTTGGGAAATTACCCCTCCTCACATTCTCAGCTTGAATTGAATTGGCCTTGTCTTACCCCTACTGGAACTGGAATGATGGTTTACCCCTCTGCCACCACCCACCACCCACTCTTTTGATGATTTTGATTTGTTTTTCTTAGTTTGGCCAAATCAGTTATCCCTATCGAAAAGATATGGGATCGCAGGGGTCATGGAGTTGGAGTTGGAATTTGTGTCTGCACAAATAAATATTTCAAATGGCAGCAACAGCAACAGCAACAATTGTACGCACCAGCGCCTGCTAACCGACGACCACACTCCAGGCGTCTATAAATAGTTGCGTTTTTTGTGTTGTTTACACCAGAAGGCTGCCTAATGATTGGCATTGACTGCACCAGAGTGGCATGGGGTGCAGCAGCAGCACATGGGTAATAGGAGCAGGGGAACGTGCCGCAATGCATGGCAGATACAAAGCAGTGCAGTACTGCATACATGAGCCAGAGAGCGGCAGCTAATTATTCTAATCAGCAGCAGTGGCAGTGGCAAGAGCAATTGAACTGCTGTTGACCCCAGATGCAGATGCAGATGCACATGAAAGAAAGAAATGGAAATACATCCATGTGTGGGTGGGTGTGTGCGTGCGGAGGAGTGGGGGAGGTGCCACCATATGGTTGCGTTCGTGGCAAGGAAAGCGAATGTATCTGGCAGATACTTTTAGCACACACGCAAATCACATCCACGTCAAACTGTATTTGACGTGTTTTATATAACAAAGTTGTGGACGTCATTTTTTGGAAGTACCCCCCTCCCTGCCTCTCCCTTTGTGTTCTCCCTCTCCCTCACCCATTCCTCGCTCCAGCCCCGTTGACGCAGGTAGGCCACGTGAGGAATGCGCTGAGCGAAGCGTGAAATATGCGAAGCAAAACGAAACACAGCGGCAAATGAGCCATGAGATGGCTGGCCTGAATGCAGGAAGAGACCACACCAATTACTTATGGATCAGCCATAAACTAACCCATCTTTCTGCATAACAACCAATCGCATTAGCCACCAAATCCGTTTGACAGCAGTAATTTAGCGTATCTGTCACATGAAACTCAATATTTGCAAACTCAATATTTGATTATGGCCAGGCCAGGCCCAGGCCAGGCCCAGGCCAGGCCAGGCCAGTGAAATGCGATACAGCCACTGCTCTTACTGCTCTTCTCTTTTCTCTGTGGACCTCCTCCTCCGCCTCCACAAACAGCTACCTGTTCGGGTCACGCACAGTACCAAAAAATCAATGCAAATAGCAAATGACCAAACAAAACCTCTGAAAAGAGGACAGACGAAACCGAACCCCCCTCCCTTCTTCACCCCCTCCCCCGCTCTTCCGCTTGCCCCGCTTGGGGGCAACAAATCATCATCTGACGATGCGTCACGTCAATAACGAAATGCAGTTGAAAAATTGTTAAAATTGAATTACAGTTGCAAAACGCTGAATCCTGAAAGAGCAAACACTGCCACGCCCACAGTCAGACCTAGGCACCGAGCCAAAGCCAAAGCCAAAGCCAGAACCAGATCCATGGAGTGGACGGGTGGGGGGTGGGGGGAGGGGACAGAAAAAAGTCAACGCATATGAAAAACGACAGAAGGAGGCGCCTGTTTTTTTTGGTCGATGGTGGGAGTCACATCTGCATATCCTTCAACAAATAGACAACAAATTGCAATGTGATATACAGTTGAGTTGATGGCCACGTTGTCCTGGTTCTGTCCCAGTCTCCTGCTTGCAGCTCCGCTCTCCTGCTCCAGCTCCTGCTCCTGCTCCGGCTGCTGCTGCTGCTGCTGTTGGACAGCGGTGAAAATTGATAAAATGATATTGATGAATTGCACATGGCAATGAAAGTCGAAGGATGGCTGAAGCCAGCACCCAGCGGCAGGGAAATTGCATCAGACATCACGCATCGGGCATCGGGCATCAGGCATCGGGCATCGGGCATCAGGCATCGGGCTTGGGGCCTTCAGCAGCCTCCACGTCCGATGATGATGAAAAATTAGCTTCAGGCTCATCGACGGCGGCTTCTTCGCTCCGCCCCAGAGATGCGTGAGTGCGCAAATAGTTAGCGCCTCCTGGCCAGGCAATACTTCAGGGGAAGTGAGCAAGATTAATGAATGGATCCCGATTGGATCCGGGCGATAGCTTGTCGATGGGGGGAGAGCGCAGTGGCTCAGGTAGCGTCCAAATGCACTTAGAAGGAGAGCCGCCTGAAGAGCAAGGGCCGAAGGCAAACTATGTTTAAAGGTAAATATTTACAAATATCTGTGGTGTTTTTCGTGGTATTTCAAACATGATTCGAAATAGATCTTACCAGGAGAACACTAATGTTGATATTATTTAGGAATTAGTAGCAGGTTAGGGTACGTTCCCATTCCAGAAACAACTATAAATGATTATCCAATAAATGTCGTCGGTCTGTGCATAAAATATACGCAATAATTCTCTATTTTTGAACTGATGATAGATGTTTCATCTTCGAGAGAAAGTGTTTGCTTTAGCAGGCTAAAAATGATATAAGATCGATCCGTGGGCTCTCTCCACACATCCTCTCACTGCTTGACCTCTTTCTCCGACTCGCACATAAATCTTCAATATCTTGTACCCAGCCAAACTTCATTTTGTAGACAATTCACCTGTCCAGTGCCTCGACTCTATTTATAGGCCCTCTCATCCGTTCTGTCTCTGCCACTCGAACATTTAAGCATTCATTTGAATTTATTGCCATTTCCATTCCATTCCATTTGGTTGGGGCAGTCGCTTGCCACAGCATTTCATATTATAGTTTCCTTCATCACATTTGTTGTCTTTGGTGGTGGGGTGCCGGGGCGGAAAAGGATATTTCTCACCTGGACAACCACACGGTGCGGCAGAGGGACAGAGGGATAGAGGGATAGAGGGATAGAGGGGCTGGGGTTGGGGCAGGCGGCACTTCCTTTTGTCTACACACAAAAATTTATAAGCGCCTTGCGATGTTTTGTTGTTATTTAAGACAAAACCCCAAAACGCAATTCGTGTAGTTTGCTATACAATAAATAAAGCAAGAGCTTCCCTTTCTCTCTCTCTCTCGTAAGCTACCCCTCTCTTTCTGCTGTATGGCTACAGCTATACCTATACTCCATCTCCTTCTCTTTGGCTGTGTGTTCAGTTTATATAAACTTAGATAACAAACAGCTTGGTTATTTATTTTTCTTAATATTAACGTCAACATTCAGCGCACATGTTGCACGCATAGAATGCCACCCGCTGCTTGGGGCCCAGACACAGACATAGATAAAGTCATTTACACAAACACACAAACAAACACACACACACACACACACACACACATACTGGCAGACACAGAAACAGATACTGTGACTCTTGTAATATTTGTTGCCATCTTACAGGCGATGGGCAGTAGGGCGTGGGAGGATTGAAGGCGGACGGGAGGGGGTGGAGGGGGCTGGCGGCGAGGTGTGCAAGTAAATCACATCAACAACATTGCTTAAATTTATAACTGTATATCGGGCAGTATCTTAAGAGGGGGAGTGGGAGTGGGAGTGGGAGGGGGAGTGAGAGTGTGCTGTAGGTAGTTTGGGGCGTCTAAGAACGCGTGTGCTTGTGTATTTATGTTGGCTTCTTCCACCCACTTAGCCATGGGTTCTCCCGACTTTATTAAGCCAAAACACGTTGCATAGCTGCTAAGCACGCTCACATAAATACATACGAAAGAGAGAGTCAAATCAGTTGGCTTAAACGCGGAACAGGTAGCATGGGGCGGGCAGGGAGGAAAGAGTGAAAGAAACTAAATTGAATTAAATTAAATCCAAAACTAAAAGATGCGATGATAGAGCAGACTGAAAATTAAGTATAAACACGCAGAGAGGAGACGCATAGACATTTTACAAACATTAATGAAGCAGGAATAAAAGTAAATCTATGGGAATAACACCTTTTGCGTCCGAGCAAATAATTCACTGCCTTTCTCTGCCACGCAAAAATATTCGAATAAATCAAAGGACGACATTCAAAGCACATTGTGCTGGCTCCACACAAATTGCCACAATCCCTGGCCAAGTCAAAACAGAAACAGGAAGACAAATTGAGGACCTGGCAGGATGGGAGAGCTGCTCCCAAGCGACTGTGAAAAGTGTGGCTACATTAGCAGGAATCCCAAGGAATTGCCAAATGTACGGATGGGATGCGGAGTCTTTTGATTAGCATCAAAAATGCAAAATGCACTTCTGTCGAGATATCTTTTGTCAACAGCTCGGCGAAACTCTTTCGAGGACTCTCGCCTGAGTGAATTTGTGTGAGTGGGAGAACTACGAGTATTTGACAAGCGTTAATCAATCAGGGGCAAAGTGAAGTCTGGCTGGGATGTACATATGACAGCAGCCAAAACCTTTTTAATAATATTTCCAGTCATCCCTCCCACATAGACAGCCGACCCTCATCCACCCACACACACACAATCCCCCCCCGAGAACCACCCAACCACCCAGCCGACCCACTCAGGCCGTCCGGCAGTCAGCGAAAGACGGCGTCTTGCCAGAGGTAGAAAGCTAAAAAAGATGGAAAGAACAAATGGAGGAGGCCAGAAATAGGATGGAGCCATTGGGCAATACGAAGTGGCGATACCCTGATCAGGAATCCTATAGGAAATGCAAAATTCGAAAGAGTTTCTTTCAAAATGTTCTTATAAAATGTTCAGAATTGTTCCACAGAAAAGAAGCATAGCAGATGTACCGAACACTTGAGTGAGGGTATCAAATTTTGGAAAAAATTGGACATCAGAGCATTAGGCACGCACTCGCCAGGGATTTAAGTAAGATGGGAATGGGCATGGGAATGGGAATGAGGATGAGGGAGGATGGGGGCCCCTCGGGCTGGTCAACGAGATGGGAGACGCTTCCAGATTGGATAGATGTGCGTCGACTTCTTGGGCAGTTTACCTTAAGCTCAAGACTTTTGCGGGTCTAAGAAATTGCCAAATTTAATAAACTTAAAAGGGTGTGCATGTGTGGATCTGTCTGTATCTGTCAGATACACACTCACACACGCAACCACGCACATACGCACACACACACTGACTGTAATCAGCAACAACTTGAGTTGTCAATAAAATTGTGATTTCTTAGGACAGGAAGTGGTGATGGGGATAAGGGTAGGACGAAGGAAAACAGATTATTATATTGTTTGGGTAGCCATAAAAATTGTAGAAAGAGCCCACCTGCCGCCACCGCCACCCGCCCCTCTTAAAGAGCCTTTTACACCTGTAGTCCAAGGCAGGGAAATGGTTTAAAAATTTATAGTAATGCGCCTATGGCCAGGCAACACATTTCCGCAAGCAGCTGGCACACACATGGAAGAGCGGAGGAAGGCCGCAGGATAATAAAGGAAATTGCTGGGCAATTTCTGTGCAGAAGGGCAGAGGTTGAGACTGTGTGTGTGTGTGTGTGTGTGGCGTTGTCTAATAAAACTAAGTGGAAGGCATCGTGTCGGCAGATAACCGAAAATTGAAATTTAATGGGAGTTCTTTCATTTTAAAATTGACATTAAGATCCAGTGGAATCGCGGCAGGATACATATCCGCATCTGCAAGGAGTTCATTATGCGCGCCCAATAGTCTCTGAATCATCCTTTATTTCTGGCCCATATTCGTATTTCTCTGCGTCAAAGTCTGGAGACTCTGACGGAGTTACGCGTGGCAAGCCATGTAAATCAATCAGTTCGGCCTGTCCTGTCCTGTCCTGTCCTTTGCATCCCCGCCTCCTTATATAAGCATATCTGCCACACAGTGACGTGCGGGATGTACGTCATGCATCATTGATGTAGAAAATGTTTTAATGCTATTATTGGAACAGCACGGAAGGGCTCTCATGTCTTGCCATGAGGACTGCCTGCTGGTGACAGTTCCGTTTATTGAATTTTATTTGCGGAAGGGTTGCGCAACAGGCACATGGATTGGGCCGCAGCATGATGAAAGGATGCAATACTCTTTTGAAGATGATCAGGATTGGACTATCTTCCATATATTTACCTATCCTCCAATCCAAAAAGTTCCATCTGTTCGCCCTCAGAGGGATTCCTTACCTCTTTCAATACACTTTTCCTATTCTTCTAGTTTCGGCAACAAAGTGTTTCTTCATCTTTTGTACTTTCTCTTCGTGCAACAAACAGGCGACTTAAGTGTGCTTTCCCCAGAAGCAAGGGTCCCGTCCCCGTCCCCGTCCCCTTCCCCATCCCCATTCCCATCCATGTTTTTTCCCTTTTCCCCACTCGAATTTTTGGGTGCTGCTGGAAAAGTTTTTCTTCTTTCTGTTTTGGGATGGAGCAAAGTTTTCGGCTGCTCCTCAAACAAGGCTCACCAACAACAATGAGAAATATTGATACTAAAATATAAAATCTTCCCCTGGAGAAGGACGGAAGGGGGCACGAAGGGAGAGGGGGGAGGTGGCTCCTGGGTCTATAAGGTAGACAAAATACAAATATGAAAATACAAGAGAGAAGGAGGGAGAGCGAGCCCCACTCATGTGGACACTTTGACACACAAATTTACAAGTTTGTTGCTACTTTTTTGTAGATCCCCAAATGCAGAAAACACTTGAAAGCGATTTCACTCTCTCTCTCTCTCTCCCTCTCTCTCTCTCTCTCTTGAAGTCCCTGTATCTACGTTGCCCTCTCTGTTTTGCTTTGGGGTCTTCTCCTCTGTTTGTTGAGACCAAAAGTATTGATGAACAGTTGTTTGTTGTTGTCGCCGGCAATGGCAATGGCGGCAACTTATTAGAAAGTCCACACGTATACGTACACGCACACACACATAGGCACACACGAACACAATCAGTGTGTATAGCTGTGTGTGTGCAGAGTCAGAGTCAATAAAATAAACGCTGTATGTTTGCGGGCAGAGAAAATGAGTAAGAGAGAGAGAGAGAGACGCGGGCAACCGCCAAAAAGTAGGCAACATATTAAGCATACATATCAAAGTTTCTTTCTTTTGGCGGAATGCGTTTCTGGGGTTAGGGAATTTCGGGGCATATGCGATGCACCTTGCACCAGCTCTTCTGGTTGAAACCATACAATTATCTGAATAATGCACAGAATATATAGAGAACATTGAGATCTTTGGAATTCTTCTCATCTTTCTCAATTCGTAAGAGCATCCAAGCGTGTCTTTTGCCATTCCAAATCTTTGGTTCCAACAATCGCCACTCATTTTTCGCAGTTTTTCCCACAGAAACCTCCTGTGATGCTCCGGTCCAACACCGCCACGCCCCCCGCCGCCCTGGTTGTTGGTGCTCTTGTTCGTGGTGGTGGTGGTGGTGGTGGTGGTGTTGGCAACTTTCTGCAGTAAATGGTATTTATGTTGGTTTAGTAAACTTTGACGATAACGCTGAATGGTTCAGTAGGATGCTGCAGGAGACTCATTGCAAAGCAGAATGGGGGGCGGGGGGCGGGGGGGGGAAGTGGGGATGGAGCTCAGGAACTGAGAGAAGCAGACGTTCGGTCTGTGCATCGAACGTTGGTTGTTGCGTTGACGACCTCAACAACATCATGTAGAATTACGAGTATTTGAAAAGTTTTACAAGTAATTTATTTAGGCGCAAGTTTTTGAGACTCTTCTCTGGCAGAGAGAATGGAAGGGATAGGGATTGGGATTGGTACTGGGACTGGGACTGCTTGGGTGCTGGCTGGATGATGGCACATCGACAGCTTTGGCCTTCCGAGCATGTGTTGCGGTTATGAGCAAACAAATATAAAAGTATCCCGCCGAAATGGCTTACAAGTACATCAAATTTTCATAAATTAGGCATGCATAAATAAGGCAGTGCTGTGGAAAAACTTTTTTCGTTTTTTTTTCACCCTGGACTCACCCTGAACACGGATCGAGGTCGAGCCGCTTTATGAGTGTCATGAGCTGGCGAAAATTATGTAACGCATAATTCATCAAATAAGAGGGGGCAAGCGGAGTCAGAGGCAGAGGCAGAGGCAGAGGCAGAGTGTGTGCAAATTGCAACAAATTCTGTGCCAAAATTCAGTGAAATATGTCTGATCATCATCAGGGCCACGTCTCATTATGGCCAAATAGAAAAACTATAATGAAATGGGCAGCCAACAGCTGTCCACTCATGAAGCAGCCACCAATGAAGACGAAGATGAAGATGTCCTGGGAAAACTTTTCCCCTTCCTTGTTGGCTAATGAAATGGCCGAGTCTGAGTCCGAGTACGAGTACGAGTCCGAGTCCGGGACAGAGATGGATGGATAAGTGGTTCGTTGAGGAGTTCAACCAGGGCCAAACGGAATGTTCTGCCCCATGAGTGCCGAGAGGTGTAGGCGATTATTAGATGTTTGACAGATGGCAAAGATGGGGGTGATTCTCCCACAAACTCCGCCGGAGGGGCACATTTTTGTTTTGCGAAGAGGACCACGGACCATGGACAACGACAGTAAATGAAACTAAAACCAAGGAACCCTCCTTTGAGTCTTAGCCTTGGCCAAAAGTAAATAAACAGCCAGCACACATGTGTATGTACATGTACCAGTATGTGTATGTGTATGTTCGTGTCTGTGTTTGGATCTTTCCATGTCTTATAAGACTGTCCTTCATATTAATTACAATCCTTGGAAGTCAGCTGAGTTGCCTGCAGGCGACAAGGATGCTTCGACTCAACTCAAAGTAATTAAAATTAAATCTCAAACTAATTATTATCGAACTTGCCTCGCATGGCGTTATCTCTTTCGCACTCGCTCTCTCACTCTTTGGCTCTGGCTGTGTCTCTGTGGATTGCCCAGCGGTTATTTTCGGGAATTCTGATTCCAGAGCGGAATTTAATAGAATTCTGTCAAGGTTATCAAAGGGTTGAAGGGTATTAAAGCATACGCGCGCAGCGGAGCATCACGATTTATAGGTATTGATACCAAATCGTTATGGTAGTTTCTCTTGTCTCCTGACTGAATCATTAAGCGACATTTGTTTGTGCTTCACTAATTACAACAACTATAACAATTAGAAAGAGACAGAAAGAGTGTGCAAGAGAGAGAGAGAGAGAGAGAGCAAGCAACCAACATGAAACAATTCCAACTGCAATCGCACCGAAAACAATCAAATCTAATTGGGAACACATACTAAGAGTTACAGAGAACCATAGATAGCAAGAGACATGCAGAGAGAGAGAGAGAGAGAGCAAGAGAGAGAGAGACAAAGAGTGGCAGAACGAGAGATAGATATTAATCTCTCCCTAAAAGTCACAAACGCTGCAACCGAATATTGTTCCACCAACACTTTTCACACTCGAACAATCCAAAAGCCAAAAAAAACAGTTATGCTCTACCAACTGCAAACAAATATAAACAAACACACACAAATGCGAGCATGAAATCTGAAATCTGAAATAAATATACATTTTTTAGAGGAAGGTAAATGCATTTAATTTTTGTTTATTAATACGCTCGGCCAGCGGAAAAAGTATCTCTATTTTTTTGTTATTCGGCTATTCGGGGGTGAAAAATAGAAGTTGATAACATGAATCCGAGTATGCTAATGAGGGTAAACGGCAACCAACGCGAGAGAAGTGTTCCCAAAAGACCAAACAAAATACATGCTAAAACGGAAAATGGATTTCGTTGGAAATATATTTGCTGGAAAGTATAATATATAATCACTGCATTCAAATGCGGTTTCTAAACTTGTTTTGTTTTGTTCCAATGAAAGATACAGTAAGCTCCCGCTTTGTTCAACGAGGAGGGGAGAAATTTCCAGGAGAAATGCTTTCTTGGAACGGTCGGTCCTGCCAGCTCTTGTATCTCTTGTATGCTAATGCATTTGTCAATAATTAAGTAAAGTTGCATGCAGCGTAAACATTCCTCACTAATTGTTGTTTCTGCGCCTGCAATTCTCTCTCTCTCTCTCTCTCTCTCTCTATTTCGAATGTTTTTATTATTTTAGCACAATATTTTTGTTGCCAAGTGGAAAATTTTCTCGCACTTTTTCCCGCTCCCCCTCCCCCCATTTACGCATTTTCCAGGCCGGTTACTGTTGCGTTGCTGTTGCTGTTGTTTTTCCGACATATTTGCGTTTATATAGCGTAGAAAATGTTTATTTATTAAGCACACATATAAATTTGTATTATGAGCGCTGACTAAATCAACAAAGCGTTTTTGGGTAGCCCCCAGCTGGAGGGGGAGGGGGAGTGGCTTATGCGAGTCCTGTCGAGTCTTGGGTGCTGGCCGTGTGTATGGGTTCCCCGGCCAAATCCGTAATTAGAATGGTCGTGGTCAAAGTTAATTGTTGCCCCCAGCAAATATTTACAGGTGGGATTTTCTAATAGGACTCGAATGATAGATAACTATCGCGTATTCAGCCGCTGAAACTTTCTCTTGGCTCCCGTCTGTCTCTCTCTCTCTCTCTCTCTCTCTGTCTCCCGTGCCATCGATAGCTTTTTATTGGAAAGGCTTTCCAACTTTTGTCCATCCAATTTGCGTGGACTTTCTCCTGTGCGGTGCTCTGCTCTGCTCCATCTGTGTGGTCCGTCGTCTAATTAAGCCTCAATTGGATTGGCCCGGGACTATCGCATTACCCAGGGCCCGAGAAACTTTTCTCCGATCCGCCGAAGTTGCTGGCATCGCGTAAATCGGGTATACGCGGTCACAATCATCGCGATGACAGTTTCCGTACCCGTGATGGGTTTTTCCTCTTCCTCCCCCAGAGCCCTGGGCAACTCTCCCTCCCCGCCCTTCTCCACTCGAAATTTTACATATTAAGGACGCAACGCGTTCGGCATTTTTAAAAAACAAAAGAAAAGCTGAGCAAAAAAAGGATTTTCCCGGGCAAAAGGTGGACGTGTTGACGACTCCTTTTTTCCAAGTCGTTTGCTCATCAAAGAACAGCCGTAGAGGGAGAGGGGGACCGGCAGCGGGGAAAAGAAATCAGTTGAAAGCTTTGAGCGGCATTAATTGATTTCAATCTGAATGGAGAGGGTAGATGGGGTGGCTGTAGCTGGGGGTGTGGGTGTAGGTGTAGGGGGTGTGTTAATACTGAGTTAGGGTTGTCGCACGTAATGAGAGAAGGACATTTTTCCCGGCGACGTGGAAAATGTTTCAGTTTTCTTGTCGAAAGGACCTTTTTTCCTGGGTTCGCCCCTCGGCTAGTATTTGACACATAAGCCGCCATTTTGTTTGTGGAAGGGTGAATACTTGGCATACCCTGGCCATCCTCACAATCGGAAAATAATGAGGATTTCCGTATAATTTGACTGGCCTAAAGGGTATGTTTTGCAGTCGACTACCACTTGTCGTAATTTCACATTTGATGAGCCCCACATTTGTTGGTCTTTGCATTTGACAGTTTCGCTTCGCTTTTGCATTAATTTCGCTAATTTTGACAGGTTCTTTGGGTGCTGCCACGTTCCACGTTCCACGCTTCGGGTTCGGGCTGGGGCTGGCTTCCTTCCAGTTTTTGTTTCTTCGATTTGGCCCGGCACGGATTTCCTAGTACTTATTTTTAATTTCAACTCAAGACCTTTACCCCGGCCAGAGACTGAGAAACTGAGGCAGAGACTGAGGCAGAGGCAGAGGCTGAGACTGAGGCTGAGGCGAAGAGCTGCGTAATTATGCGTCTAATGAGACAACAAAGCAAGGTCAGGACTATCTAAAGGGATGGGGTGGAATGGGATGGAATGGGATGGGGAAAGGGTTGCTCAGATTAGAAAAGAAACGAAGGAAAAGTCTCTCCAATTTGCATAATTGCACCGATTTTTCTTTTCGCTTCGGCTCGGCTCGTCTCGGCTTGGGCGCTTTTTCAGCGCCCTTTTAATTGACAAAATTGTTGATTAATTGCTTTCGACCGCAGTGCCAGGCTCAATTAGGCGAGAACTTGCCTCGGACGGCCGGACGGACGGACGGGCGGACATGTGGATGATCGAAGCCAACTCTTGCCTTGTATTTTAATTGTCTCCGACATTTATGGCCGACAGCACTCTGACCCCTATGTATATCCCGTCAGCTATCTATCCCCGTTACCCGTTACCCGTTCCCCCTTCCACGTTCCCTCTCCACTCGGTGTCTCATTTTGACCAATTTGCTTAATGGCCATAATATTTGTTTAGTCAAAGCAAACACAACAACAACGCTGGATAATGACGGGGTCCATAAAAAAACCGAGGCCCATAAAAATAATGCATAAATAAAAGCAAATAAATGACAGCATGTAAAAAACAAGCAACGAACGGCTAGCTTCATGGTCGAAGCATTTGATACCCTTCAACTTCAATGACAATAGAAACACAAACGTAGATCTCCTATCGATTATTCTAATGATTTGAATTCCTCCGCAACTGTTGTCCGTTTCGAAACATCTGATCAAAATCATATCACCCTTAGCAAGGGCATACACAATGGGGTGGAAGGTAGGGGTGGGTGAGTGGAAGACCTAGTCTATATGGGGCTGCTGGCCTCATAAACAGAACAAATGTTTTCTTGGCCTGGTTCCAAAGCCTGGAGGCGTGGAGGCGTGGAGGCGTAGAGGCGTGGGTGGTAGTCGAGTAGTTACTGCAGTGAATGTCAAATTTGTGTGGCATATTAATTGTTTTTGTCGTTTACTGTATACTGTCATCTGTGTTTGGGCCTAATTAAGACTAAATGTTTTGTTTTGTCTTTATTTTTCCAGTTTTCCTTTTATTTGCCCCAGCTAACGAGTCCGCAGCCGCAGCCGCAGCAGTCGAGACAAATTAACGCATTGACAAACAGTCATAAAAAGCAGCCAAAGCAGGCAATCGGGGAGGCGGTTGTCCTTCTCCAAAGGACACCTCCTGCGTATCACCTAACCAGGGATCTAGTTCCCTCTCCTCAGGTTGCAGTGAAACCACTGCACCAGCACACAAATTGGCATTAGAGTAGCCATTAAAAAATTGTATACGAAAACACGAATCGCTGCACAGATCGCGTTCGCCATTCTAATGACTTCCACTGGCCAGTTTGTAATTACGCATTATTCAAATTACAAATTTGCAGCAACAACCAGGACAGCCAGGACCTGGCCACAGAACAGGAGCAATCGGAGTCGCAGCAGAGGCACAAATAGTAGTGGGAGTGCGAGTGCGAGTGGGAGTGGGAGTGGGAGAGAGAGAGGCATCTGGAAATTTAAACTCTAAACAGGCGCAAAAACAGACGGCGGACCACAAAAATCGGGTCAACTCGAATGACAAATGTGTTGGGTAGTCCGGGCGGCGGGCAGGGAAGTGTCCCATCCCTTTTGGCAGGGGTAGCAGGGGGGTTTCGGTGCATAGTTTCCCGTGTACCCGTACTCATTCAGGAATATGTTTAAATGTTGCCGGGCAGGGCAGGGCCGGGCCGGGCCGGGGTGCTCTCTGTTTTTCGGTTTGACTTTCAAAATGTCAAATACATTAAACGTGCATTTGCGTTGGGGTTAGTTGCGATTTGGTGGCATAGCCAGCCACAAAGCAGGAGCGCAGGAGCGCTGGACTGCTCGAGAGTGGGAGTGGGGAGTGGGGAGTGGGAGTGGTGTGGCAAGCAGATCGAAAGAGTCGTTTAGAGTCCCTGACAGTTGAAATTTACCTTTTGGCCATAATGACATCACGTACACAAAAGGTGTGTGTCCTTCCGAACTCACCTCTCTCCCTTCCCCTCCCTCCCTCCCTCCCTCCCTCCCTCTCTTTCTATCTCTCTCGCTCTGCAGCACCCCTCAAACTCGTGTTTCGCTTGTCCATATGCTATTTGTTGCATACTTTTGGCCACTCTGTGCAGAGGAGAGCGGAGGGGGCCGGAGCCGGAGCCGGCGCAGAGGTACATATGTGTGCGCTTTTGTGGCTTACAGGCTGGAAGCCGAGCGCCGTTGCTAATGCGAATCCGAAAGTGGAGCCAATGAACAATCACATAAAACAAATTACACGAAAAGTTGCAGGTTCCAAAGCCCGCAAAAGTATGCTACAAAATGCAAGTACCCAGAGCTGCATTACTGGCAACTGGCAGAGGGGCCATCCAACGACTGTGGAATACTCTCACTCGCAGGCTAAATATTGACATATTTAAAGGGACCATCGACTAAGCAGAGTAAAGCTTAAGAGTAAAGTTTTAATAGGATTCCAGGAAGACAAACCTTTGGGTTTCCGTTTACACAGTGAACGATTCTCCATGCTAATAATTCTTGGAATGGTCCTCGCCCCATAAGTGGAAATTGGAATTAATTACAGACCAATATTATGGCTAAATTCGTTCTATTTTCATTCAAATGCCATCTGAACTGTTTTTTGTTAGAAACTCCTTGCTACCCTCTCTAGTTTTTCGCCCTCAAGTTTTGGCATTATGCAAGTGAATTTCCGAGCAATGACCAGGTAAGTCCTTTGCTAAGCGTTTTGAATGCGACACAGGGACAAAGAGAGAGATAATGGAGAATAGGGAAGCGACTGCAGCAAATCTTCACAATCAACGCTCCTCATGGCGGCGGCGGCTTTGGTGCCTTGGTTTTCGATGTGATGGTGTGGTGTGGTGGTGTGGTGACGGTGTGGGGCGTGGAGGCGTGGCGCGGAGCCCAGTTACCAAACTGACTGTGAGATAATCAAATGAAAAAACGTAAATGTCTCGTTAAATTGCACAGAAATTAGATTTTTTTTTCGTGCTGGCTAGCTCGCTCTTTCCCACTGGCTTTTCCCGGACTCTTTCGCTCTCTCTCTCTCTCTCTGTCGTTTTTCTTTTTCCCCATGAAAATCAGAGCATGACCACTGTCTGTATGTGTGTGCGGGTGTGTGTGAGTGTGTGCCGTGCTGTGGAGTGGAGTAGAGTGGGTTTTGTGGGGGGCCTGTGTGAAAAATCAAATTAAGTATACGTAAAACGCGAACAGCGACAGGACATCCCCAGGTCCAGAGCCAGAGCCAGTGCCAGTGCCAGGACATCGACATCGACATCTCCATCTCCTGGCTTCACCGCTGCTGCTGCTGCTGCGCTGATGCTGAAAATCAAGGCGAGTTGTCGATTGGTAAAAGCTTTTAAGGTGCCCCGATAAAGCAGGGGGCGGGGCGGGGGCTGTAGCTGCAGCTGGAGGCACCCCACGCTAAAAGCCAACTACTGTGCTACCTTTAATTGGATTACAGGTGTATGGGTGTGCGTGTGCGAGAGCGTGGAAGTGGGTGTAGAAGTGGGTGTGGGTGTGGGAGTAGTGCTGCTGATGTCCGCATAGACGAGGGTTGGCCAAACACCAAAAGTTGTGAAAAGCATAAGTTTGCATTTTTATGAAGTTGGCTAACCATATGGCACATGCAGCCGGACCAGAAGCAGGTGCAGGAGCCGGATCAGCATTTGGCTAAATGAATAGGATTTCGGGTGCGGGGTGCGGCGTGCGGGGTATGGGGTATGAGACGAAGAAATCGTGTGACTCAGGTGTTGAAGGGTGTCGTCGAAGGTTGAGGTGTGAGAGTGCTCTGATGCTCCAGGGGAGCAATCTTCTGCCTGAGGGAATATTCGTGCCACAACTTCTCGTAAATAGTTGGGGGCTGGGGATCATTTTGTAGTCCATTTATCGCATCGCTAACTAGATTAACGTGCCGGCCCTCTCCACAGATCGTTTACGGAGAGACCTTTTGCTCAAATATTCATAAATATGTTTACAGCAGCAGAACATTTCGGCTACAAAGCGAATTGGTTATTAACGTCCAACGGGGGTACACCGAAAACCCCTACCCCTCTTCTCTGCCCCTCTCTGCCTCTCTCTCTCTTTCTGATAGCATTGAGCTGTGCATTTTAATTTAATTAAAAGTTATGGCAAATGTAGCGTAAAGGGAACGGGTACGGAGGAGAGGCTGGTAAAGGGGAAGCCAATAATAAACCAAATTATTGCATGTATAAATGAGTTTGCATGTGTTTGTGTGTGTTTGCGACGGGAGGGTATCCTGCTGCTGCTGCTGCTGCTGCTGCTGTTGATGTTGCCTGCAATTAGGCGCAGCTGCCACACAGCGAGAGAGAGAGAGAGAGAGAAGAGTATACAGAGGTAGACAGAGAGAGAGAGAGAGAAAGGTAGAATGAGGTAGAGAGTCAGTTCAGAGTGCGCTTCATTCCGTTTATGGGCCGTGTTCCTGTGGCTTTTGAGCTTTTTGTGCACCAAAACATTTGCCCTGCCATAATTGAGTTAGGCATTCACTACACACACACACACACACACATATACAGACATGGACACATACACGCACACGCACACACACAGGCACACTCGAATTCTCCCGCAGCTGTGGAACTTTACTTTAGCATACTTTCGTGCGGCAAAAGTTGAGCCTTTTGTTTATGGCCTGTCATGACATTTAATCTAATGTCAAATTCTGTGCATAATTTGCCATTGTTTGCGCCGGGCCACAGCCAATAATTGGCTTTTGTTGCATGCCAGCCGGCTGGCTGCCAAGATGTTGTCTTTTCTTGGCTAATTGCATTAGTTTGATAGTGCCCTGCATACTTTCGGGCTTTCGGGCCAATTAGCTGCAGCTCGGGCCTCCCGCCTTCTGCCTTCTGCCTTCTGCCTCCTGCATTCCTATGTCCTAACAGTAGTGGTAGTACGAACGTACATATTTCCTTCCGATGCAATTAGGCGCATCAATGATTTATTGCACACTTTTGGGCGGACTACAACATGCCTCCTCCACTTAAGCTCCACCAATAGCCGTAGACTTTTCACCTGCACTGTGTAGAGGCTTTCAAACGCTTAAAAGTTTATTAATAAGCGTCTTGCTCTCAGTCTCTGCCCACCTGAATCCTTTGCTGCATTTTGATTAATTTTCGGCTGAAATAGATAGACAGACAAAGAAAGAGAGAGGGAGAGAGGGGAGAGAGTGGGAGTTCGAAACAATGAGGATTATCGAAGCAGCTTAGGGTATTTATTGAATTCCTTTATTCCACACTGCACATTCTGATACCTTGGGCGGCTTCCTGGCCATGTGTTAATTACCTCGATAATGGAGGAAAAACCATAAAAGATTCCCATTCGTTGGCAGGCTATTCATTAGCCTATCAGCCCCAAGCCCAATCTCAATCCCAATCCTCATAGACTCCGGCTCCGGCTCCGGCTCTGGCTCTGGCTCTGGCTCCGGCCTTAATTAGATTATTATTATTGAAAGTGCAGACACGAAAGTAGCAAACAAGGCCCAGACGTACACATATACCCAAACAGACAAACACACACACACACACACAGGCACACACAGTCACACAGAGAGAGAGAGAGAGAATCCTATTCTGGGGACAGGAGATGAGAAAACCAAAAGCTAAACCAGCTTCTGGCACTGGAGTTGATCTTGTGGTCTGGCCAGAGACCAGAGAATAGGAAGCAACCACAACGAAATGTGTCTGGACCAAACACCACACCACACCACCCAGAGAATATCCTGCACCGCTTCAGCTCCCGTCAAAAATGTCTCAGACCACAGCATGTCCTCCAGCGATGCACTGGTAGCGCTGCAGTTCCTTCAACCAACCACCGAACTCGTAACGTAACGCAACGCAACGCAACGCAACGCAACCCAGCTCAACCGAACAGAACTCGGGCGAGCTGTCTGCATAAGTTGGAGATAAACGTAAACCGCATGCACGGCACAATAAACAGACATCCGTGTGCATTTCCCTGACTATTTGTCAAAAACATTGCAATAACAACAAGGACACGGCTCAGGGACAGATACAGAGACGGGGGACAGGGGACAGGGGACAGGGACAGACAACCGAACACCAACGAACAGATAAACCCTTGAATGCAGTCCTGGGGACACACCGGGTCGAATGACGGGGGAGCAGTGAAGGTGTTTGCATTGGCAATGCCAGTGATAATAAACCTACAACAGCCAGGATAACACCAGCAGCAGCAGCAACGGCAGCACCAGCGACGGCAACCTGCGCGAAATGAGAAATGCAGCATAATATTAACCACAAACTGAGATTGTAAGCAGAGGGAGAGCAAGTGGACGGTGCACACAAACAGGCATCCAATCTGCAGCTGCAACACTGGGAGAAACATGCCCACAGTTGAAGGATAAACGCATGATCCTGCACCACAACCAAAAATATAGCTCTTACACCAAGAATAGGACTATAATTCCTCTCCTGGAATCCGAGTATACGTTCCTTTTATATATTAGAGCTATTGGAATAGGATTACTTGCAGTCGGAATTCTTTCAGTGTTTGGTCCTGTACCTGGCATGGCCTTCACACCGGCCACAGGGCAACTTTTGCATGCGGGTTTTTCTGATGAAGCCCATTCCTATGCCCATTGCCAGAATGGAGGAAATGAGCTGCTGCTGCTGCTGCAGCTGCAGCTGCATCTCCGTTGCCCCGTACTCTCCTCGTGGCAACCTTCGCCTGGTAATAACAAACCAAACACTGCATAAATTCAGGCATCGAGTCCCAGGCTTCCTCCCTCCTTTCCTCTATTGGTGAGCTCTTCGTTTTCGCTTTGGTATTTGTCAAGACTGTCTGTTTGCATTTGGATTTGGCTTGTTTCGCCAACTGCCAACAGGCCATGCAGCAGCAGTAGCAGTACGATTCGGGGAGCCGGAGCCACAGCCATAGCCACAGCCACAGCCGATGCTGGCGATGGGGTTGGAGGAGCCTGAGCCTCAGATTGAGCGCGCCTATTGTTAGGCTATGGCTTTTGTTTTGTTAATTTGCTCGGTGCTGGGCAACTTACATGGAATGTGCTTTGCTTAGGCTTGACTTGGTTTATTTGACTGGTAGACCGGAAGGGGTTTATGGAGGGACTCTGCAGATAACTAAGCTACTTTGAAGCTATCGAAAAATGGACATACATGAGTGTTGGGAGTGTTGGGAGTGTTGGGAGTGCTGTGGGTGCAAGGAGGCAAGGACTGCGACAGCGACAGCGACTGCAGCTTAAATAGCTGCCCGATGCAGGCCAAGTAACACAATCTCCCAATACCACCCCCCAGAGCAATGCTCTGCTCTAATCTAAGCTGTGCCGTGGGCCTATCGCAGAGCGAAGGAGGACGGATTGAGGACTATTCCAGGCCTGCAGGGCGTGCTCGCATTTAAACCAATTTTAATTACATGCATGGTGATTGCCCAACAAAGGGTGGGTGGGGTCCGCTGCTGAATGCTGCTGTGAGTGGCGGCTTATCGGCACTACAACAATTAATGCTCTGCTAATTGAATATGAAAAGAGCAGAGCAGAGCTCTCGCTCTCTCTCTCTCTCTCTCTCTCTATCTCTCGCCTCTCATGCCAGACTCCTTCCAATGGGTCTCTAAGCCTCTTGAAGCCGCAGAGACGACAGGAATGAGGCAGCAAAAAATGGGGGATAGGAGCAAGGAACCATAACGAGAGAAAGGACTCCGTTGTCACTAATGGAAAAAGCATCAATGGCTTACGGATTCGAACTCAAAGCAGCCAAGAGCAGCATTGGCGAAAAATTTATGAATTTCATTCTATTTTTTCTTTCCGGTTTTTCATCTACTGCTCCTAGAGGCCACCTGTCGTTGGCGTATTTGCAGATACTCTCGCTCGGTTCTGGATACTGATTCGGATACCCCATCCTTCCTGTCGCTGCAGAATAAACAAATGGCTAAGATTACACGGAAAGAGTTAGCATTGCCTATGAGGGGGCCCCCAGACGGCATTGAGGCATTGAGGCGACGGCGTAGTGCGTTTTAAAATGACGCCTGTGACGCAAACAATAACCTTATAAAACCGTAAGGCCGAACCGGAGCGAACGGAGCGCCCACTCGGCCCGAAACCAAGCCCAGCTCTCCCTCTGTCACCCTCTGCCATGCACCCACACCTACACCCACAGCCACACCACCTACACCACCCTCTCTGTGGGGTGCTGTATACACAAATAAACATTCAAGTGGAATTATTGCAACGAAATTCAAAGGATTACGACAAAAGCACGTTCACAGGATTCAGCAGCAACTACGGACTCCAGTGCAAGGCCGGCCCACGGATCGGCAACGGACGATGGACTCCGGACTGCTGCCATACTACGGACTCCGGACAGACGCTCCGGGTTGCCAATGACAACAATGCGGGCCGGGCCGGGCCGCATGGCATCGGCAGCGGCAGCGGGAGCGGCAGATGAAGCATTGCTGTGGAGGAGGAACAGGAACTATGGGTGGGGGGGGGATGGGGGGTTCGAGGGGTTCAGCAAGTTCAATGAAGGAAAATTATGAAGCCTTATTTATTGTTTATGCGTGCGCATAGCTCTTACGGAGCTGCAGAGAAAGGCCATGTAATTTTGGCTCATACTCTTTCCGTTAAGGGAAAACATGGGGATATGGGGACCAATTACTGATATATCTCGAGAGAGAATACCAGCTTGTAGATTTCTAGACTCAACGGAATTCTGAGAACATATTTCTGCAATTCTTGAGAAGAAATGGGTACTTGACTAGATAATCTTTTCGAGGAATTATTAAAAGTTCATTACGATAAATGAGAAAGATATTTTTGGAATTTCTGAGAAACGCGTTATAATTGTGTTAACATCATCTCTATAGGATCGTCGGATTGAAAAGTTCTAGCGATAATTTTAATTGGTGCAAGGGTACATCCTACATCTGGGCGATTCTCATACTTTATAGATTACATTTGAGTCCACCAACACACACACACACATACACACATGTGAATGCGGAGAAAAAGCGAATGAAGGAGTGGGAATGAGTAAAACGATACGAAACGGAATGGAGTGGAATGGAACGCAGAATTTGCCCCGTCTCGGCCACGGCCTCGTCCTCGGCCTCGGCCTCAGCCTCGGCATCAGGTTCACGGAGCATGTGAAAAATTTGCACAAATAAATATGAATTGCACTTTAATGCATATTAAGGATGCGAAGGATGCCAGGACGTGGTAGTCGATGGAGGCAAGTCGATGAGGGAACTGCGGCAAGTTGAGGGAGGATGAGGAGGAGGAGGAGGAGGAGGAGGAGGAGGCGAATTGCCGTTCCAGAGGAGTTTATTATTAAATAAAGTGCCCACTGTGCGCCGTGTTTGTTCGCATTCAATATTTATTGTTGTGTATAATTGAGTGAAAAGCTATATGTTTGTGTGATTACAAGTGGACGGAGACCGCATCTCCTCCCCTTCCCCTTTCCCTTTCCCTTCCCATTCCCATTCCCCTCCATTACAGAGTGCGGACACCAATTCTGGTCTGGGCAGGGGAAATATTCAATATTATGGACACGCAAATAAAAATGATATTCGATTGTTGGAAATATTTATTAAATATTTCAAGCAAAGGAAACTCGTGGAAAACCACAGGCCTCTTCCTCTCCTCTCCTTTCCACGCCGCTGCTCCCTCATCCACTATCTGGTCGAGCCACCAATCTGATTCGCATGTAAACATTCGTAATTGAGGCTGGAGCGGACCATCAGAAAATCAGACAGACAGACAGACTGAAAAACGGAAAACTTACCGGAGAATTGTGAAAAGTGTTTAAGGAAATCATTTCGCTGAATGCCGATTGAATTGCCAGACTTACCTGCAAGGAAAAGGAGGAGGAAATGGTAAAACAATTAGCCATATACGGAGCACAAGTCAAAGGAGCTGCTGGCTCGGGGACGCACTTACATCGATTGGGGGAAAGTAATTAAGGCCTGAATTGGTTGGACAAGCGAATAAGGACGAGGAGCGAAGCACGAAGAAATGGCAGGGAAACGTTCGAGCAAACTCAAAGGATCTGCCCTGACAGAAACAGGCAATCAGGTTACTCAAATGAGAAAAGGGATCTGGATATACATATGTACTCACATATAGCAAACTTATCTTCCATCCAGACTCTGTGATTCAGTGGCTCCATGAAGACTAACTACTGTAGTACTCTATTCAATTGCCTATAACCTTCTAGTCCATTCAGAAGATAATGTCAAAGGGCGTTCGACTTGTCCAATAAGAGAGGATGTCTGTATACCCTGAGCTATATATATATCGATTTGGTTTGGGTCCTTTATAAGGAAGTCTCTCGATTTCTATGCAGCGCAATGCGTGCAATGGAGTTTCTGATTGCATTAGCCTGATTCAAAGTATGAAAAGATATCCGGAGGCACGACTCTAGTTCATACCTCATCTTTTTAGCCATGTTATTGGCTTTCCCCTGTGCCCCTCCTACCCCTGCTTCCATCAAAAGTGGAAGCTCAACCAGCACTGCATTGTGGTGGCGAGGACCAAGGAGCGGGCCCAAATCAGAGTTCTCTCTGTGTTCTCTGTGTTTTGAATTATTTTGAATTATGCATTCTGCGAAGTTTCGCTGTGCGCTCGTTGGGTGCACAAGCTAAATTTATTATTAGATGCCGCATTACGTGGAAACATTTTCGGGGAAACATCCGCCCCATTCAGCCAGTCAAAGGTGCAGTGATTCATCAGAATTTATGCAGCCAGGCAATCTCTGGCACTGGCTCCTCGTTCCCTGTTCCGTGTTCCCTGTTCCCTGTTTCATGTTGCCCGTTCCACGTTCCACGTTACCCATGTACATGCACAGATACACTTTTTAGTTGTTTTTGCTTCTCTTTTTTTTTGTGGCCGCCCATATAATTTGATATGCTGCCTTGGCAGTTGCATTTTGCTGTGGCTCATAAATTTCCCAGGCAGCAGGCGGCAGGCAGCAGCAGCAACAGCCAAAGGCATCCTCCAGGAGGAGGATCCTCCTAACATTTGTCTGCTGCTCTGACATGCATGGCATTAACTGCGAGCTTTGGATTAATGAAGTGCCGGCTAGATTAGGTGGGGAAGGGGAAGGATGGAGCGGACAGGAGCGGAGTACGTACGGAGAACGTGGGACGATTCCGTATAAAAGTTATTGACAAAACTGTTGTTGGCCATAAATTTAGCTATGGCCTTTCGCTGGCGTGACTGCTCGGGAGACTGCAGTTAAATTAATTGCCCGGACTCGTAAACACCTCCCAAACACCCCAAACACCCCATTCCCTCCCCACGCCGCCATGCCCCATGCATATCGCCTGCATTATTATTCAGCCAACAATTTCATTATGGCCACAAAGTATACTCTAGTTCGAGAGGCGACATAAAATAAGTTTGGAAAAAGTTTTGGCTGCAGTTTTTGGGGTAGAAGTTCTCACATTTCCATAAAGGGTATTCACACTTCTATGGCTCACTTTTCATACTCCAGTTTTATGGGGTTTTAACACATTTTTGGCTAAACAGCTCACGTGCAAATGTTGCACGCAATATGTTGCCGCTAGCCCGCCGCACATAAAATAATAATTATAATAAGTGTGCGGGGGGGGGGGGGGGGGCAGAGCCGAACCACTTTCTAGACTCCAGCTCCAGCTCCAATCATAAAACTGAAGCACACGAATGAGCAGTGTCAACGATGGGGCCGAAAGGGTCGGCGGAGAGCGACGCCTTTGCCAACTTCCGCTGTCGAGTTGTTTTATGCTTCCGGCCACCGGAAGTGTTTGCCTAGTTGGCGCGCTAGTTTTGTCGCCTCGCCTTAAGAGCAGCGTCAGAGTCAGAGTTGGAGCTAGCAGAAGAGTACCAAAACCAGTACAGGACGTGGATTGACGACAACTTTGATTTGCATATTCCTCAGACCCAGTCACAGTCCCAGTCCCAAGCCCAAGCCCAAGCCCAATCCCAGAGTCCAAGTCTGAGTCTCAGGCCGAGTCCCAGGCCCAGTCACACACACCCAGAGGCAGACAGAGAGGCAGACAGAGAGACAGTCCGTCAGTCAGTCAGTCAGTCAGTCAGACAGAGAGGGGAGAATGCGTGACAACAATGCTGAATTTTGTGCCGAGTCAATTACCCAAGACACATTAGCAGCTGCGTGCCGGCGCCACTCTCCCGAGTGTCCTGGGTCCCAAGTAGTCCTGCCTGAGCCGGGGAAATCAAAATGCAATTGAAGCCAGACAGTGGCAGTGGAAGGATTACCCCATCACCATCATCAAAAAAAAAACAATCACCATCATCAACCTTTGAATAAATAAAAACGAGAGGGAACGTTGTGAGCCGCGGCAAAGGCCGCGGCTCTACCTTATACCCGGTACTCAGTCAGTATATATATACATACATATATGAGCCTAAGATTTATGAAATTTATTATATGTTCTCAAAAGGGACAAAAACAATATTTAAATTAAAAAAATTAATTTTTTTGAATTTTTATACATGTTTTCATTTTTTTGTACATATGCTTTGTATATCTGCGCCTACATTTCTACATGACATGTATAACTACATATTTGAGACGTACAAGTGTTTAGGAGAGAGAGGGAGGGGCATGAGTCAGCGCTTGGCAGGCATTGCGTAGCCACTGAAATTTAATTTGTTTCTTCTGGCCATAATATTGATCCGATCTGATCCAGATTCGGCAATCTGGTAGATATTGTAATTTTCCATGATTCTGCGTTTTTGGTTTTCTTGTATTTTAAAAATTGTGGATTCCACAGATTTTCGTCCTTTGTGGGGGCGGAAAGGGGCGTGGCAAAATTTTGAAATACACTTGTGCTGGTTCGATATCACAGGAGATTGGATAGAAAGTTTGGTTGTTCTAGCTCTTATAGTCTCTGAGATCTAGGCGCTCATTTATACGAATAAGCAAAGCAGACAGGGCCGCGTGTGAGAGAGAGCGAGAGGGAACGATGACTTTCGAAATGGTTTTCTTCATTGTAGCTATAATAATGATCCGATCTGATCCAGATTCAACACTCTGATAGAAATGGTCTTTCTCTATGATTCTGCGTTTTTAGTTTTCTCGTATCTTCAAAATTGTGCATGCCACAGACCTTCGTCCTTTGTGCGGGCGGAAAGGGGCGGGGCGAAATTTTGCAACACATTTGGAGTAGTGTGATCACACAGGAGACTGGATTCAAAACTTGGTTGCTCTAGCTTTAATAGTTTCTGAGATATAGGCGCAAATGAAGACGGACAGACGGACAGACGGACAGACGGACGGACGGACAGACGGACGGACAGACAGACATAGCTATATCGACTCGGCTATTGATGCTGATCAAGAATATATATACTTTATGGGGTCGGAAACGCCTCCTTCTGGGCGTTACACACAACCGTTATCCCCACAAATCTAATATACCCTTTTACTCTTCGAGTACCGGGTATAATGAATATGAGATTGAGATTGAGAATATTATTTCAAAATTGATGTCTTTTATAACTGGGAATTGGAGAGTTTCTGATCCTGATGCATTCCACTGTGCATGGCTTTTGCATAGAATCCTGTCTCCACAAAATTCTGTCATCTCCTCGCTCTGAGTGGGAAAACTTGTTGAGCTTGTCCTGCCTGGGCGCTTAACGAGGCTGCCTAGATATCCTGTCCCGACATCTGAGACTTATCCTGCGCGTGGCTGCGAGGCAGCGAGGACAACAGCTTTCTAGCTCTGCTCTAAGAGCATGCAACACATTATGTGCAACTCATTTAAAGCGCTGAACCGACTCCGAAAAAATAGAAAACTTCTTGTAGAGATTGGGAAGCAGAGAGAGAGAGAGAGCGAGAGAGAGAGAGAGAGAGAAACAGCAGCGCGAACAACTTTGTAAGTTTTTGCTGGAAAATTGCTTGGAAAAAATTGAAAATTATTTATGCTGTGTGCAGTTTGAAGCTGTCAATAGCCTTGCTTCACAGCCCCTAGCCCCCTTAGCCCCCCTAGCCACCCTCCACCCCGAAAAACTACCCGCTACCCCAAAAGTATACAAAGTTGTCAGCGCCCGCTGGCGGCATGCGCTTGCATGCAAAAGTCTACTTTGTTGCCTTAAGTACTTATGCCGGGACCAGAGATACGAGTATGGCCAGTGAGAGAGAGAGAGAGGGGCAGAGGGCGGGAGAGCGAGAGCGAAAGAAAGTCAGTCGAGCAGGACGAAGATGCATTGCGTTGACTACTTTGTCTTCGTCCTGGAGCCTGCAGCTCCGTGAAGGGGATGGGGATGGGGCTGGTGGGTGGGGATGGGGATGGGGATGGGGAATATGCTGCGCTATTCTTGGCATTGGCTGCACGGCTTAGCATAATTTTAGGCAAACTCACGTTGCTTAGTTTATAGGCAAGCCCTGTCCCTAGCCCTGGTCCTGGTCCTGGTGCTGGTCCTGGTGCTGGTCCTGCTCCATCTTCGTCTTCGTTCTGCCTCAGTTTGCAGAATGTCAACTGTTTTTAATTGCCAAGACAGGACACCCAGCATTGTCTGGCTGCCGTTGTCTCTCTCTCTCTCTCTCTCTCTCTATCCATTTCCTTCTTTGGTTGCTTTGGCACGTCCGAGACGACAAAATTAGCCTGCTGCCTCATTCTCTCTCTCTCCTTCTTAAAATAACTGTAAAATTGTGTAACAAAAGGATTTTCATAAGCTGCGCTCATAAACTATTGGACAGGACGAGCACGAGGAGCAGCAGCAGCAGCAGCAGAAGCTGGCCAGGCGCCGGCTCAATTTAATGGCGTCGAACTTTGTGAAATGTTCGCCAGATTTCTGCATAAAAAGCTCAATTTATAAATATTTTAAGGCCAACGGTAATGCTTCTTAGAGAAAGGAGAGGGAGGGGGAGGGGAATGGGTAATAAACATTTAACGCACTTGCGTAGGCGGAAAGTTTGTGTCGAAGATAATCGAATGGAAATGTTGCCGAAAAGGAGCGAATGAACGAGATAACCAAAGTCCACAAGCCCATGTAATGTCTGATAATACCTGGAAGATATTCCCTAATATATATACATATATATATGTATAATATATATATATATATGTATATGCCCATAACCGATCCTAGATCCCATATCCAAAACGAAATCTTAAAAACTTCAATTCAATTATCGCGAACACCGAATTCCATCAACGCCTTTCCATCTACCGCCGCACTTTCTGCCAAATCATAGAAGACAACGACAACGAGGAGGAGAACACCGGAAGGAACCATTCACCCATTCTGTGTGCGGAGAGGAGGGAGGTAGGTAGGTCGGTTGGTCGGTCGGTGGGTCGGTCGGTGGCTCGGTCGGGGGCGGGCTAATTAATTTAAATGCGTGAAATTTTGAAGCAATGCCAAGGCTCAGCAAACAACATACAAATGGGATTCGTGCCCGAAGAGGCCATGACGTGGGTGGGTGTAGCAGTGGGGCAGGTCAAGTGGGGGGCAGACTCTGGCACTGGCTCTAGCTCTGCCACTGGTGGGTTAAGCTGCTTATCAAGTTGAGCATTGAAATTATGGCCGCGAGCTAGACACCAGAACACCACGGACGAAGGCAGCGCCATGCCACGCCACGCCACGCCATGCCACTCCCAGCGACCGGGATGCCAGAGACTTCAGAATAGAACAGAGCACTTTGTTATGGGGAATGCTGGTGGTGGTGCTGTTGCCGCTGCTGCTGCTGGTGCCGGGGAAACATGGGAGGAGTACAAAGGCATCCTTTTAAATTTCCTGTCATTTGCCACACAATACGCTGGAGAGCGGCCACGACGATGAGGAAGACTGGGAGCACTCTCTCTCTCTCTCTCTCTCTCTCTCTCTCTCTATGGACTGGCTGCAATTGCTCTAGCTGCTGCATCTTGGCTGGGAGATGGGGTCAGGCCAAGGCAAGTCTATTTGTAGACACTCAGAGAAATTTGTGGGGGAAAATGACTTGTTGCCCTTAGAAAATTCTGAAAATTTGAAATTCGTTTTTTGCCAAATGATAAAGACGATCAGGTAAAATCGAAGATCGCAGTGGAACCGCTTTCATTCAATAATTTGAAATCAGGCTGCAGATAGCAGCGATTCGTCCCAATTCTTTCTCCCAGCGCATGGGGCATGGAGCATGGGGCATGGGGCAAAAAATGAAACGCGTTGCTCTCGACGCGGCGCGTCGCTTTGCTTGTTTGCTAGAATTTAGCCGCTGGGAATTTGCATTTTTCATTACGCATAGACTGGAGGGAGCAAGAGGGGGGGGCCAAGGGGGCCAAGGGGCAGGGTGGCAGAGCGGGAACACAGGACTAGCTATGGGATAGGGTTGGATAGCTGGGCGCCATATTAACGCCTAGACTCATTCATGGGGTTAAAAGCTAGTTTCCGCCGGAAGTGGCTGCCACAGCGCATTCCCCGGGCCACACTCTCTCACCCTCACCCTCTCCCACTCTCCTCCACTCTCTCCCTCTCTCTTTGCTGCACCATCTTCTTCTGGCCCTGAATTTTGTTGGTGTGTGTAAATAAATTTCTGTGCGAAATGAAATGAATGTGATTGCCAGCGTGGCGACGCATGCCACCGCCTGCCCCCCCCCCCCCGGCCATCCACTCATAGCTGTCGGAAGCAGTTATTATGGCAGCATATTTCCCAGCTCTCTGGCTTTTTAGACACTCTCAGGAAGGGAATTCCGACTTTTGTGAGAACTTAAATAGGCTAATTAGTATTTTTGGCCTGGGACTGAATGAAATTGAGTTTATTTATGAGTTGCGAGGGGAGGACTCTTCTTTGTAAAGACTCTCTTTGTGGCTGCCACAGGAAGGGTATACTTCAGTCGACTTTGGCTTGTTGAATCCGTTTTCCGTGTCTTTTGTTTTGTGATTGTTGGGAAATTTTCGGGCTGGGCTCTTTCGCGGGGAAACCCCGTTGTTAATTCTAATTGACTTGGGATTTTTCAGCTCGCTGCCTTTTACATATTGTGCGTGTGTGTGTGTGTGTGTGTGGCTAAAAATGAATTTTGCATTTCGGTTGCGGCTCAAACACCTTTCTCCATCGAAACAATGGATGGATGAAAGTAATGAGATTTTCGTTGAATTTCCACGCTTTGACGCTCAATGCATAGAGCAGAAATATTTGCAGATGAAATCGCTTGCAAATGTTTGTGCCTGTGGTTTTCGCTTCGTTATCCGCTAAGATATCCCCTTTTTCATTGCCTAATCTAATCATATGTACATACATATATGTATGTACCTTCCGGAGAATGTCTAGAGAATGCTTTCATCTCATTTATGCAGCTCATTTGCTCTGTTGCTCTGTTGCTCTCTCCTCTCCTGATAACTAATAACTTGTACCTGGCGCAAAGCGCACATTATTAATCAAAGTCAATGCAGCAATGCTGCTTCTACTCCCTCCCCCCCTACCACCCTGCCACCCAGCCACCCTGCACGCTGTATCCTGTATTCGAATCCACACAAGTACACCCTCCCCTGAATTACCAGTTCACGCTGTAACAACGATTTTTGCGCCTAATCAATTTGCCCAAACGTCACAAGTAGACACAGAGAGCAGAAGGAGGGGGGTTGGGTTGGGTGGGGCTGGGGCTGGGGCTGGGGCTGGGCAGGATGGAGCAACAGCCAGTCGAGTCCCAGTTCTTGGCTCGACGAAAATTTATTTCATTTGTGTTAGCATTTTGCATTTCATTAGGTTTTCATTAAATAAAATGTTGAATTACACGCATAATTTATTCCCATGCTGACGAATCGAGAAAAAGAAGAGAAAGAGAGAACAAGAGAAAGAGAGAACAAGAGAACGAGAGAGAGAGAGACTATTCTGTCCCTCGCCAAGGTATTGTGACTTGCTCATGCATTTGGCATTTGGCAGGGACAGGGGACAGGGGACAGGGGGAACTATGTATGTGGTCGCACTCCGTGTATCCTCTGCTTCCGTTAGTGTATTCCCCTATTCGTGCTGCCTACGCACACGCACTGCGATTCGCACAAATCGAAACAAATTACAATAAAAATGCCAAAGATGCGTGCTAAAAGATTAAAGCCTGACACGAAATGAAGCGTGGCCCAACGGTGGATGGCTCATGGCTGGGTGGCTGATGGCTGATGGCTGGGTGGGTAGTAGGTGGATCATTTGGGCTTCTTTTCCTCCGTTTGATTTCCATATGGCATGCCAACAGTTTTTCGGTTCGGTTTTCCACCCAAGTCTTTCTCTTTCTCTCTCTCCCTCTCGGTCTCAGTCTCTGTTACGGTGTCGTCGTCGTCGTCGTCGTCGTCGAAGTCACAGAAGGCAAATATTTATACAGCTTCCTGGTAAATCAAAGGTTGCTCGTGTTGGTTCTTTCTCGAGCTGGCTTCGCCCTGACCCCAAATGATAAATTACTTTAATTAATGCCGCCATATTGTCTCAGCAGCAACTACAGGCCAGGCAGGGGTGAGAGCGAGGAAAATTTGGTCTGGTCTGGTCTGGTCTGGTCTGGCCAGGACCCATTATGCAAGTTCATTGGGTTTAATTTGTGCGTGGGCCACTTCTTCTCGAAAGCTGATTTATTTAGTTACATTCCTGCTCTTTTGGCCTCGGCATTTCGTTTTCCTTTCCCTGTTTTCCCTTTCCCAGCTGGTTCTCCCTTTTTTTTTGCACCCCCCCCCCGTCTTTTGTTTTCCGTGGATTGTTTTCCGGGGGCCAAATGCAACAGGCAACAGGCGCAACGAGGCAAATTGCTTGACATACGGACCAAACGAAAGTCGGCCTAATTAATTGGCTTAGTTTGAACTCTGGGCTCGAAGGAAATTGGTGGCTTGGGAAAGCTTTAAGATGCTTTCTGTGTGGTGTCGGTGTGTCGGTGTATCGTATCTGTGTGTCCCACTATCAAATGACACTTTTACCCACAGAATGGGACCGGCAGGAGCTGGAGCGGCAGTAGCAGTATCCATTCTGAATGGACAGGAAACGTGACCGAAATATATAAAAAGGCCTAACGTTGATTGCGGCTTTTTAGGCCAAGAAAACATACGTTTAAGGCAGTGTAACTGCAGGGTGTAAGGGGGTGGGCAGGGGAGCTTGTACAGGTAGTTGGGACGAAGGGATGACGGAGGATGAAGACCATCATTAGGGAGTGATGTAATATGAAGTATGAGTATGCTTGGGAGTTGTTTCCTCCTTAAACATTGATAGGTGGTTGCCGCAAATCGATGAAAGTTTCACTCTTGGCATTTTTCCCTTTCCCTTTGCAGCACTTTTCCTGCACTCTTCCTGCACTGGGCTGGGCTCGTGGGTCCCGTGAAAAGCACCCAAAACTACATTTAATTCGAAATTATGTTCAGCTAATACAATTTAAAATTCCACTGGTGTCCACACAAGGTCTTGGTATTCTGGCCCCCGACGGCTTCGGCCGTCGAGTCGCGTCGCGTCGCGTCGGGACGGAAGGAAGGAAATCTTGAAATGAGCACTCAAGTGGCAGATGGAGTTGCACCAGGGGCCAGGGAGGGACCAGGGAGGGACCAGGGGAAAGGGTGCCGTGCAGGACGGGGGAAAAGTATCGCAAAGAGAGCAGCAACAGAGCGGCAACAGAGCAAACAGAGAACCAACAGACATATATAAAAATAAAATTAATATTAAATTAATTCTGAACATGAAGTGTGTGAGGAAAATTGCAAAAGTCGCTGAGCGGCGGCACTGGCGACGCAGAGCGGGCAGAGACGGGCAGGGAGAGGGCAGAGTTTTTCCAATTCCACAAGCGAACTTCAATTTCAATTCAAGTTACGACGTGCCCCGCACAACGGGCGGGGCGGCCGACTCAAGAAGCCAATTTCATACAAATGGCTGACCATGAAGGTCCTGAGCATCGACAGCGCATGGAGGGCCAAACAGGACAGAAAGGAGGAGGACAACAACCGGACCGGACAGGACGAAGGACTACTGTACAACTTAAGGCGATTTATGAACAATTTTTCGTTTCCATGACAATAGCTCGTTGCTGTTGCACTTGATTATCTTTCATTTCGTTTCGTCTTCTTTTTTTGTTCTCGTTTTCCACTCTGACCTTCTGTTTTCTTGAAAATTAGCCAAACTCTGGGAAAATAATAGCAAAAATAAATGCACGCCAAGGCCGGCGCTGTAGACCTTGGATTTTACACCCAATTCTTTGAATATGAATGTGGGATCTCTTGATAAGAACTCTTCGAAGTAAGAAGGAGAAACCAAAGAATTCTTGCAGATGAATTTCCAGGAATTTATGAATGGCTTTCCACAGAATATGTATGTACATATGTATGTATGAAAGATCTCTTTAGGGCTCAGGCACCCACTTTCCACTTTCCACTCTCCACTTTCCGATACCACACCATCAGCACTGCTACTTCTCCTACCATCCAAATCTGAAAGACACAAACAACAACATGGCAAAGTATTTGCAGCTGCTGCTCCTTCTGGTTGCCCTTGGCAATCTCTTGCCATATTCCCATCCTGAGTCCCGCCCACTGCATTAAAATCACAAGACAAGTGGATAAGCGTTGCCAAAAGAGTTCGTTTTCCCCCCACAGCCGCACAGCCCCACAGCCCACCCTGCACTCTCCACTTTCCACTCTCTTCAGTGGCCCAATCTGCCTCTATAACTGCTGGCAGCGTCAACAACAAACGTAAAAACCACAGCGTGGAGAAAGCTTAAGAGTTACCTGAAGCTTCAGCTTCTTCCCATTTCTCTCTCTCTCTCTCTGTACATGTCTGTCTCCTTCTCCTTCTTCATCCTCGCTACTTGTGCTCTCGGCTCGTGTACCTCTTTTTGGTCGCCTGCTCCTGAGTTGGTTACCATGGCAAATTATCTCCAGAGATGGCATAAGTTAAAAACAACAACAACAACAACAGCTCTTTACTTATTTTTCCGGAATGAGGAGCGTGAAAAAAGGGGCGTTTGGAGGGGGAGAGCGAACAAAATGATGACAAATAAAAGTTAAAATCCTTCCAATACCTGTACACATTTATGCTACCTACTTGGCATTCCAAAGTCAGAGTACAATTTATTATACACTCACCGAACGGAAAGGGTTAGACGCAAGCCACATGCAAGGGGATGGATGTATTATAAGGATCCTTGAACACGATTCGGCGCGGGGATATTTATCAGAATTTAGCACAAGGTTAGGCAGTAAGTGTACCCAAACATATAATCCAAGATGGAGTTTGGAATGTATGATTAAGAACTCTCGATTGAAACTGTTAAAGCATCGAGCTCCTCTCCCCCCATAAAACTTTCGATGGAGTCCATCAAAATTGATATTATCAAAGTTATTTTTCTCTTTATGAGCTCCTCCTCCAAGTACACTACTTATCATATCTATAAGAGCATTCCATCTTCGTCTTCATGGCGAACTCTAGCGTTCCCATTCTTTCCACAGAGCAACTGCACTTTATATAGTATTTTGCAAAAGTATTTGCATTCTGCAGTTGGCATGACAAAAAGCTTTTGTTACGTTAAATGCAAACAAATGTCAGGAATACTCCATACTACTTTTCTCCATACTAAGCAGATTTAGGTGGGGGAATTTACCGTTTTCCACCTCTGAGCAAATTCCTGACTTCATTTCTGTGCAAATTTTAATAAATTTTGACCTGGTCCCTGGTAACAAGTAATTTTCAAAAAAATAATAATAATAATCTTGACGGCAGTGACAAAACAAAAATGTGACAGAAATTATGAAAAATACATACATCAAAATGTCAGCGGGAGTATGAATATTCCCCCACCGCCCCCCACCATATCTTTTTATTTCGAAATTCCGAACAAAGTATATTAGGAACCAAAGAGGAAGTGCAAATTTAGCAAAGTGTAGCAATACATAAGTAAGTTATTTATGTTTATATGAACAAAAAGCAAATATAATGCACATGATGAGCCAGCGGCATGGAGGGGTGGGAATGGGTATGGGTATGGGTATGGGGGGTGGGGGTGGGGCTGCAGGTTGATACGATACCAACCAACACATAATAAAGCGAAAGTCATGTCCCCCAGGGTTGGCCCAAGACAGCTGAAACATCGGGGAAAAGAATGCGACATGAAAACAAAAAAACAAAAAAACGAGGGAAAGAACAGGAGCCAGAGAAGCTTTTCAATAACACGTAAAAATCTTTAAAAATTGAAATTTATTATTTAGACAGTGTGGGGAATAAATGGTATTAGGAGGGGTAGGAAATGCACTGCAAAATGCTTACCAACTCTGACATCTGCAGAGGGGGCGGGGCGGGGCGGGCACAAGACTTGCTGGTGGTCTTTGGGGGACGGGTGCCCCGTCTGGCGGAAGTGCGTGCCAAAAATGATTCCATAGATACACGAGTAATAATAAGATATTAGGAACTTTTTTGCGTGCAACTTCCCCCCAAGGCAAACCGCGCGTTGCGCGTTACGATGTTGAAAATGTATAATTTATGATGATTACTCCCCGAAAGAACTATGGGGAGAGTGCTCTCCAGAAATAGGAGAGGCTCAAATGATTTACCCACTCCATTGAGACTCCAACCAGGAAGGTCCCTTCCCACACACATGTTGATCATTTGATCATTTCGGAAAAAGGACAATGTAATTCTCATTGACAGATAACAGTGGAATTGACTTCTTTATGCACAGCTCATATATTTGTATTTATTTATTTGTAGAAGCTCTTCTACTATTTAGTTAATTTCTTGATACCGCTCGAGCGGCCAAGGAAACACCGTCCGTCTTTTAATGGTTTCGGAAGCCAGTTCTATACGATTTCAAGATTTCGTTTTTTCATTCATTCACTGGTAGATACATGTACATACGTATGTGTGTGTGTGTGTGTGTATGTGTATTTTTTGTAGAGTTTTCTGTGCTTCTGTTTGGCTTATAACAATGGCACTTGTTATTGTTCTTGCCCTCGTTGGCATCCATCCTTTTTGTGTTTGGTATTTTATTGTATTCTCATTGCGCATTGTTTTATGTCTCAGTGTTTGTGTGTCTCTGCGAGTCCGTGTCCCCGAGTATGGGTGTGCGTGTGCATGTAGATGTGGATGTATCTGTGTTGGAGGAGTATTTGTTCCTGGCAAGTTATTTCAAGCAAAATGTAATAAATTTTAAGCAGCTTAACACTGTTGCTCGCTGGCTTGTAAATACTCTGCTCTGCTCCACTCCACTCGACTCTTTCTCCAGTACAGTACAGCACAGCACAGCACAGCAGAGTACAGTGCCAGTATACAGTCTACGCACACCTGAAATAGTTAGCAGCATTTCGTAGCAGTGTGCATATTGTAATGGCTAAAAGTGTCGGCCTGGACCGGGGCCTGGGGCCTGGGGCGGGACTGCACCTGTTTAAGACTCAACTAAAAGCATTTGATGCCATTTAATCCAGTTATTTGCGAGTTTACACAATAAAAACCTTGGGGAGAGGGTGGGAATGGGAATGGGAATGGGAATGCATGGTCCAAAGTCTAGTTACATTAATTATCTTTCATGGTAGTCTCTGGCCTTATCCCACGATGACTGAGGGAATGCGAAGTGCCCCAGGAATTCCAATTGGGGATAGGTACAGCAGCTACAGCAGGTACAGCAGGTAGGGAGAGTGGGTGAGTGAGTGCCTTTCACTAATTTCATTTCTAATATTTTCCAGGAATTTCCACAGGCTGGGCTGGGGGAGAACACTCGAACACACTTTGCCGCTACAACTGTTTACTCGCTTTTGGCCTTTCAATTATTTATGTCACATACGTGGATGGCACTTGCCTGTGTATAAATAAGTAATAAATACGCTTAGTTGCATCAAAAAGTGCCACTAACCGAAAAATAGTTGGCCAACAAAAATACACACTGCACACTCGTCCTGCAAGTATCCCAATGGGTGACGAGAGACACTGCTCCACCCTCCACCCTGCCCCCCACCCTCTCTACACTAGTGTGGAGAAGGGGGAAAAGCGCACCCAAGCGATAGAAGTGTCGCCACACACACACATAGATACGCACACACATACAGAAGGAAAAGCAGGGAAAACTTTTTGAGTTGAGTTTTCGTTGGTTACCGGCTTGTGGCTTGAAGGACACAAGAGGATACCCAGGGATATTGTGGGAGAGCGAGAGAAAGGATCCCCGGCAAAGGCCTCATATAATTTTAAAGTGCTTCCGCTTGTGGTGGGAGCTAGGATGGTGCGGCGGGGTGGAATACGAGGAGACCATGTCCAGTTGTTGGCCAAAACGACAAACACTGGCTGAACATTAAAATATGCTAACGAAAATAAAATTTCAAACTAACTGCACAGCCAACAGAAATCATTGTGAGCGAGTGCCACCAGTGCTGACCCAACTGGGGAGCAATTTTTCCACTTGCCGGAATACCCTCACTCAAATGGGGGACCTGTGCTGCAGCATGGGCAGAAAAAGTTCCGTAAATGTTTCCATCATTTAACAATCTATAACTTCCAAGTAAGTTCATTTAAATGTGATTAAAGAGCGATGGAATCACTGGAAACTCGAATTTCTGTTGCGCGTTTTTCAGTGGTTCTACAGCTTCCTTCGCGCTCTCACTTCTTCTCGCCCTTTCCACTTTTGGTGCATACCTTTTTAGGACAGAGCAAGCCAACACCTGCGGTTGTGGCGCTTCACGGAGGACCACACACACGCACACACACACACACATAGCCACGCGAGAGGATTCCTAGAGCAGCTGCATGCATATACTCGTATATGATTTATGACTTCCGGTTTCTGGGGTTAGCATCCGTTGCTGCTCCGGTTGCTGGAGTATCCTGCCGAAATTAGCATGTCCTGTTAGCGCCATTGCCCCCCCTCTCGCTCTAGCTCTCGCTCTCTCTCCGTCACCAACTCTTTTACAGGACCAAATTTAAAAGTTTCCAATTAAAGCTGCCGCTACGATCCGTTCCGAGTTCTTATCGAATTATCTGCCATTACACATCCTCACGATGCGTGTCAGTCTGTCAGTGCAACTGTCACTCATTCAAAATCGAATAATATTGATCTAGTATCCCCATCTCCTTTCCGCTGGCTGTTCGTGGGTGTTCTCAGGCGTCCCTTTCGTTGTCAATTTGCTTGTCTCTATTCAGGCCCTGACAATCATTTGGTTCCAACTCGGCTCCAACCAGCCAGTCAGCCACCCAGCCAGCCAGCCAGCCAGCCACCCAACCACCCACCCACCCACCCAGCCAGCCAGCTGATTTCCTTCTAAAGACTCTTCTGCTGTGCGGCAATCGGGAGAATCAGTGCCAACAAAATAAAATAAAATATATTCATATATATACATATATTTATATATACCTACATATTGGTTGGCATGTACATATGTGTGTGTGTGTGTGTGTGTGTCTGTGTGTGTAAAAGAGACAAAACAACAAGGTGGCAGATGTCAATAAGTGCCACACAGAGCGTTCGCTGCCAGAGAGGGAACGAGGCAGCGCAAAAAATAAAGCGGAAAGCCAGTAACAAAAGTAACGTTTGACACCCAATTACGGCGTGAAATCAAAAGGAAATTTCTTCGGGGAATATGCGAGTGCGGATCATAGAGGTGGCAGGGGGGCATGGGGGCATGAAGCATGGGGTTTTGGCATGGGAAAATCCGCTGAGTAAAACCGAGGGCCAGCAGATCAGAGTTTCCTTTTCCCCATCGATGGCTTTTCTATGGGTTTTGAATAGGTCGAAGGAAGCCCCATATAGCTCTGTAGCTCTCAGAAATTCCCCTATAACTTTTGCTTGTTTATACACTTTATTTTGATGTTTTTTTCGTACCACTCATTGTACTCCAGTTTTCCAAGGCAACTTCTGTCCAGAACTCAAGGGCTTCGCCTTTCCAACTACGAAAAAGTAACATAATTTGTTTATGCACACGTACATATATATACATATGTACATATGTATATCCAACTAGATTTCTAGGAATTTCGGTGAATTTCGTACTCGTATAAACACATTTTTGTGACTTCTGCAGATGCTAATGAAAATGTAGCATAACTATGGAAGCCATTTCTGGGCTGAGGAGCTCACCTAACGGGCTGCTGGTCAGCTGCGAATAAACGGAATTCCAAGAAATTCCACCGAAAATAAGCAGTTTCGAAGAGCATCACAGACGATGCGCCTCGCATAGTTAGGGGCTCACAAATGGCACTCTGGGACTCCCAAATTTCTGAGAAACACTCCTCTCTTAGGCACTATGCTAACAAGATGTCCAGTCCAACAGACCCCTCAGCCAAAGAGGCGGCTGCTCGAAGAGGCGCTCCAGAGTCCTGGCCAATATCGAGAGCCGCTGTTTCGAGCTCCGCAAGGTTTGGGTGTCAAAAGATGTTGCAAAGATGCCATCCGCAGCTTCAATCTTGACACTGGAAGCGGGAACCAGGCGGCAGTCGTCCTAGCTACGAGAGCCGTCGCCTAAAGGATATATGACAAATCAATTACTTTCGCCGAAAAGGAGAGACTAAAAGCTTTTTGTCATATTCCCAGGGCAGTGTGCTGTTCAAAGAGCTACCAAAACTAATTGTGCCGTAAATTTAAATTCATTTAATTAGCTGCAAAATGTTGCAAATGCCGCAAAAGGCAAGCCAGGCATGAGACAGAGAGAGAGAGAGAGAGAGAGAGAGAGAGATGGTAGATGGTGGGTGTATGGGGGAGGGAAGCAGCTATATTAACATACTCATAAATGGTTAGCCAAAACGAAAAAGCCACTAACGATGCTAATCACTTCAACTAACTAAAACGCTTCAGCTGACAGCATACAGCATACAGAGAGGACAACTCCGACCATTAAACAGGTCCTACACTGCAAAAAAAGCCTCATTGAGCGGGTGATTTTGCACTAAATATCGTGGCACTTCTTTTCTAACAGTGCTTTTGGGGCAAACAAGAATAATACTAACAAACATTTCCAGGTGGCTGACAGTCGACAACTGTCTATCTGTCCTTCGTATCTGTATCTGTATCTGCAACTTTGTGTGTGAGTCACAATTCTCTCTGTGTGTTGTGTGTGTGTGTGTGTTCTCTCTCTCTCTCTCTCTGTCTCTATTTGGTTGCATTCGTGTGATTTTGATGAATTTGACAGTTTGTGGGCGTTTGCGCTGACAGCTGGCTACAGAACAGAGTTGCCATGGCAATTGTGGAAAGTCCGGGGGCTGTGGCAGTGGCAGTGGCAGTGGCAATGCAGCTGGCAGTGCATGGCCGAATCTGGAAAACCGCAACCGACGACTTCCGTACGCCAGGCGGCTTGTTTGCCCATGGATTTCTCCACCCCTTACATTCCCACATACATACATACATACATACATACCATACGAGTATGTACCCATCCATGAATCCCTATTTCAATGCGTTTGATGGGAGAGTGCTCGGGCTGGTTGATATTGTTGCTGCATTTGCATTAATTTTGAATTGATTGCTTACATTTCGGGCCCCTAATATAATTATAATATCCACCCACATACACATACATGCGCACAGAAGCACACACACATACACGTACGAAGCGGAACTGCGGTTTTTGGGTTGTCATCATTACCTAGCCATTGTTGCTGCTGCTGGGTGCTGGGTGCTGTCCAGCATTTTGCGGTCCAATCCCCACACCCAGACCTTGGACCTTGCGCCGGAGAACAATGCCAGCGTTCCGACCAGACCCCAAAGCGAAAGCCGCAAAATTCATAAAACACCAAAATAATGTCAACGCTGCTGCAATGACATTTTACAGCTACAGCTACAGCTACAGCAGCATCCCAATGAATCGGTGAGATACAATTAGGCAACAGGGAAGCCAGAATTTAGAAACTGAAAAACTGACCGTCGGATATTGTGCGTTTCTTTCGATCGAACATCATGGAAAACTATGAACAATATTTGCATCGTTCTCAATCGTGTGGCCTAATTTATAGCTGGAGTTATTAGCTCCCATGCCATTCCGGTCCGTAATCAAACAGTTCGCAAATATTCTTCAAACAAATGCTGTCAAACGTTGCATCATCCATCAATGATACACTCAGATGGCGGATGGGGGGGGGGAATCGGGTAGATATATGTATTTACCCCGGGGAGTTAATAATAACGCGTAAGCAAATAATAAATAAAGCTCTCGTTGCGCACCAGAAAAAGTGCAATAAAGAACTCTGGTCCACACACACACACACACACACACACACACACAGAGATATGAGTAAATATTGGCCAAACAAGAAATCAATTAAAAAATAAAAATTGCATTTTCATAAGCTGTCCGCTCCGATCTGTGGCTCTATCTGTGGAAATGTGTTTTTGTTGAATATTTTAATTAAATTGTTATTATTTTTCCTGCCTGCCTGCCAGTCTCTCTGTCTGTCTCTCTGTCTGTTGGCCGCCGCTGCACGCTGCATGCTGCATGCGTATAGAGATGTGCGTGCCACTGCAACTGATTTTGTTGTTATGGAACGGCAAAGATTTATTTATTTATGCGAGTATTGATGGTCGGACGGTGTCTCATTTGTTTGCCCTGCCAATTGGCAGTGGCAGTGGCAGTGGCAGTGGCAGAGCATAAAGAGGAGCCATGCAATGCTCAAGGCAATTGAAGCGCATGGATGAAATTACATTTTGCCAGCCTCGTTTGGCAATCGAATCGAATCGAGTCGAATCGTATCGTTTGGATTCTGATTTATGCCACTGTTGATTTATAAACAACCTGTGTATTATTATTATTATTGGCCAAAAGGAGTTCCGTTGCGGCACATGTAAATGGATTGTCGTTCGGCCATAAAGCTTAATTAAGTGGCCCAGGAGATGGATGTTGCAGCATCCATTATCCATTATGCGCATGCAGCTTTAAACCGTAGCCCGCAACGATCCATATTCGAGCGGAAATTTAACAGAAAACAGCAGGCGGATCCCTCCTTCAAGGCGGGTCAATTCCGATTCCGAACTCTTGATATCCCTAAAATTGAATCTCCTGCATAAAAGTCACTCAATCTCCGCCGGCATTTTCCTCCTTCCCTCCCTTTCCTGGCTGCGTCCCCCCGGTCTGTGGGCTTGAGTGTGCCATTGGTTGCACTTTCGGTTCAGTTCGGTTTAGTTCGATTCGGGGTTGGCATTGGGATGGGGGTTGGCATGGGGATTGGGGTTGGGGTTGGGGTTTGGCGATAAATTTTTATGCACTTTCGAGACGAGACTGGAAATGTTTCCATTGCATTGCTGCAGCGCTGCTCAGGATGGTGATGGCCCATGTGGGAGAGGGTTGTACGTTCGTTCGTTCGTTCGTTCGTTTATTCGCTTGTTTCGGTCTGGCTCTGTATTAAAAGTTTCTAATCCAAATCAATTTGCATCAAGAGCCTCATTTCATTCTATTATTCTACCCCGTTGTCCTGCAGGACGCATCATTTTCGATTACTTGGACTATACTCGTACTCGTAAAAAAGCAGTTTTCTTCTCTATTCCCTGTTCCCTGTCCAACCCCCAACCACACCCCCACCCCATTGTTGTTGCAATAAAAGTTTATAACGCGCTTGTTGACAATCCTGATACGAAGTTGGGACTGGTGTCTGTCTCTGGGTCTGAGTCCAGAGTCTGAGACTGCATCTCCAACAGGCCAGATCCAGGACCAGGCCAGTTCCGTTCCGTTTGCCTGTCAGCAATTGTTTCCTGCAATTTTATAGTGCAGATTTGTTTGGTGTCAAGTTTTCGAAAACTATTTCAAAACTGTAAATGACAAAATGTTAAATGGACTTTCAATGCCAAAACGAAGATGACTCCGCCGCCGCCTGCCGACGACTCTGGGCATATCCGTTTACACTTCTACAATAAATCAGCGCCTAGTTGGTAGTCCTTTCTAGGCTGTTGTGTCCATGTTCGTGTCCGTGTCCTGGTCCTGGCCCTAGTCCTGGCCACGACACCATCTTAGCCATCTTTCCATTCTTCTCCCTCTTTTGGCCTTGTTTGTTTGCCTTGTTTATGCCACTTTTCTTGCATTTCTTGCTGCGGCCAGCAGAAACTTTTGTTAATTGAGTTTGTTGAAAGTTTTATTAAACAGAGCGACAGCCGCATTCAAGTTTTCCAGAATTTAAAGCCGCAAAAGTCGACTTAAATTATTCTCTCCCTGCTGCTGTTGTTTGCTCCCCTTTATCTATCCTTTGTTCTTTTCTTTTTGGCATTGTTGCATCAAGTAGGCGTGGCTCGACCATCTGACAGGGGCGTATGCAGCCCAGGGCTTTTTGTTCAACATAAAATGTATATTTATCCTCTCAGCGTTCTGGTCAAACTGGAAGCAAAAGATCGACTGATCTCTTCTATGATCACAGCAGCTGGCACATATACATATGTACATACATACACATACACATGGATGTATGTATGCTGCGTGCAGGACAGAAAGTTACAGCCAAATAGCTTCAAAGCTTGGGCATGGCACATGCACATTGGCATAGGGACAGGACCTGACAGGACACCCCATTCTTGGCTTAGGGACAGCACCTACTAACAACAAAAAACACCACAAACAACAACAACAACAACAACAACATGAACCAACAAACAACATGACACTGAAGGACACTTGAAAACTACTATTTAATAAATGAGCGCATAGAGAAGGGACACAGCGATGAGATACAGGAGTGCTGCTGCTGCTGCTGCTGTTGCTGCTGCTGCCATCCATGTGTGTGTGTGTGTGTGTGGTTGTGTGTCGGACATTCCCTAGAGAGAAACAGGGGGGTGGAGTGGAGAGACAGAGACAGAGACAGAAGGAGAGCGGTAGATGATTCGTCGTCGTCGTCGTCGTCGTCGTCGCTGGGTAAACAAACAGAGTCATTTTGCAATTCATGCATTTCCTGCGGCAACTAATTAAAAGAGTCATTCATCACAGGCACAGGCATCACATCACTGTTCACCCACCCACTCGCCCTCCCACTGTGTGCGTCTCTCTCTCGCTCGCTCTCTATCTATCGGGCTCTCTCTGGCTCTCATACACTCGGCAGCCATCTCTTTCCTTCTGTGTGGTTTTTGAACCCATCAAAGAGAGGTATGGCAGAGGGAGAGGGTCAATTCCTGTGTGCTCTGCTGCATGCTTATTACTGTTTGCTACGTGTTTGTGTCCCCTGTGTCCCATGTCTCTCCTCTCTCCTCTCTCCTCTGTACTGCCCCGACCACAGCCCCATCGCAGCCTTGTTTGTTTTAACGTTTTTATCTTTTGATACACTCATATATGACACACAGTTACACACACAAACACACACAAACACACACACACACACACACATATACATCTACGTATTGCTCACTTTGTGTACGACACACACACATACAAATAAACCTGGCAAAAGCTCAGAAATTGTTGCTGGATTTTACATATGTATTTTTGATGTTTGCTTATCTTTTTCGGTCATTTCAACACATTTAAATGAGAAGGGGAGAAAGGGAAAGGAGAAAGGGGAATGGGTGGAAATATGAGAGCAGAAGTGGGTGATAGAGAGGGGGGAAGGGGGCAGGGAGAGCCCTATCCAAAACGAAAATCCCATAAAAGTTGACTTTTTGAACTCGAAATACGAGTATTCCCTGTTAATTGCAAAACGAGAGTCTCCAAAGATGGATGAGGCCAGCCAGCCTGCCCCCAATAGGGGGGCGAGTATATTAGGAAAAATATTACTTGGTTACAATCTGAAGAGTTCTCTGACAAAATCCACTTCAAACGGATTTTGATTAAAAGCCCTCATCTACCACTCGAACAAAACTAAAATACAATTTGTTGCGAGCACAGACAGAGATACAGAGAGAGACAGCGAGAGAGAGACAGCGAGAGAGAGAGAGAGTGAAAGAACTGACCGGACCACATGACAGGCGAACCGTTTTTGCTGACAATATAACTTAATATACAACAAGCAATTAAAATTAAATAAAACTTGTCACAAGCTATGCAACAACAGCAACAGAATGTGGCAAGTGTAGGGGCAGGGGCAGAGGCAGGAGCTGGAACAACTTGCAGCGTTGACAATGCAATGGAAAAGCGGAAAAGTGAGAGGGAGTCCGATAGCGCGGTAGGGAATAAAAATAAAAATTTTGTAAAAAATATATATACATACATACATACATACATATATATATGAACGTGTTTTATTTTATGATAGCTCTTTGTCAGCGCACAGGACACTCTCTTCCCCACACACACACACACACACATGCACACACATGCTGCACTTGACAGGCAGTGGAACGAGGGAGCAGAAAGGAGCTGGCAGAAGGAAAGCTGCAGCAGCAGCAGCAGCAGCACGAGTGAAAGCGGCGGTAGAAAAGTTGCAGCACGGATCCGAATGTCGGACAGAGGGCGGCATAAATAGACCGCACCATATGAGGATCCAGACGGACACTCACGACAGGCGGACAGTCGGACAGGCGGACAGGCGGACAGACAAACAAACAGACAGTTTGAGGGGGGAGGGACACGCACGACATGACTGTAACATGTAATTATTTTTCAATAAAAACCCAAGGCAGCAAAAGTAACAACGCCACGACGCGACGCGACGCGACGCGACGGCGATGACAACATGGCGTATGAGTGACCCAGGAAAATGATGAAAAAAGGAGAAAATCGTATGAGGAAAACAAATAAAAATAGCAACAAAAGTGAGGAAAATGGACGAAAACTATAAATGATATGCCACACGAAATTTCAATGCTCTTGGAAATATGGAAAGATTCGAAAGAGTTCGATTAAGATTGAGCGATTGAGAGGTATAGAGCTGAATTGATCCAATTCTCCCCTCCTAACTTATCTTGGATCCTTTCAAAACTTTTATTTCAGAACAAACTGCTTCAAATGTAATTTTTTGAATTAAATTCATAAATGAACTCATTTTTTGAGGGAAAGGAGGAATATCTTTAGAGATATTCTTTATTCTTATATCTTTAGAGAGGGAAACAATATCTTATCCTCTCTTTGTTCGCTTCTCCATGGCCAAGCTCCGCTGGAAAATCTGGTGGCTCTTCTTCCCATGAGAGTATTTCAATATATATTGCCTATGTGATAATAAAATGAAATAAAAATGTCTGGCATGTATGCGTCAGCAACAGTTACGCGTTACAGCTCCACCTCCAGCTGCAGCTCCCCTGGATGGCTGTGGACAGGGCGACAGGGGCTGAGGACTTGGGACAGGAGCGTCCTACCGGCAAAGACAATAAAAATAAAATTATTAATTTGTGAGAACGGCGAGGGACGGACGAGTGGAGGTGGAGTGGAGCGGAGTGGACAGAAAAAGTGACCACAGCGTTTTAACAGGCCCAATTTTTATGAAAATGCTCTGTCCTTCTGTCTCGGTCTCTTTATCTTGTGATTTTCCCGTGTGCCACGCCCACAGACACACAGCTGCTGCAAAATATAAAAAAACAAAAGACGAATCAGCAGAGGGAGGACAGCAAGGCAGCAAGGAGTGGCAGGAGAAGTTTCAGAAGAAAATGGAGCGGGCAAATAAGTAAGAGAACAAATGCATGAAAATCTGACAAGCCCATGGCATCTGACATGCCATCTCACTCACTCCCTGACCCTGTCCCTGTCCCAGTCCCTGCCTCTGTCTCTCTCTTCCTCTGTCCAGCACTGTCCCCCCACTCTACTTCTCTTTCACTTTTCTGTTGTCCGAGCATACAAAATTTTCTTTTAGCCGAGTTTTTCCCACTTGGCTCTGCGGTTGACAGCCAACAGCGACAACATTTTAAGGCCGCACTTCTTTTCAGCGGACGGAAGGGGCGTGGTGGGGGAGGAATGCATTTTTATTCAATAAAAAAATTTGTCAAGCACACACACATAAACGCACAGCACACAGGCACACAGGCACACACATATGTATGCATGGAAAGAGAGGAATAATTAAATTTCATTTTTGCAAAATCAAGGCGCTTATTGTTTCTTGTTTACCCGCCAAAATCGGGCCAAAAAGGCAGAATGCGCTGCAGAAGGTCGGGCCGGGCCAGCTCAGCGGGCTATTCATGTGTGCGGTGGGGGCGGGGGGAGGGAAAGGATTGTCCGGCTCCAGCTGGAGTGAGGGGTGAGGGCGAGGACATCGACAGCTCACCATGGGGCTTGGCCCTGGCTGCTTGTTGCTTTCCCTTGAAGGACGCAAAGGACAGTGAGCAAAACAGAAAAACGCTAATTAATTTCATGGCTCACACACACACACACACACACACACATGTGATAAGGAAACTAATTAAGCTACAACTCTGATTAACAGCAAAAACAGTTTTTCTATGTCCTTTCAAACGACAATTTTTTGCATTCGTTCCGCTGCATACTTTTGTGCGCATCAAAGCGAAATAATTAACAAATGTATAAACACACACACACACACACACCACACACACATACGCTGACACAGTGAGAGAGCGAGAGAGTGGAGAGTAAGAGAGATAGAGACAGAGATGGTTGGAGACAAAGCATCTCTCGCTTTTCAAATGTCAATGGCAAAAGGCTTCCAGCACAGCAAGCGAAAAAACTGCAGAGAAAGTTCAGTTTTTCTTCTTTATTTTTTTTTTTCAAAAAACAGACAGGAATGGCAGACAGAGAGTGAGAGAGAGAGTGAGAGAGATAGTGGAAAGGGCGAGCGTTTCCGTTGGACACGGACATGTAGACACGGGACGAACGGCCATTTTAATTAGCCGAGCATCGTTTTTAATGCTCTGTGGCCCATGCATAATGGTCGCCCTGGACATTCAGAGAGCCAGCCAGTAGCCAGCCAGCTAGCCAGCCAGAAATCCATAACCCAACGCGAATCTGAGCACGAACGTCAATAGTTTAATCATAAAGTGGGTAACGATAACAACCATTCATGGCATACACTGGGAGATGAGCACTTCGGTATGATTCCTGCAAAGATATATGCAATTGCACGAGAACATCCTCTCAGTGCAGCGTGCAGTGTGCTGAATGGATAAGGGTCAGGCAGGATATTCCATACCATATAGCCATGGCCATATAGATGGTGGCCCAACCACAGCCATTCATTTGGCTCGATTCGTTTTGTATGCTCTAAAGAAAAAGGCCGGCCTAGAGGAGTGCGAGAACGAGTCCAAAAAGGGAGTGGGTGAGGGGTGTGGGTGAGGGGTGTGGGTGAGGGTGTCGGTGTCGGTGCGGGAGTGGGTGGTCTCCGTGCTAAGCCTATTCAATGCGTAGTTCAATGGGCGATACCAAACAGCGGCTAAATGCCTTTTGTGCTCTATTGAAAAGTCTTTCACCTATTGATGGATGAATCCAGCTGGGATTGCTATTGCGATTGGGATTGGGTCTGGGATTGGCTTCGGCTTGGGCTCTACTTTGCACAGTGGGGTCTACGGCCATTTAATAGCTTCTGAACGAAATAAGATAATTTTCATGAAATAAACTCAACTTAAAGAGGAAAACAGACCTTTCAATGCAATAAAGTATTGATAACAATGAGTACAGCCAATAAAATATATAAAAACAGCATCATACGTTACATAGTTTACTTTTTGTATCACTTTAAAGATGCATCTTTGTGTTCTTATATCTCCCCAACGAAAAGTCCGAATATCTTGAAAACTCTGGCAAATTCTCTACTACTTTTCGACTGATTGGCCCCACTGTGCCCTGGGCTGGGCGGGGGTTGGGTGCCGGGTTTTGGGGGGTTTGGAATCGGCATCGGGATCGGGTTCGGTTAGTTGAATGTATTGGTTCCTAGTGTGTTATTTATGGGACTTTGACTTTATTAAGCATTCCACGTCGATTTAAATCGTTCTGCAAAAGCTAATTAAGTGTTTTTTTCTATATGTTTTCTAAGGGAGAAGGACACTTGAATTTGAGCAATTAAAATGATGAATGAATGGGGAATTTTTCATTAATACCTGCGGTATGGATAGCCACTCGAAAAACTTACCTAAAAAGAGAGGGAGAGACAGATAAAAGGGGAAATTATTGAAAATTATAGATTAACTTTGGGAGTTCTTATATATATGTACATATCTCCTCTGGCAATCCCTAACCTTTGACTTGACATCTATATTAATGAAAAGAATTTGTAATACCCCAGGCTGCATTTTCATTTAAACGACAAACAGAAGGACAAACAGAGAGATGGGCGGACATAGGTGAAAGAGGGGGAAGGACAGGGGAGACGGAAGGGCAGACGACAGCAGACAGCCGACAGACGACAGGCGTGTTGAAGTCGTTTGGACATTTTCTCCCAAGCTGCAACATTTATTTATTTATACGTACGTATGAGTATTTGGGTTGACAGGGGAGAGGAGAGGAGAGGGGCAGGCAGGGTGTTGCAACATGTAACTTTGTTGTCAGCAGCAGAAGATACATACAACAACGACAACATCATGTTGCATTTATGAAATCCTTTTATCTTTTAGGTTTTAATGCCAACACACACGAGGAAGGCAACCAGGAAAGGGAGAAACAGGGCACAACAGAGGGCAGGGCCATCACAAAGCTCTCTTTGGCAGCAATATTGTCAGAGACAGGGTTACCATTTTGCCCACCCACCCCACAAAACCCCACCCCACCCCACACCTCTCTCTCCCTCTCTCTCAGGGGGTAGGACGGGGACTGACTGCATTGTTGCAACAAGAACAAACATCGGGCTGACACCATGAGTGTCATTAATGCGTGTGACATTTTCATTATAACTTTTTATTGTTCTCTCCTTCTCTGTCTTTCACTATCTTTTCGCCACTAAACCGAAAGGGAGAGAAGAGGGTGAAGAAATTGTCAGCTTTCTTAGAATTAAGTATGATATTGTTTTATGCTTGGCCCGACAAAAACCAAATGCAATTTTCATGCTTGTGACAGCTCTCACATCACATCATCTAAGTAGGGCTGGCGGTCAGGGATAAGCTCTGCTTCTTCTTCTTCTATGAGGCAGCTTTTATGGGGGATTCCCTGGAATCTGGCCGCCCTTTGTGCTACGCCCTCGACCAATTTCCATTCGATCACTGACAATGAAGTCCGCCGAGGAGACCCCACACACAAAACACTCAACAGAGGACGAAGGACGCTCTACTGAGTCCTAATGCAACACCCATCACCCATCAACCATCACCCACGCCTGTCCCCCACCCCACCCGTAACATTACGTTATCGCCGTCATGCAGTTGGCGGCAGTCGGAGCGAGCAGTTAAGGACTCCGCCTTGGCAGTAAGCAAATTGGCCTAGGCCAAAAGCATTTCCAGAATTTTATTAAATCCCAAAAACCTCTCTCGGGCCCCCTTCTCCGCTTCCCCGCTCCCGCTTTTCCGACTCCTCCTCAACCTTAGCTCACCCGCCCCGTTCCGCTTTTCTTTTGTGTGTGTTTAAAATTCAAAGAGGAGCGGCAAAAAGAGAGTGCTTCTTTGGTGTTTTTTTCTGTCGACTTCCTGCAAATTTCATTTCCGCTTTGATTGCGCTTTTTCCGCAAGGCGGCAAGGGGGCAGTAGGGGTAGAGTTAGGGGACGGTAAAGGGAACGGGGCGGCCACCGACTGTGTGGTGCAGAAGTAAAACAAATGAACGGAAATGCCACACACGCACCCAGGACAACAACAAGGACGAATGCACCTTTGACACCTTTTGGCAAAAGTGTGACAAAAAGGGATAAAGGCAGGCAGGCAGGCGGGCGGGCAGGCAGGCAGGCGGGCGGGCAGGCAGGCAGGCGGGCCTTCACTGTTCGGACGAAGTCGCATCCAGAGATGAGCGCGTGACACAGCCCCCAGGAAGGGATCCTCAATAAGTCCCGTCACGCCTCCATCGCTGCCAGGCCTCTGCCAGGGACTCCCTGCTGTCCTGGCGCTGCATGCAAAGTATCTGCCACCGCCTGGTGCCTGTTTAGGTGTTTGCTGTGCTTTTTGCTATGCTTTGTGCCTCGGCTTTCCGTCTCTGCCTCACCTCGGTGCTCGGGGCTCGGGGCTGGGCGCCCTTTCTGTCGGTTGCAGCTCCCCTCCAAGTGTGAAAAATGTCGAAAATGCAATTTCCTTCAAGTAAAATGCCTGCCATGCGCTTTTGTCTCCCCTCCCCTGCCCTGCCCTTCGCCCAACCAGAGTCCCCTTCCCTGCTGGCTACGTGGACGTATTACAAACGAGTGTACGTTGTCCTGCTCAAAAGGAGAGGTGTCCTAGTCCTAGTCCTGGTTCTGGTCCTGGTCCTAGTCCTAGTCCTAGTCCTGGTTCTCGTTGCCGTTGTCGTTCTGGTCCTGCCCGATTCTCTGTAGCTTAAATAAAGCACTTCCGCTAATAAAGTCGCACTCGGCAGCACTCTCTATCCTTTTCGCTCAACAACAAGGACATCGAGGTGGCAGCAAGCAGCTAGGATCGTGCCACGCACACACACACACACACACACGTACAATCACACATTGTGTGCAGGCCAGACTGCAACATGCGTGTCAATGCAAGTTGAGGGGGTGGCGGGGGAAATGAAGTGGGTGTTGCGGCCTGGCCTGCGTTTGCTTTCGTGGCAAAAACACATTTGGAAAATTTGTGTAGGCGACATTGTTGTAAATCACCGACACATTTTCAACTGGCAGCAGCCCCAGTCGCCCCAGTCGCCCCAGTCGCTTGCCCCAAAAGCAGCCGCACACTGTAAGGGCCCCACAGAATGCACTGCGAGAAATACTTATCTGCTTATCTGTAACGCACAGCCTTAGCCTTAGCCTTAGCCTTGGCCATTGCCTTATCCTTTCCCAATTTCCTGCTGGTTTTGTCTCAGTGCACGGCGGCTCGGTAGAACGGAGTTGGAGCTCCTTCTTGTCCGCCTGCGTAAATGTTGCGGCTGCACGCATTGGCCTATGTGTGGGACGAACCCTTTTCACCCTTTCCACCTTTCTCGCTGCACTTTCTCCTTCTCTTTCTGTTCTGTACTCTCTCTCTCTCTCTCTCTCTCTCTCAAAATTACTGCCAACTTCTGCAAGTGACGATGGCGACGACTGAAATGTTGCATGCATTGCATGAGGAGACACACACACACATATGCACAGAGAAAAGCGGTAAGAAAGAGGCCTAGGACAATGACGTTTTGACTTTACCCTCACACAGACGCACACCCTCACACATATTCATCAGAGGGCATAATGATGGCCCCTGTCGCAGAGTTCGCTCGGAGTTGCACAGATTTTTGTTGACAATGGGTGTGAAAATTGAAGGCGAGTGATTGCATTTGCCACCCCCCAACCCCCTGCCACAGTGCGGCACTGCAATACGACCCTACCACATCGCACCACATCGCACGCTGTGATTTACAATGCATAACAAAAGGAGTTTCAGGACCCTGGCACTTTTGTCTCTCGTCCTTCGACTGTGCCTTGGACTCGGCCCTCGGTCCTTATCCCTGCCAATAGCTCTGGTCCGGAGCCTGCAAGAGTAGGTAATTAATAGACTTGAAATGGTCGCTTGAGAAACATTTTAATTAGGTGACACATGCAATGATGTGTCCACCCTCTCCGCAAGAAAGTACTCCCATTTCCAACTAACGCTTGCACGGCAGTAAAGTTAGCATACAAAATGCTTGGAAGTGATTGATGATTAACTAATTAATAACTTAGATAACTTAAATAGTTGCACATTTTTATCTTCCAAGCAAACCAAAGCAATCAATTGCTCCAATCAATCCACAAACCACACGGTATTTATCTTCAAAAATTAAAAACGTGTCAGATATTTAAGATATATCTTCAAAGTATTCTATCTTTGCATTAGTTTTCTTTCCAAACGTGGAAGAAATCCATTGTGTATCCCGTTATTTTGACTTAAGATCAGGGTGCCAGATGTTGTCCCTCATTTGAGGAACTGGTCCATGGGGTTTTGGTCTTGTTTTCCTTGTACTGTTCTTCTTTTCCCAGTCATTTCGAAGGACATGGAGCTCTCATAGATGTAACTAAAAGTTCGATAAAGGCAATGGTTTTCTTATCATCTTTCATCAATTGTATCTGTAAAAGTTGTTAAATTGTTAAATAAATCCATGGAAATATGGAAATAATTTCACAGATCTTGTGGCAAAGCCTGAAAAGGTCCAGGATCTTCTTCTTCTGGCTGTTGCCTTAATTGATAGTCAAAAACAGTTTCGTCCTCACGTGAAGGGATGTCATTCAGGACTCCTCGACTCCTCTGGCTGCAGTTGAAGTGAGGAAATTACAAGTCGTGAATTAATGGCTGCTCCACCGCTCCCCCCACTCACCACTCCCCACTCACCACTCCCCACTCACCACTCCCCACTCCTCTCTCATCAGACTCTCCTTTAGTGTGCGGACTGGGAAGAGACTATCCCGCGCACGTTTCCAGGATATCCGCCGTTGTTGTCATCTTCATCGTCCTCGTCGTCGTCGTCGTCGTCGCTGCTGCTGCAATTGCTATTGCTTTGTCAGCTCAAAAACTTAACCTCAGACATGGATTGGGGCGAATTCTGGAGCAGCATCGGGAGCGGCAGTAGGCGGCTCCCAAGAATGGGGCACCCCCATATACATACGTGTACGTGTACGTGTGTATGTGGCACTCGCACTTGCACTCGCACTCGCACCACAACAGTCCTGCTTTTCTTTTATCCCATTCTTTCAAAATCTTTGCCATAATTTAAATTTCAAACATTTGCCCTCCCCTCCCCCCTCCCCTCCCCGTCCCCGTCCTAGTCGTCGTGGCTCGAATTTAATTAGTAACGCGTGCTTTCATGGGTTTCCTGTTTTTGGCTTTGCCAGCAGACGCGTGAAATGCTCGAAACGGGAAATTGCTTTGGCATTCGCAGAACCTCGCCAGGAAGTGCTCCTCGTCCCCCCTCGTGCCCCGTGCCCCGTGCTTATGCCATTCAATCGCTTTGAACTTTGACTTTGAACTTGACACTTTTTTCAGCTATCGATATGATTGAAGTAGGTGTCAAACGGAAGAGCTTTGAGTGAGTTCCATAATGGTTTGATTAGGGGACGACTTGATTTCATATAACCTTTTCACTCCGCACTCCGAATATTCTGCTTCCATTTAAAGGGATTGCAGCAGGGCTGGGTGTGCCGCTCCCCCCAACCCTCCTCCTTTCTGCTCATCAGAATCTTTAATTATCGTGCTGGCTCCCTCTCGACCCTGCCGCCGCCTGCCGCTGCCTGCTGGCTTCCACTAAAAACTTTAAGCGCTCTGTCTCTGACAAAGACTATCCAAGGGGTGAAGGGAGGGCAAAGGCAGAAGGAAGAAGGCAGAAGGCGGGAGAAGGAGAAGGAGACGAAGCTCTCCTACAGTTTCCGCGCTCACTTCATAAAGTCACATCAATTTATTTCATTTCCTTAGTTAATTTCAAAGTGTCAACATAATAAATGAACTGCACGTAGCAGCAGCAACAACGAACATCGGCTGGTGCGGTGGAGGGGGGTCTAGTGGGGCAAGATGGGGCGGGGGGGAGGGGACGAGGGGCAGTTGTCCATTGGCAAAAAGTTGTCGCATTTCAAAAATGGTTGCACGCAACAAACGACTCGCAGGACTCGCAGGACATTCTCGAATACGCATAAAAATGCAAGACAAATGGAGAGCACTGCCACGCGGGGGTGGAGAGCGGGGCAGCGGAGCAGCAGACAAGAATGTGCTAAAATGCACAAAAAATGCAGAGGAAACAGAGAACAGAAGGACGAAGGTTGGGACTGGGACTGGGACTGGGACTGGCACTGGGAAAACAAAAATGATTAAAAAGGACATGCAAACACCTAAAACGTCGCGAAGGAAAAATGCCACAAATGCAGCGACCGTGCAAATGTTCATTTCCATTTTGACAAAACGCAAACAGAGAAGAGAACTGCTGAGAAAGAGAAACAAAGACAACGAGAAAGTGGGAGAGAGAGAGAGAGAGAAAGAGAGTTGACGGACTGACTCCAACTGACATTGACAAATAATGAATGGACAGAAGGGGGCCAAAGGAGCAGCAGCAGCAGGATAACGCATGACCAAAGCGGAGTGAGGGAGTGATGAACAGTGGGTCAGAGCAGCGCAATAAGTGGTTAAATGTTGGATCAAATATTGAGCAATATCCAGTTTGGAGCACTTTCGGCCACTGTGTGGGTGGATCCGCACAAGATTCCTTCCTCTCGGCAGTTGCTGGTGACTGGCGCCGCTTGAATGTGTCAAAATTGGAGCCACATTGTCCGCAGCACAAAACGTACGAGAGCCAAGTGCAGGACCAGGAGCTGCCGACCAGGATACAGAAGCAGGAGCAGGAGCAGCTGGAACTGCAGCCGGAGCCAGAGCCAGAGCCGGAGCCGAAGCAGGATGAGCTGAAGTGTAGGAAGCAGCTGCAGATGCCAGCGCTAACCGCAAGGATGATGACAACGGCAGGACAACGACAACGAATGTCGTCGAAGGACGTGGCCGAGAACGCATACATATATATGGCAATGTGGATGTCGCTGTGCAGGAGGAAGGGGGCCACCATGGAGGTGGATGTGGATGTGGATGTGGCCTCGCCAACGGAGAAACAAACAAAACGCCAGACAAGAAATTAAGACAATTGAACCGTTGAGGCGTGCGAAGACATGACATTGGTGAGCAGGTGGGCAGGTGGGGGCAGGAGGTGATCAGGTGGGCAGGTGGGCAGGTGGTGTGGTGGGGGTGGGGGTGGTGTGGTGTGGTCTAGTGTGGGGCGTGGTCGTGTTGACATTACAGGTGCGCCACACTCCCCGGACTCCCGATGTTGACAATGGCGCAGAAAGGATAACAAAAACAGCATGAGGACGAGGCCGTGGACGGGGACGGGGACGAGGACGAGGACGAGTTCGAGGAGGGGGAGGGGGTGTGGAGGGAGTAAAGACGCCGCCTGGCGACGTGTTGGCTTGAGTTATTAAAACAGAACAGAAAGGATGGATAGAAACAGTGGAGAGTCCGTCCGACCCCACTATGGCATTCCTCTAGGGAGCGCAAGGTCTCTGCCGAGGGGTAAACAAATAATTGCCATGCAAAAAGTATTAGTATTGGACGGGGACGGGGACGGGGACAGGGACGGCGGAGGGGGAGGGGGAGAAGGGAAACCGAAGTCCGAAGCTCCCCCTAACCGAGTATTGTTGCGTATCCTTGCAGTTTGAGAAAATAATTTGTTTAATGGAATGTAAATTTCATACTTAAGCAAATAAATGTGCTAGGGGTTACAGAAGGGTGGGGGTGGACAGTTTGTTGGCCAAGTTTGTTGTCATTTCGGTTTCGAAGAATAGTTTTTCTGGCTTAGAATGATGGGAGGGCAGGAGGGCGGGGCGGGGCAGAGGTATGCAGGATTATCGCACGATTTTGTTGAGCTGACGCATGTACGTGCTTATCCACAGGTTTCCTGCATAAGGACTAAGTCCATACAGCCAGAGAATTGAGATACAAATTCAAATAACTACAAACAAAAACAAAACCAAAATATTTCCATTCAAATTTCAAATTAAATTAATGTCCTTATTATTAATAAATAAACAACGCAACTGTGTTTCAGTTAGATGTCAACAATACATCTAATTAAATCAAATATCGTCTATTTACTTACAGTTATGTATTTATCTGTTATTTATCATTAGGCTCAAAGATTTGTATTTCGATTTAATTAGTTCTCGGCTACCGAACTGGCAGCGAACTTAATCACATTTTAATTTGGCCTGTCATCATCTGCCCTAATCAATCCATTTAACCAACAGCCAACAGCCGACCACAGAGAAAAATCTAACCTAATGCACTTTTCAAATGCAATTAGTGGCTGGCAGGCTGGCTGGCTGGCTGGCTGGCTGGCTGGCTGGATAAAAAAAAGAAAACCACCTGATAACTAACGCCTGGCATATTAAATGACAATTAATGTGCTGGCCAATCAGGTGGAAAATAATACACAATCTCGACTAAAACAGACAAAATGCATTAACATTAATCCCAGACCACGCAGAGCACTAATAAATCACAAAAAACAAACGTCCATCAGGAATATCTTTCATCCGAAAAGTGGCCCAGCCCCAGCCCCAGCCCCAGCCCCTAGGCCAGCCGCAATTAACCCATAAATTTGGCTCTGCCTTTTTCGGGAGCAGGACCAGGACCTGACCAGGCTGAGGCTGAGGAGGCTTAATATAAAATTCAACAGCTAATTAGTTGACTGACTACTAAAATGCGGCTTTCAGCGCGTATGCCGCAGCGGTGCAGTCATGGGACTGGCTCCTGTCCAGTGGCCTGGCCTGGCCTGGTAATCCTCATTAAATAGTTAAATTCAAATTAATTAAATTGCCACAAATCAATTATACATAAGCGCTGTAATTAGAAGACCTCAAACTCGAGTGGTCGAGTGGAAGGAGCGAAGGAGCAGGCTCGTCCTCGGACTGGCTCTGGGTCTATGTGAAACGTGATGAGTCATAAAGTGGCAGGAACTTATCCGTTGTAGGGCAGGAGAGGCACTGGCGCTGCCTGTTGCATGACATTGTCGCTATTTCAATTAGTTTAACTACCAACGAAACGCATCGAAAATGTTTTAGAAAAACATAACAAAATTAATCCCAGGGCACAGAGGACAGAGGACATGGACACGAACTCGAACTCGAACCTGGACACAGGACACAGCAGGGACATGGGATGGGACATGGGATATGCATCAAGGCTATCTGGCAGCCCGGCAGAGAAAACGAATCGAAAAGTGTTGGGCAACAATTGGGTCCCGGAGCGGAGCTGGCTTGGATTTTACAATCGCCTGGCCTGACAATGACTGCTCCTGTCTCTGGCTCTGGCTCTGGCTCTGCCAGGACATCCATCGAACACGGTTGACAACAACTTAATCACTTAACATTATGCAAATTTAATTATTATCACTTCATCATCATCGTCATCGTCATCCCTGAGTGAAGAACACCAATCCCTCATTCCGACTCATGTCTCTCCCGCTCACCCCTCTCTCTCCTCTCTCTCTTGGGGCTTTGGTTTTCTCCCAGGCCATGTTTTGTTGTGTTGCCTGGCATTGATGGCTATCAGCAAATGGCAACAACATTCGAATGACAGCTGGAAGGAGGACCTCATTATCATTGTCCTTGCTGCTGTTGCTGCTGCTGTTGCTGCTGTTGCTGCTGTTGCTGCTGCTGCTGCTGTTGTTGTAATTGTCAATTTAATCAGAATCTTGCATTTGTTTATGCAGTTGTACAGTTGTCCAGCAGCCAGAGCAGCCAGGGGGAAGGGAGGGGCCTTCCCTCCCTGGGAATGGCATTGATGAAGAGGATAGCTTGCTGGCTGGGATATTTATTAATTGGTAGAAATATGTAACTAGCTTTAAAATAGAATTTGCAGAGCCACTCTCTCTCTCTCTCTCTCTCTCTCTCTCTCTGGAAAGAACTGATAGAGTAGGACGTTGGTAAAAGTTGGAAATACAAAAGAAAGTGTAAACAAAAAGGTTAGCAATAAAAGGAATGTGGTTGCAGCTCGCTTGCAATTCAATTTCCTTTAGCAGGTTTTAGGCCAGATCATTAAAACTTCTTTATGCCAAACATACATATACCATTGCACATGTATGTGTATGTGTATGTGTATGTGTATGTGTATGGGTATTAGGCCTACACAGAGCAGCCATTTGAAGTAGTTTATTTGCACATTTGCACAGGGCAGGGCAATAATCTACTTAGCCCCATTAAAATGGCTAAAAGTGCGCCATTGTCCGTCCGCACACACACACACACAGGGACACAGGGAGAGATGTACAGTACAGATGGTTTTTTACAGCTTTGTGTAGTTTATTTAAAATGCCATTAAGCGCAAAACAATTTCAGCTTCAGCTTCGGCTTCAGCTTTGGGGCTGGTTTTTCCGCTGGTTTATGTTGCTGTTGTCGTTGTTTTTATGCTGATTATTAGAGGAGTGTTCCACCTATAGGGCACCAGACTAGGAATACCCTGGGCTAGAGCACAAGTTTTCCTCCTCGGCTCCGGCCATTTTGCACTGTACTGATATGCCCCATGCCTCAGATTTACGACTCCAGGGCCGGGCCCCAGCAGTGGTGGCACAAACATTTTGATTTAAGATCGCCAAATGAATATGGCGATACGGTGGCCGTGGAAATCATGAAATACTACTACAGCCAGATGCCAGCGAGGGCCCTGGACCCCAAAACCAAAAGACCATTAAAAAGCAAGGCGAATGGCGAATGGCGAATGGCGAACGGCGAACAGGAAAGGTGAGAAATATATTCAGCAGTCGAAAAAGAAAGAAAATAGAGTACAGGAATCAGTGGGAAGAGGCAGAAATAGTGGCAAGTGGCAAATGTATTGTAGTAATAACAATAAAAGCAACTGCCAACAGGCTTTGGCCGTGGCCAGAGACGGGGCAGATGACTCCGACTCTCTGCTGGCAGGCAACAACAAGTTGCACGTGCTTTCAACTTAATAACGTGGCTTTTACTTTTACGGCAAGGCGAGAAGCAACATAAAGGGGCAGTGAAAAACAGGGGGAGGTTGTAGACGAAACTCACTTTAGAGATGTTCCAGCCAGTGGCTTCAATTGTCTTGAAAAACCTTCAGGTTTTCTTTTCTGCATACTCTGGCGATTGATGATGTTTACCCCTTCCACTGTTTCCAGGCACCGATGAGAATGTATTGAGAGATTGAGAGTTGTATTACGAATCCCATAAATTTGCAACGGTTTCATTTAGCGTCTTTTAATTCTCTAGAGATGAGCGATAGTTCTTCCCTGGTGCTGCCCATCTCTAGTGCACCCATATTTCTTGGCTCTCACTGGCATTTCTCTGACTCTCACCCTGCGTCTTCTTTCTTCGTGGGGCACGGGGCACGGGGCACTATCAAAGCGTCAGCATCGACAAACTGCCGTACAACGGGGAGAAGCAACAACTCACTTTCTCCCTCTGCCGCGCTCTGGCCACACTTTTCGCACCTTTTTTGCATTTTACAGGCGTCGCAGGGCAGGGCAGGGCAGGGCAGTGCTGCAGATGCGGAATGCGGGGGAATGGAAAGGAAACGGGCATTATAAAAAGGCCAGAGGGATGTGGGGGGTAGGGGGGGACAGGGGCAGATTGTTGGAAGCGGAGCGCACAAAAGAAAGCACACACAAAATGGCGTAACGTTGCGGATTTTACGCACGGCAAACAGAAAACTACGCGCGCGTACACAAACAACAAGAAAATGCACTCAGGCTTAGTGTCGGTCGAGGATGGCGACTGCGACGGTGACAGCGACGGCGACGGCGACGGCAACGCCGACGGTGAGGTCCTGCGATGGTCCTACTTCCCAGCCCACTTTCCATTCCAGCGGGTGCTGTTTGCACCTTTTTATAGCATTGAAGGATGAACAAGGGGAACAGGGGGCGATGTGTGGGTGTGTGGCTGGGAAACTTTTTTGAGGTCTGCTTTGGGTAAGTGCTGTGCGGACCGCAGCTTAGTTGCGTCGAGGTTGACTGCGTCCCGCTGCAGAGTAGATCGGAGCATACCTGGCAGGTGATAAAAGCCCCTCATAGCCCCAGGAACCACCACGCGCTACGCTCAAAGAAACTAAAACCATATATGGTATTCCTGCGGGTAATATAAGCCAAATGTTATTTGATTTTTTTCAGTTTAAATGTATAATAATTATATTTCCATTATATGTGGGGAGAGATCTATGTAGTATCTCTATGGGTATGTCTTGTCTCCCAAAAAGCATCTTCCGAACCCTCCTTGAGCGTGTCATATACTCCGCCATTTGGTGGCAGGGCACACGTGTATATGTACAGGGACAAAACACTCAACCAGATTTATGTTTGAAATAATTTATAGAAAAAATACTGAAATTAAATAAAATAGAATTACGCGAGCGCTTCACCTTACCTTACCCCTCACACCCCACCCCCACAGCATCGACGTCTATCCTATTAAATGTCCATTTGCCATTTTGTTATGTGAGTTGTTGGCGCGCACAAACTTTCAGCCATTTAATTTTGCAATATTTTTACTGCTCTGCTCTCCCCCTTAGCCCCATAGCCCCATAGCCAGTCCACACACAGTGGCCGAGAACATCATTAAAAAACTGTCATTAGCAGTTGAGTACATGGAAACTGAATTTTCATTACAGCCAGTACACGGGGCCGTAGGAAAAAATTCAAAAACTTTTGCAATTCTGCCGTGGATTTTTTCTCGCTGTTTCGCCTTGTTTCCTTTGTAGCCATTGCAATGTCGGCCATGTCGCTTACAAAATCGAATTTTAAATATGTGAACGTGTGTGTGTGTGTGTCTGTGTGTGTGTGTGTGTGTGTGTGTGTGTGTGTGTGTGTGTGCGCGAAGGTGGTCACTTTATTTAAGTGATTTAGCGAGCACCTGTTGAAGTTGATTACTGCTCGTATACTGGCCAGAAGTAGGCACCAGAATCGGAGAAATGTCGTATTACATGGGGGGAAATATTATACAGAGTTAAAACGAATGAAAAGGAGGATGGCTTTCTGGAAATACCCTGAAGCATCTTAAGATTGACATGAAACAATAGGATGCACGAAGGATGCTGGCTGGCATCCTTGCCTGATTTTGTATTGGGTCCTGTGACTTGTGTGTTTAATGGGCGCCTAGAAGTAGGCAACCGAATCTGAAGATTGACACGAGACAATAGGATGTATGTATGTCTGTCTGTATGTGTGTATGTATGCATGGACATCCTCTGGCAATGAGCTTCCCTGATGCTCTTATCGTGTCGCTCCATCATTGTATCATCTGTAGACACACTTTAACACTTCCGCTTTCCCCAGTCATCAAATGCAATATCCTGTTACACTTTGTTTGACTAGCCTGGGGCTCTTTTTAAAATTAATTACCAGATAGAAAAAGAGAGAGGGAGTGAGGGAGAGAGCTGCAAGAGCAACAAAGGCATTGCCATCGGTATCGGCATTCACATCGGCATTGGCATTGGCGGCGTCCCTCCTTAGACGAACATGAAATGTTGACAACATTGTTACTAAGCCCGAGACATTTACTCACACAGCATGAGACAGAGACAGAGACAGAGAGAGAGAGAGAGAGACAGAGAGAGAGTGAGGGATGGGAGCGGGTTAGGAGGAGCAGACATCATCCTCGATACTCGCACAACTAATGCCAAGCTGTCAGCTCATTATTATCAACACTTTGCCCATTGTCGGGGGAATAGGGAATTGGGAATGTCAATGGGAAATGGGAAATCGGCAAGGGGAAAGGGGAAAGGAGAAAGGGGAAAGGGATGCTTCGTATTCAAATCGAGCGACCAAAAACCCACTCAACCAAATTAACACTTTAGCCCAGAAGGGAGGCAACAGTAGAAGGCAGGAGGTGGGAGGGGAGTCGAATGGGACCCAAGGTAATGACTAGAATGGGAATCGGAATTGGATAGCCTCGAGACCAGGGGATGCCCGGGCCAAAGGACACGGCTCAAAGACATTATTGACAAATAGATCGAGACGCAAAATGTTGCAATCTTAATCTGTAATCAACATAAAACTCAGTCACTGGAAAATGTCATCACCCGGACTGAAGGCAGCTGGCGCGGTGCGGGGCGGCGGGAGGGCCGTGGCTATAACAATTCAATCAAAGCCGGAGCAAATCAACAATCGTTGAGCTCTTACGAGTATTTGCTGGTCAAGTCGGTAGAATCTCAAACTCCTGCTGCCGCTCCTCCGCTCCTCCGCCCCCCCATCCTCCAGAGAAGCCAGAGCCCAGACATTTAAGGCTCGAGGGCAGCATTTGTTTGCGGTTCTTTCCCACTTTGATTTGTGTCCAGATTTGTGCTGGGCTTAAAGCATCACAGCCTTGATTTTTCCGAAAATGGTTTTCATTTCCATTGAATGCTGCAAGTGACTTTTGTTTAAGTCACCACAAAGGCAGAAGCAGACGAAGACGAAGCCGAAGGGTGAAGGGTGAAGGGTGACGGGTGACGGCTGCAGGGTGGCAAACGAATCCAAATTCGCCTGTAAATGATACGAGGCAAATAGAGTCAACAGGCAGCAGAAGCAACAACAATTAAATCAAGAGCAATTTCAACACAAATATTTTAAACTTAAACCACAAAGAGAGAGAGAGGGAGAGAGAGGGAGAGAGACAGATGGAGATAGAGATACAGCGATATGAGAGATATGGGAGGAGAGAGAGTGAGAGAGCGTTAGCGCTGCAGAGAAGTTGCAAAATATTTGTCATGCCTGGCACGGACACAGGACACAGCACACGAAGGAGTCGTTGTGGCTTACAGTGGATGTGGTAGCATTCATTATGGAGTTTATCTATCTGGATATTAGTTTTGCATAGCCCTGGACCCACTGTGCGGCGCTGTCATCATCGTCAGAGACACCCTGTGGCCGACCGCAAAGAGACATGACCGTATAGTGTGACATGGCCTCACTAGACAGTTGTCAAAAGCACACCCCACACACACACACACACACACACACACACACACACACACAAACGCAGACACCCACACACACCCACATATCCTTCTGCTCTTCGAGAGCATAACGTAGGTGGGATGCTTAAAATTCATTACATTTCTGGACAATTTGTTTTTGATTTTTCATTTCATTTCATCACGAATTTATGTGACGAACTTGGGTCTTCCCCTCCCTTTCCTTCCCTTCACTTCGCTCCTCCTTTCAGAAAGCACGTCCCATCTGCGCTTCCTTGTTGATTGTCTCCCTGCGCCAAAAATTCATCACGAAAAATGGATGGAAAAAAAAGCGCAATATCGAGGATACCGCAGCGCACGGCACGCCCTTCTCCCATCTGCAGGAGGCAGTCACTCCAATCGATCCTCTGGACAGGTAGAAAGCTGAAAGCGGTGGTGAAAATATTCGTCGCGCTTTTCAATCCCTGGGGAAATCGAACATTTCATAATTAGTCATTGGCATTGGCGGCGCCCCATGGACGGGACGACCGACCGTCCTTTGGAGCCATGATTCATATTTTGAGCCTTTGGCCAGGCCAAGCCAAGCCAGAACAGAACGGAACGGAACAGAACCTAAATCTACTCCACTCTCTTTTGAGGCTGCCAGGACAGACCAGACCAGACCAGACCAGACCAGAGCAGAGCAGACCCTGGGCACATGGCAATTAAAAAACCGTTGCGCGTTTGTGGTGCTTTTGGCCGCCTTCAGCTCTGAGGCGTATTGAAATTGCTTCTTCGAATTGCAAGCGACATTGGCATTGGCCACATCGGCACTGGACACAACGCAGCTCGGCATGGACCAGGGAGAAGGGACGGGACTCTCTCTCTCTCTCCCTCTCCCTCTCCCTCTCCAGTGAGGCACAAAGTAAGCGATTGCTTGCGGCGGCTGGGAAACATGCAAAGCTAAGGGGAAATCTAGTTTAATTTTTTAATACAAACAGTCAAAGGGGCTCTGGTGAGGGCCAGCCGGAATGGGTTAAGAGAGAGAGAGAGAGAATCCGGGTATACAACTAAAATACGTCAACAGAGGCGGGATTGTGGTGGGGGGTGGTTGGTAGAGGGGGGGGTCTGAAAAGGGAACTCCAAAAGGAAAGTTCTGTTCAAAAAGTTGACATTTGAGAGAGTTTTGTTGAGAAGAGAAATCTTGTTTCGTCAAAGATCTTTCACTTTGAGTGGCCAAGCCCCTTCGAAAAGCCACACCACTGACCACAGACCCCCCCTGGCCCCCCAACCGCACTGCTGTGATTGCCATTGAATGCAGTTCTGCTTTCTGTAACGCGTTCTCTCTCGCTCGCTCGCTTTCCCAGCTGCAAACAGGAAAGTTGATTTGTTTTGCTACATGCAAAAAGATTGAAAGAAAAAAGGGAAAAAGCAGGGAGAGCAGCAACAAACCGATGGCTGTGGCAGCATCGAAGGGGAGTAATAGAGAGGGGTACCTACCACTCAAAGTGCCCACCACACAACACAACGGAATCCAGTCGGGATCGAGTCGAGTCGAGTCGACTCCGGTTCGATTTGCCACAAAAGGAAGTCCCCGCTTTGGCCATGTCAATGCAGCTTCAAGCACAATATGATTTGTGTGCGAAAATAACAAAAATACAAAAACAGAAAGAAAGGAAAAATGTAAAATGTAAAATGTACAAAAAAATAATATGAAATTGCTTTCAAACTTTCCCGCTGTGGCTCCCCGCCACGCCCTCTGATAATTGGGAAAGCATCAGCATCAGAATCGAAAAAGCAGTGAAAAGCAGAGAAAGCAGAGAAAGTGTGTGCACTTTAAAAATATTTGCACAAATCATTTGAGTGCCGAGCCGCACTCTCGCATGCATGAAAATTGCAAAGCAATTAAATGAATTGCTTAGATATTACAGGGGCCGCAGAAGAAGAAGAAGGCGGAGAGAGGAGGGGGAGCGGCAGCGGCAGCCTCTGCCTCTGCCACTGCCTCTGCGGCTGTTCAGTCAACTGATGCAGCAACGCAGTTGTAACCCGGCCACACTCACTAATAGTTCTAATTGCAAAAAGCAATTAAAACTTTCACCAACTCAAGATGCACACATCCAAGGAATTCCTCGAGGGGGAGTTCAGATGGAGATGGAGATGGCGATGGCGATGGGACTAGTTCTGGCGGAATGAGATGAGATTCGGGGAAGTCTGGGACAGAGAGACATCAAAGTCAAACAGCGGCAAAGGCAGTGGCAGTGGCAGCAGCGGCAGTGGCAGCAGCGGCAGTGGCAGCAGCGGCAGTGGCAGTGGCAAATGTAGCAAAGCACATCAATCACAAAAATTTCAAGTGTGCAAAACTTGTTTGCCGAAATGCTGCGGTGCAGAAAGAGAAAGCCAGTAAGAGAGAGAGAGAGAGAGAGGCAAAGAGAGGCAGAGAGAGAGAGAGGGAAAATAAAATTTATAAATTGAATTGGCATTAAGCATAAGGCGGCGCTGGTAAGTACGCTATAAAAAGAGAGAACTCCACTCCCCCTGCCAGCGTCTGTATGAGTCCCACATACGCGTATGTGTGTGTCTGTGTGTGTATCTGTGGCTTACAAATGAAGATTGTTGTGCTGTTTGGCATTTGAAGTGCGTGCCTGGGATTTGGCTACTGAAAAGAGTTTAAAGGAACAACTTGATGGCTTTCAGCCCCCAAGTCCACAGCAGGAGGGAGGGCGGCTGAGAGCTTGAAGAGAAGTCGAATTAAAGCCTGAAGAAGAATTAATATAAGAATCGGATATTGTGGATCAAGTCGGATTAACTAATCCTGATGTTAAAGGAAAATACGTGGAGATCATTCCATTGCTAAGATTTCATTCTGTTCTTCGGCTCATTCAACCAGGCTCCAATTCAGATACAGATGGCCTAAGCCCAGAACACAAAACGAATATTGTGTCGAAACCCGCGACCTTGCATCCTGCCAGCCCAAAGTTGATGGACTTTCAAAGAACTTTAGCAACCGAAAACCCGAGCACAGTCTCTTCAAGTTGCAGCTATTCCAGAAAATTGAAACTGTACAAATTCATAACCAAGCACTGGACTTAGAGCATCAACAGCAGTAGCAGCAGCAGCAGCAGCATCAGTGGCAGCCACAGACAAGAACAGTTACATGAAAGAGGTCCGCCCACAAACACAACAACTGGAGCAGACGAGGCGACCATCAATCAGCCAGACGCAGATATTGGTGTGAAAACGGTAGCCAGATGGGAGGCAGGGCGGCTTGGCATGGATCGAGGGGATAGACTGGATTGCAGCTGGCGATGGTATGGGTGATGGAGGGAGGAGGACTGGCAAAATTGTAATACATTTAACAGAATTTAATGCATTTGCCACAGACATTAATCACTGTGATGCACAGGACAGGACAGAAGCAAGCCGAGCCGCAGAGAGTCGGGGGAAAGGGAAAGGCAGGCAGGCAGGCAGGCAGGGAGGAGCCGAAGCTCTGGCAGGCGGCCGGCCGGCCCGTCCTGCAACGAGTCGGCTCGAATGCTACAGTTGATTTTGCCAAAGCTTGCGTACGGGGGGCGGGGGGAGCGGGGCCCTAGGGCGGGAACGGGGATAGACCGGAGCATGAGATATTGAAAAATTGAATATTCCATGTCCACAGAAGGGGCCGTGGACAGAGGCACACACACACACACACACGCACATCTACACACACACGCTTTATGCAATATATGCAAACGGGTAAAAGGGTAGGGAGTGGGGGTGGGTGGGGGGGGGGGGGTAGTGGTACACGATTGAATGCACACTTGGCTGTGAATGATTTTTGAAAAATGATTCTAGAGCCTGGTCAGTGTGATTTCATTCGGTTCGGCAGGATAATTGCATGTACCTCACAACAGGACCTTAAACGAAGCTCCAGCAGATCGAATCGAATAGCATATACCCTGGCACACACTTTCATCATACTCTCAAGGCCACTGTGGACCATTTCATTCCAGAATGAATCCACACATCAAGCGTGTCCCACTATAAGATTAAGAGCTGAAGAACGCCTAATCTTCTTGGTATTTTCGGAGGGTAACCTTAAGTCGACTCCTGCTGCGTGGCTGTCTGTCTGGCGCTGAATGACACTGTGCAAATACACGAGACGAAAGCTCAATGAGCACAGAAGACGATGCAGTTGCAATATGAAATTTAAAACGCTCAAAGGCATATCCATAACCAGTCGGGGCGGAAGGAGCATCATCGGCAGCACCAATGCCAGTAGTGGCAGGAGCTGGAGCTGGAGCTGGAGCTGGTCCTGGAGCTGGGACGTAAGTCGAAGGACAAAAAAAGGACATGCGATGCGAGGGCTGGGCAAATATGAGCGCTTTTTTGTGCCATGATAGACGACAGCGACAGAAGATTGAGGGCTTGTGGGCGACGGAGTGGGAGTGGGAGTGAAGAAATGGAGAATGGCAATGATTCCAACTGAGACTCTTCTTACACATGTGTATGTGTGTTTGCAAAGTCCACACACACACACACACACACACACACACGCACACACACACGCACATACTCAAGTGTCCTCGTTGCCATTGACGACTTGAGCAGAGCAGTCGCGTCGTTTATATAGTTGATGCTGCAAGTTGAAGATTTTTGACTTTTATGCAACAATTCCAGCCAGCGAAACGACGTTGCCAGTTAGTCCCCTCCCCCGTTGCGTTGCGTACTATTGAAGGGAAGCAGAAGAGGGAAGCGGGAAGCGGAAACGGAGGAGATGGAGGAGGAGGAGGAGTGTTGCCTCTGCTGCTGGCAGTGACACGACAAGTGGGTTTGGCAACTTTGCCATAGCATACTCTTCAGCGCCTCACATGCATGCAAAATAGTTTTTTCTTCTGCTTCGACTGCTCTGCACTGCTCTTCTCTTCTCTGCTCTTCTCTGCTCTGCTCTGTGCAGTGCATTGCAGTTCTTATCCAAGTCGTTTGTTTCGTTCCGTGCAATTAGACTTTGGCAGCTCACAGCAAACTGATCGCTCGCCCCCTTCTGCAGCGCCCAGAAGGAATCCTTGGGAAAATCCACCAGCTATTGAAGCGTGAAGGAAAGCATGCGAGCAATTTTCATTTGGGTTGCAGTTCGGTTTCTGGTGTTGGTTTGTTGCTTGTTGCTTGTTGCTTGTTGTTTGTTGTTGGGGCGAATCCAAGAGCAAGCAGTCAAGTAATTTTGTCAGCAGCAGAACTTAATTAAAACCATGTCCAGGCCGAGGCGAACAGCATCATAAGCAGTCGCCGGCATAGGGGCGGGGACACAGGGGCGCACCACCTGCCAGCAAAAGCAAACAGCAAACAGCAAACAGCAAAAGTTCACTCATAAATAGGAGCACCAATAGGTAGGTGGTAGGTGGTAGGTGGTGTGTGCCACAACACCATGGCAACTGGAGCACAAATATGTATCAATTCGGAGAAGCTCTCCTTTTGCGGAATGTGGCAAACACATTGTCATTGGAAACCAGCCAGGCTGCTGCTGCTGCTGCTGCTGCTTCTGCTGCTTCTTCTGGTAGTGTGACACTGCCCCTTTCTCGGCCATCAATTATCTCTACATTACACAACCCACACAAATGCACACCCACACACACGAACGCACTGGGGAGAAGCCAAACAAAATAATTAAAAACCCCTGACAGACCGGGCCATACGACCTTCTCCGCTTATTTCCAGTCTATCAGGTTGAATCATATCCAAATTCAAATTCCGAGAAATGCGAAATACAAAATCACAAGGCCTTGTCATCGGTGCAGCAACAGCAGCAGCAGCTGCTGATGTGTGGCATGCAACGCAATGCACATGCATCGAACACAATGCCGCCGCCCACACACCCGCCCACCTAGATATTCGGCTATCAAATATCAGGCCCACATCCTGCTCTGGCTGACTCTACTGACTCCTTCACTGTGCCTGGGCTGTGCCTGGGCTGTGCCTGGGCTGTGCGAAGGCTGCTCTCGTTGCGCATACGCCATGTGGCCACCAACAGACTTCATGCTACCCGTCATCGTCGTGGCCATTCAGGCCTGGCAGGCAAAAAATGTCGGCCATTATTGCATACACTAATGAAGCTCATGTTACCCGGCCACCGGGTGAAGCAGCAGCAGCAGCAGCAGCAGCAGCGGGAGCTTGGAGTTGCCAGCCAGGAGAGAGGGAAATGTGTGAGATCTGAGAGATCTGGCCCTGGGGCCAACTCAACGAAGCCCAACGAACAACGAACGCATCTCGCCTTGATGGACCTGGACACGCATGATTTTTGCTTGCTGCAATTTCTGATTAGACTTAATTACAGTGTGCGCCTGTCTGCCCATCAATTTGATGGGTTTTCATTTAGCTGCCAGCCTTCAGCCTTCAGCCGTCAGCCCAAAACCCCCCGAAAACAGGACATCCCATAGCATCAACATCCGTGTATTCATATATACATATACATATACATATATGTATGTATCGTACACTTCTCTGGCCAATCCAATGTTACATTATATTTTAATTAAAAACTTGCCATGTGCATAATTCGCCAAATGGATGGACAACGCGGTAATTAATGCCAACATCAAATATCACACAGCAGAAGCAACAATTTTAATTAAACTAAAAGCAAAAATGCATTGCATAAAAACCGCACAAGAACGAAAGAATCGACACTTTGGTGACTATTAAAGAAGATGGTGACAATCTGTCATTAGTGGTCTTGAATCTGAATGGATCTGGGTGCTCATCCCTCACCCACTCAGACATATCTTAGCATGAGGATATCTTCCACCAGCCCGATATACCCTCTCGATGAAGAAGTATCTCTGGCAACTTTCATGGACACCAACACCAGCGTTGACGTACTTGTCCTGACACTCAAACGGTCCTGCCACCACTTTGCTCCAGTTTGCAACGCCTTGCCTCATTTGTCTTTGTACTGAAAGTGACATGCAACTTCAAAGTTGATTGCATATAATTCCATTCCTTGTTCTTCAGATGTTTACCCGTTGTTCATTTGCAATTTTGATGGATGATGATGATGTGCTAGAGCACAAATTAGCTGAAAGCCTTCTGCGGTTAATGGTTTTCCAATTAACCAAGTTACTTCTCTACTTACTATACATTCGAAGGCCTCCCCATGCGAACGATAGTCATTGAATTAACTCACCTGAAATAGAGGTAAGTACAAGAATTAATTTGAGAAATGATTGCAAACATTTAAAGTTTTTAATTAAACTTAAGGGGCGGCTGCTTTTGTTTTGTTTTTCTAAATGGAATCTGAATAAAATATCAGCACTTTTTATATCGAATGAAATTAAAATCACGAAAAATATGACGGACTGTGAATTAAATCATTTCGATTCCGGGCCTCCCATCCACTGGACAAGAAATCGTTAAAAACAATAAAAAAGAAAAGAGGAAAGCAAAAGGAGAAGGAGAAATTTTGGGAAGTGGCAAACGTCCAAGTAAAAACCGCAGCAGCGGCAACGAATGAGGAGGAGGAACATCAACAGAAGGGAGCGAAGCATCAAGAGGAATAAGAATTTCAAATAAATCCGATTAAATGGAAATTTATTGTCATCCAGTGGCGAACGGCACTTACTACTTCAGTGGGGCGTGTGCTCATCGTCATCGACTCATCGACATTGGCATCGGAATCGACCAGAGCCAGAAGCAGAAGCAGAACCAGCAGCAGAGCCAGCAGCAGACCCAGTCCAAGCCCTAGATTCAGCTCTGAACCCAGCCAGTCCTTTGCTGTGTTCCCTGTGCCCTGTCCACCCCCTGTTTGGGGGGGCTGTGGGGATCTAGGGCGACTTCAACACTTCAATATGCTCGCTGCCTGCCATACAACATTCATTTTATTTCCCACTTCCATCCCAGCTGCCTCCAGCGCACCTCCTCATGTGCTCCACTCCCTCCACTCCCTTTCTATACTCGCTAAAAGCCAGTAATGTCCTTTCGCCACACTCGACTGCATTTTTCTTTAACACTTCAATATACTGCCGGACCGGACCCTGAACCCGTACACAGAAAAAAAAGCAAAAAACGGAAAATTCACAACTTCGATGAGAGTGCAGCAGCCAAATCCGTTCCCAGCCCAGAGACCAGAGAGACCAGAGAGACCAGGAGACCGGCTCAGGTCCCAATATCTATGCAATGCCTTTTTCATTGACTCCTGTCTAGTTTTGTGGTTGCCCGGCGACAACTGGTTTTTGGTCCTGCCTGGTTCTGGTTCTGGTTGTGGTCGTAGTCCTATCCTCGACCTGATCCTGCTCTCTCTGTCTGTGTGTGTGTGTGTGTATGGCTGAGTATGCGAGGAATTAAGTAGTGTAAATAAAAAAGTTAAGCCTCAACCGCAGTCTAACCGGACATTCGCTTCTCTTTGGCGGGAGTGAAAAGCCCTAAAAATATTTCTTAATTAATGGAAGACCAAAAATTAGCAGTTGGCGGACTCAATCAGACCGAGGAGCCAAAAAGGGAATAGAAAAGAACGGGGGCTCTGTGAACCCATTAAAAAACGATCCACATAGCGAGCGCTCCATTCCATTCCATCAGCACCTCATATCGCGTCTGCTGAACCGAATGAAATGATCGTAAAACGGGTAAATCAAGTCATGGCCAGGCCATAAAAATTTACTAACCGTAAATGCAATGCAACGTTATCTTAATCCAAGCAGCTGCAGCTATCGCCTAGCCCCTCCCCCCCCACGGGCACGGGCATGGACATGGACATGGGCATGGGCATGGGCATGGGGCTTCCTTCCCATCCTTTCTTTTCGTCTATTAAACTCCTAGCGGAGCGGAGCGGAGCAGCTTTAGAAAATACTTTTGCAGCTAATGCATCAAAATCCAAGATCCCCAGCACAGCACACAAAAAGCTGTCCAATAAACTGTTGAATGAGATTTACAGTTAATGGACAGCCAGGAAAATCCGAGAAAAGCTGCCTAATTACGGCAACAACAACAACAGCAAAGGGCAGGACAATGTACACTGGACAATGGACAATGGCCAAATCCTAGCGGCTAATGCAGTGCAAAGTCAAAAATATAATCATAAATAACAGTTAAAGCCGAGGAGAACTTGGAAGACTTGGCACAACTCTCTGACCGTTCAAATAAATTAAATTCACTGCAGCTGTGGCGGTGGCGGTGGCGGTGGCGGCGGCCGAAACGGAGCAACAAATGGTTTTTTGCTCTTGGCCACTGTCCAGACAAGACAAATGCCAATGGCCAAATGTGCTGAAAGGCACACACACACACACACACACACACACAGTCGTGGATGGTGGAGAGAGTCAGCCAAATAATATCGAAAACAATTTTCAAGCACTTAAGTGCAGTCTGGCGGTCTGACTTGGGACTCCTTTCGGCCGCAGGCTCCAGCTCCGTCTCCAGCTCCACTCTCCACTCTCCACTCTCCGTTCTCTGCTTTTTTTTCAACGGTTATAAATTTTCGATGCTTGCACTTATCGATAATAGATTAATCTACTTGGGGCATGTTTGGCATATAAATCCCAGCAGAAGCATTCAACTTGCTGGAAGGGGAAAGTCCTCAGAGTCCCAGACAAGGGCATTCCTGTGTATGGCTGTTGCTGCTGCTGCTGCTGCATGTGACAGACAATACGAGAAAAGGCTCACCTTCTTCTTCTTCTTTTTTTTAAGTTGTGTGGCACTTGCCTCCAGTTGAAGATTAGGAAAGTGCTTACCGGTTTAAGGTTTAAACAATTTATTTAATCATACCAAGAACTTAAATCACTTAAATTTACTTGAAATAAATATATTTACAATTTAAATTACATATTTTCATGGTTGTGCTTTTCTTGAAACTAAATGAGGAATTAAACTTGAAAATTGCACTTTGTGCTTAAGAATTCAATCGGATTCCCAGGTATCCTTCGTCCTTCGGCTGGAATTTATCTGCAACAGCGTACTGTCTCGTTTTTTAGTTATGCTTTAAGCAGACTTTAATTAGAGAAACTCATAAAATACGAAAGAACATTGTAAATATTTGTCAATATATTTGATATTGATATTCGCATTTTCATTTTCATTTTCATCAGGTAAAAGCCATTGCTGGCCTTTGTTTGTCCAGGCAAGCATGCATTTTATTAAAATACGGCGCCGAGCCAAAGGAATCTGGCTTGGAACAGGTGTGGGGGGAGGGGAAGGGGGGACAGGCATCGAGGCATCGAGCAGAGCAAGTCAGACACTCGTTACCTTGACAAGCATATCATATTTGTCTTCCATACATTGGTGACAATCACTAGCGGCTATCAAAGTGCTGTCAATAACATCGATAGCACACACACACACACACGTGTGCATTGAAGGATGCATTGAAGGATACACCAGAAGGTACATACATACATATGTATGTGTGTATGCACATAGATACATGTGCATTCCTCTGGATGGCTCTGGATGGATTCAGAACACGTTTTGCTTTGTGCCTTTTCCTTTTTTTGATGCGTGCTTAATATGGAAATATTAATTTCGTTCTCCAGCTCCAGCTCCCTCTCTCTCCCTCTCTCTCTCTCTCTTTCTCTTTCTCTTGCCATTTATTATTTGCTTTTAGCAAGGAAATGCTGCACATGCACTCGCTGCTGCTGCTGCTGCATTTCAAAATGGCAAAATATATACATATATATATATGTATATAAATACACAAGTCCGATGCAATATAATTCCTAATGAATATATTGAGAGAGTTGCGAACCTGTCCTGTCCGACTGCAGATAGATACAGATACAGATACAGATACAGATACAGAAATAAGCTCAAAATACACCCAAAAATATTCAATGAGTATTTCTTTCTAATGTCCGCCGCATTAAGTGGAATTTATGGCATTTGAGAGGTGGATTTTCAGGTGGAAAGCATAAATCTGATTGTGTTTCAAGCGTTTTATAGGGTTTCCTCTCATATTTGGATAAGCTGAGAGCAGAGCTTTAACAACTAAAGTTGTATCTCACACACACACGCAGATCCAAGCTTGGACACACAAAAATGTAACAAATGCCTTGCATTTTAAATATGACAACAATTACAGTTGTACAATTTGTCCCCTTTTGGCATTCCAGCTGCACTCGGCACTCGGCAGTCCCCCGTTCTCTATTACACCACTCCTCCTTTATATATGGCCAAAGGACCAGGACCAGGACCAGGACCAGGACCAAGGCTCTTTACCACACACTCTCCAACACTCTGCAGCACACACACACTCACACACACATATGGCCAGCCAACAAGCAATTTGTCAGTTTATCGATTTCTACCAAACATTTGTGCCAGACACTCAACTGTATTAAATGCTAAAAAACAGCAACAAAAACGAACCAGAAGAAATGGGGAAAGGGAACAGCAACAGCAACAGCAACAGCAACAGGGACGGGGGACAGGGGACAGGGGACGGGGTTCCGAAGTGAAAAACCTTACACACAATGAAAAGCTGCGAGATTGGGAAAGCCTGAAGAGGATAGGGGGTGGGGTTGGGGGGGTGTAGGATATACCCAACAGACGGCCAATGGCATATGCTAAAAAGCATGCAATACGGGAAAAATCGCAACCAGAGAGATGAAGTGAGGGAAAAGAGTGGGAAAAAAACCATAAAATAAGAAAAGAAACAACAAAAAAAAAGAAAAACAGGGACAGAGAATGAGAAAGAGAAAGAGGGCGAGGGCGAGGGCGAGAGGGAGAATCAAGGCAACGAAACACACGGCTATACATAAAATGGGTATTTCAAAGCGAAAAATCGAAAACTGAAAAATAATTTTCAGCATAGACAGGGCCCAGGGCAGGAGGGAGGCGGCGGCGGCGGCGCAGGAGCCAGTCACCAGTCACATATGCAGGCAGCTGCACACATGCTCAGACCAAGACACACACATACACACAAACACACACACACAGATATACACACACGAGAACACCATAAATAATGGTTGCATGATTTATCTATAACAAGCGCAATTTACAGTCGCCCAGCAGCAGCGGCGGCAGCGGCAGCAACAACCAAACGGTTACAACTGCAATGAATTTGTTCGCGATAGAAAACGAAATAAAATAAAAAACCAATACGGAAAATAAAGTAAAAAAAACGAAAGAAAACAGCGACTAGAGGCGAGAATCGAAGCCTTAAATACCCTCAAAGATGGAATAAAAACAGTTTATTGACAAGAAGAAAGTAAACAGATTTATAAAATGTATTAATTGTTTTAAGGCTCACAATTGATAGAATTTATAGTACTCCGATTTTTAAGCAAAATGTTCTAATTACTTGATGTCCAATAGATGCACCTGAGATGATTCGAAAAACCATAATACCCTCCCCCGTTGCCAGGGCATAACAAGGACCAAAACGAAAGGAACAAACTCCAGGGCAAATAAAAAATTGCATTGTCTCTTTTTTTTTATAGTATTTCTTTTCTTTTTGCTTTCGGTATTTGTCAAGTCCTTAGGACTATAAAATTTGCATGCAAGCAAAATTCGCATAAAATTTTATTGAAAGCGCATTAAAGTCAAAGACAAGAAAAGCAAACACAGCCCTGAAAGGGCGGCGACAAACCCCAGGAAAAGCCATTTAAGGGCCACCGAAGAGAACTTTATTAGCAAACGGGGAGCAACTCCAGAGTCAGAGTCAGAGTCAGAGCCAGAGCTGGAGCTGGAGTCAGAACTGGAGTCAGGTCCCCGTTCTAGCCAGAGGGGCAGTTTCGCAGCAGTTAGTCTCAAGTCAGTCAGCTGCCAGTGCCGTAAAAATACGAGCCGTAAAAATGTCAAAGCATAAAAATGCGCCAGCCAGCCAGCGAGCCAGCCAGCCAGCCAGGCAGCGCCAAGCATGGACTGGGCCAAGGTGTTGGCTCTAAGTGAAATGCCAAAGCAGGCAACCGGTACGGAGCGGAGGCGGTGGCAGGGGCGGAGCTGCACCAGGAGCAGTGTCAACAAACAAACAGCAAACAAAGCGAACAATTTTCACGCGGCAACGGCGACTGTGGACAGGGAGCAGAGGACAGACGATGGGAAAGCAAAGAGCCAAACCAGCTGAGGTCCTTGGTGAGGCCATCAAAGGGTTTTGTGGAACCTGGTAGCCTGGGATGGGATGGAGAACGGCAGCAGCTGCAATGTATGGGAAAGTAAACGACCCGGTCGGTCCTTAACAAGTCAGACATATTACCATTTGAGTGAGCAGCAAGAGGCGATCATTTCGGGCAGAAGATACTTGGTACCGCAAGAAGCTCTGGGAGCTCTTAAAGAGCTCTCACAGTTCAGAGTTCCCTCTAACCACCATGCAAGTCCCCGAAAATCAGTCATTCAGAACACACACACACACACACACACACACACACATCCGATCTCTCGATTGCTCCAATCCGAGTGCAAACATTCGATATTTGTCTATGCATTTATCAAATGCAATTTATACACATATTTTTTTGTGATTTACACCTCGTATCACTCTAGTCACGTACCCAAAAATGGGCAAACATAAAACTGAAACGCAAAACCCGCAAAAGAGTATCCCAAATCGTGGCGGAATCCAGGTTCCAGGGTGGGGCTGGACTGGTTTGGGGGGCGTCCGAAAGGTCACAGGTTCATTTATGTCCTTTTTTCGATGGTCGTTGGACTGCGACTACGAAACACAAACATATAATTTTCATCGGTAATACCGGTTGCTGCAGACAAGTGAATTTGATGAAGCCCCCCCCCTTGCCATACGCCCCCTGTCAGAGTTCGCCTTTTGCCACGTAGGGGGCCAAAGTCCACACACATGCACAGCGATCAAGCGTTGGAGGGGGAGTAATGCCAAGTGATGACGGCCAACAAATGCTTTTTGGGGTATTTTAGAAAAATACTTTGCAAAGAATAGTGAAAAAAGACGACGCAAAAGAGAAGCGTCATAGAGGGTTACGGAATGCGGGATACCCTGGGCAGTACTGGGTATTGTAGGCAACCAATGAAGACTAGGAGGTATACATGGAAAGTACATGGAAACTGATGGACTGATGGCAATGATCTCCATCTAACGAGCACGAAGACTCATCTCATTTCGTCACATATTTCACACAGGATCGAGCACACCCCATGGGCTCCCCACAGAGTCTGGGAGGGGTATCAACAAAAAATTGGAATGTATACCGAGTAATAATGGTATTTATTTCTAAATAAAATGTCAAGCGACACACACACACACACGCACACTGTGAGAGAGGTCAGAGCGCTGTAAATCCCCTGGCTCTGGCTGTCCTCTCTCACTCTCCCCGTTCTCTATCCACATTTTTTCTCTGTATACATGTGTGTGTGTGTGTGTGTGTGTGTGTGTGTGTGTGTGTGTGTGTGTGCGTGTGTGTGTGGTGCCAATGTTTGGACATTTGTCGTAGCCGTTTTGAAATATAAAACCTCATCTCACCAGAAACAATGAGAGCGATTTCCCTTCCTCAACGACCATTGCATGTGTGAGCGTTTTGTGTCCTGTTGCCTGTTGCCTGTGTGCTGTGTCCTTCCCATAGAAATGTTTCAAATAAATCTGTGGCCTGCTGCATAAAAATATATTGCACAGTTCGCGGTGCAATGGGCTGCATCCTGGCAAAGTGATGGCCCTGAATGGAGAGAACTCTTTGTTTTCAAGGGGAGAACAGAACAGAATGATGATGAAGTGGGTTCTATTTATTGAACGAATCCAAATTGTACAGAACACACACACACACACCCGTGCCGATTTGTATTTGGTTTTTGTAGTTTTATTTGAACAAACTTTAATAATTTTACAACTTTAGAGTGCAGTTTTTTTATGGGCAGTGTTCCAACAGTTTTCCACATAAAAAAGTTCAGCTGCAGCAAAAAATCTATAAAAAACATATGCTTGGCCAAGTGCCGTTCCCCCCCTGCCAATTTCCTTCCCCTATGCCATGATGGTATGCTGCTATCAGAGCCTAAACACGCGTTCAGTGAACACATTTCTGTAACAATTTTCAGGCTTTTTGTTTGAATTTTCATTTTGTGTTTTCTGTTTTCTATTTTCTATTTTGTGTTTTCTGTTTGCTATTTGCAGTTATGCTTTATGCCGCAAAAAAATATTCAATTTTCATGCTGCCAGGGGGGACGGACGGACGCCTTTGTTGAGTTATCAAATGCATTTTAGGCATTATGGCCTAGCAATAAATTTGTGTTGAAGAAATCGGCTTATAAGGGAGGGGGAGGCGTGTTTGGGGTTTGGCTGTCCCTGCGGCAGTCCCAGTGAAATGCAATTCATTTTTCATATTTGCAAAAAGTTCCATATCCCTGCGCCTGGCCAAAGTAATTTAACAAATGGATTTCTAAACAAATACGGAAGTTTAATTTGTAACCAGAAGGACATGCGCGTGGCCCGAGAGGAAGGAACGTGGACGGAAGGCAAGGAAATGTATGCCAGTGGCAGGACAAGTCAAGTAAGATGGGATGGCATGCTATGGCTTGGGATGGGTTGGCTTGGGTTGACCGCCGCTTGCCTGCCGCCACACTACATTACACTCCACTCCACTCCACTCCGCTCCTCTCCAAGGAGGAAACCAGAGAAGCCAGAGGCGAAGAGGCGAACATTTCTGTATCCTGTGTATATGTGTGGGTGTGTCCGCCCCTCTATGTCTCTCCCTCTGTGTGCGTGTGTGTGTGTGTGTTCTGACATGGCAGCATATTCGCACTTCAAGATGGCTTCGATATTTCTTAGTCAACAAAATGGCGATTGCAAAATTGTCGTTCTCTGGCACTGGAGCTCTGGAGAGCCAGAGAGCCAGAGAGCTAGCTGCGTTAAGAAATTACTTTGCCTGTGTCCGGGGATGGGCGCGTGAGGCGATACTTTGTCACGCCCGACACGATCATCGAGGGAATTGTGCCTTCCCTTCCCTTCTCGTCTCTCTCTCTCTCGCCCGCTTGTGGTGCCCCAATTGCCACCTCAAAGTTGACACAGTTTACATTGTTGCCACATTTATATAGCTTGGCAGCTTTTATGGCACTTTGGTTTTTGTCTTGAGCTTTTTGCCACATTCAACGGAAGTGGGAGGAGGGAGGAGGGAGGAGGAAAGGACTAGCGGCAGAGTGAGTCGACCATCGTAATTCTCAATTTGCCAAGGCGACAATTTAATGGATTTCCAGGTGTACAACAATCCAACTAACCAGCCAGTCGCAGCTAGCCCCCCCGCCCCCCCTCGACAGCCAGGGAGCCAGCGAGTGAGTGTGTTTTCGAAATTGAATTGAAATTGCAGAAAATGACATTAAAAATTAATTAAATTGATTGCAATGCGAGCGTAAAGTCGGCAAAGTGTCAGCAGCAGCAGCAGCAGCAGCAGCAGCACCCAACCAAGAAAGAGAACAGCGGATTGAGACATGCGGAGTGCATTAATTTGCCATTTTTCTTGCCACTCTTAGCGATCGGATAGGCATCTCCAGCTATGTGGGTTTGTTTGCCCGGAGAGCTGCCAGAGAGCGGACAGAGTATCCAGCGTTCGTTGTGGGGGCATCCCATTTGCGTGGACTGTTTTTGTTTGCATTTGCAATTCCAGTTAATTGCCGGAGCACTCTGTTCCCTATATCAGCTTCCCACCGTTTCACTTGGACTTTGATTGCCTGACTTATGGCAGCCATTTAATTGGCCGCCCGCCACGTCAAAGGCAGCCAAAATTAAGAAATATTATCGAGGAAGATTTCCTTTCATGCACAGACCGACCGACCGACCGACCGACCGACCGACCGGCTGGCTGCTCCCTGCAAAATGTTGCAAATCAATTTGGCCTTTGGCAAACTTTGGCCACCTGCAGTGGCAGTGGCAGAGGCAGTGGCAGTGGCAGAACTCAACTCAACTCAACTCCCTTTTTGCACATTTGTTGGCACAAAACATAAGGAAAAAGTTTCGCTTACTTATTGGCCAGAAGAAGTTGTTTGTCGGGCTTTGACTTTTGAATTTGTTTTTGGCCTGGGACCGGGAATGGGAATGGGACTGGAATTGGCACTGGGAATGGGTATGGGTGTGGGTATGGGTAATGAGGGAGTTTTATCAAAGATTGCACCAAATCAAACAATTTTCAGTCAAGTGGTTTGTGCGAAGGGCTGTGCCCCAAGAGACCCTAGAGCTCGGGTACAGAGGATTTTGATATCAAACGTAATCGCATCTTTTTTCTATGTTCTCTATAAGGTCAGAGATGTTTCTTTTGTATTCAGGGTCTAGCCAAAGATACTTAGCGACAGCTCGCAGTCAAACAGCTGCAGTCAGTCGCAGGATATTTTTCTAACCTTTGTGGCGTTATCCGTTATCCGACGCAACACTCTTTCTGGATTGCCTCAAAGGAAAAGTGGATTTCATAATTATCTGCTTGCCTTCGGTCTGCAATCACTCTTTCGCGTTGGCCTTGTCTCAGTTTCCCCCGCTCTGCCGCTCCCCCGCGTCTCTGTGGATACAATCGGGCAGCACACAAGGTGAAACAAACAAACAACAAAATGGCGTCGCTGGCAGACGCCACAAGTAACAATAACAAGAGGTGAAGCAGAAGCAGCAGCAGCAGCAGCAGCAGCAGGATGCTCCTCCCCTCCTCCGCTCCTCATCTCTTCGTTGTCTTGTTGATCAAGCGAAAATTTTAATAGAGTCGACGTCAACATCAACGTTGTTTACGTCTCGTCAACAACAACGTGATTGCTGTTCTCGTTGTGGTCCTCCTCTACATTCCAGTCCCACTTCCAGACCCAGTCCGAGGCGGAGGCGGAGCGATCCCACCCCCCGCCCCGTTGTTGTGGTTCCTGCAGCTGCTTTAATTAAATTTTTAAATAATTTTTCGTACTCTTATCGCCGCCACAGAGTCAGAGAGTCTTCTCCCCGCTCTCCTCACCAGCGCAGCGTCTCCTCACCTTTTGAGGCATATGACAATGTGTGTACGCAAATTAAAATTGCATAAAAATCGAGGCGAAACTGCAAGCGAATGAGATTGTAGCATGTCTGCATAATGGCAGATTTTTAATTGCCAGTCCGAAAGTGTTTCGGCATCACCGCAAAATTATCATAATGAGCTGCAGCTCCAGAACCAGACCCGGACCCGGACTCGGACCCGGACTTACCCGACCAAGCAATCGAACATTATAAAATATTACGCAACCGACCCTACAGCCAGCCAAGTGAGCGATGGCGAGGGAGGGGCAGCGGCAGAGGCAGCGGCAGCGGCAGCGGCAGGGAGAGGAAAAGAGCAGAAAGTCAAGAGTCGAGCGCCGAGCAAAAGTCGAGCTGCGCCGTCTGCTTTGTGGTTCTCGTAAATAGGCTGGTACTCAAAAATTGATGCACAGAAAGCATATGGAAAACATACAAAAGAAAAGAAAACATTTAAGCTTAAAGTTATTAACCAAAAATTGACAATATTGTATCTTGAAGAAGATCTTGAAGAATTAAATCTACCCGCTCATCCGAAAGCGCTGATTGGTCCTTTGAGAACAGCTAAGAATTGTCTCCCTGTCAAAACCATTTTAAGGACCACTCTAACCTGTCGCTCCCTGGATATGTACATACATATATACATGTGTATGTATGCATATGCTTTATGAGCTGCGATTCGGTGCCAGTCGTCGGTCTCACTGTGAGACGGACTTACCCACGGCCTCATTTCAATAGCTTGCTGCTGCTGCTGCTGCTCATTTTTATTGACGCTGACGCTGACGTCAGGCGAAGGACGACAGTGGCCGCAACGTCGCTTTATTTATGTGGCCATATAATATGGCAGGCACTGTCCCTGCCAGATGGCGGAGGGAGAAGAGTAGAGTTCAGTGTGGGTGGGTGGGTGGCAGTGTGGGTGGGCAGAGACGACATATTGGTCAGTCCACATAATTATGCGAATTTTTCGTAATTAAATATTCCTTGTAATTTGCATTCGCCGTTTTTGCATTTTTATTATCCTCCCATTCTCTCTGTATATCATTCTCCTTGCGCTCTGTCTCTCTCTCTCTCTCTGTCTCTGTCTCACTCTCTCTCTCTCTGCCATCTCTCTCTGGAGACTCTTTTGTTGTCAATTTTTAAAGGTAATTGAAAAATACAATAAAGTGGTTTTATAATTATGTAGGGAAACGTTGTCAGGGAGCCCAAAAAAATGGTAAAAAAGGAAAAGTTGAAGCCGAAAACTTTCAGCCAAAGCAGAATTCTGCTGTTTTCTGTTCGTTCGTTGGGTGTTTTTTTTTTTTCAATTTCCGGCTTAAGACAAACAAATGTACTCCGAAAGTGCGAGAGGAGCATCTACGCCGGCGGAAGTTGCTGGATGCTTGTTTAAAAAGTGCAGGGGGTGGGTGATGGGTGATGGAAAGCAGAGGGGCTAAAATTTATTTTTTATTTACACCGGATATTAATTTTATAGCAGGCGGCGGCAGGCAGCAGCAAAACTTGACAAAAGCTTCAAGTCGGGGAAAAGCCAAAGACTTGAACTTTTGATCTTTCCAACACATACACAGACACACACAAACACACACACACACAAACACACACACACACACACACATCAGACTCGACTCGCTTCTCATTCAATAATTTGAGCTTGACGCTTCCGTCTGTCCATCTGTCCAGTTGTCAAGGGGCCAACTCGGCTAATAACATATACAACTTCCGCTGCCGGAAGTGTGCAACTGAGGAGGCCATTTTGAAAGTGTGTGTGTGTGTATGTGTGTGTGTGTGTGTTTACTTGAGGCTGTGTATGCTAAAAGCAGTTTCTTAAGAATAAGTTCTCCTGTTCGGATCCCCCGCAGCAGAGGCAACCGAGCGCAATGCATCAGCAAACACCTTCACCGACTTTTATGTACATTTCTCTTTTATGTCCTGTCAGCATAATAAAAAACTGCATACATAACCCATCCCTTGGGGAGGGGGAGGAGGGGGGGAGCAAACAAACAAAGGTGCGCGCCCCACCACCTCAGTGGGTGTCCCACCATGCTGGGCGGCTGGCTTTTGAGAGTCCTTCTGCGGCGCCTGGAACTCTCGACAGCCACGCAAATAAACAACAAGTCGATCTCGAAATATGCCAGAGAGAGAGAGAGAGAGAGAGAGAGAGAGAGAGAGAGATAAGCGAGTTTCGGCTAAGGAATACCCTCAGCCTTCACTTGTGCCCCCTCATCCATTGCAATGGCGAATATGCCCAGCTTTCGGCTCAAAACAGAGAGAGTATGCCCCCCGCCACATTGCCTTTGTCCAGGTGTCCTTTTACCTGTCCCTTTCACCATTTTTGATTTCATTGCAGGGTGCATCCTTTCCCTTTGTACCATCTCGGCCCACGCTGTGCTTAATGTTCATCTGATGGAAAACAGGAAACGCTCGATGCAGTTTCATTTAGGGGAAAGCGTCGGGCACATCTCATACTCGTCCTCGTACTCGTACATATGTATGTACATACATATGTACATGTGTATGTGATTACATCTATGGCATGCGCAATAAATTTAATTAATTAAATCAAAATGCTGTGCTGCTCGCCGAGAGATGAATAAACAATGCAACAAATTAGTAAACAGCGAAACTATTTTCCATGTTAATGTCACACACACACAGAAAGAGAGGGGGGGGAACTACGAATATTCGTACAATATATTGTGGTAAAAGTTTTCAGAATTCAATTAAGACATAAAATGTGGAAAAAGTGCTGCTGAAACTGAATTAGCAAGAGCTTAATTGAGTTAATCTCGGGATTATGGCAAACATTCGTAGGAGTTGCACTGGACAAAGGCTCTGGGTTAGCACTGCCAGAAGAGTCCTTCTGCGTCGTTGCCTGGCAACAACACTTGGCCCTGGATATCTGCTCACCCTGCCCCAGCACCTGCCCCAGCACCTGCTCCTGCTCCTGCACCTGCAGCACCATGCGAGTGCGATTCGATTTCGTTTTACGTTTCCGCTTTTCCGTCTTTTCATGTGAAATTGAATTATGCAGCAGATTTCCACGTTCCACTCGCCTCCCATCAAAATGCAAACGAAGTCTGCTCCTGGGAGTGGAACTGGGGGGACTGGGGGGGGGGACTGGGGGCCATTGTTTGTACTCGCTTACATCTGTAATAAACTTAAATCGAGTGTGAATTGCATGGGCACACACGCGGCGTATGCTTAATGCGAGAACTCTGCTGGGTTGTGTGCTTAATTTAATTTCATTTCATTTAAATACTCTCGTACTTTTGCAAATGCAATGTCATAAATAATGAACAAAATCGTGCCTCGTACCTTGACACACCCCACACCCAAGACCCAATGCCTCCCCACCCCTCTGTCGACATCAGCTGTTTATTCTTGTTTGTTGCTGATGTCGCTTCATTAAATGGCAAAGTTATTAAATTACCGCAACCATCGAACCGACCGAACAGAGTCGCCTGCAATTTGTACAATGTGAAATATGTAATTGTCAAGGCGTCTCTCTCCCTCTCTTTCTCTGTGTGTATGTCTCTCCCTCTACCTCTTCCTCTGTCTCTGTCTCTGTCTCTTCATATTTAACCAAAAACACCAGAGAGAGAGAGAGAGAGACAGAGAGGCTGCGGCAGAAGCAACCGAAAAACCGCATTCGGCAAAAGCCAGCGATGAAAACCGATGCCCGAAATGACAGTGACAATTTCATTTAATTGGTTTTAATTAAATTAATGAGTGAATTTTACAAATTGCTGCAAAATGATAAATAAGTAATTTAATATATTATATATATTCCCAATCCCGATCCCAATCAGCATCCAACCCCCACCCACCCACCCACCCACCGTCCGTTAATTCAATTTAATATCGCAAAACTTTCACGACTCGATTTTTTGTTTTTTATCGTAGTGTAATTTTGTTGCGTAAACGCGCCATCAAATTTAATTTAGTTTAATTAATTTTCTACAAAAAAAAAAACCCCGACAGCCAGTCGACAGTTTTTGTGCCCTGGCAAGGAAAAACTGAAAATAGATGCATGACAAATTGCTGATAGATATTTCACGTTTATCTGGCCGTTACTTTAATGCCAATTTATCTTTGGGATAAACTAAACGTTCACTTTTATGGAATATACAAAATTATAATGAATATACATATATTTTAAAACGAATTGTTTTTCTGTCTCTTAGGGAAAGTCGTTGCAAAAACATACTTCCCATATGTATAAGGAGTAACGGCTCTTGGCATCCCTCATCCCTCATTCCTTAACATATTTTTGCAAATTCTCCGTTGCTTAAAGCCCCTATATCTCGATTTCCATGCCACTACAGATGCCACTCCCATGCGCCTGGCTTTAAGCCCTTCACAGCTGACTAAAGCCGATTATCGATAACATACTATCACATGACATTCAACAAGGCACAAGCCATTAAATTTATCCAGCGGCAGCGGCAGGCTGGCTGCCTGTCTCTGTCTCTGTCCCTGTCTAGCAGCGAGCCACGCCCACTTGTCACTTTGCATGCATAAATTTTGCAGCAGCAGCAGTAGAAAGAAGCCGGAGCCGAAGACGTCAACGTACAAAGGACGAAGAAGAAGGATCCAGTAGCAGTGGCAGTGGCAGTGGCAGGATGAGCTTCTGTGCGCTGGCATGAAAAATTGTGAGCGACTTGAAGATTAGATTCCCTTCGTTTGTGTCCCGGCTGAAAGTGGATGATGATGCATTTGCCCGGCCAAGGGTCAGTTCTGTCCACAGCCAACTACTAATCAGAGGCATGGACATGGGGCATGGGGCATGGGAAGGGCAAAGAAAAATATGAGCAACAAGAAGCGGCAGATCAAGTCCAGGAAATTGACGGCAACAACGGCAAACAACATTTCCATTTGAACACATAAATTTTCACAACAAATTCAATTTCCTCTTTGATTTTTAGCAAACGAGCAGTGGCAGTGGCAGGGCAGGGCAGGGCAGGGCAGGGCAGGGCAGAGCAAATAAAATAAATAACTTCCCCTGGAGCGCAACAGTTGCCTATGGAGCGAGGAGGAGAGATGGAGAGATAGAGAGACAGAGAGCGAGAGGCTCGTCTAACAAAACGGAAGCGGAAATGCAGCTGGGTGTGTGTGTGTGTGTGTTTGCGTGTGTTTGTGTGTGTTCAAGAGTGAGTGTGTAAGAACAAATAGCAAATAAGTGCAAAGCAACCAATTGATAAAGTAAAAAACACTTCAAACTGCACCCAGGCAAAGGCACAGAAGCAGGGACAGGCGCAGGCCCACTCCCACTCCCACTCCTACGCCCACTCCCAGGCACTGACTCGCTCCCGTAACAAAGGCCCAACGACAATGGGGAGTAGGGACTGTGATCCGAGTCGAGTCGAGTCGAGTCGAGTGTTGAGTGTTGAGTGTTGAACAGCAACAACAAACAGCAGGCGAAGTACCAGGGAACAGCAGGAGTACTAGGACCAGGACTACCAGCAATTGAAACGGGAATAGGAGAGGGCTAAACCAGAGCAAGGCAACCACTTCATAAATAATTCATTTCCCGCCTGCTAACTTAACTTGAACAGCCTTTTTTACGAGCTACCCTCTCAGCAGATGATATCCAAAAGGGGTGTGCTGGAAAAGCTGCAAAAGTGGATGATATATGAGGAATTCCATTGATTTTAAGGAATGGAAATAATGATACTAAAGAACATTTCCTTACTCGATTGTAGAGAAAGTTAGTTAGACTTATTAACTTCAAAATATTGTCTCAAAAAGGTCAGGGAATAGATTAAATTCAATTCATATCCCCAAGAAAATGATCTTAACTTTATTATATTGTCGTCTGCTGTCAAGGGTACTCCCTAGTCCAGATGAGCATCAGTTGTAACCTCTTTTTTTGCTCCGTGGGTACGTGGTGTATGCGCAACATATGCAATAGTCGGTGGCAGTCAGTGGAGCAGAGGAGGAGGAGGTCTAGGGGGGGGGGGTAGAGTTGGCGAGTCGCCGCCGCCGCCGCAGACGCCAAACTAACGTGAAATAGACACGAACAAAGGCTTTTCATGCCTTTGCAAGCATAAAATTGCTTTTTTGCAACAAATATCCTGCTTCAAGGCTGGCGCACGGCCACGAGTCGTCTCTCGGCATGTTTGTCTAGCACGGGATCTCTCACTCTCTCTTTCTCTCTCTCCGTGTCTCTTCTGTTCGTTTTTTTCTCTCCGGTTTTCCCCTGCCTTTCTCTTGTGTGTGTTCTCTCGCTCTATTTGTTTGCAATTGCATGCGTATTTGATTCAATTTCTGCAATTTATTTGCAATTTGGCAGACGCCGGCGTCTTTTGCTTTTTATCTCTTTGATGATTGAAAGCACACGTTCTCGCGCTCTACGCCAATCTCTCTAATCGCTCTAGCTCTCTCGCTCTCTCTCGCTCTGTCTCGCTCTCTCTCTCTCTCTCTCTGGACTTATTAAATTCTTTAAATCTTGCCGTCTACAGATATATCTACTCGTATTTCTGCATTGTTGTATTGCCATCCATCCGAAATGCATAAATTTAACACCTAGTAAGCAATTCCACCACAATGCTGCTGCCGCTGCTGGAGGAAACTAAACGACACACCTATACATACACATACATCCATGCACTTACACCCCTCCCCCACCTAGGGACCCACCCACCTACCAACAATGTGCAACACCCAAACATCCGTTTCCGCTGCATCCGCTTTCGCCTTTCGCGTTGTTTTGAAAGCCCAACCTCTGTGGCAGTTGTTGCTGCATGCATCATGTGCATATATTAAATGCCACTAAGGCAACACTCTCACACGCACACGCACACGCACACGCACACCCTCCTCTCCATACAGAATTATAATTAAATGCATTTGCCGCAGCAGCTGAGTCTCTTATGGGGTGGGGGCCCAGAACAATGGGCTTTTGGGGGGTGGAGGGGACGGGGCTTCGGGGCCTAGGCCATCATCCAGCGGTTCCTTGGCAGAGCCACCCCCAAAATGGCAGGCAAATGAGCAAGGCCAGCACATTGTGGCAGCCGCCACATGAAGGGTGAAGGGTGGTTCCAAAACCTCGACGATGCTTAAGCAGTCGAATGATTATAGCCAAATATGAAGGTTTCCGAAGGGACTTCACGTTTAGTTCTTTGATGTTTGCACATTGCGAGCCCAGTTCATAGTTTATAGAAGAAAAGTTTGGTCCTTCTGTTCGACTTTACTAATTTAGGGATATTATCCTTCCAATTGTATAAATGATTTAGTTTTTCTGTCGATTTTCCTGGTGACCATTGGCCATAAACCTTTATTTCGGTCAGTGCATTCCCTTAGCCCCGACTTAGCGACGATTCGCCATTTGAAGAAGGCGCCAGAGAAGCGGACAGGCAGCAGTGGCAGCAGCAGCCACAAATTGACCGGAACTAAAGCGGCCTGCCTCTGCTTACATCCAGCATCCACCATTGCCAGCCGCCAGCCGCCAGCCGCCAGAAGAGGAGCGAGCTGAAACTGCAGACGGAGCACAACCAGACGACGCCACCAAAAGGGGTAAACAAGGCCAGAAGGACCAACAAAAACAGGCGGCAACAACAACAACAATACCAATAGCGACAGCGACAAAAAGACCAACCAAATCTATGATAATGAAGGCATTCATTATTATTCCAATTGCTATCTTGGCCCACACTTGCCACACCCGTAGCTGTGTAGCTGTGTAGCTGCCCGCCCCTCACGGAGCTGCAGCTTGGCGCCAAAGAAGCGATTAAATGGAATTGTGTCACAAACAAAATTCGTCGAAAGACAACGCAAACAGAGAGGAAAATCTCAGAGATACTCGTACATTAAAGGAACTGTTTATGCACATGCTCTGGGGAATCCAATCTCCCCCACCCCCACCCCCCACCCCCCGCAATCCGCAATCCGCAATCCGTTTTTATAATCTTTTATAGATCAATCATTGAAATGGTCGATTGGTTGGTTGGGTTGTCCAATCCGTTTCTGGGAATTCTCAAAGAGGGAAAAATAATGCAGCAAGCAGCCATAAATTGGTTGATAAAAAGGCGGAGAAGGAGGAGGAGGAGGAGAAGGAGGAGTAGGAGGAGGTTGAGAAGTTTCTACTCTCGACTGGGTGGCTCGTCACATGTGGAAAACCGAATTGTAATTCATGTTGGGAGCTCGGCATTGCCGCCGGTTCCCAGCATCCCGCACCCAGCACCATGCCTGCATCCCGTGGCATAAATTGTTGCTACCCAATTACGAGCACTAACAATGAAGGTCCTCCCCTGCCCTGCCACAATCTCTGCCACTGCCACTGCCACTGGCACTGGCACTGCCACTCTACCCACTGCTCTGCCCCTTGCCTACTTGCCGCTCCATCACCTATGGCTGCCAGATTCCATTGTCTGGGGCAGAGCCTCGTTGTTGTTGCCAATTTTAGGCCAAAATGTTATCATGTCACACGCAGTCGTCGTCATTGTGGCCCTCCCACCTACCCCTACTCCTGCACCCTTACAACGTCAGAGGGCTATCCACTGGACATGTCCTACGCGCTTTTGGAGTGCGAATTTGCGTAAATATAATTTATTTACGCAATGGCAAAGGATCCGAGAAGGCTTCGGCATAGAGCAGGCCCCGGAGACACTCACGATTATATAAGCCTCTCCAACACAAAGACACAAACACACAAACACACATACACATACACATAGCTATATACATATGTATGTATGTGGACTGGTAGATAGAAAGTGCAATGCAGTTGCAGTTGCAGTTGCTGGCTGAATCTTTTGTCATGCATTCGTGACATTTAAGGCTCTCTCTCACTGGCATTTGGGATGTGTCGGGGGCCGTTTAATTAGAATGCGGTTCTGCAGGTCCAGGGATTGTGTGTCCTGGTTCTGGTTCTGGTTCTGGCTGCAGTTCCTGAATTTTTATCAAATTTTCTATCAACTTTGAATTGCTATAGAACGAGCTCCAGCGGCGTCGTCACTTCAATCAAAGTCACAAAATTGATGCCGAGACTTCATGTCAACCCTATGGCAATAACGGGATGGGTGGGGTGGTGGGTGGCAGACGCATGGTTTCGGCCATGGCTTGTCAACACAGGCAATGCCAATTGCAATTGCGAAAGCATTTTCCTTTTCCCCGTGTATTAACATAATCAAATTGGATTTGTGCACAGGATAATGATGAGCTTCATTATTGGTTATATTGCTCGTCCTGCACTGTATCCATGCGAGTGTGTAGGTATGGATCGCACACACACACACACACGCATACATACATATATATGTATTTCTTTGTCGTTGCTGTCGTCCTTGTCAGCGTTGTTGCTTATTATAAATTATAATGAATTTGCTGGTGGTGGTGCTGCTGCTGCTGCTGCTGGTGCTTCTGGCTGCCAGCCACTTGTTGTCAGTGGCAACTCCACTCCACACTCCACACTTTCCACACTTTCCACACAGCCAACACTCCAGCCGGCTGGCTGCTTATTCCCCTGGAAAATGATGTCACACGGGACACACAGGACATCACCGAACGCAGTTCTGCCATAATCGAAGAACTTCTTATAAACCTGTCTCTCGGCACCCAACCTGCCCCGCGGCAGCTACAACATTTTCCAAGCTTATTATGTAAATTTTCCATTTCCCAAAAAAGAAAACGAAAATGAGCGAAAACTGATGATGATAGCCGCGAGACAATTTGCTTCGTCTACAATTAAAATTTAAATCACAAGTAATTTAATTGAGCCAAACTCCTCGGGCCACTTCAATTTCGTAAATGTTCGGTTTGGAGTGGAGTGGAGTGGAGCGAGGGGCAAGGGGGTATGCGGGGGGGGGGGGGGGTGGAGGACAATTAACCAGCAATTTTCGCATAAACGTTTCTTTCATAACTGAGCCCTCTCTCCCCTTTTCCATTCGCCAACAAAAGAGAAGCTAGATAAAACCACAAAAAAAGAAAAGAGAAAAGTTTAAAAGAAGAAAAGAATGAAAGAAAAATAGACAGGAGGAGATATTTCAATTGGCATCGTCGTCGTCGTCGTCGTCTGCTGGAGAGCTGCATTATCTTCATCATCATTATGCCGATGATTGCCTTCATCAGCTGCCACATAATGGCGGGTCTTAATTTTTTGTTGGCAGTCGGTTGGTCATTGCAATTGTTTCCATTGCTGAAAAGCCACAGAGAAAGAGTTGGCAAGGAGAGCTGGCCGAACCACTTGGCTAAAAGCATTAATTATGCCGGCTGGCTCTTCAGGGAGAGCAAACAAAACATTATTCCGGCGAGTACTCGTCTCGCATAGGCTGGACATTTGCTTTAACCTCATCCAATCGCCATCGAATTAGCCTAAACACATTCTATGGCCATTGCCATGTGCCTTTAAATGCACCAATTTGAAAGGAAACATGGAAAAGGGGTGGGCAGGGGGGCAGGGGGGCAGGGGGGGGACACATTCCCGAACGGGCCACCGCAACAACATGGAGCGTTTATGGTTATGGGTCCCGTGGGCGCAGGAGCAGCAGCAGCAGCCACGGAAGACAGACAGACAGACAGACAATGGGGCCAGCAGAAGGCTGAGTCCTCGTGTGGAACTGCCAACACTTTAAGGCCGATAAAAGTCGACTGAAAAGGGGCAAAAGGATATATGAGAGGCAGCCTCCCACTCTCTCTCTCTCTCTCTCTATCTCTTTTTCTTTTGGTGGCTCTTGAGGCAGACACTTGAGGTGGGATATTAAAAATACATGAGCAGCCCATGCAGCACACAGCACAGGACGACGGTTTGGGGGCTCTGTCCGGGCCTGTTCTACTTGAGTTACAAGTGGCTTATTTACCTTACGATAAGTGCAGTCTGGAGTGCCATGAGTTCTCTGTTGAAGGAGGAATCAGTCTCCCGCCCCCATGCCCCCATGCCCCTCGTCGTCCCAATCCTGCTGTAATCATATTAATAATTATTTCCTCGGCAATAGGGTTTTTCCCCCTGCCTTTCTAATGTCTCTCCCGAGCCTAATCCGCTCGAATGTGAGTGTTGAGGCTGGTTACTATTGGGTTGATGTTTTAACAAGTTGTTTAAGCAGCCGTTGTCCGTTTTTCGTTTTTGGTTTTTCGTTTTGAAATAATGAAACGGCAGCAGACATCATCATTCAATCTCAAATTGAGCCTGCTTTCCCCTGCCGCCTCGTTGAACACTGGTCGGTCGGCCAATAAATCAGGTGAAATTTTCAATAAAATGATGTGAAGCATGTTGACGACGAGATCGTCCCATCCACCCACCACCACCACAATTGGGTGCAGTGTGTGTGTGTGTGTGGGTGTGTGTGGGTGCTACGGCCCATTGATGATTTATGTCCTGACCGCAATGATAACCCAGCAAACATGGCCCTGGAGCAGGACTGGCCAGGGCAGGGCAGGGCAGGGCCTACGAAAATATTTATGACAACAGCAGCAAAAGGCAGCCGGAGACAACGTTGCGTATGCGTCATATTAATGGACAAGGCTCCGGCTCGGGCTCGGGCTCTGGTTCGGGCTCTGGTTCGGGCTCGGGCTGTGGACATTTTTTGGAAAGCCAATTTGCGTATGGTTTTCAATTAAAATGTCACATGAGCTGTAAAACAGTTTGATGAGCCTGTCGACCATGGGGCAGGTAAGGGGGGGATTGTGGGGTTGATTGTGGGTGCAGTTATACACACACACACACACACACACACACACACATATTTGTATATGTATATCGATATTGGGATGGTAGCAAAGGAGATATCATCTTCCTGCGGAAGCAGAGGCCAAGGCAACATTCGTTTCGTTTCGTTTCGTTCGTGGGAATCGTGCCACATGTGGGCCAAAGCCGAAAAGAACTCAAAAGGAAAACGTTTGTCGGAGCGTGTGGCCATAAGTAGCTTGTCTACCCCCGCACATTGACATACGCAAATTATTCTGAAATGAAAAAATATATATTCATATTTGTGTGTTTATTATTTTTTTTTAACAAATTAATGAGAAATTTTCTGGTTTTTTTCTGCTGCTGCTGCTGCTGCTGCTGCTGTGTGGGTGTGGCTACATCAAACGAATGCGCCTGGGTTGGCAGCTAATTAACGAGGATTAGAGGGGGGGGGGGGAGCCAAAATAAACCACATATAGACACCCACTGATATACGATGTACTATGGGACCGCAGACTTGGAGTATATCAAATCCGAATGGAAAGGCATCTTTTGCCACTCGTTCGGATGTCGTCAGAGGCTGCCTTGGTGGCATTCTGGGAATTGCAGCAGGCACACACCCACACACCCACACACATACACATATTATCCTCAATTAGTGCGCTTATTGTTTGCTGATACTGCTGCTGCTGCTGCCCCACGCACTCCTCTGCTGCCTCCTCTGCTGCTCCTCTGCTGCCTCCTCTGCTGCCTCCTCTGCTGCCTCCTCTGCTGGCTCCTCTGCTGCCTCCTCTGCTGCCTCCTCTGCTGCCTCCTCTGCTGCCTCCTCTGCTGGCTCCTCTGCTGCCTCCTCCCATGGTTCCAATTGAGAGGAGGCTTAGGCTTAAGTGCCTAAAGTTAGGGGCTTGCCATGAAATGCAAACTTTACGTTTCGACTGCCACTAACCATAAACCATGGCCTGCCTGTCTGTCTGTCTCTCTCTCTCTCTCTCTCTCTTTTTCTGTCTATATCTGTTGCTGTCTTTCTCACACACATTGTAAAGTGCATGCCGTTGCCGTTGTTGTTGTTGTTGGTTTTATTTGTTATGCATTTTGCCCGGAAATTGGAGATAATAAGCATATTGTTGTGCGAAAACAATGGCCCTGCTAATGACGTACATCTGTGTGGGTATATCTCATATACGTGTATGTTATTCTCTGAATATGAGAGTGTCTGTTTCTGTTCATAACAACGCACGTAGGCAAAGGCATTCTGCATGCCAGAGAGACAGAGTAAAGAGAGAGAGAGAGAAGTGAGCTGAATTTTAAAGCCAGAGAGTGTATGGCTGTATGCTGAAACACATAATCCCAAGCAGAGTATCAGCCATTCAAAAATACACTTTGCTCCAAGTACAGAGAGATTTTCCAAGAGATTTTCCAGGAGATTTTCCAATTTTTCAAAGGTTAAGGCTGAGAATGATATCAAATATTTTGTATATAAAAATACCATAATCAATAGAAGCCTTTTCGTTGTAATATCGGTGGAAATGGAATCATAGATTTCAGCCCTTGCCCTTGCTGCCCCTTTTTGGGCCATCGCCAAGAGTTGGAGTTGGAGTTGACCAATTTGCTGGCCACAGAAGCAACCCTCCGTAGGCCATGAATTTATTAGCCGCATAAGCGTTTTTTTCATTGAATCCGTTGGCTTGCAGAAGCTTTGGCAAAGTGCATTACAAGACTTTCTCTCTCTCTCTCTCTCTTGCTCTCCAAAAAACTTACCAAGTAAAGCACACACAACAAAACTAATTGAATTAAAAGTAAATGCAACTTTTATCCTAAGCAATTACGGGAGTGGAAAGAGAGTCAGAGGGCAGGTGGGGCAGGTGGAGCCAGGGCCAAACATCAAGCCATAGAAATACATTTTCATTTCCATTTCTATTTCATTACAATTTCATTTAAGTGAAGCTTAAAAGCGCACCAAATGGCAAATGGCTGCCTGCCTGCCGTGGCAATTATTTTTGTAGATTTTCCACCATCCTCCTGGAAACCCCCTGGCCCTGGCCCTGGCCCACACCGACCCCAATGGAGGCAAACAATGGAAAACAGGTTGGAGATTGGAAGTCGGAGGTTGGTGGAAAAAAACAAGGGAAAAGCACCTGTAAAACAATAGACATCGAGGAGGCTGCAGGATGCGGCAGCAGGAGGAGCACCTCGAGGAGCAGGAAGCAAATAGAAACGAGGCGTGCCTCGAGATTGAAAAACAAGTTAATAGCAATAGCTTTAGTTGGCTTTGGTCCCCCCACTTCCATGGGCCTTCGGCCGGTTCTTGGTTCTTGGTTCTTGGTTCTCTTCTTGGCATTGTACAAACAAAGGAAATTTTCCAATTTTCACAAATGCTGTTTTCATATTGTTCTTTTTGGCCAATGCTCATTCGTGTATCTCAAGGATGTTTCGACTCACGACTATGGCGATCAACTCACGCACTCATTCCTAGAACCATCTACTCCTCCATCCTTTCTTTTTGGCTCGGCTGAAGTAATTAATTTACTAAATACACACACACACACACACACACACACACGAGACAAAGAGCTATCTGCCACACACGTTGCAGAGCAAGAGCAAGTGGGTGGAGAGGCCATAAATACTTTGGCATATTCAATATTTTATTTATTCGGAGCGTGCTAACTGGCAGTCCCTCAAGGCTAACCACCCCCACCCCTCTCTATTCTCAGGCAATTACTGGTCGCCTGTAATTTCAGCTTCTTTACGACTCCAGTCCCAGTCTCCAGTCTCCCAGTCTCATGTGCTTAAGCATTTTTCAATTGTCTTTTAATTGGATGCGCCAGAACAAAAAATACTTAGAAAGGTAAGCAGCAGCGAGGACATTCGAACGGAACGGAAACGGAAACGGAAACAGTAACAGAAATTCTTGCGGCTATAAATTTAACGCAACTTTGGGCCATAAAATTTCAATTGCCTTTTAATTTGCATATACTTAGGCCCCCCCTTTGGGCCATAACAATACCGTCCAAGCCATTCTCCAAAGACTAATTACAGTTTGTTAATGAATAGGCAGGCAGCACGGCCTGGAACAAGCAGAAGGAAAAAAGGAAGGGAGGAGAGAGGAGGAGAAAGGGGTTGGGCTAGCGATGCGCTGGTGAAAGTTTAGCAGGATGTTTTGCATAAAATTAGAGCAACTTTGAGATGAGCGTAAAAATCAGTAATTTTGTGGAGTAATCTCAATGGAAGGATTACTTAAGGATTCGTTGTTTAATCGTGTTAAAATCTACCAATTTATTGATTTATACTTGTTTTTTTTCAAGATTTTTCTATGCAATATTTGCATATACAGTAGTCCTAATTGTTATGATGTTTTCCTTGTATTTGTTATGTGTTACTCTTGGCAACGGATTTCATTTCGAGCCACAGACATCCTCTTCACTCCCCACTCCCCACTCCCCAATCAGTCGAGCAGAAAGCTGCTTAACTATTTTGCCAACTCATTTTGTTTGGCATATTATTTTGGATATTTTGCCACTCGCTTGCCTTTCTTCTCTCCTCCAGCCCCCAATGCTGCAACAAAAGTTGAATAATTTTGAAAACCTATTAACATGTTTGCACTTTCACCAACCAACCAACCAACCAACCAAACCTCCACTCCACTCCACTCCACCGCTGCTCCACTCGTGTCTGCTTGACTTGTCGATTCGAGTGGAGTGTGGAGTGGAGAGGGGAGTGGAATGTGGAGAGTGGAGAGTGGAGAGTGGAGACTGAGAGCTGGCAGGAGCTTAGTGCATTTTTGCCTGCCAATAATTTAGGAAATGTTCTCGATCTTTTCCACATAAACTTGCAGATTTTGCGAGCATAGTTTAGTTTTGCATGTGCGGTGCGGTTGGGTTTTAATGCCAACATAATTGCCGCAAATAGTTTTCCACTTCCATAGTCTAAGGGGGCGGGGGGGGTGGGTTGCTGAGAGGACTAAGCAGACTAGTTTTGGTTTATATGTATGTACATATCTGTGCAGAACCTGTGAGAGCGGGAGGTATGAAATTAAATTAATCTCTCCCTCTGCTGCTGCCTCTGCTGCTGCCTCTGCTGCTGCCTCTGCTGATGCCTCTGCTGATGCCTCTGCTGCTGCCTCTGCTGATGCATCTGCTGCTGCCTCTGCTGCTGCCTCTGCTGATGCCTCTGCTGATGCCTCTCCCTCCTTCTGTGAGCTGCTTATTAAACAAAAGTCAAGTGCTATTTGGGTCTCTGGCTGGCATTTAAAATCAACGAGCAACAGTCGACGCTGTGGACGCACAATCAATGCTGTGTATTGTTTTTCAAGCTTCTCTTTCTACCAATTTCTTCTCCTCTCCCCTCACCCCTCACCCCTCTCTTTCTACCACTCCCACAACGAACCATTGTTATTATGGATTATTGCGTCATTGGATGCGAGTCATTCATTGCACATACGCAAAGGGGTTGAGCGGGTTGAGGGGGGGACGAGGCGAGGCGAGGACAGCTCTTTTGCATTGCGTATTTTCAATTTGTGCACGTATGGGTGCGTACGAGTATCTGTGTGAGCCAAAAATTCAACGCACAAGATAAACAGCCTCCAACCGAGGCTGGAGCCAGACCCAGACCCAGACCCAAACTCGGAGAGAGAGAGAGAGAGACCCCGGAGTCCATGGAAATTAAGCCAATGCCAATGACTGGACTGCGGTTGCAGCTCGACTGAGTCTCGGCCACGTTAATTGCAACGCTTTGTGAAGTCTATCCACCCTGCAGCCTGGCATCCTGGCATCCTGGCATCCTGGCACGCACACTGGAGGCAGCAACCAGGAAGAGCTACACATTTTTTCGCACTGCGTTCTTCTCTTTCAGCCATGTGTGCGGAAAATTTACTGCATGGCACATTAAGCAAGCAAGTGGTGATATGATTGAGTTTATGAGTATCTACCGCTTCCCGCTTCCCTTCCCCCTTCCCTTCCCCCAAAAATTTTTAAAATTAACTACAAAGTTTCGCTGTTTTCGGTTTTTTGTTTCTGATGATTGAGAGGAGGAGGAGTTTGCTTGGTTTGCTTGGCAGCCTGCTCAATGCAGCGTGAAATGTTCGACAAGTTTTTGTGTGTACTACTCCCGGAGAGGCGAGGGCCGTAGCCGTAGCCGTAGCCAGGGTCGAGGCACATTAGTTGCCGACTCAGTGCGCTAAGCCGGAGGATGTTATTGATAAACTGTTATTGCAGATGCCCGGGTAATTAGAGTGGACTGGCAGTCGAGTGGAAAACGATGTGGGAAAAACTCGTAAAATTAATCAGGAGGTGAGAAATTGAAGCGCTCTCCGACTGGACTCCGACTGGTCCATGCCATATTTTCATTCTCTGCAGCGGGAACCACAGCATTTCAATTGTTAAACCGCAGAAAAGTAAGTTTTCCAACAGGCAGGCAGGCAGGCAGGCAGCCGGAAACTTTCTCCAATGCAGAACTAGGCAAATATTTGCACTTCGGCTTTGGAAGCAGCTCCAGACCAGGTCCGAGACCAGGACCAGCACCAGACCCAGACCCAGGCCCAGAAGACCTTCTCCGCAGAGACTTCAGACGCATTTCCAGCTTCCAGCTGCGGGAAGAGGAGGAGAGTGGGTCAGGGTACGGGGTACGGGGTGCGGGGTGCGGTAGAAGGCAAAAAGGAAAATGCAGAAAACATTTCGCTTGGCTTTTGTTATTAAAAAATACCTTAAATTACCAAAGATAAATATTAATAACAAGCCGCAGCAGCTAACAGTTGCTACCTCATCTGCCTTGCCCCCCCCCCTCCCCCTTCCAGTGGCAGTGGCAGTGGTTTCTGCTTACTGTTACCTGTTTTTGTTAGCAGGTATTTTTAATTTGCATTGTGCGGTGGGTTGTGGGTTGTGGACTGGGGGGGGGGGAAGACAAACTCAAACAATTTGCGGTTTTCATTAAGTCATCTTCGCCCTCGCTCGCCCCCGGGCTCTCCTTCGGCGAGAGTGGGGAGTTTATTATATGAAATAACTTATCCGAGTGGCATGCCACAGGACAGGATGCCACAGGATGCAAAGCAGGACACGCAGGGACAGATGTCATTAAGTGCAGAAGGCAGCAAACATTTCAACAACTCAGAGGAGTTTGTCCTCCCTGACAGAAGAATACTCTAAGAAAAAGATTTCATCACAAAATGTGTGGCCCAATCTGGAGTGCAGAAAGATGCGGGGATGCTGTGGAGTCTGGAGAGGATCACGACAAGGATCGAGCACAGATGCTGTAAGGGCATCCACTCTTCGAGCAGAGTGAGAACGAGAGAGAGAGAGTCAAGCTCTTCGATGCAGATTGTCAAATGTTTGTGGCAGAAGAAGAAACCGACTGATGGCAAGTCTTTTGGGGCAGGTCGAGGATCTCACATTCAGTGCATTTAATAGTTTCCATTTTGTTGAATTTCTGCTGCTTGCGGCTTTTGACGTTGGCACTTCCGTTTCCGCTTGAATTATCGCGCACAGCGGGCGGCGGCAGGGCGGTGGCAGGGCGGCGGCAGGGCGTGGCGTGGCGGGTCGACGGGAAATTGCATTAACTGCGGCAAAAGTCGCTGGCAGCCTTTGGCTTCCCTGTCTGCGTTTAATATGCAACTTTTCACACACACACACACACACACACATACACACATACACCTAGCTCTTGCTGTCTTGCGTCATTTTGAAATATTTGTGGCATCAAATGCAGTCGTCAACTTGATTAAATGTCATGCATAAAGCAACAGCCAAGCTGCAGATGAAGATGGAGTTGCAGATGGGTACAGAGAGAGAGAGAGCGAGAGAGAGCGAGAGAGAGAGAGAGAACTGGAGATGGAGACCCTGTGGCAAGCAAGAAATTGCAAGGCATTTCAATGAAAAAAGGCAAAGAAAGAGGATTCGGATAGAAGGGCTAGAAGGGAAGCTAGAATCTGGCTAAAAGGAGCTGCTAGATGGGAAGGAGGAGGAGGAGCAGCAGTAGGAGGGGGAGGAGCCAAAGTGACATGCAGATTTGTTTGGCAGAAATATTCCTTATGGCTGCTGCTGCCTGCGGTTTCTGTGCGATTACCCAGGGGGAATTCTTGTGGTTACCCTTTGAGGAGGCGTGGCAGAAGGTAGATCAATTACCAAATGAAATATGACTGCTGCTACTGCTGCACATGCCCCGTGCACCTTGCATCTTGCACCTTCAGGAAACGTCCTTCAATCATTCGTTAGCCAAATATCCAAACAGTATCTATCTGGCATTTACTATAGTTGGTTGTACTTTGAGCAAATCCCAGCCTCGCCTCTGCGATGTGCAAATATTTGCATAAATAGAAGAACTGCAAATTTGCATAGCTTCGGCTTCGGCTTGGGCTTGGGCTTCGGTTTGGGCTTGGGCTTTGCTCATAAAAATGATTTAAATGAATTTCCATTTGTTGAATCGAGTTAGCCAACAGCAGATGCCGGGAAAAACTCAGTTGTAAATTAATTAAATTTGTTTGGGCCAGCTATAGCCAGAGCCAGAGCCAGAGCCAGAGACGAGCCCCAGATGAGAAGAGAAATAATTACACATACGCAGTGTTGACAGACGGACAGACACGGCCACACTCTCAAACGATCATTACTTTAATTTCTTCTGACAAACCAACCAACGCACAGATAACATACAAATGCTGAATATATTTGTAAATTAAATCAATTTATTTGCAATTCCTTGGACCAGTGCAGAGCTGAGGCCGTGGCAATGGCTGGAGCTGGAGACTCGAAGGCGCCGCACAAAAATATGCAGCAATTTATTTCAACATCTCCTGGCCCGCCCTCCGCCACACAGCCACTGCCACTGCCACTGCCTCTGCCACTGCCTCTGCCACTGCTACTGCCTCTGCCTCTGCATTTGATTGAAAATGCGAATTACTTATGTATATAGCCATAGCCGAGGGTTCTGTGTGGCATGGTATGTGGGGCGAGTGGCAAATCTAAAATCAAATCAAATCAATTTTCTCAAATGTTACTTGGCAGCCCCCAATCCTGGTCCAGCACAGCATCCCTGGCTTTGGGCCTGTCCTTCCTTCTGTCTGTATTCTGTATTGCTGTCCCTCGGCATTGGGGCAAATGCCTGATTGATCGAATTTGAATTTTTGTGGCACATCTCAGCCAAGCCGCCGCTGACGGTTCGCCTTTAATTATGTTCCCCCGTTGGGTAGCAAATGTGGTGGCCAATGAGGAGCACCAAGGAAATTCCTTGCCAACTTTCAACCTTGGGGTCATCCCTCCTCAATTTGGCGACCGAGCGGGAAAGAAACTTAAAAAGTTCATAAAAATCAAGCGTGCCGCCGCAAAAACACACTCATACGAAAGAGAGAGAGGGAGGGAGAGAGAGAGAAAGAGGGAAAGCAGCAAACAAGCCGCAAAAATTTTTGAAATTTTACAAATTGCTATTTTATTGAGAGTCAAAAAGCAATGGAAATATGAAGAGAGAAAGACGCGAAAGACGGGGGCAGGGGGGATGACTCCATTTGCCATTGGTTGCTGCTACACTCTATGCCCCTCTCTTTCTTTCACTTGTATATGTGTGCGTGTGTGCGTGTGTGTGTGTGCACAACGAAGCAGACATAATTAGCTGAAGAATTTTCTCATCAAATGTGCAAAATGGTCGAAACAGTTGGCCAAGTGTTGAAAAAGAGGCAATAAAAACACGGACGGAAAAACGAAAAGTTATGAATCAAAATATATGTATAAAAAGAGAGCGAAAAGAGAGGGGGGATAAGAGAGGGGATAAGAGAGAATGAGTTATAGAGAAGAAGAAGAGGAACTTCTTTTTTTTTTTTGCGATTTCAATAAAGTTGTTAACTTTATTAAAATTTTTGCCCAGCAAGAAAAGTTGTGCAAAAGCCAGCCGAGCAAAGAATTACTATGAGAAAATACTTTCGACGACGTCCATAAATTGACAATTTAAGTTCGAGTTGAGAACGGGACAGCTACAGCAGAGAGCGAGCGAGAGAGAGGGAGAGAGAGAGCGAGAGCAACTAGCGAAAAAGTTGAGGAGAGAAATTGCGCATCAATGAAGCATAAATGCATAATGCCAAAGGCAAGTCTAACTAATAAATGTTCAACAATGAAAGGGGCAGCGTCAGTGGCAGGACACTCATCCTCATCCTCATCCTCGTCATGGTTCTGGTTCAGCCAGCACTCCTTCTCCTGCTCCTCCTTCTTCTGCATCTGCATCTGGCCCTGGTCCTGCTCCTGATCCTGCTCCTTTATGGCCATCATCGTTACATGCTAAATTACACGCCAAATTGCGCACAGCCAGCCCTTTTGCCTTATTGATTCCGAGAGCAAGAATCCAGCTCTGAATCTGAATCTGACTCTGAATCTAAATCGAAATCGGAATGGATATGGAAATGGGTGTGTGGGCATGGGTTACGGTACGGGCTGGGGTACGGGTACGGGCAATGGGTAGCCGTAACCAAAATCCAAAGTGCTGGCCACTTGTGCCATAAACAAATCAAATATTTCTCATATTTCTACGATTTTTACGCATAAATGCATCGCCGGAGAAGCCGTTTGCAAGGCAGCTGGAAAATGTGTTGCATGCAACCAGCCAGCCAGCCAGCCAGGTGAGGCTTGGCGAAACGAAATGCATAGTTAAAGTTGGCATTTTCCCCATTTCTCCATTTCCCATCTCCCATTCCCATTTTCTTTGTGTGAGTTGTACTCATAAATTCATCATTTAATCAGTGAAGAGAGAGAGAGAGAGGGGCAGAGAGAGAGGGTAAGAGAGAGAGGTGCACAGTAGTCATCGATAGCCAGCCAGCATCGTTTTACGGCTCAATGGCCATCAGATTTATTGAGCGCGTTTTGCCGGTTTGGGCTGCGGATTTCGACCATAATAGGGATTCGTCCTCCTCAGCGTACCAACTCCCCCCCTAATCCCCCTTTTGGCAGATCAAAGACAAGAGAGGAAGGTCGGGAAAGTCGATCCTCTGGCCACTATATGATATAATATCGGCCTAAGTCAGTGAATACCCTCTCCAAGGGTAAAGCTCTTCTTACCAGATTGTAGAAATCCACACGATTCGCATAGCCCCCGACTAATTTCCACTTTGTGCAACAATTTGTCTGGCTTTCCATGGGGCAAAAACCTATCTATGCCACATAATTAAAAACTCAACTTTATCAGCAGATAAACAACACGAAATCTGCACAAAAAAACAACCAACCAATGGGGCCGGAAAGAGGGGGAAAACATGAGTTAAACAACTAACAAAAAAAGAAAAAACAAGGTAAATAAAAGGTAAAAATTATGAAGCACTTCATATTTCCATTCCTGGCAGCATCCTCCTCTCTCTCTCTGCTTTACAGTTCCTTGGGATGATTCCCCCCCCCCCCATTCGAAAGCCCAAAACTCAAACCAAAGTCGGGGAACGGGATTGCAGGCAATCAACACAAAACGACCTCGTCAACAACTCCGGCTCAAGAGCAAAAATATCACAAGTGGGCGGAAAAAGGGGGGACAGAATGGGAATCTGTTGGAAGCTGGCGGGCTGGGGGGGCTGGGGTCTGGGGGCCACATCATCATCATCATCGACATCACCCAGGGCAACTTTGTTGCTGCCACCATAGTTGCAAGAGAAAAAAGTTCTGTTCAGAGAGCCGGGGCGGCTCCGGCTCGGGCTCCGGCTCGGGCTCTGGGACTGGTTCTGGTTCTGCGGGGCCCTCTTTGCCGATTGCTAAGCAACGCTAACAGTTTGCCATAGCTATAATACGTTATAATTTGTTATTGAGTTCTGTTCAGAGCAGCTGCAAAAATGCAGGAAAAACCGAGGGGAGCGGGAGGAGGAGCTGCCCGCCCCGAGAAGGATGTTAGCTGGTGGGGGGTGTGTGTCTGAGTGGAGGAGTAGAAAAGAAAAAATATAGAAAAAAGCAAACGAAAGCTGGCCTTGGACCGAAGCTATAGACACCCTTGCGTACAGCCATATCGAACTGTTTCATTTGATTTGTATCAAATTAAAGATATGCCATGCCATTCGGGGTGAGTCCAATCCGCACCAGGAGTACCCTGGAATACCCTGTGCTGCCTCTTAATTAAAGTGTGCCACCGCACTCTTCGGTCTTTATTGGGAAGTTAAAAGAAGAGAGAAGAGAACAAGGCAGAGGAAAGGGTCTCTGAATGTGTCATAAGCGCGTTTGCTGTAGTCACATTATCCTTGTTGCTGGAGCGAGAGAGAGAGAGAGAGAGAGAGAGAGAAAGCTTGACGCAAAGAAAAAAAATGTATATATGATTGGCAACAACAGCTTTTAAGTACCTGAGTCGAGTCGAGTCCATTTTTTATTTTTATTTTTAATATTTATTTCATGTTTCCTGCGATGCCATGCCATGCCATGCCATGCCATTCCGTACTCCCCTCTCCTCCCTCTCCGCTGCTATCTGTATATACAACATTCATATATAGAAAACATTCTTTCCTTTTTTTTCCCCCGTCGGTATGCTTTATGAAATTGATGCTCGAAAATCGCACTCAATTAGTGGGGATTTTATATTTATTTATTGTTGCTGTCGCAGCGGCTGCTTTTGGGATCAACTGAAGAGGAACGAACGAGAAGGAGTAGGAGAACGAGAAGGAGAACGAGAAGGAGAACGAGAAGGAGAACGAGAAGGAGAACGAGAAGGAGAACGAGAAGGAGAACGAGAAGGAGAACGAGTAGGAGAACGAGAAGGAGTAGGAGAACGAGTAGGAGCAGGAGTAGGAGAACGAGTAGGAGAACGAGTAGGAGGAACGAGTAGGAGCAGGAGTAGGAGGGCACGTGTGTTCTTAGAAGGGAAATTGGGGATTCTGGGAAATCAGTTGTTTGGCTCAAAGGGTGTCAACTTGTGTACGCTTGATTCAATTTATTGCGTGTGTGCCTGGAAAGCGAGTAAATGAATCGTTTGAGTTCTGACCTTTGAAAGAGATTTCCATGCCATACAAAAGAGTATTCTCAGTATGTTCCTAAGCAGATTACTATTTATAGATCTATAAGTATAACTGCTAGAATGCTTAGAGCTAATCATGAAAAGGAAATCTTTTTTTTGATGCAGAAAACAGTAAAAGCTTTATCTTAAAATGAAAGTTAAGACGTGGACCTGCGTCAACCACCTGTTAGTTCCCGGGGCAAGCGGGTTATGCCTCGGCTGACTAATCTCTTGCCGCCAACTCGTGGGAACAACCATGCCAAAATCTATAACTCAAAAGAGCTCGTTGCTGCTTCTAAAGTATCGGAATGACAAGACAATCCCTCTACATCTACATCTGCATCTGGAAAACCAATGCCAAAAATGACGTTGAAGGGCAGAAACATTCCTGCCAGATTACCAGCCAGCAAAAGCCGGTAAGAGAGCAGCCAGGGCCCCAAACCAGCGGCAATGATCCGCGGAAGATCTCGCAACAGGAGTCCAACAGTCCAAGCGGACGAAAACGCATCAGCCGATCAACCGCTCATTCTCCGGGGTGGCAAGCGGAAATACCTTAATGGGCTCCAAGGTGGTGGCTCCTGGTGGAGAATAAGCTACAGAATCGCCTCCTACAGCAGTAGGAATAGAACGGTGTGTCGAGCCAGAACTAGGAGCACCAGGAGGGCTCACTATGGATCTCGTGCACCCATCGCCGACTGCGAATCCAAGGCCATAGGCCTAATTGTGAGATGCGACGCCAATTCACATCACTGTCAGTGGGCAAGCAGTGATACAAATGAGCGGAGTGAGTACCATTTCAGTTATTTTCCAGACCACAGTTCGTCTACTGGGGTGCTCCAGTGGCACAGCACCCTCCAAAACTACATTCCTGTTTGCTTTTATACAACATTTTAATGTGTAACTGATTTTATTTCTACACAGTGTAACCGTAGGGCAGGCACACCTGGTCACACTCGGCTAGCAAAAAAGCGTTTACGGATCTTAGTACTAGACTTTAACAAAAGATTGCTCCTCTACATCTACATCTATTGGGCTACAGGACTATAAAGCTTTATAGAACTATATTTTATAGAGCTTTTGCGGAAACATAACCTCAATGAATACTCTACATACTTTAGAGGACCTCTACATTTGTCATGTAAAATGTAAATTTCTGTCAGTTCTTCTTTTCGCCACAAGAGGCATCCTGTTGCAGCACGCGCCGCCGCTAGCGGCGCCACCTGGCGTCCTTTTGTTGAAAGGCGATGCGCCGCCTGGCGGCACGACACATATCGTTTCTTTGCTACAGTTCGTGATGGCAGTCCTTCGATAGAACAATCGAATAGAGCTAGAAAAACGAAGTTCGAAAATATCGAATTCGAATTAGTTTGGCGCCCACAATTTAGCACCAATTTATCGGATTGCAGCTCCTACCCACTGGAGGGAAGAACATAAGGACGCCGTAGATGCTATCCAATGATGCCACTGCTGGCTCGATCACTGCCGTACCATCCTGATGCTACTGTCTGCTCACTTACAATGTCTCCCAGTTCAAGGACCAAGTCTGACCGAATCTCCGCCAGTTGGGGACAGCAGAGCAATGCCAGGGGCCGGCTATGTCTCGTTAGTGTGTCTGTCCTGAACACAGGACATTTACTTTATGCGTTCTTAAATGGCAGGCCCCAGGATGAGGACCAGGACCTGCAGGAACGGATGAGGCTCGAGGAGTTGGGGAGCTCAGGCCAGAGGCATAACGATTACATTAGAAGCGAGTAAAATTTCATAAAAATGCGCTACGTGAGCTGCCTCTTTGAATATGTAATGATGCCACGGAGAGAGAGAGTGCAATTTAAACACGCACACACACATTGACACACTCTAATGCACACACACACACACACACACACTCTGGCAGTTACTAATACTCACGTAGGGCAACCACAAGCGCCAAAAATTCTATTTGTGGTTAGAGCGGCCAACTTTATTACGGCTAAAAGTGTGCAAAAAAAAACGAGAAAAAAAGGCGAAAAGATGAAAGCCCCCTGGCAGGAGGGCGGGGCGGGGCAGGGCAGGGCAGGGCTGGAAAAAGGGGGGGAAAATACATTTTACTATCAATTTGAGGGCCGGCATTAATTTGGGCAAAATTTTGGGCTCTCCAGTTGGATCAATTGTGGCCTACGTTTTATTTTGCGCCAGCTGGTAGCGGAGGATTTGCTGGTGGCTAAGGTTAGGATTGGGAGTGTGGTTGTGGGTGAGTGGGTGAGTGGGGGCGGGCTCCCCACCTGTCAAAACTCTGGCTGTACTGGCTGTGGCAATGCCGCGCCGTTGGATTATCGACAGTGGGTCTAAAGATACTCAGAGAAAGGTTTATTTGAAATAAATGCTATAAAAATTGGCAAAAATTGAGCTGGAATTTCCTAAGGAGATCCCAGCGTAGCCCATAGGGAGAATTGTCCTGCCCAGATCTGAATTTTGTTAGCACAAAAATGTGAAATATATAATACAAATTTCCTTTGAAATTTTAAACACTTTTGCTGAAGTTTGTTCCACTGCTTCGGGCTGTCTGTTCAACAATCCCATTCAACGTGACTAGGAGGCGGAGGCGTAACCCATCGTCCTGGTCGGTCGGTCGGTCGGTCGGTCGGTCGGTCTGCTCTGACCAGACGCTCGTAGGCGTCCTGCGGTTTTCATTACATTTTCGATTTTTAACGAGTACATTTTGCAGTCGTTGTCGTCGTCGGCCTCGTCATCAACATTCGTCATCGTCCTGCCCATGCCACCAGCTCCAGCTCCAGCTCCACCTCCTGCCCTGCCCTGCCCCTTCACTGCTCCACTCACTCCAACAGTTTCGGCTGCAACTTAAGCGGCTTTTTCCCTATTTTCGTGTGTGTGTTTGTGACTCTGTGTGGGTGTGTTAGAGAGAGCTGCCCCGGACGGCGGCAATTTAGCTAAAACGGTGAAGCACACGCCTACCTGCGCCCACAAAAACGCACTACACAAATTACTATTTATGTGAGTGCCCCAATGGGCGCCACCTTCTCTCTACTCCTCCACTCTTCGGCTCTTCGGCTCTTCTGCTCCTCTGTGGCACACTCCGTTGGTGCGGTTGAAATGAGCAAATTGTGTGCGATTGTGGCAGCCACAAAGGAAGGAAAAATCTACAGAAAGAACTACGGTTCGAGCAGCGCAGCTCTAGTGCAGTGGGGCTGGGGCTTTCTCTGCTGAAATTTGGGTCACGTGGTTAAAGTCTACGGCTCGACTCGGCTCCTCTGCCCCGTTTTACCATATTTTAACAAGCTTACTTAAAATAAATTAGATTTTGTAAACCACAAAAAGGCCAGCCCCAGCCCCAGCCCCAGCCCCGAATAACACCCCGTCGTATTGAGGGAAAAATCCAGACCCAACCAAACATACTATATGGATGAAACAAATGCGAGGAAATCAGTGCCAATGCCCAGAGGATGGCCACAAAACAAACACGGCAAACACGGGACTCGGCATGGACATAGGTCTGGCCTTGAGTGGTATCTGGTCTTGCAAGGGGGTTGGTCGGGTGGGCCAGGACGAGGCAATTTTATGGCCAGACACGCAATTTGCGCCCTCGTCTATCTTCTGTGTGTATGGGATTGTGCTCTTGTGCGTGTAAATGAGCCAAAAGACAAAAGACAAAAGAAAAATGGCCAACTATTTGCAATTTTAGTCACAGGGGACCAGAGCAGACGACGACGGGCGAGAACAGGGCGAGAGCAGGGCTAACTGGTTGGAAATTCGATTATAGTCGCAATGAGAGGAGACTCCACCATGACGTCAGTGGGCAGTCACTCCTCACTCCACCTAAGGGATGACTGGCACTACTGAAACTGTGAGAGCGTATTGCCTCTCTGGTCGGTCGTACATCTGACTGATCAAGCAGGATAATGTGCCACCAGTTTGCAGGAGTTTCTCTCCGAGTTCACAGTTCCGAGTGGGCGGAATAGACAAATTGCATGCGATTCGGCGACCTCTGATATTTATAGCCCCAGCCAGTCCCAGACCCAGTCCCAGTTGTAACCCTTCTTTCAGTCCTACTGCCAGTCCAAGTCCCTGTCTCAGCCGCAACTGGGGGGCAACTTGACGGGCAATTTGGCAAGCAGAACTCTGGCAGCGTAACTAACATTTATATTTGTCGCCAGGAGTGCCGTCTGAGCAAACAAATGTCACACATAGCACGACGACGCCCAACGGCAGGCAGGCGTTGTTCCGCTCCTGTCAAGCGACCGCCATTCAGCTCGCATGCAAATCAGCAAGGCGACGCAAGGGCAGGATGGCTTGGCCCACGCCGTTCAGACGGAATGAATGGGCCGAGCCGAATGCTCAATTTGATGGGCCAACTCGTGTAGTCGTTCCCCAGGGCGTGTGTACTTGGCAACTGCTACCCTTTCTCTCTTTCTCTCTCTCTCTCTCTTGACCATTAATAAATCAATTATTATGTTAGCTAAGACAAAAACAGTCCCAAAGGTATTCCACCCTTTTTATTTGCAGGCCAAAACCATGCTCAATAAAACAGCTTTGAGTGAAAACTCTGGAGAGTACCCCTCATACGTACATATCGATGTAAACCCCACATCCATAACCACTTTCGGTCAGTTCCCTATTGGATTGGGATTGGGATTGGGTTTGGTATTGGTATTGGGAGTCTGGCTATCGCCGCATAACTAAATAAAAACCATTCACTTACAAAAAATCCCCAACAAAAGTCAACAACTAACCGACTGGGCAGCGAAAAACCAATTCAATTTGATGTACGAGCTTCACAATAAATCTGACGGGGGACGGGGGACGGGGGACGGGGGGTGGGGTGTCTGAGGGTCCTTTGCTGATGGCATTTCTAGGGAGATATCCTCTATGTATGGCCAAAGCAAATTAAAATTCAAATACTTTGCATACTCTGGCAGAACACAAGTGCAGCGAGAAATTAAATGAAATAAATTTTGCAGTACAGATTTTTAATCAAGAAGAGAGCGTTTCAAAACAGATGATAAAAACAATGGAAATTTTCCAAAAATAATAGAAAAGATTGCTCATACAGCAGGAGCAGGAACCCAACAGAAAGGGCAGAGAAGGGGATGCGGAGGAGCAGGAGGAGGAGCAGCTCTGAAATTCTAAACTGTCCGGCATGTTTGATGCACAAATCCCTCAACTGAAATAGATTTACGTCACTGCCAGCCGACGCGTCGGCAGGGGTTTGCCAGATGGATGGCGGTGGGCAAGGGGGAGGTGCACTGTGTGTGGAAGGGGGGAAGGGGGGAGTTTTAGCCAACTGCAATTGCAATTGCGTTTGTTGGCCATTTTTGGGAGTTTGGGAGTTTCCTCTGAAACTGCTGCCCGCTCTTGGCTTTGGCAATTTATTTGCAAATATTTTTCAACATCAAAAATATGCATCTCCTTTCCCCCTCCTGGCCCCCCTCCCTGCCAACGAGCAGCAGCATTTCCTAGATTTTATTCAGTCGATAGTTTAAGCTGCAGCAGGATACGAACCACCAGGGATATCTATTTTATTACAGGATTCTATCAACCTTATTAGTCCAAGCGTTTTGCCTTATTCGCACATGGCTTAAACTTAAACCGTTTTCTGTTTTCCATTGCGCACATGCCGCATTTCCCATGCATTTTCATCCAATTTATAAACCAGCTAGGAATAAAAGAAGAGGTAGAAGTGGTGCTGCTGCTGATGCGAATTTATCCTGCCACTCAATTGCGGAGCCCATTGACACATCTCGCTTTTGATTTGCCAAAGCCATTAGCACATCGCAGAGGCAGGACGACTGCAGAAATATCACAATGGCCAGACAGGACAGGACACTCTCTCTCTCTCTCCTGGACAGCTGGACACTAATTCGCACCACACAGATGGGCACACACACACACAGACACGACAGAGACACAGACACAGACACACTCTCAGATGGCACACATGGGTATAGACACGCAGGTGACCAAAGCTTTTCCCTTTGCGTGCGTGGCCTGATGAGTTGTCACATGTCGACGCCTGCAATCCGGCCTGCAATCCGGCAATCCGGCAATCCTGTATCTTCACTCTCTGGCTCTGCCTAAGTGCCTGTGCCTGTGCCTGTGCCTGTCCGTGTTCGTGTCCGTGTCTGTGTGAACGTGTGTGCCAAAAACAGTTGCCCGAAAAACTATCGAGATGAAATTATGCAAAGTTTGGCTGCAAACATTTTTTAATTAAAGGCGTTTTTGCCTGCGTTTTGCCAGTGCTGGACAACTGGCTTGTTAAATGCCAAAAACACGCTTCACTGGTTCGCTCTGGCCAGAGGGACGAGCATCGGAGGCGGATAAAAGAGTTTGCAGCTGCACCAAAAAATTCTGCATCTGGCAGGAAAATTCGATTATTCTATTCCGCGTCTTGCCCCCCAGAGAACACCCCGCAGACCCCGCAGACCGGACGTACTGGACTCACAGATGGGATTCATTCAGCTGTCAACTTAGGGCCACTTTTTTCCTAAATTTAGTTTAAGGAAGATCTTCGAATGCCCCCCAAATGCGTAGCAAATCTTTATGCCATGCTCGAGCCTAATAAATCCCTTTAATTGTAATCTCTTTTGTAGATATGTATGTATGTATGTATGTGTGTCTCTCTATTGCTCTTTTGTGAATGAAGAGGGCCCCTTCTCGGGACAGACAGAGAGAAGGCCAAATATTGCCTGGCTAAGCACTCTTCATAAAAAACGAAAAGCCCACCAGCAAAGGACACATAAACCAACAAAGAGCGAGAGCCAGAGCCATGGATGGTGATGGAGATGATTCTCAGACCGACTATGACACCGCCTCGAGGTCTGGCTCGCACCAGCCACAACTTGTCCATTTATGGCGCTTCATTTTTAAACAACAAACACTTGGCACGGCCCGGCCCGGCCCGGCCCGGCACGCATCACTTGACTTGATTTTTAATTGTGCTGCTCTGCATTTCAATTGAAATACTAAAGCGCTCCGACCACTCGCAGAAACCACTCAAGTCTCGCAGGCATTTGCTACTCTTCCTGGCTGGACCTGTGCGCCACAATTTCTTGCAGTGTAGCACAGTTCATCCTCAGCTCTTGTTCAACAGCTTGTCAGACAGACAGACAGACAGGGACCCAGACCGAGCCCCGCCCTCTGCGCAGACAGACAGTCGTCTGTTGTAGGCCTTTTGAGGCATAAAGATAACTTAAGTTTTCCCCACCGGAGGGACAAAGTTCAGCAGCAGCAACAGCAGTCGCTCTTCGACTCGAGGGGAGGCACTGGAGTTCACCTTTTCAGCCAACAGAACGGGGTTGACGGAGGGGCTGAAGGGGATCCCAAAGAGGATGCTTGCATTATAAAGTGACTCGAGTGCTCGCCGAGCAATGAGGTCTTTTGTAACGGGTTGTCCACGGAGCGGCTGTGGCAGCGGCTGCCAGATGAGCAGCTCCACAAGTCCTATAAGCGGAGAGACAATTAAAAATTCCATTTGTGGCTGCGTTGGGCAAATGTCCCCTCCCCCCGACACCAGCCGAGTCCAGGAATTATGTGTGTAGCTAATGAAATTACTGCAAAGTAGACAGGAATCACAGAATCACAGAAGGCTCTGTGCCAAGGCTCTCTCCCCCCATGTGACAAAGCCCCCAGTGTTGCACTGAAAAGTATAACCGAAGTAACATCTATACGAAATTCTATTCGAGTTCAAATTTTGGTTATTTTTGATTGACGCAAATCAAAGCAAAATTATGCTTAAATATCCGACCAGCAGCAGGAAGTCGCCGCCGCCCAAGGCCCCTCACATCCCCACAATCGAGCGTCCAACAAGGATGCCCCACATCTATCCCCAGCAGCAGGGGCAGCAGCAGGGGCAGGGGCAGCGGCAGGCCTGGTCGAATCCGGGCCAGAATGTGTCAGACGCCTTCAAGGAACGTCTCCTGCGGCTCCAAATGGAAGTGAGCGCGTGGAAGGCCATCCAGAAGTAGGCACTGGTTCGCATTGGCTAGTTCCTATACCGCAGAATTGTAGTGAAGATCCACAATAAATTTGTACCGTGTGAATCGTTGTACATTCATGGGAAACTTTTATTAAACGTGTCTCAAGAATCGGACACTGAAAACTAGAAATAGTCCCAAACGAAGCACTTGCCACAGATATGCAACAAGAGGAAGAAGGAAAACTTTGTTCGGCTCTCAATAAACAACCGTTGTGTCGCGGGAGGAAATTGTTGGTGCAAGTTCACAGTTGAAAGACGTCAGAAAATTATCTCTGAACTGCTGGCTGGTGGCTGTTGACCGGCCGAACGACGACAATTTGTGTCGAGTGCGGTGCCACAAATAAAATGTTTATCGTGGGAGCTCTCGCTCTCTTGAGTTCTCTTTCACGGGTATCTACTGCCAATAGGTTGCAGTTTATGAGGCAGCAATTGAGAGAGTGGAAAGAGCCGCCTTTTGAGAGGCAGGCTTTAAAAACGGGCAACAGCAGGTGGCATAATCGCGACTCATTTATTCATTTATAAGCCCAGAGCCACTGGCATTAAAGACGGCGCTAGAGAGACAGTCGGAGGAATCGGGGAGATTGTTTGTCTATATATTCACGTCCCTCGGCTGGATAATTAATTTTACACCGTTTATCGTTGCGTTTCACGCGCATATAGCTTGAGCCTTACAAATCAATCACCGGAGAGTTGTGGCCTGGGGAATTGGAGCTGCCTGTGCCACGAGGTCGGGTCGGGTTGGGTTGGGTTGGATTGGATTGGGTCGGTGGCCAATTAGCAAAGCATACACAATAGTACACATGCTCTTTGCATGGCGCCAGGACGACGGGACAACCACGACAACGTCAGCGTGGTAAGCACTTAAGACAGATGAATGAAGTGGCAAACACGGCGGACAGCTCCAGTGCCAGTGCCCCTGTCAGTACGAGTGTGAGTGTGAGTCGGAGTCCGAGTCCGAGGCCCGAGAGTCCAGCTCAGAGCAGAGGCGTCGACTGGCCGCCGACACTTACAAATCAGCAGTCATTATTTATAGGGCTCCGACCGAACGGAGCAGAGCAGAGCAGAACAGAACAGGGATTGGACCCAATCCAGCGATGGCTTTAATTGATTTTACCAAAGTTTGCATATCACCCTGAACCCTTAAATTCCTAGAGAGTTGAAGAATGGCTCGCATGGGTGTCATCGGCAGTCGAAGGAGTGAGAGAGTGAGCTGAGGACTCCAGCCAAAACAGACACTTAATAAGCAGAAAAATTTGCCGGCAAGAAATATTATGCAAAGTTCAGCAGTTAAAAATGAAATGTTGCAAAAAATTTAAATGAAAATTGGATATGATGAAGTCGAAACTTCCAGCCAGAGGACGGACTGCGGTTATGACTGGGCGAGAGACTGTGAAAGTGGCTCCAACTTCTGGGGGTTCTGGGGCCTGGCCTGCCAGACTCGCGTTAAGTTTCCTCCTGCTGAGTGTGTGGCGGGAGGCTGCTTAATGGGAGTCCTGGCTCCTGGCTCAGGCGCCCCATCCCCCCTTCCCGCTACTGCCAGACAGTCACTCAACACAAATAGAGGCAGCAAGAGGCTAAATCGTTGACTGCAGGATAACCCCCACTACTTCTCACCTAACCTACGTTTACAATCCGTAAAAAGAGGGGAAACCCAAGAAAAAAGATAGACAAGTATAAGAAAAAACGAGGAAAATGCAACAAGAAGGATGGAGGATGGAGCGAAAGCAAGTGCAAATAAAATGGGGAAAACCGAGGCAATTTTTCAGCTTCATTAAGTAACCGCAAAGTTTGTTTTATGTGCGGTGGGTGGAGTTAAGGCTACATATGGGAAAGAGGAGCAGGGAGCGTAAAAAGAGTCAAAAGTCTGGTCATTAGACAACGCAAACAAAATATTAAGCATACGGCAAGTGGTCCAGATTGGAAATGGAAATAAATTTATCGAGCAAACACATTTAGTCGAGCGGGAAAGTGTTTATATGGAGGATCGATCCGAATTAAGCCCCATACAAATAGAGACATCATCTATTGACGGACACACTCACTCTCTCTCTCTCTCTCTCTCTCTCTCTCTCTCGCTCTGGTCAACAATCAGCCAGGCAAACAGGGAGATTATCAATGCCATCCTAGCCAAGAGCTGCATTAAGTATACGCCAGAATTATATGCAAAATTGCTGGCAGACTCAGAATCCGAATCACTAATAAACTCGTAAGGAAACCGACAAATACTCCCCATTGTTGGTAGGGGCTCTGCCAAGGCCCAAACAGTTTTGGCCAGGGGACATTGACAAATATCCAAAGCGGCAGGAGAAGAGCCACAGCCATAGCCAGAATAGACTTGGCCAAAGGAGATTGGCTGCATTTTGTGTTAACTCAGCAACAATTGTTGGAATTGGAATTGGGAGTGGAATTGGGAGTGGAAGGTGCCCCGCTATCACTTTGCAGATTGTTCGGTTTGGTTGGGTACAGGCTTTGGCTCTGGCTTTGGCTTTGGCTTGCCGCCAGGCAGGAGGAAATTAAAATTTATATCGCATACAAAGCGAGGCAGATGCTGACTGCAGCTCCACGGACCACTGATGGAGGAAAACTATGGCGTTTCGCTATTTAGCATGCCTTCTTAGCCACCGTCTTCGACGTGGCCGAAACGGTGGACAGGGCTGGAGGCGGTAGGCAGTAGGCGTGGCTGCCATTAAGCTGGCAGTCGACAGTTTGCCACTTCTCTTCCGAGCTGTTGCCAATGGCTTTGAACTGGGTTAAGTGATTTGGCATTCAATCAATGATAGAATTTTTTCCTCCATGCATCTCCAAACATTCCACTGGCATAATTATAGCCTTTTCCTGCCTGTATTTGCTCCTGTGGCACATGCCACATACACAGTACGCCATGTGGTTGAATGGGGTTGAATGCATTTGGCTAATCAACAGTTGGACGGAAGAGGCGGAATGGCCCATAACGGCTCTACTATCAGCAGATCTGGCCGCTGGCGAGTCCTGGCGGGACGCATTGTTTTTCTCCCTCGTGTGCGTGCACAATTTAAATCAATTATGCGTTTGTGTCCTAACCAAATCATTTCGCAAACATGTTGATGGACTGGACGGGAAGAGTCGGAGTAATGAGTGCAGAGCGCCATTTGAGGATAATTAATGAGTCGTGCATTCTGTGGACAGACTCCTCTTCTCTCTGGTAAAAGTATATCCAATGATTCCAAGGCAATATCGGCCCCAATATCTACTGCAGGTACGACTATGCTCCATGCACTTTTGTATCTGGCGATAACACACCCATAATACCCACTCTGAAAGGAGGAAAAGCATCTGGAACTGGTGCAAGGACAACTATTAATGTGCTTAAGAAAAAGTAGACCCGAAAGCTGTTAAATTACAAGCCACAAAGGGAGGTGGAGGTGGAGGTGGAACAGGGGGAGGCGGCTCAGACTGTGAATAGACGCAGACATTCCCGGGCTTTATGCTGATGTCGCCGCAGTGGCAGTGGCAGTGGCAGACGGAAAGGCACACCCGAAGCCAGCCCAAGCCATGTGGCAGACAAAACATGTATTTACGTAGGATATTGATTGATTTATTGCGACACACACACACACACACACACACACACACGTTCGCACTCCCCCTTGCGGCTTCTCGCACAATGAATGTCGCACAGACACACTGGCGGCTTTGGGCCTGTGGCAATTTTAGTGGGAAAATATTAAATGGATCTGAAGAGGCAACTGCTGTGAATCACTTTTGGGAATGTGTCAGGGGGGCAGGGGGCAGGGGAGGAGCTCTGCTCCCCACACAGATATTTTACTCACTCTGTAGTTTTCTCTTGTGCGAATTGCTTTCTTCAGTCACTTACCTGAAAGAGAGAGACATCGAGATTAGAAACAGAACAATTTCATCATAAATATTAAGAGTTCATTTCCATTTCAATCAAAGAGCAAACAATGTTTTCCTCCCATGACCTTAAAGTATTCTCCTGTACTCGGAGAGGAGGAGTCGCCCCATTGTTCGAGAAGAGAACCTAATTCCCACATCATCAACAATTGACAGCACATGACGCACATTTTCGGCATATGTACATATGTATGTATGAACGTTTAGGGAAGGACAAGGGAAGGGGAAGGGGAAGGGCAAGGGGAAGCCCCTTCTGAATGGCAAATATGCATAACGGCCTAACCCAAAAACTATGCCTGGCCCTGTAGCCTCCGCCTCCGCCTCCGCCTCCCTCCCCTCCATCCACTTGGTGGGATATCTGCTTCCCCAGACGAAAACAAAAACCGAAGAACCGAAGAACCGAAAAAGCGATAGCAAAACAATATACAAGGAAAGAAGAGGAAGAATTTCTGGCGCAAGGCCAATTCGGAATACACAGACACACACACACACAGACACACACACACACACTGTGTCTGGGGGAGAGCAGAGAGATTGAGAGACTGAGAGCAAAGGCGCGTATAGACTGAGAAAAGGAGCAAAAGAATTACTAAGTATTTTGTATTGTTTTCGATTGTTTGTTGGCAGCCGAGCATAAATATGATATTGATGAGGATGCACACGAGGGGAGAACAGACTCGAGCCCCGATAAAAGGGCAACAGAAGGTGCAGGAAACGAAACGAGCTGATTTTTTGAGGGTTCTTTTATTTGAGGCAGTAGAGGAAGGCCCGCAGAGAATAAACAACCGAAATAACTAGTGATTTTTGGTAGCACTTTAAGCCAAGCAGCCTGCTACCCGCCCGAAGGTCGAAGGTCTTGAAAATGACTAGCCGACAAGCAGCAGTTGAAAGTACTTATAAGAAGTACTCCAAGGAGCACTTCTTGCACCTTAAAGAATGCTGAAAATGTTACCTCTCAAAACGAGGTGCGATGGAAGCCCGGGAAGCGCAGCCAAGCAAATCCTGCAAACACTTTTAATGGATGCGGCCCCCGCCCTGCCACACTCCACGCAACCTCTCTGTCTCTCTGTCTCTCTCTCTCTCTCTCTCTTGCTCCATATGATTTTGATTTATTGCCCCTCCGCCCGCTTTAGTCACCCGCCACTTGACACTCGCCACTTTGCGGCTCTCCAATCAGCGTAAGTTGATTGAACTTTGCATAATTTAGAGCGACGACAGCGACGACAACGACGACGACGACGATGATGGCTTTCACTTACTCTGTCTCGATGGCATCTACTTGGCCACTGTCTCTAGCTGTGCCCCGCCCTGCACTTAGCATCACAATATGAGACTCGAAAGACACTCTTGGGCCAAAGTTCAGATACAATTCGTATCTGTAACTGTAGCTGGCGAATTGATTTCTTAATGAAATACACCCCCCCCTGCCACCCGCCACCCTCCATCCCCTTTCTCTTTGTGTCGAGAAATAATTATAGGCTATTTCAGCTTTTAAATACATTTTTGCAACATTCTGACAAAACTGGCTGCGTGCTTGAATATTTAATCAACTTTTTATATGTATATTTGTGTTTTCTTAGACCCCGCCTTCTCTGCCACACCCCATGTCCATGCCCCCCATGCCCCCCATGCCCCATGCTCCATGTACTGTACCGTCACGTGTAAAGCGATGATGGAGGGCGGACTTGCACCTGCAACTTTGTAGTGCCTCCGCCCACTCTGCCACACACTCGGACCACTTCCCAGCCTGTTTGTGTTGGCATTTAAAAGTTAGAGCTCAGTGGTGCCACGTTGCTGCAAGGTTGTGGGGGTGGTGCCCAGTGACTGGCATAAATCACTGGGGGCGCCAGGCAGTGTGCAACATTATTTTTAGTGCAGCTTTGTAAATACCCGCTGCAGCTTTATGGCTCAAAAAAACCTGAAAACGATGCCAGCCAGGTCTTTCCCTCTTTTCTCACCACACATATTTAGCCAAAGTTTTCTGTGGCTCAGAGGAGTAGTTCCAGGTTGTGTCTAGGCAAGTCACCTCGTCTGTCGAGCCAGAGCCAGGACCAACATGTCCCATCCTCGACTGCGTTTCATTAACCCCCTGTGATCGATCGCCGTGGCAGGAATAGGAATAGGAACAAAAGTTGGCATTAGTCGCAAATTTGTGCGCAGACTTGACACTTTGGAGCTGCATAGATGGGAAATTGGAGTCAGATCAGATCAGACCTTCAGATTACAAACCATATACCATGTGGGAGCACACTGAACCATTCGTGTATATTAAAAGTGACTTTATTTTGCTGGGACTACCAACGAAACTACCAGTCGCCGTCTCACACGAACCAAAGAACCATGAAAGCAAATCTTCATCTGCTTCTCCTATACAGCAACAAGAAGAGGAGGAGGAGGAGGAGGAGGAGCACGCATGCTTCTCAGTTGCAGCTGGAGGAGTCTGGTCTGGTCTCTTCCTGGACTTGTAAATTGCATTTGCAGCCAATTTACACAAAATTAAATTGAATTTACGCTACGCTTGCACAAAATATCAATGAATGTCACATGTAGGAAGACAACAACAAAAAGTGCAAGAACTAGAACTAGAAATAGAGAGAGGGAGAGGGAGAGGGAGAAGAAGATGGTAGAGAAGGCATGTCCATGGCAGTGGCAATGGAAGGACGCTCCAGAGCACCGCAAAAAGTCAGCTGCTTTCTATCAAAATTCAAATAGTATTTTCTTTGCTCGTCTCCTGCTGTCGTCTGCTTGTTTAGCATGCGTGATAAGCAGCCAGCAAAAAGTGACTTCCAGGACACACACAAACACACACAAACTCCATTCCACGCCCACGCCCACGCGGCAGCTTGTCCATGTAGTTTGTTGCATGTTGCATGGCTAAACAAGAAAAGCGGAGCTGGATTTGGGGGACACACATGGACAACAAACAATAGCAGTCGAGCGTGTCCCCCCCCCCCCCCTCGGTTTGTGCCACGCATTTTGCAGGACTCGAATCACAGTGGAGCTCCTCCAAATACGTGCAGCAAATGAATCAAAACTTCAAACAGCAGCAGGCGGCAAAGTTAAGCCATCTGTGTTGAAAGCTCGAAAGGGGCAGGCAAAGGGAGTGGCAGGGGCAGAGCCATCCATATATGTACATATATTATTTAAAAATAGTTCCAAAAATTCTCAGGTTTCAGGTGTTTGGTTATTCTTTAAACTTAACCTTTAAGCTCCTTAAAGCTAAAGGTTCAGATATCATTTCGATTCGTGCTTTTTATTACCGCCATAAATATAACCATTAAATAAATGATCTCAGGTGGGCTCAAACCAATCGTTGACTTGCATTTCGCACAATTATTTCTGTCGCAACAACGCAAATAACGGAAAAAAGAGCGAATTTTAATAATTGTTCATTTTCATCATAAAGAGAAATTAATTCTGTTTTCTTTGTGCCTTTGATACACCCTTCTCTCGCCATAGAGAGGGTGCTATGATTCTGGCCAACCATATGGGAATATCATAACCCAATCGTATTTCCCCTATAGCAGCCCCGAGGGAAAAACCTATTGAAATTCCCACAAAATGGATCTGCCAGGATATCACAAAGTTCGGCTCCCAAAAGCAGGCGTTACGTCCTGGTTTTTTGTTGTTGATGGCATTATTATGGACATTAAGCATAACGTTTCATGTTGCTGTTGCAGTGTTGCTGTTGCTGTTGTTTGCGTTCTCTGCGGTTTTAATCAGGGATCGCTTAAAATATGCAATTAATTGCAATTGTCGCTCGCCACTTTGGACCCCGTTGTCTGTGTTTACCTTTGCCCGGGAAATGGAAAAACAGAGGGGGTGGGGGGGGGGGGAAGCATAACTTTTCCATATGAATATAATTAAATTGTTTAATTTCGCGCACAGCACAGTGAGCGCCGAAGGAATGCGGACGGGACAGGCGTTAAGCAAAATATTTATGCAACAACAAAAGTGCATGGAAAAAGTTTATGTGAAATTTACAGGGAAATAATAACAATCCCACTCACTTAATGTCCCAACTATCAGAACAATCAGAATCAACGATTTTTCCATGGCATTGCGGACAAAATATTTCAGTTTCAACTTCCCATTGAATCTATATATATATATATATACAAGACTTAACTGACTGAGCCTGAGGCTTGTGTTTGATTAACGATTTCTGTCACATCATATTAAGCCAAAGGACTTCAGTTTAAGGGAGGATCCCTCCTTAAGGGATGTACATATTTCTGTGGGTTTTCTGTGGCAGCTCACTCATTATGGATCTTCAAACTTTCGCTGGTTAACCCTTTAAAATCTGTTCTTTTCGCCCCGCTATTTCAGTATAAATAGGTCCCGAAATAATTGCTTATTACAGCTGCTGACGTAGCGCATTAATTGCTTCCAGGAAAGTGTCGTCCGAGTAACTTTTTTGCACCTCGATTCGCGGAGATAAAGACCAGTGGAAGGCCATTCCGGGGCGAACTTTCGCTCCCTTGGCTGTCGTCACGTAAAGCAATTTAACAATAATTAAGCTTATTACCAAAAGCCGTTAGCGGAGCGGAGCTGCTTTCCGACTTGATTTGGACCAGTGGACCAGTGGCCAGTGCCAAAGTTCGCCAGGAAGCCAGCCAGGGAGAGGACTAAGGGCAGGACTAAAGGCAGGAAGGAAGGCAGGCAGGAAGGAAGGTCAAAACCCCAAAAAGTTGGCACGTGAGATGAGAGATAGATAAAAAGAATGGGGAGGGGTGGTGGGGATTGGGATGGGGGGAAAAGGAAGTAGACCATGTGGTACCATGTGTTTTCTGCTCCCAGATACAGATCCAGATCCAGATCCAGTTCCTGTTTCCCCATTCCGACGGCAGCCTTTTGGCGACACTCTCGTTTTGGAATGCACACGGAATTCTCAATTAATTTTAATTTCCAGTCAACACCTTGGCCGACGATTTCACACGATGCCGATGAAGTTGTAAGAGCAGCAAGGGGAGGCACAGGGCGGCACAGGGCGGCACAGGGCGGTAGGTTGCACAATGCAGTACCTAGGGGAGTGTAATTATCCTTGCATTCCATTTTGTATGGACGCCCTTGGATTTTCCCAGCTTTCTCTCTCCCACTACCACTCTCCCACTCCCTCTCTCTCTCTCTCAATTAAGCAAAAGTATGCAACGAGCACGAGTCTGCGAGGAGCCCAAAGTCCTTATAGTGAATGCAGCTGGACAAGCCCAGAGCTTTGGGGGCATTTACCTTTACCGTTACGTTTACGTTTACAACGGTACACACCACGTGTGTGGCGACTACAAATCACGTTGACCAGCAGGGGGACGCCGGACGACGACAGCGTCTTGTTTGGCATTTACGTGATGCACATTTAAACGCGACTCAACAACATGAATTATTATGGAGGTGGATTGCGGCGAGGGATTAGTAAAGGTTGCCCCAGCAAGGACTTTTGAAAATTTTGCTAAATTGTCAGGACAAACTGAAGGCTCACAAGAGCTCACAAGAGAGAGACGAGACGAGAGACGTGGAACTGCAGCGGCCCTCAACTTATGCAAAAGTAACGGCACAGAACTGCACACGTGCTGAAAAAATTGATAGATGATTGAAGGCAATACAAAAAGGCACGTGTGCGACACACGCCATGACACACCCACATCCACACCCACCCGTGCCCCCTCCGCCACCGTTGGTCCTGGATAGGGGTCCTGGATAGCCTGGAGCCCGTTCGGTAGCCAAAAACGGAAAATAGCAATTCAAAAACTCGGCACAGCTAAAAATACTGACACATGGAAGGAGGGAGTGGAAGGGGAATGGAATGGAAGGAGGGAGTGGAAGGGGAGTGCAAGGTGAGTGGAGGAGTGTATGTAAGGTGTGTATGTGTGTGTGTGTGTGTGTGAGGATCCTGGGCCAGCGCCTAGGCACAAACATATTCATGTGCAAAATGCCGTGTGCTCTCGTCTCGTGTCTCGTCGTCGCGGCTCTGACGGAATTTGCATAAATTTGGCATTTGAAAAGCTATTCAGCCTGATGGAAATGATGACGAGAGCAGAGCACACAAACGCACACACACACAAATACACACCCACACCCACACCCACACACATCCCACTGAACATTGAAACGACCCCGATGATGAGGACGATGATGAAGAGGCGCCCCCAGCAAGTTGTATGAAGCCATTAAATGCTTGCACCACACATCAAGACATATCCAGTGGGAATGCTTTCTGTGCGCGGCACACGTGTCTCAACACCAGGATACCCGGTACTTAGTTTCTATATCTGTATTTAGGTATCTCCATGTCAAAATTTGATGATTGATGATTGAAGGCAATCCAAAAAGGCGACGTGTGGCACCCAAGACGACAGGGGGTGTTCGTTTTCTAATACAAATCTCTTCTTGGAAGGATGTTCGCTCTGGAGAGGGAGAGAGATGATAAAACAGATGGCAGACAGATCCCAAAAAGATGTCGATTTTGAAAGGTCCTACCTTACTAGAGATAAAATACATCACCAAATGGTTCTTGGTAGAAGATATCTGTTATATCTTTCCTCTATTTCGGGCTGAGGCAATCTTTAACCTGTTATTTGACCACCAGGCTATAAGGCTTGAAAATGACCGAACTTAATCAATATTTGATTGGTATTACGGGTAGAATATCCTGTAAAATCCGCTCTATTCCGCTAGAGGTGGCGAGTGCCATGATTGATTGCCTGATTGATGCTTTTGAAAACCCTTTTGCTTTTCATTCTTTCTCTCTGGGAGCCTAATCAAGCTTGCAACACAATAGCTGAGGTTAGAATGGCGAGGGGGTTTGTGGGGGGGGGGGTTTGACTGTTGTGTGGGTCACCTACCAATTTGTTTTGACTAATTTGCGTAGGACACGGCAACGGTTGCAGTTGCATTTGCACTTTTTGCGACTGCCCCAGTTGAGTTGTTGTTGTTGTTGTTGTTGTTGTCGATGTTGTTGTTCTTGTTGTTGAGTTACATAATGATGTTGAAGTTGTTGCTGCTGTTGTTGCTGCTGCTGCTGCTGCTGCTGTTGCTGCATCGCTGGCTGAGGCATGCAATGGCTGTTAGCAAATCGCACGAGTTTTACAAATTTCACGCAAATTGCTGCGACTGCTGGCAATGAGCCGGCCCAGACTCGATTGCTGATGCGTTTCCTGCCGCTGCTGCTGCTGCTGCTGTTGCTGATGGTCTTGCAACTGCAACCGCTGGGCCACACACAGACGTGGATAGGGGTACCCAAAGGGATGCCTCTGTTGGACATGATGCTGCTCTTGTTGGTGGTGGTGGTGGTAGTGCTGCTGCTGCTGCTGCTGCTGATGCTGCTGCCAGCGCATGCGTCGCACGCTCAGGGCACCACAGGGATACGCTACCTGAAAGAGAATTGATGAGAGATTCAAGAGAGAACACACAAGCACACAATGTGGCACAACACTCAAAGGAAAACTCAAAGAAAATATTGCACTCTTCTTGCTTGATATTCGGAAAAAGAGGGTTAATATAACAACAACAACATCAATGAGCATATGGGGGGATTGGCTATATGTATGTTGGGGGTGGGGAAGGGGATGGGGGGTGAATCTTTGCTTTGATATATATTTAGAGTCTTAGGAGTACAATAGAATAGAGTAGAAACAACATCAACAACAACAACATCAATTATAGAACAACATCAATATATGGAAGTCAATAACAACATCGATTTATATAACTTAATTGGTTTTGTAGGTATATCATGGGGGGGGGGGGGGTCCCTCGTTTCCCGTTTCGAGCGTTTCAGTTTCAGTTACAAATGAAAACCCAAACTCATGGAGCACTTGGATTGCTTAGGAGACTTAGAGACATTCAAAAGATACACACATACACATAGATGGTACACATAATCGCATAAATATGCCACTTACCTTTCGCATAGAAATATATTTGAAATAGTTTCAAGTGTAACAAAAGTGCAGAGAGAGAAAAGTGGGAGAAAAACCATTGACAATGCATGCAAATATTATATATATTTTTGTGTGTGTTTTTAAATACTAATACAAATAATAATATTGAGGGACACTTTCAATTACTCAGAGAAGAGGGAGGGAAATATTCAAATTAAATGGCAGGCCAGGCCCAAAGGAGCAGCTGCTCCATAAACAAGAATTTCCATTTGAAAGAAAAATGTGCAAAAAAATGGAGCTGAACAAATGAAATTGGAAAAAATGGCAACTGCAGCAAATAATTCAAATTAAAATGGCCAAAACCAAAAAAAAAAAAAATACATTGCCATTAAATACAATTTGTGATAAAAGAAAAAAACAGCAAACAATTCTTGGCGTGTGATAAAAAATAATTGAGATATCATAGGGAATAGAAGTCGCTAACGAAATGGTTTATGGCAACACACTAACACCAACACTAACCGAAAGCCTGGCCAAAAGCCTGGCCAAAAGCCTGGCCTCTATTTTCTATGAATTCCCTTTTATAGAGTATAATAATTACAAAGCGACAAACGGTGTCTGGTCTGGTCTGGAGAGGGCGTGGAAAAATGTGGAAAAATGTGGAAAAATGTGTAAAAATTCAATAAAATATCAAACGAATTTTTCATAACATTTCCATGTGGCTTCGGCTTTGGCTGGCTCTTTAATGGGACTTCCAGCTTTCTGCCACGCTCCATTGTTAGCCATTTTGTGGCCATACAAATGCCGAATTTAATATCATTGTGTGCCTTAAAGCCGTTGTGTGGCGCAACAGTTGTGCCTGTCGCGGCTGACTGTATGATGTGCGAAATATGTATGAGAGGAGCACCTTGTGCAGCCACGAGAATTTCCACATTTTTATTACGATGTGCGGCACTTCAATAAAAATGTCGCGCATTTGGCTTTCAAATGCAAAGAGCAGGCTCCCGCTCCTTCTCCCGCTCCTTCTCCTGCTTCTGGCTCCCGCTCCTTCTCCTGCTCCACTCTGTCGTCTCTGGCAGTTTTCTAATAAAATATATTATTACACATGCGCCTGCATAAAATATTCTCTTTGTAGTCGGCGGCGGCGTCGACCACATTTCATGGATTTGCCAAAGTTGAAAATTGCTTTTGCTGATGCGGCGGATGTTCCTCTGCTGCAGAGCATTTTTTATGGCTTCTGCCACACGGAGATGCCTCTTCTCCATTCTTCGCCCATTAATCAAGTCCTTTTCCTCATTATGAGCTGGGTATTGTGGTTTTCCAATGGTTGCTTGGTTGGCTCCAGCCCCTTTTTTTTAGGTCATCCTTTTACCATTTTTAATCTTTGCTTTGCTGCTTTGCTGCTTTGCTGGCGGGTTTTCTCCTTCTCCATTTTTTTCCCTTTGACTGTGCGCTTAATGCTTAATTGCTTCTTTGGCTTTCAGGCTTTGGTCTCTCAGGCTCTTACATTCGAGCAAGAAGCAAGAAGGAAACAGCAGCAGCAGCAACAGGAAACACTTTTAAATCGAATATAAGGTAACTCCTCACCGCAGGTAATCTCCTCTCCATAGAAGGAGGGGGAGGGGATGTACCTCCTGGCCAGTATCTTTCTTGTTGCCGGGCTTGAAACCGCAAAGAGCAATTCGTTGGCCATAAATTTCCAAGCGGATTTAATTGCCAGCAAAGCCCAAACAAAAAAACTAAAGTGCACTCCCTTGTCCTGTCTGAACAGGGCCGAAATATACATATAAAACTCATTAGCCTCGCCACTAACTATATATGCATATGCATACGAAATACACAGAGAAAGTATCCTGATATAAGGACACAAGTTAATCCTTTCATTGCCCACATTGTGGGGCTCTCGATGTCTCTGACTGCAGCGACTGAATAATGATCGACTTTTATTTCCCATAACCACATGCCAGACATTTCGGTCTATCTTAATTAATTAATCTTGAAAAATTAAAAAAAAATAATAAGTAAACTGTCTGTCAGTCGCCGACTCTCCTGCTGCTTACCTCTTTTCTCTCCCGTCTCTCTCTCTCTCTCTCGTTTCGACCTGTCACTCGCTGTACGAGAATGGGTTGAGATATTTTCTCCTGGTTTGGAGATACCAAGGCCCCTTCTAGGCTTACACTTAATTAAAGGGGCATCCGGCCAAGGTAGCTGAAAAAATTCTTCATGCCTCGAACCTTTGCTATGCCTCTCCTGCCATGCGGCTCTCCTGCTCTGCTGCTGCTCTCCTGCCTGGTGTGAGTAAGCGAATTCATTTCTCGCTTTCGGCCGTTGATTGATATGCCAATGAAGCGAATGCCGTGCTGCCAGCCCAGACCTAGACACGGCAATAGAAACCGACCAGACCAGAGACCAGAGAGACCAAAGAAGAAATGTTGAAAAAATCTAGTTCGTTAGTTCTTATGCAAAGCGGAACAATAGCATACATTGCGGTCCAGTCGGCGACGCAAAATCAACAAAAATGCAGATGGGGCCAGATAAATTGCCAAAGTGAAGCGCCAAGCGGCCAGCACCGAACCAAACCCAAACCCAAACCCAATCCCAAACCCAATCGCTTTTAGTTCTCTTCTATTCTCTGCACTTCGTCTCGGTTGTGGTCTGGATAGGCCAACAATTTGGATTATTTTTTTATGTTGCAAACGGAGGTGTGTGGCGGCGGGTGGGCAGCACTAAAATCAAAGGCCTTTGGCTTTCGATCCTCTTGCGGTCTTTTAGATGCGGATGGAATGGTTGGTGAAGCAAGTGGCGACATGCTCTCTCTTACCTTGACTAGTAGAAGTAGAAATATTATTGGGGAATATTTGAGATCAGATGTGAAGTAGGTAAACCAGGTAGGAAGCCAGGTAAACTATTGCATTTCTGATCAACATTACTTCCTAAATTCTCTTACGATCCACTCTCAGGTCGACTGCAGGGCATTGCTCAGTCGTTGCCTTTTGCCAGAGCTTCTTACTGTCTCTTAGTGTTTTTTTTTTTGGGGGCGCCACATGAGGGGGCGTGCTTGATTAATTGCAGACTGTGGTTAAATCCCTTTTTGTGCTGATTTCGGCAGTTTTTCTGCGGTTAGCTCCGCTTCTTCTGCCACATTTTTTTCCAGCCTGCCTGTGGAGTGGAGTAACGGACACGTAAGCAAAAATATTTTACAGCTGGACAGCGCGGAAACACAATGCTCAGCTCTCAGTCCTTGGACCAGCAGCAGGAAGAGGAACCGCGAAATTGCCCAAATAAAGGCGTCTATTGCCGGTGGGGTGGGTGTGGGGGTGGGGGTGGGGGTGGGGCTGATCATCCCACATACATACATATATGTATGTATCTGTTCGTGGCTACTGCTGGCTCCTGCTCTGGCTATTTTTTCTCCTGTTGAGAATTAGCAAAAGTCCGGGACCATTTATCAATTGGATGCAGCTTTGGTCCCTATTCCCCCTCCCCCTTCCCCCTTCCCAGCCGTAGAATCTTAAAGTATGCGCTGTATTATTTACTGCATACATTTCGTTAGTTGCTTGGTTGGCTGGCTGGCTGGTTGGAAGGATACATACATACATACATACATATGTATATGATACTCATAGTGGGAAATGGAAAATGGGAAGAGCGAAGAGCGAAGAGGCAGTGGGAGTGCCAGTGGGTGTGGGTGGTGGGTGGTTGGGTTGTGGCGATTTCCGCCTGGCATTTCTTTCGCAGACACTTCCTGGTCTAAGGATTTCTGGCCTGGTCTCCTGGCATGTGTGCAAAGTTACTGCCCACATCCTGTCTCCTGTCTCGCTTCGCTGCAGATATTTTTCATTTTCGAAAAAATTTCCGTTATGATTTCCTCTCCGCCGATGTGCCGCCGTTCACCCACACAATTCGGAGCAGTTTTCCGTGCTCGTTTCTCTCTGCTTTTTCTCTGTGCAAAATTTGAATACGACAAAGCAGCGCATAAGATTCAGATAAAGCCAAACTGCCAGTTGCCATGAAGTTGAGCGCCAGTCCCAGCTCCAGTCGCAGCTCCAGCTCCAGTTGCCGCTCCGCAGTCCTTGCGCCCGCCCTCCGCCCTTCTACTGATTCGACTTTTCATTTTTATGCTAAACTGTTTCCTCTCTGCGGACAGGCCGCATTTCATTTGCACAAAAAACTTAGCCCCATCCGAGCCCCATGTTCTGAAGCGGAAAACGGAAGTTATATCGTCCGAGCCGAGCCGAGCCGAGCCGAGCGGCGGGTAACAGCAGATTGCATGCGGGAGCCGACACCCAACACCCGATCCTTGAGCTGTAGGACTGGAGGAGTGGACTCCTCCTCCACTCATCAAAGCACTCTCGATATGTTAATTACCACTCAGAGAACACGACGGTTGTTTCAAGAGTGAACCCGGTCGAACACTCTCCACTCTCCACTCTCCACTCTTCTCTGGCTCAATGAATCAACTCTTGTGCAACAGGATACCCACTTCCTCTGCCCACTTTATCCTTCCCTTCTTCATCCTTTCTTCTCCACCGACAGCTGAACAAAGGCTGAATTTCCCTTGCTCCACTGCTAAGAAAATTTCAATATGAGGTGCCCTGAAAAGTTTTTGCCACACACACACAAACACACACACACACGCAGCCAGGCTGGCAGACATCTAGCAAGACAAGTGGCACAACGAGCTAAAAGTTCCACAAGAACGCAGGAAAGAAAAGGCAGGAAAAACTCCATAGCCATCTCTGTCTCAGGCTCAGACGCGGGCTAAGAAAATGTAATACATTTCTATACAAAAACGACAATAAATTTGCCTCTCTACTACTGTCTCCCTCTCTCTCTCTCTCTCTGTCTCTCGGAAAACAAAAAGGGGTAAGCAGAGTGGGAACATCCCCATCCCCATCCCCAAACTATCCATCCATCTGTCTCCCAGAGTTCTCCCAGAGTCTTTACAATTGCTGCCACAATATACAAAGCATTTTGCATATTTAATAAACTTTTCTGTGTTCTCGGCTTTTATTTTTAGTTTGATTTTCCGTTGTTTAGTTTTGGTTTCTGTTTTTGTTTTTGTTTGTCGTTTTATGCAAAACTTAATTTCGATTATGAATTTTAGACAAGGGCCCAGAGCCAGAGCCAAAGGCCAGAACAACATGTGCTGTGGGGGTTAGGGGGGGTTGACATGTGTCATCAACATCTCTATGCAGCTTCGAATGATCTCCAGGGGAATAATCATTCCATATGTCATTAAATTTCGCACATTATTGTTTCATTCCCCAATCGGATCGCAATTTTCCACGCCAATTTCGACACTATTTTCACCAATTTCAATTATTTAGTTTGCATTTGCAGCTAATGCACTTTTCCAGCGACACGGGGATGGGGGTGGGGGAAACCTAAAACATACGTTAACAAATTTACACGTGTTTGGCAACCAAAACATAAATAATCATAAATTCGCTTTGAACGGACGAAACTCTCAATTTATTGAATGTGAAAATTGTTACACATTTGCACCCCCCACCCCACCCTTTCCGGCTGCCAAATCAACACAATTAAGTGGGAGAGAGATGGCTGGACTTTTGCAAAAATAATTTATCAAAATTACAACATAGACAGACAAACAACAACAAAAACGATGAACAGACAAAAAAACAAAAAAACAAAACAACAAAATGCAGTTGAAACATTTTGCAGTGGACCATGCGAGGAAGCCAAGGGGCAGGGGGCAGGGGGCAGGAGAGGGACATGCAAAAACATTTAAATTCAAGGATAAAAATCATATGGCGGTACATATATATAGTATATAGTTTAGTGGTTAGTGGATAGTGGATAGCGGCGGAAAACAAAAGAACAAACTAAGACTCGTTGCTGATTTGGAACCGTATGAAACTACAATTCGTGTCAATATTTTGGAAAATTCATGGAAATATCTCCCAAAAAACACACAAAACACCGAAACACACACGTTCGAGTACTTATATTTACATTGAGATAGATCGGAACCCTCTGGGACTTACCCCTGATATGGCCTGTTTGTCATTGAAGAGCGTCGTCGCCTGGGCGGCGGACGAGGTGGGCGAGCTGGCCGCCGTGGCCGTGGAGCTCTCCGGCGTATAGTAGGTCAGGAAAGCACAGCCTGCAACGAAATGATCAAAAATGATTCAAATAAGCACGAATATGGACCCTGGAAGACTTAACTGAGCGGCTGATAGTAGCAGTGACTCTTGAGTGATAAGAATATACGATATACGATATACAATCCCCACGTATTCCCATCAGAGTGTCTGTTCTACTCCGTTTTCGTGTTCCCTGTTTAATTTTGTTGCTCAATTAAAGCTTTATTTTGTACAGAGGGGCGGGGGGGGAGGTGGGCATATAATTTGCAGGCTTTCGCCGCTTTGCGTGTGGAACGCGTCAACGTGTTTAGCACAGTTTTGTGGCCATTTTCATAAATCCGTGTAATTGTTTCTCTTTTCTGTTTCACTGTCGAGCTGTGGTGACTGTCAGGTGTCGGGCGGTCTCCCCCGGCCCTCCCTCCCTCCCCTGGCAAACCACACGGCTACAACACGAGGCGGAACCCGTGTCAGGCCAGACCGATTTGCCAACATGGAGCTGGAGCTGGAGCTGGAGTTGGAGTTGGAGCCAAACACAAACCCCATCTATGACATGCGGTTTTAAACGTCGCCCCCCAGTCCTGCCCCTGTCCCCTCTGCTCCTACAGGTGCAACAGCAATTATATTTAATTTTTAGGCACGTTTAGGCCAGTCTATTTTTGGTGGCCTTTTGTCTGGCTGGCCACAGCATGCAACACGTCAAAAGTTGAACGACAAGCGTCGGCTGTTGACTGTCAGCGCCGTCTAAAAACACAAAAATTGTCGGCACATTGCTGAAATTCCAGGAAATTATTAGGAGCTCTCTGTAGCAGGAGAGGGCGAAGAGGCGAGGAGGCGAGGAGGCGGGAGGCAGGGTGAACCATGGCGGCCAGTAATTAAAATGAGTAAAACATAAGAGCAACCAGCAACCAGCAACCAGAGCTCAAAAGGGCTGACCGAAGGGTCTGGTCTGCCTAATGAGTTTATTAATTAATAAAAATCGCCCTCCTGCTCGCACGGAATTTCCCAAGAATGGTATTCGGCGGGCGGCACACACTAATTGCAGGTCTACCCCTCCCACCCACAGGGAAGACCCTGGAGAGGGGACTGGATACTGCATGGACACTCACAAATAGGAGGATATGTTCAAACATGAACACATTATTATACCTAAAGAACAATAATCTATTCTAATCCAATCTATTCTAAGTAAAAAACATACATCAAGTATAGAAAGTATAGAATTTATGATCTGTCAAGTCATTAACACACACGACATCCCAAAGTCAAGTGCAGCAAGCAATTAAGACCCTAATTTAGTCCACTCGCAGTACCGATGCACCCGTTCCGTGGGTCTAGCGATGAGAATAGAATACAAAATTGTCACCATCCCTTCCATCCATTCAACTCTGCTCACAAGTGTCTAGACTTTGCTTTTAAGGTCTAAGCCATGTCTATCCAATTATTGACTTTCAAAGCTCCTTAGATTATCGTCATTTTATTATAGAAACACAAACATAATACTGCCTTACTGTATGATAACTTTATAGTGGAAGAAGGGAGTCTGAAAAGGTTCTCCTGCAAAGGCTTCTCCCTATGAAGGGCAGAGAGCAAAGCTGCTAACGATTTTTAGACTACAATTTTTATGACTCACAAAACACATGGAGGAAAACAGAATATGGAAATGATGTCCCCTGAATTCTAAAGACTTTTCTGTCAGTGCACCTCTGTCCTTCTATTTTTTGGTGTGGTCCGCTTTTTTTTGTTTTTGTAGTCGCGACAATTTGCGACATGTGCGTATTTTTCTCTGGCCTTCGCTGGCAGCAAGACACTTGAGTGCCAAGGCAGTTAAGTGCCTGCAAATTGGCATCGTTTATAGGGCCACCAGCCACCATCCAAAGCTGCAAAGCTGCAAAGCTGCAAAGCTGCCCCTACAACGTTGTTAACTGCGCTGTTAGCTGCTGGTCAAAGCAATTAGTTGCCCGCCCCGCTCCACCCCACCCAAACAGAACAGAAGGGGAAAGTTCCAACCCCTTTCTACTCGTATGGATGTGCAAATTCATCTCTCTCTTTGAATTTATTAACCTACATTAACCACTTTCACTGGCATAACTTTCCGCTTATGTGGCTTTTGTAATGTGGCCCCGAAACATGATTTTGTTGGGTCCTCGGCCCTCAAAACTTTTCACTTACAAAAGGAGCAGAGCAGAGCAGAGCAGAGCAGCACGGATCTCTTTTTCGGCTGCCCCCAGGGCAGTGAGAGCACCTCAGACCCGCTAATGAATCACTTTTGCCAACCCACTGACCGCAGACTAAAGCAGCCTGGTGGGGCACCACCACAAGCACCACTTTCGAATGGTGGTTCTGGTTCTGTGCGGTTTTATAAGGCAACAAAGAAGGCGAAAAGTTGAGACTAGAACGACAACTGAACAATTTAATTAGCATAAGTTTGTGCCCTTCTCTTTTAGAATTCTCCCCCTCTCTCTCTCTCTCTCTCACTCTGTCTCATTCACTCTGATTCTGTGAGCTATGGAAATTGAAATATCAAAGACCAGAAATGTTTTATGCATTTTTATTTTGTGCAAATAAGTTTATTTTATTAAAAGTTTCAAAAGTGAGAGAAACAGAAAGAGAAATGTACATAAGTAGGCACAGAAAGAAAGCAACAAGCTTCAGTTTCTATATAGGCTAAAGGATACTCTTTGCTGAGACTTGGACATACATACATACATACATACATACATACATACATACATACATACATACATATATAATGTAGCTCTATTCCTAGCTTTGATAGTCTTACAATCTGTTCCTTATTTTTGTTGGTCTACAGGGTAGCACCAAGTACAGTACCCCTGGCCATGCCTATGGCTGTGGCTCCTGTCAAAGTCATTGAAATTCAGTGCATGCATAAAAAATTAACTTGAAAGAGAGAACAGAAATAGAATCAGGAACGGAAACAGAAACAGAACAAGAACAAGAACAAGAAACAGAGGCAGCAACAGAAGGAAGCAACATTGGGGCAATTTAAATTCGCGCCTTTTGAGCTGGCCGAAAAAAGTTGCTCGAGAGCCCTTCAGTGCGGGGGGGGGGGAAGCTTTGATGAGTTGCAATTAAAATTTGTGGCTTGGCCTTGCAACTGGCAAGCGAGCTGATTCACCGCCACCTTTGACATTTCCGCCACGAGCAGAAGAACAGAGCCACAGGCGGGGCCCCGCGGTAAATTATTAACAACCGAACTACAGAATCGTGGAAAAGTAAATAAGCTTTTGGCACACACTAGCACTACCACCAGTGCCACTACCTTTACTACACAGGCACTGTCAGTCCCGTCCCCCCGAGATTCCGACAGAACAGAGCTTAGTCAGTCAGTCGGTCGTGTACATTAAATTCAATTGAATATTTCATAAGCTGCCAGACAGGCCAGACAGCAGAGAGAGAGAGAGAGAGAGGGAGAGAGGGAGAGCGGAGTGAAGTGGAGGGCATAGAGTGGCAACAATAAGCATTGAGAAAAGAATGCAACAACATGAAAAGCGGCTGCCAAAACACCCCACCCCGCGCCCACGGATCGCGCACTGTCTGTAAAGTAAAAGTAAAAGCACACTTTTCGGGGCTGTCTGCCCCCCGATGGTGGCACCCTGATAATGGACGCTGAACTTTGCTTTATTACATGCAAAAAACCAAAACAAAAACTGAGAGAAAGAAGAGAAATGTTGGAAGGGGGAGGGGCACTGACAAAAGTCGAAGACAAACCACAACAGGCGGCAAGTGGTAACAAAAACAAAAAAAAAGGCAGGGAAACCGAAGCTTTGCATACTCTTAAATATACACAGAAAATATCAAAGATATACCTGCCATTTGGACCACCAAATGTTACCAGTTACAGGGGAAAAAACCTCTCAATCAAGACTTCAATATACATACATACATATGTACATATGTATGTACATATATGCATAATAGCCGCTGCTAGGCCGAAAGAGGAGCTCTGAAAAATTGCTGGGCGTGCCACCAAACTTTAAAAGTGGCCCTCTAACAAATGTTGGCCGAAAACTATGACCTGAAGAGGTCTGCTTCAAGCAGAAGGGGAAGGAAAAACGAGAAGGGCATGGAAAGGATAGGAAAGGAAAAACGAGAAGGGCAGGAGAGGATAGGAAAGTAAAAAAGAGAAGGGCAGGGAGAGGATAGGAAAGTAAAAAGAGAAGGGCCTGGAAGGGATAGGATAGGAAAGAAGAGCCAAAACATGATAAAGGGGCGTGGCAGGGCCCAACCAGATTGCCGCCTTATTAGTCATCCATGAATTATGCACCTCCGATTGGGAGAAACAGAAACACTGCTACTGCTGCGAGGGGGAAGGGAAATGGAGTTGGAGCTCGGCTCGTATTATCTAATATGCCACAGGCGTCTAGTTAAGTAATTGACGTTCGTGCCTCCAATGTGTACTACTGTACCGAAGGAAACTCCTCATAAGCCCCATAAGTTATTCATTAAGTTATTATGTGTTTAAACCTCACACAATACAATGCGGAGGGCCTACCAGGGAGCTGGCTCGCTGGCCTTTATTGTTTATTGGCACTCAGGCAGACCACCCACACCACCCACCCCACCCACGCTCTCAAACCTCTGTCTGGGCTGGCTCCTTTGCAACATCTTGAGTGCAGCATCGAGTTGCTTTTACCTTTCTCCTGCTCCCCCCATAGACAGGAGTACAGGAAATTGTTATGCTTAATGGCTTTTCGTTTCCCGACTCTGTTTTCTGTTCTCCCGGAGTTGCAGGTAGCAAAAGCCTTCAATGTTAAACGCTGCTCCCTTAATAATTGATTAGTTTGTGGCTCGTAAGTGGTTAAGTCTTTCTGCACCCCTTTTTTCGGCTTCTGAATCTGATTAAATCCCCCCCCAATCTCATTCCGCACTGGAATGAAAGTTAATTTTGCTGCTGGTACAAGGGTCTTACCAAGCTCTCAGTCGCAGCTTATGCCTTGAGTGCTTTACTGCTTTAAGATCTGTATCTTAAGCCCCGAAGTTGAATTGAGTTTGACTAAAGTTTCATTCCATACTTCACTATCAGCTGAACAAAATCTAGAGTCATGGAATTACTGGCCAGGGAGAACCTTTGAGTTCTGTTCTCTTCAGTCCCAACTGGGACTCATCTCTTTCGCTCTTTACGTATTCTCTGGGCAGACATTTTTTTTTTGTTTTTTAATCATAACATAATGGGCCGGCATTATAGTTAATGGATTGCAAGTGTTGCCAGGCGGCGTCTTTCGTTTTTTAGCTTGCAAAAAGGCAAAGAGCTTTCCCATCTCCATTTCTCCACTCCCCATCCCCATCCCCATCCTGGCATCCTGGCCGTCGCATCCTGGCCGTCGAGGGCTGCGCTCCCCATATGAGCAGCTGTGGAAGTCAACTCCCGGAGCGCCATTGCTTAATGGCGCTAGTTGCCTTTTAAGTGTAATTGCCGTGTCCCAAGTGTTTGTAATGTGAACGAATTTCTGCGATTTTTGCCCGAGCACAGGGAGGACCAGGAGCTGGCTCTCCGAGGCCTGTCTGCTGCTTTTAAAATTATTACTATATTTGTAAATATGCCGCTACACCATGGCGTCCAGCCTCCTGCCCCAACCAACCCCAGAGTTAAGCCCCGAAAAGAGCGCCCTTTGGCTTTGGTACTCACTCGCAATGTGCTCGTTGTGGAAGGCCAACATGTTTACTGTGTGGGGGCTCGGCTTTTCCGGTGTCCAAATATTTGTATGTTTTGTTGAATGCGGCTTAACCCGTTGTGGCGTTGTAGCACGAAGAATGTCCTCCTCCTCTGTCGATCCGGCAGACTTCACACTTTATAATCGCCTCGTCAATGCCTGGAAAAAGAGTGTAAAAACATTTTCATTTAATATTGTTTATAGTTTACAGCATGAAGAGAATTATAGATGGAATTATGGCTGGAACTATGGCTGGAATTATGGCTGGAACTATGGCTGGAATTATGGAAGAGTTTCCTTTTGTATTGTCACTGCTGACCCCCCCTTTAGGAAACTGTTTTCCACTTCCCATTTTGGTTCTCCTACGGCCACGTTCAAGCAGATTATTTAAGGGCTCCTGGCTCCCATTCAGGACATTTTTTGCTGCTCTTCCTGCGGGCTTCACAAAGTATTAAGACCATAACCATTAGTTTTAGGAAATAAGTTTTAAGTGACGCTGAATCGCAGTAAACAACGAAATACAGACACATGAAAATTGCATTGTGAACCCTTGGTATCCAGGCGGGAGCTACCCCTCCGATTCCAGGCGGCGGCGTCGGCGGCGGCTCAACGAAGCGCACACACACCCAAACGGAAGCACATGCTGCGGAAGTGAATTTTTTCGCTTCCGTTTCTAGCACCGTAAGAAGCAGTAGATGAGTGGGTAGTGGCAGAGCCAAGGAGGTGCCACTGCCACTGCCACTGCCACTCTGTAGAAGTAGTAGTAGTAGCACACACACAGACAGGCCCGGACACGCCCGGACAGGCGTTCAAACAATCAAAACTAAATGTCAAAAATACAATATGAACGAGAGACGACAGCAGGCAGCAAAAGCAACCAAAACGAATGGAAAAACACTCGTTCACCCGCCAGTCATTCAATTGTGCATTCAGTCAGGCATTCAATGAGTTTTGTTAGTCAGTTGGCTAAAGTTAGTTAACGGTCATGTCAAATAGGCACTGAAAAAAAGCCACTTGGATTCGAAACGAAAAGAAATGCCTGTAAAAAAGGGCAGTAATATATTTTTAAGAATGAAGAATTCTTTGGTGTTAGTTGTACTGTTGGAACATTCTAGAGCGAAAGAAAGTACCTCATGTTTACTCAGGGCTATCGGTGATCGGAATACGTATTTCCTTGTATACTCAAACACTTTCACTCCCATCAAAGCCTCCCAAAGTGAACCCAAAGTTTCCCCTATACAGATATCCCGCCAGAAATTCCTCTCAGGCATTCGAGGGGCAATGGAAGCAATGGAAGTGCCAGGACTCCGCGTTCGAGTATGTCTGACTGCGCGACTGTGTAGCACTTCCGCTTCCGCAACGGAAGCTAATGAACGTAGGCAGCCAGGAGCCAGGAGCCAGGAGGCAGAAGGAGGCACAACTATAAGAAAATGCTTTGGAAAATCTTAAATTAATAATGGAGGACACAAAACTTGCCTTTATCTGTGTGCCCCGGCATTAATGTGACTTTAATTTAAATAACTTTGCCTCCCAGTAGCTGCCATAACGGAGAAATATGCCAAGAATTTCTGGTCTCTGGCTTGGAAGAAATTTGTGAAACCGCGAAAGTGCAGAGAGGGCCACAGGCGAAGTCATCAAGCCAAGGCCCCCACAGCAACAGCAACAGCAACAGTCCCGCCGCCACAAGGAGACCTTTCCGACCTTTCCGACCTTCCATTTCCCGCCTCCTGCAAGGATACTTTTTTGGCCAAGACTTGGCTTACAAATTAAAGACGAAAATTAAATTTGTAACGCTTTCGCTTTTCAATTAGGAGCTCGGGGCCTGACGCCCACTCTGATTGCTTTTCGAGCACGCTCGAGTGCAGTTTGTAGTTATCTGTCACAAGGCCTGACCTCAATTGAATGCCCAGACTCTTTTCTCAGATATACTTATATATATATATACTAGGTATACATATGTATGCATAAGTAGTTGGCATACCACACATGTCTACCTACCTCACCTGCCGCCCTCGAACATCGGTTTTTACTTTGCGAATTTTGGCTTAATTATCAAATTGACAGCATGACGTTGCCCACGAAAGAACTTGCCACAAACTATGGGTGGAAAGGCCTCACTCCTCCTACATCCACCTGATTGAGGATTGAGGACATCGAAACTTTAATGAGCCCCAAACGCATTCCATGTGAGTATCGATTTTATTTTAAATTTCTTTGCTTGCTAATTCGTGCCCCTCCTGCGATACCCACAACACACGTGCGGCACAAAACTTTCGAGCTACCTTTTCCAGCTCCAACTCCCACTCTCTCTTTCTCTCTCTCGCTCTCTCTCTCTCGCGTGGGTGTTGTCTGCAACTTTTCTGACCATTCAACCAGAATGCTACGGAACATTGTTGCAAAAACAAAGGCCGAGCCACTACGAGGACTACAACGAGGAGCAGAATGATGATGATGATGACGATGACGACGGACTGCTTTGAGCCAGCTTTGATGAGTTTCCTGCCTTAGCCAGATATTTCAAGAGAACGCTACGCAGGGCTCAAAGAGTCTATATCATTTTATCAGGAATGGTTTGTCTCCAGCGAAAAGTTCTCCGATTTTATATGGGAGAAGGTTTTATAGAAAAATGCATCCCTGAGTAGAGCTACTGCATTATTATTTCTCACTTTATCCAATGAATTCCTTCCTAGAGGAACCCCCTTGTGTCCATGACAACTATTTGGATTGAGTCTCTCCCCTGCCAAAGGATATTTAGGTTTTCCATTAGGTTTCATCGTTCTCCTACCGGTTACCGGTTACCGTTTATTCGTTGGCCATTAGCCATTAGTCGTGGGGGGTTAAGGCCAGAAACAATGCATTGTTCGGGCCTTGTCTAGCCTTGATATCCTCCGCCTCCTCCGCCTCTCTCTGACTGCGAAAACCTAATGGAATTTCCATGTAAACAATTTGCATGCTTTCAGCTTTTCTCTCCAATTACAAGGCCCGAAATCTCCGTGCGCGATATTTTGCTTCATCAATTAACATATTAACCAATCGGTGGCTCTGTTAGCCCTTTCCACTGGTAACTTTAACCTTTTGGCTTAGACTTCTCATCCGTTTACTTTATTTTATTTTAGTGATTTATAAAATGTATATTTTTGCCTTGCTTCCAGCTATTTGTAAAGCTTATGTAAAGCCCAAGAAAGAGGCTCCCAGCAGCAGCAGCAGCAGCAGGTAAGGGGAAAATAAATCGCTTTATGCCAGTGTATAGTATGTGTGTGTGTGTGTGTGTGTCTGTATAATAAATATAATGAAATAAATTTAATTACATAACCAGTGGCAGAGTGCTGAAAGAGAGGGTCGAGCAGCGGTAGATACTAGAGGTAGACCCCAACCAGAACCTAAGGCCTCTGCTTGCTCTGCTTCTACTCAACACACACACACACACACACACAGATACTTGTCATACTCATACATGGATCTGTGTATCTGTTGAGTTGTTGTGGGAATGTGAATGTTTATATGAATGCGCCTACTTAGCCTTTAGTTTCAAGTGCACGGCCTCTCCGGAAACCGCTGCATCCTCCTCCTCCAGCTGCTGCCCCAACCTGAGGCTCATACACACACACACACACACACACACGTGCACACAGGTTCATTCAGGTGAATATCTGTATGTGTGTGTGTGTGTGTTTGTGCATAAGTTCATTTAGTTTTGGTCGCTGCGCATGTGAGTGCTCTCGAGTAGTACGCCTACCCATCTTCCATCTTCCATCTGCTCTGACCTGGTCCCCTGTTCCTGTTCCTGTTCCTGGGGCCGTGTCCGTGTCCGTGTCTGACAACGTCCATAGAACTCAACTACCACTCTCCCCCTCTCTCCCTCTCCCCCTCTCTCCCTCTCTCGCTCTCTTTCTCTCTGTGTGACTGACTTGTCGTCGAGTAATTATGAAAATTTTCAAAATGAGCTCGCGCGCCCTCTTCTTCAGCCCCAGTCCCAGCCCCAGTCCCAGTCCCAGTGTTAGCTTCAGCTTCAGTTTTTGAAAGTTGGTAGAACGAGTAATTAAAAATTTCATAGTGGCAGAACGAACCCCAGTCCGACTGCTGTTGTTGGCTCGTGGTCCTCGTCGTGCCTAGCATATGCTTATTTAGCTGTTGTTTCCCCGGCATTATGCATATAAATTTTAATTAAATTCGTTTTTCCCATTCACCTGTCCCCTCCTCCTCCTCCTCCTCCTCCTCCTCGGGTGCAGCATAGGCTTGCGATTCTAATTAGAAGACGGAAAGGAAAGGCAAGGAAGGGCAGGGAAGGGCATTTAGCATTTAGAGCCAGTTGCAATTAGTTTTCGCTAATGTGGCTAAGGTGACGCTTAGGCAGGCTCGTCAGGCTGTAAGTGGGGGGAGGGGGCTCCTCAGGCTGTGGGGGCGGGGGCCTCGTCAAGTTGGTAAATTACTTGTAAATGAATGCCATATAAACATAACATAAACTGTAAACTCTTTTTATACCCGGTACTCGAAGAGTATCGGGGTATATTAGATTTGTGGGGATAACGGTTGTGTGTAACGCCCAGAAGGAAGCGTTTCCGACCCCATAAAGTATATATATTCTTGATCAGCATCAATAGCCGAGTCGATATAGCCATGTCTGTCTGTCCGTCCGTCCGTCCGTCTGTCCGTCTGTCCGTCCGTCTTCATTTGCGCCTATATCTCAGAGACTATTTAAGCTAGAGCAACCAAGTTTTGTATCCAGTCTCCTTTGTGATCACACTACTCCAAATAAATTTCAAAATTTCACGCCGCCCCCTTCCGCCCCCACAAAGGACGAAAGTCTGTGGCGTATACAATGTTGAAGATACGAGAAAACTAAAAACGCAGAGTCATAGAGAATGCCCATTTCTATCAGAGTGTTGAATCTGGATCAGATCGGATCATTATTATAGCTACAATGAAGGAAACCATTTCGAAAGTCATCGTACCCTCTCGCTCTCTCTCACACGCGACCCCATCCGCTTTGCCCATTCGTATTTTGTGTCGCCTAGTTCTCAGAGACTATCAGAGCTAGAGCAACCAAACTTTCTATCCAAGCTCCTGTGATGTCAAACCAGCACAAGTGTATTTCAAAATTTTGCCACGCCCCTTTCCGCCCCCACAAAAAACGAAAATCTGTGGAATCCACAATTTTTAAGATAAATGAAAACCAAAAACGCAGGATCATGGAAAATTACCATATCTACTAGATTGCCGAATATGGATCAGGTCGAATCAATATTATGGCCAGAAGAAACAAATTAAATTTCAGTGGCTACGCAACGCCTGCCAAGCGCTGACTCATTCCCTCTCTCTCTGTCGCAAACACTTGTACGTCTCAAATATGTAGTTATACATGTTATGTAGAAATTTAGAAGCACATGCATATGCAAACAAAATTGAAAACATGTATAATATTCCAAAAATGATTTGACTTAATTTTTTTGAAATATTTTTTTTTGCCCAAAATTTAATTTGTCCCTTTGGCGAACATTGCTCATACATATATGTATGTATGTATGTGTATACTGACTGAGTACCGGGTATAAGGTAGAGCCGCGGCTTTTGCCGCGGCTCACAACGTTCCCCCTCGTTTTTTTCTGCTGTCTTTGCTGTCTGCAGCTGTCACTGCCACTTCCAATGATTGTCGACTGGAATATCATCATTCTGGTGTAATCCACGATCTGGCCATAAAGATCAGAAATCTTTATAAATATAGGCACATACTAGGCCTGACTGATTAGTCAGCATTTGGTAACTTTTCCATGGAATCGATGGACAATTTCCGAACACCGAATAGCCCTTGCATTTGGGACAGTTTTTCAATCCTAACTGCACTCTTTCGACGCTCTATTGTTCCATGTCCATCCACTCCCTGCTCGCCATCCACTCTGTGTCCCATAACAATATAATCGTAATTAAAATTTCATATACAGACAAAATGCCTGCCCCTATGCGAAGAGTAAAGCTAATAAAAGGAAACAACAGAATGTCACTTCAACTCTGATAATTGTTTTCCACTGAAATGTGTCAACGCGACGCGAAATTTAAATTCGAATATTCGTTTAACGTGGCCAACAAATGGAACAAATAGGAATAAATAGTCTGGCATTAATAGAGTCTGCCAAAGGACGGGTTTTTCTAGATCATTCCGGCTATAAGAATAATCAGATTGTATAGCTGATGGGGAATATACATATATACATACATATATATTCTATGGCATCGGAAACTTCTATTCCCTATAATAGTAGTATACCACTGAACCCTTTGTAAATAGTTATATTCGAGTTATGCATTTGGAGGCAAAATTATAAATAATATATCAATATTCACGGCATTTATTATTTCAGTTTCTATAAATTTTTCTGCTTTTTGGCGCATTATTTATTTAGGCCCTGTGCCAGGCCAACTCTTTGCGTGTAACAAGAAATATTTAGAAATATTCCACAAAATTGTTGCGCTTTAAAGTCAGAATGCCCAAATGCATTTTCCAGCATTTTTCAGCATTTTTCAGCATTTTCTTTCATTTTGTTTTGCGGAAAATTGTTGCAATTTTCAATTATTGTTTTGAAATTGATGTGTGCTTAAGGACGAGACATTCATGCTCGAGTTGCCAGCAATACACACACACAAACACACACACAGACAGCCACAAATATTTATACACTTATTGCCGCACAGCTGCAGATGCAACCGAAGTTGTTGTGGTTTCTATCGTTCTATTCTCTCCCTCGAAAGAAAGCGCGAAGAATATTTGCAGAGCAATTCGAGTGTGTGTTGAACGTGTGTTAAGTGTGTGGTTCCGAGCAGAGCAGGGAAAGCAGGGAAAGCAGGGAAAGCAGAGAAATCTCTTCTTAAAGGCGGTTTTGCGGTGGTCAAGTGGTCGAGTCGACAGGTTGGAGTTACATCTGGAAAATACCTCGTCTGGTCAGCACAGGCAATGTAAATGTTCGCCAGAAGAGGTAAATAAATTTGCAGCAGAAATGCACAACAATTATAGGAAATTCTTTGGGAAAGAAAACTAAAATGGGAGAAGAAAATATGTAGTATTCAAGTTCTCTTTAATATGAAGCTATAAAGTGAAACAACTAGCCATTTATTTATTCCCTTAAAGACCAAAACAACAGAGAGAGAGAGAGAGAGAGCAGTAAAAAACGTACCGCAATTGGCAGTAGCAAAGTCTCCGGACACGAGCAGCGAATGTTCCATGCAAGGAATAAGAAAATGCCACTGCCAGACATCCCAGAGCCAAGAGAAGTGCCACAACCCCCACACCACCAGCCCCCCCTCCCCCACAGCATCTCTACCCCCCCACTGGCCGACCGACCAGCAATCATTGTCATTCGTAATTCGATTCAATAGAGGAAATGAAAATTGAATTTTATGCAAACACAAAAGCCAATTGAAGTCAATTATTGTTTATGTAACTAATTTTATTTAAATATAAGTCAATTTCAAATGGAGAGACCAGCCAGACTTTGTATGCAAAGTGAGTTAAAAAGGAGGAGGAGGATACTCGTGCATATTTGCCAGAGTCCGAGGACAATCAGTGCAGCAGGCTGGTGGCTATATGGCTATATATGTACGTATTCTACAGGAACGATATAATTGTGGACTGGCGCCTAGCTTGACCCATTTCCCAGCCTGATTCCGATTCCATCCCACTTTTCGCCCTCTCTTTGGCTGAGGGCCAAAAAACAATCAGAAGAAAGGTCCAAGTGTCCTTGGCCCTAGTGAAAATTGTGCTGTGGCCCAGCCATCCATCAGAGCACTTTTTGTAGTTAATTTTCCAGCTTTCATTCTCCGATTCTAGACAGCGACAAAGTGCCCTTTTCTCTATGGTTTTCCCCCTCCTCGCGATCTCTTTGTTGCCCTCAGTTTTTTGTTTGTTATTTTGATTGATTAGATTGATCGTGTTAGAAATTTATTTGATTCTCATCAGCCTCTGCCCCTCTCTCTGCTCTATTTAGCACTTGAAAAAATAAATCTGGCAGCTAAATCATTGTCAGGGGCTTTGCTTTAAAGCCGCAAAAACCAATCATCAACACATCTTAGGACCTCATCCAACTCAATGACGTCTTCAGGAGCTCCTCCCTCTTCATCTTCATCTCCCTCTTCATCTTCATCCTCTCTTCATCTTCCTCATCGCAGTTCTTTATTCAGTGCCACCATCATTAGTGCAAATGATTTCTTATTCAATGCTATGGTTTCTTGGCTTCCCTGCCTTTCCCACTTTCCCGCTCCCCCACTTGCCTTGCTTTCCCCCCACTCAGGGCTCATCGATTTTCTTGATGGAAATATTCAGGCTCTGCCCTGAACAACAAAAAACCAGGGGGGTTCGACGGATAGGGGGTCTTCCTATTGACTTTGGGCATAATAATCCTGTATTTGTTTTCTATACTCTTTCCTGGCAAAAATCGAACAAATTGTTCTTCTTTGGCTGCCGCTTTGTTATCTTTAATATTGATTATGTGCAATATCTCAGAGCTCCAACACAAGAAGCAGCAGCAGCAGCAGCAGCAGGAGAAAAAAATTTTCCATTTCTGTTTGCTGCCATCGAATACGAATTCGCATTTGCGGCAAGGAGAGGAGAGGCTGGAAGCCGAGAGACAAGAGACAGCAAATGCCAGAGCATGAAATGTCACCAGCCAGTACTTTTCATGGCACAGCACAGAACGGAGCAGAGTAAACGAGGAAGAGGACTCTGGTTCGCATCCTGGCTGAGGCAGTTAAAGACCAACAAGTAGGAAAGGACAAAAAATTACAGCAAAAACGAGAGGAAATGTTAAGAAACCGCCACTCTTCTGTAAATCCAGCAATCCAGGCCTAGACCTAGCCTAGACCTAGCCTAGACCCTAGACCTAGCCTAGACCCTAGACCTAGCCTAGACCCTAGACCTAGCCTAGACCCTAGACCTAGCCTAGACCCTAGACCTAGCCTAGACCCTAGACCTAGCCTGGACCCTAGACCTAGCCTGGACCCTAGACCTAGCCTAGACCTAGCCTAGACCCTAGACCTAGCCTAGACCTAGCCTAGACCCTAGACCTAGCCTAGACCCTAGACCTAGCCTAGACCCTAGACCTAGCCTAGACCCTAGACCTAGCCTAGACCCTAGACCTAGCCTGGACCTAGCCTAGACCCTAGACCTAGCCTAGACCCTAGACCTAGCCTAGACCTAGCCTAGACCCTAGACCTAGCCTAGACCCTACACCTAGCCTAGACCCTAGACCTAGCCTAGACCCTAGACCTAGCCTAGACCCTAGACCTAGCCTAGACCCTAGACCTAGCCTAGACCCTAGACCTAGCCTGGACCAGCAGTCAAGGCGAGACAAAACACACTGAAGAGGAAGGCAGATATGGGAGTAGATATGGAAGTGTGTAGATATGGGAGTAGATATGGGAGTAGATATGGAAATAGATATGGAAGTGTGTAGATATGGGAGTAGATATGGGAGTAGATATGGAAGTGTGTAGATATGGGAGTAGATATGGGAGTAGATATGGAAGTGTGTAGATATGGGAGTAGATATGGGAGTAGATATGGGAGTAGATATGGCAGTAGATATGGGAGTAGATATGGGAGTAGATATGGGAGTAGATGTGGAAGTGTGTAGATATGGGAGTAGATATGGGAGTAGATATGGGAGTAGATATGGGAGTAGATATGGGAGTAGATATGGGAGTAGATATGGGAGTAGATATGGGAGTAGATATGGGAGTGTGTAGATATGGGAGTAGATATGGAAGTGTGTAGATATGGGAGTAGATATGGGAGTAGATATGGCAGTAGATATGGGATTAGATATGGAAATAGATGTGGGAGTAGATATGGGAGTAGATATGGAAATAGATATGTGAGTAGATATGTGAGTAGATATGGGAGTAGATATGGGAGTAGATATGGGAGTAGATATGGCAGTAGATATGGGAGTAGATATGGGAGTAGATATGGAAGTGTGTAGATATGGGAGTAGATATGGGAGTAGATATGGAAGTGTGTAGATATGGGAGTAGATATGGGAGTAGATATGGGGGTAGATATGGGAGTAGATATAGGAGTAGATATGGGAGTGTATGGGAATACGTGAATTAAAGGGAACGACTTTCAGATGGATGACTAAAAAAGTAATGTGAATATTTAAACTTTCAAAAATTTCAAAGATTTCTGGTTTTAGCCTTCCACAAATCAAAAAACGGTTTGCCGCAAATCTTGGAGCTTGGAGTTTGGGAATTTGGGAGTTTGGGAGCTTGGAGTTTGGGCTGGAACTGGGAGGAGTTTGGCGGACTGCGCGAGATGCTCCCCAGAGGACTGGACTGGAATGGAATTGCTTCCTTTTATTTTATGAGCAGGAAATGCATAAATAAAAGTCCCAAATTACGTTTTAATTTCGTCACAAAACGGAGGAGCAGCAGAGAACTCATTTGAGTAAAAACTTTAAATGAAATTCGATTAAAACTTTTATGGGACCTGCGCTCGCCCCTCGCCTCCCGCCCCTCGTCTACCGCCCCTCGCCTCTCGGCTGCCATAATGCCAAATGATTATCTTGAATTATTTATTCACAAAATTACAAACACATAAAAAAGGAAAAGCACAAAATGGTACGCGACACGTGATGATAAAAATTTATGCACACATGTTCACCCCCCTCCCACCCCTGACGCGCCCTCCCATTGCTCTCTGTCGAGGATTCTCGATGGACTTCAGCTGGATTTCAGTTCACTTTAAATAAATAACCCAAAAACTGTTCAACTTTCATGAATATTAAAACCAGCAGATTTTTCAGCAAAAAGAAACCCCCAAAAAGGTGACGCCCACCGCCCGCCGCCCATCCTCGCATTTCCCGTCCGTCCATACGCCGGGCCGTTGCTCATACGCCACGTGGACGACGCGGATAAAATGTAAAATGTGCATTTAAATTGAATTCCTTAATTAATTCGCGGCAACGCCCAGCACAGGGGGCGAGGGGAGGGATCCCCAGAGACCCTCTTGGAGTCCCGGAAAAGCAAAGGAAGCTGGAAGTGAAGGTGTTGCCACGACCGCCGAGAATCGTTATCAGATTATCGGATAAATACATTCTATACCCTTATCATTCCTTATAGTCCCTACCGATGACTGGTTATAGTTTATACACGGATTATATCTGGAAGATCTGGAAGGTAACCTTTTAGTCCTCAGCCTATCCAGCCACCCTTTGCCAACAGCTGAAACTTTTCTGGCTGAACATTATGCAAAAATCCAGGATTTCGAATGGACAAACTTTGGAGTTGGCCAGCCCGAAGTTGGCCAACTACTACGAGTAATAGACAGACTCAACTGCACAGACTCTCCGCTTAATTGAAATGCATTAAGTTGTAGCACGTGACCTCAGTGTTAATGAAGGGTCACGTCGGGTCAAGCTGACATATTTCTAAATCTGAATTTTAACGATTTGACATTTTATGGCGCTGCATTGATTAATGACTCCGCTGTGTGGCAGGAACAACGAACGAGCCTGAACGAGCCCCGGGGCAACTTTGATAGTTTTTTATCCCCCCCCCCCCCCCTCGGACCGCCGTTTCACCGCTTTCAGCCGTAACATATGATAATGGTCAAATTTCTGTTCTGCCATAACATTGTGCAGTTTTTTGTAAATATATTTTCCGCTTGTTTGGCCAACACGTAACATGTGTTTTAGTTTACAACAGGAAACGAAGCTGAGAGGAGAAAAGCGAGAGAGAGAGAGAGAGAGAGAGAGAGGGGGGGGGAAATGAAAAATGAACACACAAATTGGGAAACGGTGAATGGTAGGACCAAAGTTGGTTCGACCAACGATATGGCTTTGTGTGAGACTCATAAAAAACGATTTCAGATTTGAGATACTCTAGCATCAAATACCCTCTAATACTAGCCCAAACCACCCGCTTGGACTGCCTCGATTACAGGGCATGTTGGACCGCAACGAAGCCCAGAAATGAAATGGCTAAATCTACGGAGCGTGAAAAACTGAGAGCCCGCATATGCCACACTCCTTGCCTTCTTATTTTGGGAAGCCGCCGCCATGTGTGACCAACAAAAATCAGATAAATTTCACACGGAAAAATTAATAACATTTTAAAGGGTAATAAAATAAAGAATGTAATGCAAACTCCACCCCCACCCCCACCCCCACCACACACACAGCTCCTATTCTCCTCTATGCCCTTCAGAGTCCTTCTACCCTTTATAATTTGCACATTATTCATCCCGGGGATCGGCTGGGCGAAAAATATGCTCGGAAAGTATGCAAAGGGAAGTCGACGAGCCAAATTTGTTGGCATCCAAGCTAGAAATTAAAGGCAGAGTCGGAGAGGGACAGGGCGAGAGAGACCAAGAGAGAGTGCAAGTCCAACAAGTGACAAAAGAGGCGAAAAATTGGAAAATAAAATAATGGAAAAGCAGGAAGCTGGATTGGTGGATGGCTGGATAGCTGGATAGCTGGATGGCGGAGTTAGTTCGGGTAGAGGTGGGGGTCTGGGGCGCCACAGGAAGTGCTGAATCACCGGGAAACCATTAAAGGAAGTCACAACTATTGATTATGTCGGCAGGGCTTCTCTACGGAGAGACTGAGAGAGAGGAAGAACAGCTAAAAATGGCTTTGTGTGTGCAAGGAGCGGAAAAATTATGATAGCGCTTCCACCAGTGTCGTCCGAGCGAGCGAGCCTTGGCACACAAATACAATTTTGCATGCAGCCGCGAGAGATGCAGGGGGTTGCAGGGGGTTGCAGGGGGGTGGTAATAGCTCTGGGAAATTGAATTTGATGGCTTTTATTTGCAACTTTAATTGCAGGCGACGATCCTTTGTCGGAGAAATCGGGGTATCAGGGCTCTCCTAACTACTCTGGCTACCCTTCGTGTTCGACTTAAGCATCCAAATACCCTTTTAAACCAAAATATTGGAAATGCTGATGGAAGATCTTAATGTAAGTCTTCGTATAAGTATATCCCAAATTCGATGTCGCCACATTAGTGAGTGGCACAGAACTTTCCCTCCTGTTGTTATTTTGCTCTATGTAAAATGTTTTTTCGGGTGATGTAAAAAAAAGGGGGAAAACCGGAAGCATCACTCCGAAATCATGGCGAGATAAATTGCCAAAGATAGCAGAATAGAAGGCAGTGGCAGTGGTGACTGTGGGGTCGGGGGGTCGGCGGTCGGGGTCCATTGTTCAAAATCAATTTAGTGTTGAATTGGTGCCAAGAATCTCATTTTCAAAAAGCGGACGTCAGTCCTGGCTGCAGCTTAGATACGAAATGAAAATACCGGAAACGCAGATAGACTGAAAGGTGAGGGTGGGGTGGTATACAAAAGCGGGAAGCAAAGGAGCAAACAGAAAGAGGGAGAGAGACAGAGAGAGAAAAAAAATGTGCTAATAACTTTGAAATAAATGTTGAAGCTTTGATTTTGGGGATTTTCTCTCTGACGGGGCTTAAAGCAGAGACCAGACCAGGACACATAACTGAAGCACCCAAGTCTTTAGCCGTTAGCCAGCCAACGAGCCAATCCAGTCACTGGCTTAGAGTTCAAAGGGCAATGAGAATGAGTGGAGATCTTAAGGGATTTTCACCAGTAATTAGGGGACTCCAAATCAGATATCGTTTCCAAAATGTATTGCATTTAATTACAGTTTTGTTTTACCAACTAAATTTCATATAACTCTTTTTGGCAATACAAGAGCGAGAGAGAGAGAGAGAGTGAGAGAGAGAGAGAGTGAGAGAGTCCGCAAGTTCCGAAAGTCATGCACAGAATTTTGTGCCTTGGGCCTCAGGCTAGCCACTCACTCTCTCTCTCTCTCTCTGGCACTGTGCATCTCTTTCTCTCCCTCTGCTTGCAATATCACAACACAATTCTACGTCAAACTAAATATTTCCACCTTCAGAGACCCTTCAATTATGGACACTAGAGAACAGCATCGAATTACAACCAACTGAGGTTGTCGCCTGGAAATTTCAGGCAAATTCCAAATTAAATCTAGAGTTAGGCATGAAAATGCAATCAACATTATTGGTTGAGACCCCGGAATGAGCAGCTGCCGGGGGTTGGAGGGGACCGTGAGGATGCTGTGATATGCACAAGCTATGCAACTAATTGAATCTGCTCTCCACTGGTGGCTGGTGGCTACCCAAACAGTGCCTGCTTAAAGTGTGCGATTGGCAAACATTGACCCACCAGCGCACCGCACAAGAGTGCCTTTTGTCTGTGCTCTTATCTGACTGGCCATCGCATCTCCCAGGCTCGAGTAAATGATTCTACATAGTATTAACAACTTGGTTAGCCACAAAAGCAAACAAAATGGCTTTTAATCTAACCATTATATTGAGCACATAATTGCCTGGGGGGGATAGAAAACGAAGGTGGAAAGGAAGACAAAAACAGGACGGCAGGACGGCAGGACAGCAGAACAATAAAAGCATCCAGGAACAATGCCCGACTTTCGTCTACGTGGCGTATGAGTAATACACACCGACAAAATATCTCAGAAATATTATGAACACACTTCAAGAGCCACATTTAGTGGGAAAAGCGTTGAGCTAGGATAAACTCTCACTTGAAAGGAGGTAAATTCATCCACGAATTACTTGGAGAAAGATTCTGACGAAGCCAGGGTATGCTTTACTGTGTACTATATCTATTATCTTGCCATGGAAGAGAGAGTATCTGCAGAGTATTCCACAGACTCTCGGCTGAGAGAGGGGCTGGCATCCATGGCACCAAATAACAAATAAAGTTTACTCAAAAATTAAACTAGAATTTCATGAGGAGAGCACAGGAGCACCAGACGGGTTCAAGAGCCCCAGTGTCAGGGCCAGTCCTGGCCCCAAATCATTAATTCATAAAGCTGTAATTTGCTTTCTTGTCCCGGCAGTAGCGAGGCAGACCAGACCCTACCCTACCCTACCCTACCCTACCCGAGCAGGTCATTTGCACTGCAAATTATAAGCAGACAAATATGCCAGACATCGCAGTGAGGTGGGGGACCGAGAGCTACACCTACTACTACTCCACCGCCAGAAATGTGTGCTCACAAAGACCCCGCCCAGTCCAGTCCAGTCCAGCCCAGCCCCGCCCCGCCCAGTCCAGGACAGAGAACTTATTTGCGGTTTCCCAATGTGGCCAGCAATGGCCCCCGGTCTGGTGATGGCTGAATGCAAAATTTTGATGACATGCCCGGGGCAGGGCGAACAGAGGGTCAGCTTCAGAGAATCTCCATTCGATTCTCTGTAAATGATTTTGACATATTGTAATGACAAAACAAAGGATACTCCCAGGACTATGCATCTTCATCTTCTCTCTGTGTGTTCTCGTGTCTTCCTTGTCTTCCTTGTCTCTTCTCACTCACAACTAATGTCAGTTGTTGTCACCAGTTTGCTTTTGGCGGAAATTAGAAATCAAAATGTTAAGTCCTGGCTCCTGGCTCCTGGCTGTGTTGGGAAATCATAGATATCCTTTGTGGGGAGTCAATCGGGGTTTGGCCTTCTGTGTGGCTGTGTGGGATTGTCAGTTTTAACCACAGAAAACATTGGAAATCAAAAATCGTACAAAGTTATCTTTATTGGCAGACTTATCCCTGCCAGGTACCTCGCTGCAAATCGCAATTATAATTAACATTGTAAACTTTGACCAAAAAAAGGCACCCCCCACAAGTCCATACCTCTCCCCACTCTCCCTCAGTCCCCACTTTCCCCCCACTCCCCTCTCCCCCCGCATTGCCAGACCCCAAAACGAATCCATAGCTTCAGGGGCTAAAACAACAATTAAAATGGGTCTGGGCGTGAGGGCGGGGGGGGGGGTGGGGCAGGCGGGCTTACAGCTCGACTGTGCTGAATGTTAACAGTAACAATGCCACAACTACAATTGTAATGATGAAATAAAAGTCAAGTTAATACAATAGCTCCGCAGAAAACAACAACAGCAACGGCAACGGCAACGGCAAAAACAGGAACCCAAACATGAAACTCATTCAGGCTGTGGCAATGGCATCGGTGGCAGGTGTGTGGCACGGGTACGGGTACGGGTACGGTTGGAATAACGGAAATACGACTACCCCTATTATCAGGAAGGACTTGCCCCTCTCTCTTGCTCTCTCTCCCTCCTCCCGCTCTGCCCCATCCATCTCTTTCGTCTCTCTGGTGCTGTTACTCGTTAGCATTACATGAAAGTGCAACTTTTTAACAATAAAACCAACAGGAAAAGAAACAACAACGAACAAGAAACAATTGTAATACATAGTGTTATAACAAAAACCAGAGGGAAGCCTGGCAATGCGAATTATGGACTCCTGGGTACCCTGTACGACAAGCGAAGGAAATTATCCTTTAATGGGTACATCGTTGATTATTTGATAGACGAATACTAGCAATCGCTAGTAGACTTCAGACGGCAGAGCCATCCTCACCGTTCACATTGAAACGGTAACATCCAAGTGGAACCAACATCTTTCGAGAATATCCTCCCATATAACCTCTCCTGCCCCCCCTCCCCCGTAAACATACGTAGGAGATGTTAAGCCTTCTTCTATATCTATAACATATACGCCCCGAAAAAGGACCTGCGTTTCTGTTTGTTTATTTGCCGCTTTCTCTGTGCAACCGACACACACACACACACACACACACATGCACACTTACTTGCTCTCACCTTCTTTCTGGTCCCCGGCTCTGGTTGCATGCAAGTTCAAAGTTGTTGGACCCCAGAGTTGAGCTTTCCTCTTCGAGCAGAGCACCAACCCCCATCCCCATCCCCATCCCCATGCCACCTAATGCTCCATTCGTGTGGCTGAGGAACTGAGAACCGAGAACTGGGAGCCTGGTGGCCCTGGTGGCGAGAGACTAGCAGCAGCAGACCAAGTGCCGCAGGTGCAAAGTGTAAATGAAGACTGATTGCAGTGCACATGATTTTGTGTCGACAAGCTGGGAGCAGGGAGCAGCAGGGAGGGGATAAAAAACGTTACTGTGTTCGCCCTTGTTTGCCGAAAAGGGGGGTAATTGTGGTTAAGTGCTGGTTTATTGGTTTGGCAAAAGGGCTTAAAAGATGTACGTATGTATATGCAGTTGGTAGCGCGACACCAAAACGTCTCTGGCGCCCTGGTACTCGTACACTCGCTCGCTCCTATGACTAAGGTTAAGGGCAAGTTTTGGGGCCACCCCTTTTGAAGGCCAAAGTTGAGAGTGTGTGTGTGTGTGTGTGTGTGTGTTTGGGAGCATGTTGAACATGGTTGTAATGATAGCTTGTTACCTGACCAGCGACAAGAGAGTAGAGTACAAAGGGCTACAAAGGTTACATTTTGAATGAAATTCTAATTAAAATCTGAGGCGTCCAAGAGAGTCATTTGGAGTCCGTTTGGATTCATCAGATTCCTTCGTTTACGTATTAAATATATTGTATATGTTGCATAAATCATAAAAGTACATACATACATACATATGTACATATGTATACTGACTGTGTATCACGTACCGACTGGTTGCTCTTTGGTTTTATGTTTCCTCTCGAAATGAAATTCTAAAAATCATTCCACTGCTCTGAAGCACATTAAAATGATTCCCTTTTTAATTGAAACACAAACCCCCAGGCAGCACTGGCGGCAGCCAGCGGAGAGAGCACGCCAAGGCCACAACAGCAGCAGCAGCAGCAGGGCCAGCGGGAGAGCACTTCACATACATATGTATGTATGTGTTGTATGCCCCAGACAGAGGGGCGAGGAGGCGGGGAGCCGCTGTCGCTCACTTAAGTTAATACGCAAACCAAATGTCACTCAACATTATCAACAGCAAACGTAATCAGTTAAAACTTTTTTCCTCTCTGGACTGCCATCCTTTCCCTCGTCCCTGCTCCTGCTCCTGCTCCTGGAAGTGGCAGTGGCAGTGGTTGTTGTTCTGCAAAAAGTTGGCAACATGTTTGTATTCTCTTTCAATTTTTCATGTGCTCTGGATCGGCTCTGCCCCTGCCCCTGCCCCAGCAAAACAACAGTCTGAGAATTTTTTTGTTCGAAATTTCTCTCTGGCCCAGACGTAACGAAGATTGGATTCTCTGAGCAAAGATCCAGAGATATAACAACAAATATTTCACTGATCTATAGCTATGGCTTATAATAAGATCCTGGAATAACTGTTACAACACTGTCTGTACATCCTTGTCTGTATCCCTGAATAGATGCTAGTGACTCTCTAGTTTAGCGACACTTCAAGCATGTGAGAATCGTCTACTAGTTCACGTGTCAGGCTCCCCATGAAGGGTATAAAAAATGCATGGCATGTGTTTCCACAGAGGTCTCCACTCCCCACTCTCCACTCCACTCCCCACTCTCCCCTCCACTCCACTCCCCTTCCCTCCCCTCCTTCTCTAAGCCTGGTTAGGCCTATGGAAAAGTTATTTTATTTTGGCATTTGGTGGCATTTTTCGTTGACTGAGAACTGAACACAAAACAGCGGCACAGCACAGCACAGAGAATGTCTAACTTCAGGTTAGACCGGCTATCCTCTGTGTGTGTGTGTGTGTGTGTGTGTGTGTGGCTCTGATATACGAGGTCGTTGGGGCATGTGTCGTAAGTGCTCGCGGTTTTTGCATATTTTTGGGGCAGCAAACCAAAGAAGGGGCAGGCCGGAGTAGCACCGGAGGGTATATGGCGTGTGTGGGCCACTTGACAGCCGTTTAAATGCATTAAAAATTACCTACTCCAACATGAGCAGAGGCAGAGCAGAGCAGAGCAAAGAACAGGCCGTGCAGAGGCAGTGGCAGTGGCAGAGGCGGCAACGGCAACGGCAAACATGTCAGCCACCAAATTTCACATGCGAAATTGTGCATGGCCAGGGGGGGACTGGTGGGGTATTGGTGGGCGGACGGATCACGCCCACAAACAAGACGTACCAAAATCAAATCAACAGAAAATGGCGTGCCATCCGAAAGACGACGACTACAACAATGAGGAAGGGTTTCGATGAGTCCTCGGCCGCATGTCCCTGCAGGACAAAAGACAGCAAAAGGGTTTGGCCCAAAGCTCCTGCCGAAGCAGAGGGAGGAACAGACAGCACGACTGGCCCGACTAGTTAACGCAAATTGAAATTGTTGTAGCCGTAGACAACAAAAAAAAATAAAAACCAAGAGGAAACGAAGCGGACGAAGATATTTTCCCAGCTTGTTCGTGCATAAATCAAAGACTGGGCTTAAAGGAAACAGCCAGAACTGAGGGAACGACGATGGGAAGAGCGAAGAGAAAGGGCGAAGGCAGAACTTTGAAGCGAAGTAGCTAGAGGAGAGAAGAGAAGAGGAGAAATCGAAGGGCCAAAGGCAGTTGAAACGACAATTAAATCTGCCTACAGCCGACTATTTGGCAATTTCGAACTCCAGCAGGTAACAGCCAAAATCTGTTGCGACTGGGAGTACCAGGATCTCCAGGAATTCCCAGGAATTTCCAGGAATTTCCAGGAATTCCTGGGATCTTCTCCCTTCCCTGCGTCTGTGAAAGTTTTCTTCTCTATTCTGTGATCTATTCTGTGAAGTTTTCCCGCTAATCTCGTGTCTCCCGACACTCTACATCTCCACTTAAAGTTATCTTCATTATCTTCACACTATTGCACTCCAAGCGAGAGCTTTAAGGCAACGCCCCCTCCCCCCGGCCCCCCCCCCCTGAAAAGTTCAAACTGTCGTTGGGGTGTGGCTGCTCTTCATCTCTCAATCTCCACTCCACTTCCTGGACTGCTGTTCTGCTGCTCTTCTCTGGGCTGTCACACACGTCGCATGAGTTATATACCCTGCCCTACCCCCCGCCAACCGTTCTCGCACATATGCACATCTGTTCGTCCCCCCTCCACCACTCTGTTCCCTTCGTTCCTCATTCATAGCTAACTTTTGAGGCCTTATCTCGAACAGACTTGCACTCGAGGCTTATGAGAACGTGGAGAGAGCCATGGCGCTATGATTTAAGCGCAAACTTCTGCCACCAAGACAGTGGCTCTTCCACTTTTGGCACCCGCACCCGCACTCCCCTCCCGTCCGCCCGCATGTTACGCTTTAGCCACAGCGACAGCCCTCCGCCGCCATGCCTCGAATGCTGTCTCTCTCTCTGTCTCTCGCTCTGTCTCTGTCTCTGTCTCCCGCCCGAAAGGAAGTTGAACAATTAACTATATTTTAATTGCTACACTCTGCTCTCTGCCCAGAGCTGGTAATTTATTTACAATTTTAACGCTCATTTTGCCAACTGAAGGATATAAAAAAAAGGAAGCACAAATAAACATCAAAATGAAGTACATTGTTGGCCAGAGAATGTGCCGAATGGGGGATACTCTTTCGCAAAAGCAGATATGCATTTCAGATCTGTATGAGCCTCTTCTTCTGGGAAAGTCTGGGAAATCTTTCACTCCGACCATCTGCTTCTGCCTTTGGTAGGGTATCCACAGCGAAACCACAGAAAACAAATAAAAAAGAAGAGCAGAGCGGAGCGGAGCGGAGCGGAGTTGCTGGTCAGTGACGGACAGCGTCCGATGGGTTTTCGTTTCGCTTTTCTGGTTTCTCTGGTTGTTCCTGGCTGGCTTTTCCTCTGGGTTGCAAAAACGCATTACGCATGCACTTTGCTCAACACTTGCGTTAATTTTATTCCGCCTACCCACCACCCACCACCCACCGCCCACCGGTGTACCACAGCATTGGCTGCCCTACAAGCTGTGTGTACGTTTGTTTAAATATTCATGGCAAATTCCAATTGCATTTGCGCTTAAATTGGCAATACCCACAACAACCAGAGGATAAGGAGCGGCAGGAGCAGCCCGCTAGCAGCTGTTGTTTCTTTTCTCACCTTTCCTTCTCTTTTTTTGGTTTAAAGTTTGTTCAACCGGCAATTGGAGAGGAATGTTAAAGCCAAATCCACCAATGGACTAATCCCTACCATATTCCCCCCCAATATAAATCAGTAAAAGCCGCTGGAATCTCGGATCAACCAGAGCCAGACCAGAGAGACGGCCACGGAAATCTATTAAATTCCATTATGCAGATTTCTAATAAAAGCCAAACATTAATTTTCCGCTTATGCATAAAACTGTGCATTAATTTGGCCATATTTGGCCATATTTGGCCATAAATAAATGTTTAGCGACTAATTTGGTCGCTGTGTAAAGTGAAATCCAAAATGCATAAATTCGATTGCCCCCCCAAACTAGAACCAGAAGTAGATTTGCCCCCCCCGAAAATATATTTAGTCAGATAAATTAGTTTAAGCTCCGACATAAAACTGGGGCCAGAGGCGACGACCACAATGCAAATGTAAAAGGCCAAACACCAAAGTGACATCGATCCGAGATCATATTTCACTGGTGGGTGCCAGAGCTGGCGGTCGATGGGGATGTAAATGCCATTAAAGGGCATTACGATGAACCCCTGGAGCAGTAAATCATGGAGGGAGGAGCCCAAGTTCCATTCTTTGGCTGGCTTCCGTTTTTGTCCGCTTTATTGTTTCAAGATTTATGTCTCTGTCTTGGATTCGCCATTGGATTTGCTTCAATAAATGCAAGGCACACGCTGCGTATGAGCAATCTTTTAATTATTTTCAAAGTGTCGCCAGTTTTCCGAGGGGAAATCGTAGCTTTTAACCTTTTCACAAACTCCTTATCACTCACTTATCACTCACTTTTAATTCATGGAGCAATGGAGCTGCTTTTTCTCCCTCCCTTCTCTTCACATTCTGAGTTGCTTGTTTGTCGTCTGTCTGTCTGTCTGTCTGTCTGTCTTTCTCTCTGTCCTCTGTCTTTGTGCTTAATGAGCTTTTGTTTCCATCTGTATGAATGCATTTTTAATCCATTAAGACTTTTGATATCAAAAAATCAATGATCGAACAGATGTGTATTTAAATAACACTTAATTCCGGGACAAGCTAAAACAAATGCACACAGATGCTGACGCTGACGTCAATGACTCGACAGGGTTCCCATTCCCTCCCCCTAGGGATGAGAGAGGTGAGGTGAGGCTGTGGCTGGGTTGGGGGTTGCAGTCAGTAAGCTTGCTTTGATGACAGCTCAGACTTTGACTCCTCCTCTGCCCTCGATGCATTTAATCGAGTCAGAGTTGAGTTTCTGCCAACATCAGCAGCTGGCGATGCAACGGCTGAAGAATTCGCAGTGCACACGCACACATGCATATGTATGTATGTATCTACGTGTGTGTATACTCGTATTGATTAAATGAAGATGACAACAATGATTGACATCGTTGACTTAAGTCATTACATATTGTAGGGGACCAGCAGGAGCAGAAGGAGCAGAAGGAGCACAACCAGCAGCAGCTGTCAGGACGCACCATGGCCACCATGTGCTTGTCTGTGTGTGTGCTTGTCTGTGTGTGTGTGTGTGTGTGTGTGTGGCCTGTGTGTGTGGCACTTAATTTGTTTGAATAGCTCGGCTCGGCAGGACGACAGCAGCAAGAATTGAATTCTGACTCTCCATACTCTCCATTCCTCTCTCTCTCTCTCTCTCTCTCTCTCTGGCAGAGAATTAATTATTTTCAAATTAAATAAAAACATGGCCAACATATACATGCATTTATCAACACAATAAATTACATCAAATGATTGCCAATTCAGCAGCAAATAATTTATGAGGCCCCTCCCCCCCTCCCACTCCGCCCTTGCATCCGCTTATTGCGATTTTTCATTGCTTGTTTGTCGCCTGAGTTGTTTTTTGGCCATAAAGATTATAATCTTACCACAGCGGCACAAAATTCCTCTACGAAAACTGATACAAAATATAATTCGAGTCCTGTACGAGAAAAAGGCCAGTACTAGAGGCAGGGAGAGGGACGGGGGGGACGGGGGGACGGGGGGACATCGCATAAATTTCAGTCGCAGCTCGCACAAAATGCGATGTCAGGCATAAACATTTTTCTATAAATATTTTCTCGCATTTTTTCTCTTATTTAAGAGTTGTCCTTCGGAAGGAAGAGGAAAGCGGAGCGAATAATGGCCAAGAAGGGAGGAAGCACTTGCGATTTAAGTGAACAATTTTGGACAGGCCCAAAATTGGTTTAGTATTATGGCGGGAAAGATGACAATGGGTCCGGTCCGGTGCGGTCCGGTCCGGTCCTGAGGCTCAATGGCACGAGGGTTAAGAGGGCCAAAGACATGATAAGGAATCAAATAACGGGCTTAAGAAGAATCCTGATATTAAGAAAGTGCTAGAAGAAAGGGAAAATCAACGAATCGGACTTCAGGAACAGCCTTGAATCTGGATCAGTGGCATATGCCATATGGTTCTGGTGGCGTCTCAATTATAGGTAGCTGCACTTTTCATCTGACTCATTTTTGACTCATTTTGAGCGGAATATTTACCAGTTGGTTTGTAATCGAATGGAAGATGATCTAATGAAGCGGATCCAAGTGCTCAATGAACTCGTTTGTGCCCAGTTCCTATTGTCTTTGATGTGATTCTGGCCTGCTTTACTACCAACCAATAGCTCCGCCATCCCCTCCATCAAGTCCTACTGAGCCTGATGCAAAAGTTTTAAAGGCCGGCACAACAAAGGAAAGTTGTACAAGTATTTGTTGCAAAAATATTTCGTAGAATTAATATTTCCACATAAAAAATTTAGCATTTATTTTACGCATTTCTTTTGAAGCTTAAATTCCTTTTCGTTTCATTTTTTTGTTGGCCAACTTTAATATCATTTCTTCCAGTTGAGCCATCAATTTGCGGCATTCAATACGTGTACATGCGCTCGTGTTTGCCCTGAAATGTCAAATGACAATGGAAGGTCAACGCCTGCCACACAGACAGACAAACAGACAGACAGACAAACAGACAGACAGACAGACAGCCACCGACATGGCAGTCAGCCTGAGAATCATATAAACTAACCAAGAATGAAGGTCCGTCCAACTGGTTGTAGTTGTTGTTGTGGGTACTATAATAATAATAATAATAATAGCGGCAGGACGACAGGACGATAATAGAGGGTACACACAGAGGCCTGTGTCCTGTCCCCAGTCGCCGAGTCCCAGCTCGAGGCAATGTTGTCCTGTTGAGAGAAAAAGAGTTCTCAAAGCTTGAAACTGAGCTTAAAGATTCCTCCCATCCCAGGCTATGGTCAAAGAGATACTTAAATTAGATTTAAAACAAGCAAACACACCTTCGGGGAGAGGCGGCCCAACGAGTTGTATCATATTAGAATGCACATCACGTGCTCACTCTCAGATACAAGATACATCCCTGTTAGCCTGGCAAAACAAAAACACACAAAAAAATCTATGTGAGAGCCTGTGAGTCGTCGTTTTATCTGCAGCACCGTTTCAGCTTATTAAACACATTCTGCCATTGATTGGGGACCCGCCCTGTGCCTTCGTCTAGGACTTGGGTGTATCTGGAAGATGTTGAGGGCAATTTTAGCGATAGACACGCAGCCCACCCATCATCATCGTTAGGATGTACTCCTCCCGGATCCTCGCTCCCGGAATCGATTATGTTTATTACGCATGCGACACGTTGCCAGCCGAAAGGAGGCGGGGCTATTCGAGGGGGAGGGGGAGGGGGTATTCGGTAAACATGTTTATGTTTTGACGGGGCGTGCAGAGGCACTTGATTGCCAATTTTAACATTTATTTTTTATTTTCCTCTCGTTTTTCCCGATCAAAATGTGCCATCAAAATGTCCCATAAATCGGAAATGCATTTACAGTGGAAATGCAATAAGCTTCGAGGAGAAGATTTCCATGAAATGCATTTAAAAATGGCACGGAACATGCCAAGGGAGGGATTACTCCTCCTAGAGAGGCCTAGAGAGAGAGAGAGGGAGAGGGAGAGGAAGAGAGAGCAAACTGTAGCAGCTGCAACATGGGATATTCATCTCTGATGAATGCTTATGAATGACTGAATGTAATCCCAGAGATATAGACACATTCGGAGTCCATTTGGCAGCATTCCTCCTCCTTAGAGCTTTTCACAGCTGCAGCGCAAACCAGGCTAACCAGGATAACCCTTTTAGTAATCCTATACACGCTCCAAATATTGAATAACCAACAGCATTCATGCTTGTCCCTGAAAATGGCAGAGCAACCGAAAATGTTGGACTTTAAGGGGTACAAAAGACTGGGAAGCATTCTGGAAGACCTATTGAGAGATATTCTGGGGGAAAGACAGACTCTGAAACACAGCCAAGGGGATGTTGATGAGAGCGGGGCAGGGGCAGGGCCAAAAGCTTAATCGATCCAGGTACAGCCGCTGCAGCGTCACTCCCGCCGATTCGTCATCAGAGAACACAGAGAGGAAAATCTCTTGGTTTAATATGGAAAACAAATTTCAACCACGCCGCAACAAGAGAAATCTTATGTCCAAACACACGCACACGCACACACATGCACAACCACAACCACACACACACACACACACACACACACTGCAATTGGCGGGAATTTTCATTGTTGCTGTAATAATTTTCGATTTATTTTTGTTTTTCATTCGCTCGAGGGTATGATATCATTGTAATTCGATTCAATTCGTTGGAGAGTATTATAAAGGTATTGCAGGATGCCCCACAGGATCTCAGTGACCAAAGTTTGTTCAGGCTTCAAAAATTGAAGGTAGACTGAAAATTAATTTATTTTATTTACTTTTCATTATGGTGGGCTTCAATTTTTTGCTTTCTGTCTGGTTATTACGAGAATAAACACATTTAAAGGGTATTACAGGGACAGCAGAGATTGGAAGTGGCGTTCATTGACTTGAAGTAGACAAATTGGTGAAAAGCGCGCCTAAGGTTTTCCCCTTAATTTGTATCTTTAGTGGAAACAATAGATCTGTGGCAGGGTATCAGATGCCACATAGTTGGCAATTATTTGCTGTGTAAAATTGTGGTCACATAATGCCTCGATGGGGAGCCCACTGATGATGTGAGACCCAAATGAACACCAAATATGCAATTAGCAAAAGTTGAGTTATTTGCCATAAATATTTGCGGACAGAAGCGGGGCACAACAAAAGTAGCCAGTGGCAGTGGCAGTAGCCTGTAGCCTGTAGCCGACCGAACGGAGGCGGGACTCGTTTACACTCCGCGCTGTGTGGCTGTGTTGGTGTGTGTGTGGCTGTGTGGGTGTGTGTGTGTGTGTGCTCGCTCATTGTTTGGTTGGCTTTGCATTTTCCCAATTTGTTTTGTGGATTATGCAATTTATTTAGTGTAACTTTGGCAAAGGCTGTTGCCAAGTTCTGTTCTGGCTTTTGTGCACCCGATGATAAATTCCATGTCCGCACGTAATATGGAAATTAAAGCGAGAAAAGCGAGACAAAGCGCAGTCCACCAAAGGGACAAGGGTCAGAGCTCCCAGAGCTCCCAGAGCTCCCTGCTCTGTGGCATGCAACATTGATTTAATTGCTCCGCCGAGTCCAGACTCAAGTCACAAGGGTCTGAAAGTGTTTTCGGTAAAGGTAAAGGTTGCCCAGAGGCAATAGAAGTTCCAGTTCCAGTTCCAGTCCCAGCAGAGGGTTAAACCACTGAGAATATTGTCGAATATTTGCTTCATATTTCTGAAACTTTGGGAATGCTTGAGGACAACTAATTATGCGAGGGATCAGGAAATAATTTGGTTAGAAATGTCTGCTTATCAGAGCAAAAACAGAAGAAAAAAACCACATCGGGAGGATGTAATACCCGAGACGAACCGCAAAATGTGTTCGTGCTAAATATAGGGGAAATGGGGGGGGGGGGGACCTTCGCAACGTTTTCCTTGCCTTTCCTTTGCCGAGTGGCAGAGTGTAACTAAAAACTGGCAGACTTCTCCAGCAGCAGCTTCCGTTTGCCTACGTTTCGAGTTGAAAATGAGCGTGTAATTAGAAATGTAAAGAGGGGGGGAAGAACATGAGAGGAGGAGGCGGAGGAGGAAAAGCTAGGTGGAAAAGCTAGATGTGAGATGGTAAAACGGAAAGCGAAAAAGTAGCGGCAACAGTTCAAAAGTCGCAGCTGCGTCTCGTCCTCAGGAAATGTGCACACGCAAAAGAAAATTACAAATGAAAATGAAATAAAATGGCGCAAAATGCAAAAAACACACACACACACACACACACACAGACATACTCCTGCACATTTGCTGTTACCCTCGTCAACCTCCTCCCCCTCCCCCACCCCCCTCACCGACAATGAGCCGCATAAAAAGTTATGTATAAAAATCTTTTGCTACTTTTCGCTTGCATTTCCGTTACAAGGCAAACTGGAACTGAATTTGCATGTGACATTTGCAGTTGGGGTATTTCTGCTTCTGCTTTTGCTTTTGCTTTTGCTGCTAGTGATGGGGGGCAGAACTCTGGGTGGGGTGGGGTGGGGTGGGGACTGTGTGCTGCCACCGGCTACGTGAGTTAATAGAGCAAAAGTTAAGCTCTGGCAGCGGCAGTGGCAGCGGGCTAAATGAGCCACAGACATTGAAAAGACTTCCAGCATCCTCACGTCTCTCACGTCTCTCGTGTTTCTCTTTTTTTGTTGGCTTGTAGTTTCGTTGAAACTTGGCCATAGAGAGAGAGAGAGAGAGACACAGTGTATGGGGGGGGGGGGGGGGATTGATTGTTCTCGAAATTGAAAACTCTGGGTAATTAGGAAAAGTTGCATAATTTCTCGAAGAAGAAAGAGGACAAATAATGTAAAGGAAAGCTGCCAGTAAATGCTTAGTATGTGAGAAATTGGTAGCTGATTGATTGAAAAATTCAAGAATAACAGGCAGAGGGGTTAAAACATGAACACAGATTGTACACACACACATTGTATACACACACACACACACACAAATGTATTCTAAGTACAAAAAACATACATAAAGTATGGAATTTATGATCTGTCAACTCATTAACCCACTCGACATCCCAAAGTCAAGTGCAGTAAGCAATTAAGACCCTAATTTAGAACTCGCAGTACCGATGCACCCGTTCCGTGGGTCTAGAATGCAAAATTGTCACCATCTCTCCTCATTCCGAAGTTTCTGAATAAAGATTAGTATGAATTCAACCTGAACTCGCAAGTGTCTCGATTTCTCTTTTGAGGTTGTTAATTTTTAATAAGGGATTGCATATATCCTCCTCTCTATATAGAACTCACCAAATATCGTTTGCCACTCCTGCTGCAAATGTTTGGGGAACGCCAATTAAGTTGTTTGCAACGATTCAGCGACCAACAACGAAAACACTGAATGCCATGCGAATAAAGCTATAATTGTCCATGGTTTTTCCTTATGGATGCTCGTATTTGTTTAATGCCACTATTTACTCTGCTTATTTATTTATTAATAAATATATATGTTATATGTTATATGTTATATGTGTGTATTGTGTTTTACGCGATATTATTACACATTGCATTAGGCACTACATTAATTCCTGATATTTTTTGTTGCAATTACTTTTTTGCCGTTGCTGTTGCTGTTGCTGTTTGCTGAATTAATTTATAAAATATTTAAAAATCGATGCGCCGCAAGCTTTTATTTTTGGTATTTCTGTTTCAGTTTTCTGTTTCAGTTTTCAGTTTCTGTTTCTGTTTCTGTTGTTTCTCGGCTACACTATAAATAATTGATGGCGTTTGTTTTTTATTTTGTTATTCATTTATTACTTTTGATAAAACTCGCTTGTTTTTTGTTGCTGCAAAACAGAACAGAAAATTGCATGCTGCTGATGTGGAGCTGCCCCATTCGACATTCTCTTTTCGCTCTTTGAGAGCGCAACAAACTTGGGACGTTGCGACCCGTTACGATAATAAACATGCACAAGAACAATAAATTTCCACATTAAAACATTATAAACGGGGGGCATAAACAACACACGCTGCAATTAGCAGCAGCAAACAAATAAATTCTCATTTCAAAATCTCCCATACGCCCTCCCATACGTGCAACGTGTGTGATAATTATGTGCCTTTGGCACGCAGTCAGGCGGGCAGGCGGGCGGGGGGGGGTACGGGTATGGCTGACAAATATCCGCAAATTTTCTTTAAATTTTTCCCACTTCTCGTCTACGCCTAACCATCCCCATCCCCCATCCCCCCATCCCATCCCGGGAGTGTTGAAAGCGAAATGGCGCCAGTAAGTCCGGGAAAAGGAGAAAAACAAAATTCAACCAAGGGCGAGCACAGCTGAAAGCAGACTTTTGGCAGTGTAGGGATATATATGTATGTATGTTTGTATATACTCCCACCTGAAGTATCTAGGGATTGTACAGAAAAAGAAAGAGGAAAGTCAACTAAAAACAAACAACAAATCTGAGAGTCGAGCAGATGATGAGTCCTGACTGGGCCAGCGACAGCAGCAAGGACGGATGGCAGGAATCCGTCTGGATTGGGAGGTTGACTGTAGGGGCAGGATCGTAAAGCAAAAATTGGACGACGAACTTGTTGCTCTCAGATCTGGATAGGTCTCAGTCTCAGTCTCAGTCCCTATCCCTATCCAATTTATAGTCGATATCTAAAAATGTCATACAAAATATGGGGCATGCTTCCAAGAAGTTTTTGCTGGCTTCCTTGAGGTAACCGCCAGATTCATTGATTATTTCCTGCAATCCATTTTTAATGTAATTTATTGATTGGAGGTCAAGTTGTGGGCCCAACAAAAACCCTAATCAGGCCAGCAAATACAAATGCAAAAAAAAAAAAAGTATTTGCCATGCCCACGCTCTCTGTCTCTCTTCCCCCCAGACCCCTCTTTGTCTCGCAAAAACTCCATGATGACTTGGCTTCTGTACGCCCGACTGGCTATATATATATACATATATATATATATACTTAGTTGTTGTTTTTTTGCTATTTACACATGCCTACAAAAGAGGGGAAACTCAAGCTCAGTTCCCCGGCTCCCGCTCCAATGATTGCGTCGTCTGTTTAATTTTCACAGACAGCGCCTTCGCTTTCTCCCACACACACACACACACACACAGATACACAGATACACAGGGTTGACACCCCACACACACACACAGACAGACACTTCATAAAAAGGCAGCGCATGTGGCCATTATTTATGTATATTTTCACCTACATTTACTTTATTTATACGGTGGGACAGTGCGACGGACGGACAGAGGCTGGCTGGAAGCAAGCAAGGCCGAAAGCGAATGCTGTGGGAGCCGTAAAGATGAGGGAAAGCCTTAGAGAGACAGCAGGAGCAGGAGCAGGAGCAGCACCAGAGGACTCAGAGGAGAGAGAGAGACAGGGAGACAGGGAGGGAGACGGGGATGAACTGGAAGTGCTCTTAACATATAGATTGCTTGTAGGTTGAACTCGTAGGCCCACGCGGTGAGTCAGTTTTTATATCCTTTCAGATGGGGCTAACCCCAATATACATACAAACTCACACTCACACTCACACTCACACTGTATACTGTACAGCATTTATGAATATATATAATGGAAAACTATTAACTCATTTGTATCTATATCTTATGATTTGATCGGAATGGATAACCGTTTCATATGCATCTGAAAGCGTATCAATAGCTTCGGCTTTTCTTTCTGTTTGTGTTTTAGCAGCATCATCTGTCCAACACTTGCCATGTCCCTTCCCTCCCGTTCCAGCCATCAATCCCCACTTTAGGCCGTAACTCAATAAAGCGTAAATGTTAAAAAAACATAAAAACAACAGAAAAAAACAAGAAGAAGAACTAAAAATGAAATAAAAAACACATAAAAAACAGCATAAATGTTAAGCTGTCTTCTCGTTGGGGAAATGCCTGGAGAGCCGCCTGGAGAGCCGCCTGGAGAGCCGCCTGGTGGTTAAGCAAGGCAAAAACATCCCAAAACATCGACAGTCGTGAAGGCAGTTAAAACTTTTCCCATTTTCTAGCCGCTCTCCCCTGGCCTCTAACTTCACCATAGACCACGTGGCGGATGAGTCACGAGAAGGGAAAGTCTGGGGTGAGAAATCGAATATCTATTGTAACCAAAATTAGCTTATCCTTTCTTCCACATTTATTTCAATAATTTACCAAATTTCTAAAGAGATTTCCACAAATATTCAGTAAGGAATAGATGGTGGTGCAACAATGATCTTCTAGAAGGAAAAACTTGTTCTCAGAGCAGGGGGACATGGAGCATCGTCATCTATAATAAGCAAATTACTGAGAGATACCCCGAGTACCTCCATACGAGTACATGGGGGGGAGTATATCCTACAGTTGGGGGCATAAATATATAGAACACAATTTATATATGCATCTAGTTAAAGTTTTTTTTGTGTTGCTTCTTTCGGGCTCGCGGGTGGCAGAGAATGGCAGGCACGTTCAGGATGATGCCTGCACTTGTCACGCCTTTCTTCCTCTTACTGCTACTCTCTCTCTCTCTCTCTAGACGTGTGTGTGTGAGATTATTTACATAAATATGTATGTATGTTTGGGTGCGGGGGGGAGTGTGCGGTTTGCCCTCGTTGCAAATGCAAAACAAAACACAAAAATGAGCAAGCCAAAGCCAGATAAAAAGAGAGAGAGAGAGAGAGAGAGAGAGAAAGAGAGAGAAATACAGCGAAGATGCAGTAGAAGAAGAAGAAGACGAAGTCAATGCCAGTGGCAGGCAGACCCTTTATTTTTATCCATGCCACAATATGGCCTGTGGCATAAATTATAAATCTAAAAAAATCTAAAAAAATCTAAAAAAATCTACAAAATACTAGCCCAGGGCGTTAGACTGTAGGCGATCTGGGATAAGGCAGGATTTGGGCAGATTTGTCCACGAATATCGCCAGAGGTGACACTTTCAGGGAATATGAATGGCCAATAACGGTACTAAATAAATTTCATTATTGCTGGCAAGCAAATAGTTCACCGCCAATCGATCGACTGGCTCTGAGTCAGCCTTTGTTTGGAATCTCCACCTTCCACCTTCCACCTCCCACCTCCCATATCCACCCACTTCAACTCCAGTGCCAATTAATTGCACAAGTTTTTTTACTTAACATTTTTTGGGTGCAAACTAAAAGTGCAAAGGAAACTTTGCCTCCTCGGTTGCACATTTTTCATCTTTTGCCGCTGTCGTCGTTGTTCGAGAAATGTTCAATAAAAAATTAACGCAGCAGAGAGCAGAATTGTTAAAGCACTCCCCGGGAAAAACAAAAACCAAGCAGAAGGAAATTGTAGCAAAATAGATCAGAGAACAGAGAACAGAGAACAGAGAACGGAGAACGGAGAACGGAAAACTTGAAGAAAATCAATAGCAAAATGTGCTGGAGTTTGCGAAAACTTTTGCAATGAAGTGGTTTTTGGTTTCGTGTTTTTGTTTTCGGTTTTCGGTTTTGTTTTGTTTCTCTCTTGCAGACTCCAGTTTGAATTATACATACATACATGTATGTATGTGTGAACGTACTGTGGATTATTATAAAAATATTGGTCGAATTGGAGAATGAAAGATCAAAAGAATCCTTTCCATATAAGCGATGAGTATTTTGTATATGTTTATCTTTCGTATGGAAAAACCCAGCTATTAGCGCAGTTCTGCCACCCAGTGCCACCCTCTCTCTCTCTCTCTCTCTCTCTCTCTCTCTCTCTCTAACCACAACGGGGTAATGAACTCAATGTGCGGGCCGTGCCCACCCGTCCTAGAGCCCGTCACGCCGAACTCTTTATTCACTTCTCAGATGGCTTGAGATTGTCCAGGGGCCAAACAATGGACAAATTGGATAATAAAAGGATACTGATAATCCCACATCTCTTTCTATCTTTTACGAGTGGAGAGTTTGAAGCAGGGCTTTAGCTGCGACTAACTGCAACTAAATGAAACATTATCTAGCAGGTGAACAGATTATCAGGGAATATTCCATGCCTTCTGGCATTTTCTAACAATTTTCAATGTACATTTTGTTGTGGACTGATTTTCCTCAATACTTGACCATTACTTTGCCATAATTGGGCACATTGTGATAGTGTGGACTATTGTACCCCCATTCCACTAAAGAGTATCCATAACAAGCGCCAGCAGCAGCAGCAGCAGCAGTCGGGAGAGCAAATGGAGCGAGTCGAGCCGGCTGCTGTCGCTGCTTTTACAACCAAACCCTCCGAAGTATGTATGCATCTGTGTGTGTGTGTGTGTGTGTGTGTGGGTGTGAGTGCGTGGGTTCTGTGGGTGTCAACAATTGCACAGCTGGGCCAAGAAGAAGAAGACGGAGTATAAGAACTAACAGAGAAAGGCCAGCAAAAGGAGAGACAGAGAGGAAGTCCATTGCCGGAAAACTTTAAAAAAGTTCGCTGAATAATGTCAACACGAGCCAGAAACGAGGTGCAAAAGGTAGGGAGGGAGAGTAAAAAGAGTAAAAGTCAATTCTCAAAATGTAATCAAGTTTTTACCAAGTGATTTATAATATTTATTTGAAATTTATATGCCCTCAACTTTGAACTCCAACTCCTGCCCGCCCCAGAGACAGCAGCAGCAGCAGCAGGGACTTGTTGAGAGCTTAGCGGACAGTGCGTATGAGTAATGTCCTTCAGAGAAGAGACAGAGGGAGCAGGTAGCTGGAATGGTTATCCTTTGAGTCGGAAATGGAATGGAAATGCAGTAACTCCATTCGGCAAAAAACTTTTCCCCAATTGCAGTTTTAATGGCAACATTGTGGTTTTCCATTGGCACAATTGCGGCTAATCCGTGGGATCTCTAGTTCTGGACACTTCCACTTCTGGCGTCGGTCCATTCGGGCAGAGAATAAAAGGGTTTACGGCCAATTGGAGACTGCATTTGATGGCTCCTTAAAGCGTTGAGATGTTTCAGTACTTGCCACAGATTTCATGGGAAATAAAAGTTTGGTAATTTGGCGCAAAGAATGGCTTTCAATTGGGCTCTAAACGAATCGTGGTAGAAACTAAAAGGAAATGTGCAAGAATTTGTTGTGTTTTTGGGGAAATCTTATCAATTATTATGCATCATTATATTTACTGGGACTATTATTTTGAAAATATTGTTGTCACTTTTCTATTAAATCATAGACACGCACCGGAGGAAATGATACGATTTTGAAGGCTCTGACGGCTCAAAGTTGTATCGACACTTGACTCCTGCTTTCAGGAGGAAAAAAAAAAGTCACAGCGAACACAAGATGAACGCGACGGCGACGACGACAACGTAAACGTGAACGGGAACGGGAACTGGAAAGCGTGGATAACTACAGAGCTGGAGAACTGGAGAACTGGAGAACGATGAGGACGAAAACTCGTAGACCAAGACACGGAGAAGGCGACGAAGAGAACGACGCGCAGGATGAACAACGAGGAATGTGTACAAAGCGGCTACTGCCACACAACTGAGGCGGCAGGATGCCGTGCAGCATGCTCAACTACAGAACGGGCGCCTGCGGAACGGAACGAAATGGGATTCGGAACAGGCCAAAACACGACTTCGGGTTCCTCGGGCCGAAGTCGCCGCCACAAAACATCTGTTCGCGAGCGAGATAGCCATGCAGGGAGAGCAAACGAGACGGGGCTTGACCGAGGGTGGAACTGGGTCTGGGATTGGGCCAGAGGGAAAGTGCAGGCAGCCATCAATCCATCCATCCGCTTTAATGGCTGGCTAACACTAACCTACCGCAAAAAAAAAAAGCTGAGTGGAAGAGGGAGGGGGAGGGGAGGGCAAACTTTTGGCAGCCGAATCGAATAAGCTTAATCAACTTCAGGGTTAATCGAGTCGGAGCCAGAATCTAGTTAGGATGTGGAACGAAACTTCAAGTGCGACTCTCCAAGTGGAAGTCCTTAAGTTTTCCCTAGTCCCAGTCCTAGTCCCAGTCGTAGTCCCAGTCCTAGCCTTAGTCCAGACCTTAGTTCTAGTCTCCTTTTGGCGCCTGCGCCGCACTTTGCTATGAAATAGGCCTAGGGCCTGGGCGAATCAACATTTAGCAAAAGTGCAGCCGCCAACAAACGCTCTTTGAACCACTGCCAAAAAAACGAGATTCGACGGTGTCATGGGTGGGTGGGGGGTAGGGGGGTTGGGGGGAATCGCTGATGCAGCAACGAACGAGAATTTGGCGCACAAAACGGAATATCCAAGATAAAAACAAAAGGCCAAATAGCAAATGCACCTGCCACTGCCACTGCCACAGTTTCTATCTTTCCTTTGACACTCTTATATATGTATGTACATACGTATGTATGTAGACTTAGCGTGTGTGTGTGGGTGAAATATTAACTTTGAAAGTGGCGGAAATTGAAATGACCAACCGATTAAGATATTAATCAAATGAAGACATTAGAAAGATAGAATATACCACAAGAGTTTGGAGCATTACCTGGGTACCATCATATTATGTTTATGGAATCTGTAGGACAACCGTGTAATGCATTTTGTTGTCCCCTTCCTGGCAGTATTTACAGGCAGGTTGCAATTCATTGGCTATAATCTATAAGCCATAACAGTCTTTATTACTTCTTCTTCAATTATTCACTAGCTGTGTACTTCTGGTGACTTAATTAACTTGGCCTTCTCCTGGCACTGCTTGTGAAACTCTTTTCATGCCGTGTCATGCATTTAATTGAATTAAAAGTTGGAGCTGCCAATGTCAGTGGAGCGCGTCACCTGCTTGATTAATTGCGCTGCCAGCAATAACATTAGCGAGGCGAACCTTAACTTTCATAATCGAAGGGGAAAAGGCGCCAACTGCACGCCACCACCGCCGCCACGAGGGTGTCCTCCACAAGAAAGGTGAAAATTAGCATGCGAAGAGTGAAGGAGGAAGTATGTCCAAAAACAAGCTAAATATTTACCAAAACGATAAGTTCATTGTTTGTTTTTATTTCTCTCTCTCACTCTTTCAGAGCACGAGCCTCTCATTTCCACACGCGACATTTCGTGAGAAGGGGAGAATATCTAAGGAAGGGCATACATGCACACACACACACACACATACATATATCATAAGAAGTAACGACCCTTTGATTGCCCTTCAAGTCTAGCCGGAAAATTATATTGTTACGACAATAATTAAGCGGAAAATAGCCGAGACAGAAAGTGAAAAGTCATCAGCATTATGGCATGGGATATTAGGGGTGGGCGGGATAGCCTAAGAGGCAAGTGCTTGCCTTAGTGAAGGGGAAAAATTCGAATCGTAATTATATTTTCTAGAATGAATATGCAAAAAATTCAACAATTTATTGCATTTGTTCGTTCTGTTCAAAACTGTCATCCACATTTCCCCTTTCTGACATTCTGCCATTCTGCCATTCTGCCATTCTGCCTTCTCTTCTCTTATTTGTTTTCCTGTCATTTCTCCCCTTCTCCTGCCAGCCACACTCATTACACATTCCCTCTGATCTCCCTTCACAGCATCATCTTGTAAAATAGAATAAGAAAATACGAAACCCTTCGATCTGCAACCTTGGTTGACATTTGACTCACCCATCGAGTCGTCGTATGGGTAACATGTATGACACACGTCATTTGAGGTCCATAACACATCATTTATCTGCTGCTGCTGCTGCTGCTGCTGCTGCTGCTGCTGCTTCCCCTTTCTCAGAAGCCAATAAGCATGTTTACAAACAGAAACAGTGGAGGGGCAGCGAAGGAGGGCGCCAGGTAAACTGAGACATACATACATACTCATGATAAGAACCACAGGATAACGTGGAACGTGAAACGTGAGGAGCATGCAGAAGACAAGAGCCGACACGCACGCTCACGTGGCGGTTTGTTGTGTTATAAACAACGTCTCAAACACACACACGAACTGACAGCAAGTGTCAGACATAAAGTGAAAATAAACACAGACATCTGCACGAGAGAATCTTTCCCGAAAAAGTCGCTAATAACGAACAGGGTCTGTCGTTTCTGCCGCAGTCGCTGCTGTCGCTGCCGTCGCTGTCGCTGCCGCCGCTGCTGCTGCTTTTAACTGAAAAATGCCAGTCGAAAAATGGAGCCAAATCTTTTCTTCTCCTATACACCTCCCTCCCTCCTCCCTTGCCGCCAGCCACAGTTTCCCATTTACCCACCGCTTTCACTTTTCATGACTTCATTTTACTTGTCGTTGGCATCGTCTCGTCGCCTTAACAGCGTTGAAATAAAATAACATTGCGAAAGGAACAGGAAGAGGGAGAGGGACAGGGACTAGGAATGGGGGAGAGGGTAAAAGGCTAGAAGTAGAACCAAATTCAGGGGAGAAGCTGAGAAAGGCGAACGTTATACATGAAATTTAAAAGTTGCTGCGAAAGGATTACAACAGACAAAATCCGGCTCAACTTACATTCTCGGATCTATCTCTCGCTCTCTCTCTCTCTCTCTCTCTCTCTGTCTCTCTCTCTCTCCCAATGGAAAACAAAGTGTAACTAATTTTTCATTTCGTACAGAGCGAAAAAGACAAATACAAAAAGAGTGAAAGAGAGGTGAAAGAAGTTTACTACATCCCGCGCGAAGCACGACATCAAAACAGAAGAGACAATTGTACGACCAAAAGTCCAAATCCTAGGCAAATGCACACAAAGCATGGGGTAACAGAGGGGGTCGAGAGGCGCGTAGATTATTTCAGAGTCACTTTCAATCATCTTCTTCCTGTTGCTACAGGGGGAGGCAGGAGGCAAAAGAATATAATTGAAATTCTGATATGATCGAAGTCAAATGAGATTGATATGTAGCTATAGCATAAATAAAAGAAAATCCAAAAGTAATAAAATATAGTCTTGAGTATTGTGTAAACTCACCCTCAGTTGTAGTTGACTTGCTGCTGGTCTTTGCTGCTCTCCTTTGATCTTTCTCTTTTTTTTAGTTCTTGCGGTACATTTTACTGTTTTTCGCACTCGAATTTCGTCTCGCGTTAACCCGTTCACTCACGTCATATGCATATTGCCTCACTCACTTTTTTCACTCATTTTTTAATTTTAATTTGACTCAGCTACCATTCCATTGGTATTGCTGCTTGATATTGCCGCTCTTTTCTCAGTATCTGCGGAATATTTTTTTTTATTTTTTCACTTCACTCACTTTTTGTCCCTAAAGCCTTATTCTTATTGCCGCTCATTAGCTACAAAATTCTAGCGGGATTATGGCTTCGTAGCACTAACACTTGCACTTTTCACTTTCACTTCACTCACTTGCAGCTACCATTCCATTGGTATTGCTGCTCAATATTGCCGCTCTTTTCTCAGTATCTGCGGAATATTTTTTTTTATTTTTTCACTTCACTCACTTTTTGTCCCTAAAGCCTTATTCTTATTGCCGCTCATTAGCTACAAAATTCTAGCGGGATTATGGCTTCGTAACACTAACACTTGCACTTTTCACTTTCACTTCACTCACTTGCAGCTACCATTCCATTGGTATTGCTGCTTGATATTGCCGCTCTTTTCTCAGTATCTGCGGAATATTTTTTTTTATTTTTTCACTTCACTCACTTTTTGTCCCTAAAGCCTTATTCTTATTGCCGCTCATTAGCTACAAAATTCTAGCGGGATTTTGGCTTTGCATTTTTCACTAACACTTGCACACACTTTTTGCGCGGTATGCGCTTGATCTGCTGCCGGCTTACTGCACACACTGAAAAAAAAACACTCACATTGATTTACCGTTTTTTTTTCGTTTCTGGCAATATGCATATGTATGTATTTCATTTTAGACGCCGCGCGATTTAATATTTTAATTCGGGGGGGAGAAGCACGATTCAATTGAAAGAACTGCAGCGGCGTGGGCAGCTTAAATGGTTTTTCGAAGTATGAGAGAACGAAAGAGTTGAAGAGAGGGCGGCTGCAGCAGAGCAGCGCGGGCAGCGGCTTGCGGTTCTGCTGAGAAACAGATCTGACGAGAGCGAAAATTTGTGCCGGTGATCACAGATGAATGTATGTACATAGGTCAAGGGCTCGCTCTCGCTCTCTCACTCAGCTTATCTTTTGCTATTAGGTATTCGAGTTCTCGTCTTTTTGATGCTCTCTTCCTACTGCTTGTGGTGTCAGTGCAATGCCCTGAAGCGGGGGCAAAAAGCCAAGAGCGGCGTTGCTTTTGCATTATGAGAGTGTTTGTAATTGTTGTTCTTCTTTTGTTTCGTCTTTGGCGTATGCATCGTTGTTGTTGTTGCCAGCCAATGAATGGGAGACGGGGAGTGCGTGGGTGACGTAAGTCAGTTTGACCATAGAACAAATATTTTAATGTTAATAGTTATATTTGATCCCCTCTTTTCACTGGTAATACAAGGGCACACAGGGCAAACAATAAAGAGCGCACCTTTGCTGAAATGATCTGTGTTTGTTGTTGTTGCTTTGGCTTCTGTTCTGTATGTGGAGGGGGGAAATGGGAGATGAGCCACTGAAAACTGTAACAATTTGAGTTCTTTTATTTGATTCTCTTTTCCTACTGCATGTGGTGTTAGTACAATGCGGGGGCGAAAAGTAAGGAGCGCAGCAGCTACGCGAAGAGCGGCGTTGCTTTTGCACTATGAGAGTGTTTGTAATTGTTGTTCTTCTTTTGTTTCGTCTTTGGCGTATGCATCGTTGTTGTTGTTGCTTGGCAATGCTTTGCATGGGTGGAATGAGAGACGGGGAGTGTGTGACGGGATGACGTCAGCCAGCTTGACCATAGAAGAAATATTTTCAAGTAAAGTGTTATATCTGATCCCCTATCTGCATAGGGCAGAAGCCACACGATCATTATCGCTGCCGCTGCGCAGGCCGTGCAGAGGCTGCGTGTGCATAGGGCCGCCGAAGCAACACGATTCAGTTTCTCTGCCGCGGCGCTGCCATGGCGCTGCCGAGCAGAATTATGAAACCTTTTGTGCATAGGGCCGAAGCCAAACGATTCTTTTTCGCTGCCGCTGCGCCAGCCGAGCAGAAAACCGAAGCCGCGTGTGCATAGGGCCGACGCTACACGAAGTTTTTACGCTGTCCGTGTGCCGACTGCGCTGCCCCGTTGCCTATTGCTATGCACAGTGCTGCCGGCTGCTGCTCTGAACCAGCTTAGATCTCCCCTTTGATCGTATTCCAATCGGGTTATAACTTTATATTGTTTATTTATTAGCGGGGTTTATGTATGTAGCTACTATCTTCTTCATAATCTTTTGGGGTTCATATTGTTGACCAGAGATCGGAATATGATTAGGTTTGCCAGGATTTTGCACTATACTCCTTATGGGATCTGCTGGGTGTACACTTTTTTCCACTTTAAAATATTAAACATACTCCTCCAATGCCAATCTGTATATAGAAAACCATGGGTTCGACACAAGGAGTGAGGAGTGAGGGCTTAATCATTTATCACATAGTCATTGCAAGCGCTTCAAGACCATAGATATAGATAAATATCTGTAAAAAGTGGCATTTTTTTAACCGGTACCCGGTAAAATCACAACAAACTGGCCAGAAGAAGCAGCAATGCTCTCCACATGTGGCACACACAGTTGCATATACTTGTGGAGGGTACTGCGAAGGGTATTACTAACTGATAGACTAACATGACACAGTCGAGAAGATGTTTCAATTGGAACCAATTCAATTGGAATACTATTATCTTTAGGCATTTCATAGAAACTATTGGATTCGAAAGGGTATTTGAAGCCTCGGGGATTGCATCTTTCCCGACTCCTGCTGCCAGCAGCAACAACAAAGTTGGTTGTCCGCCTGATTGGGCGGCATCTGATAGGAAAGTCGCTTCGGTTGGGTTTGAGTTTGGGTTATGGCTTTTAAATGCCACACCAGTAATACCTGATAAAAATCAACAGCAACAACAGCGACAATAAACCGCAACAGTAACAGCTGGCAATGACAACAATGCAAAATGCATAAAATGATTATCACAGAAATTTGTTGAACATCCGTTGGGGTGGGGGGGGGCATGCTGTTCATTGTGTCCGCTCTTTTTCTACAATACTCGTAATACACTTCATGAAAGTGCTCCGAATGACAGCTAGTGGGCCGGCGGTGGTGTCAGTGTCAAGATAGGGGCATGCCGTGACATGTTGAAGGAGGAAATCGGGCTGTCATTGACCTGGGCTTCGGCTCATTTGAATCCCAGTTGGCCAACTCGATTTACATCCAGCCATAAATGGGATATAACATTAAGGAGCGAGAGGAGGTAAATGGGCAGAGAAATTAGTGTAAGGCATACAGAGAAATAAAAAAGTACCTGGGCTGAGGGAAGAAATATTAGATATTGTAGGCCTGCAAGGACACATTAACTTTTCAACAGCCATGGACGGGGGAAGCCTGGTCAGAGTCAGAGTCCTGTTGAGCTGAGCAGGCAAGAAAATTATCTGGCTAAAAGCCAACAGAATTATGCACACACACACACAGACATACACATGCATATGTACATATGCATGTAGGACAGGGCAAGGAAGTCACACAGAGCAGGACGTGTCAGTGGCAGGACAGAGGACACAGGACATGCTCAGTGTAGGCTCTCGTCGGCGCGGCTCAGGGCACTCGGCTCGGACTTGGGATTACGTTATGGCTCGCTTTCGCACATACAAATATAACCACAATTAGGATAAGCGATGCTAAAGTGCTGCAAAGTGCTGGCGGCGCTTAGTACGAGCCAACAGTGGGGGGTAGGCACGGCAGGAAAAAAACTCGAGCCGGAATGGAAAACAGCAGTTCGCGATCCGCTTACCTTCGCCTTCACACCCTCTCCGGCTCCGGCTCCGACACCGGCTCCGGCAGTGCAAAGCTCGAAAATTGCAGCCTAGTTTTTGGTCGAACAACAGCGGCCAGTGCCGGAAAGGTTAGGGAGCGGGTGCTGAAATTAACAGTAAGCTTCCAACAGGGAAAGTACCAACAGTAGGCCCAGGGATGGTGGCTAAGAGCGAGATAGAGAGAGAGAGAGATCTTTGGGAAGCCGGACGTAAAGTTAAAAGTTCGATCAAATATTTGACATCTTTCGATTTCTCTTTTGAGTTGAGAGAGGTTTCATATTTATACATGAATCAACTGGGGAAAAGTCCCCCGAACAATCACTTTGTCCGTGGGCCAGCCCCTGGATCACTCGCTTCGTTGGCTTGCGCCAAAGCGATGACCCAAAACTTTTTAGATCACATTCTTGATCAAGAACTGTACCGTTAGAGAGCCATGGACATATCACTTTGGTCTCTCCGTCCCTGGTTTCCAATGGACATTGCACTTTCACACCCCCATGCCCCCTTCTTCACCCATTGTCACCGTCACCGTCCGCCCTTCGCCTGTCCCTGATTCTGTCTCGAAGCTGTCTCTTGCCTCTCGGTCCTTTCGGGCCTATTAGCCTTAATGGGACTTTTGCATGCTTCACTACAACAACTCGCGCTTGCTGGCTGCTGACTATTGCCGACTCTTCCGACTACGCCTCCGCCAGTCCTCTGAACTCTGTGCCATCGTCTGTTCCATCCATTCCTAGTGCCACTGCCACTGCCACTGCCCGGCTTGCTTTTTTTTTATTTAGAAGCTCAACTCGCGCGATGGCCTTTGGTCTGGTCTGGTGGGGTGGGGTCGGGTCGGGTCTGGTCACTTTTTGCACGTCTCTGCAGTTTTCAATTATTTATGGTTTGTGGACGCTCTTGCATTAAAACTGCCTAAATATTGCCCAAGAAAGCCACGTTCAGGCTCTGGGCTCTGACCAGGGCAGACAACCAAATTGCCCTGTCGAAATATACCCAACCTTCTCCCCGCATATGAGTCAATCTTCTGTCCAGAGCCCGGCTCTGACTCCCACCTGCCACCTGCCACCTGCCTCCTGCGGCGTACTGTCTGTTTATGTAAAACAGCTTAACACGCTTTCCAAATTGCTTTATTTTTAAAATAAATGTTAAGTACTTTTGGCCCTGGGCTGCGGGCCAGGCGCGAACATGGAACATAATGACTAAATTACAATTTAAATATTGGTTTAATGTGGCTCCCTTGTTTATGTATAGAGTGAGCTGCGATCTGAAGTTAAAGGAAAAACTCTGAGATTTTTAATTCTTATCAATAGATAGCTCCATAGCTCATCGTGAGCATCAGTGCAATTGTCAGCCATTGAGGTAGTGGAAGCTTTATTAGACATTCTGTAGAGATCCATTCCTGCATCGTCTATAAATATGGGGCAGAATTCCCGTTGAAAAGGGCAGTTCCCCCGTCTTAAAGTGTTCAGTTAATAAACAATAGTGCGCCATTTTGTATTGGAAAAAGGCGACACGAACCATTCCACAGCTAAACGAACTGCACTGAACCGAACTGAAGGAAGTGATTGGTGAGGTTGAAGGTGGTTTGGTGATGCTGAAGAGGCTTTCTACCACCATCAGCCAGCCAGCAACCAAAATATTCATGAACACAACAGCCTCATAAATAAATTGCAGCCCCAGCAGCTCCAGCTCCAGCTCCTGCAGCGATGCCCCAGCATCGTTCTCGTCATCCTGGTTGTCGTCTGCTGATGCTGATGCTGATGCAGCTGCAGCTTTGCTCCTTTTTCTGGTGGTTATGGTGCCTGCCACCAAAGCGGTGCACAAAGTGGCTTGGGGAGCGGCGCGAAAAACTTGAAAATATGCTAACATAATGCAGGACCCCACCCACACAGCGCCCACACAGCAGCAGCAGCAGCAGCCAGTGCTCTGAAAGCGCCATGGTTTTATGATGCTTCGATTTCGTGGAATTAGCAATGAGGCTCGAACTGCAACAGGAAGCGCAATAGCATGGGGTCGAAGCTGTGGCACAGCCACTGCCAATATTTATTTGCCAGGAGCGAATTTTTAATATCAGCTGGGGAGGTCAGGTGGGGGAGGGTGCAAGTGCAAGTGCAGGTGGAGATCAAAGGTGAGTGCCGAATGCATCATGCAGCCGCCATTTGAGTGCAGAACCAAGACGAGAGAATAATTATGTGGCAAATGGGTTCGAGGAGGGGAGGGGAGTACTCATAAATAATTCAGAATAAGCTAGAATAGATGCTGATGAGCAATGGTTTTCCTTTCACTTGTCTATCCCTCGCCCATCCAGCCAAAAACCTGGTGAAATTTGTGGCAGATTTACATGAAATATTGATTAGAAAGTAGCCCCAGCCTTTTTCCCGAGTCAAATTGAATCAGGACTGAGGTGTAAAATCGACTTTAATTATTTTAGGGCAATGTCATTGCAAGACCTCAGCTGAATTCAAAGGATTCAAAGGATGCAATTTGCCAAACTTACACGTATCATCCGCCATTAGCTTTTGTGGGGGGAGTGGGCGGAGGGGCGGAGGGGGAAGGACTAGTTGGCGACATAAAGTAAGGAAATAAATTATTTCAAGAATCAATTACAACTAATAGCATAGACCACTTGGAAATCAATTCAATTCACTTGAAAGCCCACAGACCAAGACCCAGACGCCGCAGCGGGCGGCCAGAGGCATCCATATCCATTCATCCGTTCTCAGGTCTCAGTGCCCGGAGAGAGTGGGGGGTGGTGTGTGTGTGTTCACAGATTGGTTTGCCCTGCACATACGAGTATGTATGTATGCCTAGCATATGTGACGATTTAAGCTAATGCATAATTGATTGTAATGCCTCGGCAAGCCGATTTCGGTTTGCATAATCACAAGGCCAAGCAGAGCAAAGCAGAGGAGTCGACAGCCCTCCTTCAGACTTCCTCCAGCCTTCCTCCAGCCCTCCTCATCCTCTACAAATTAGCCAGGTAATTTTCGGAGAGGGAATGAGAAGCCGGGTGAGCTTTCCTCTGTAAAGAGATGACAGCTCAGTTAAGAGGACTTTTCTCCAATTGATTTACAATTAAAAATCGTACCATTCTCTCCAGTTCCCAGTTCCAAGTTCCCTTTCCCGTTCGTCTGTCCATCCCTAAAGGATCTCTCGTCACTAGATTTTTTGAGCACTTTTGTATTTATGAAATGCATAAACAACAACGACAACAGCTCAACAATAACTCCACTCTGTTGTGCGGCGAGTGACAAATGTGAAAGTTTTCATTTCTATGGCCTGAAGAGACCTGCAGAGGGAGGGAGCAATGGAGCAATGGAGAGATGGAGAGTTCTGGAGACCCGGACAGTCACTGAGTTATTTAAGCTAAACATGAATTGCCAGCAGGCAGATGGGAACGGATAGGTAGAATATAGAGAATAGAGAGAATAGAGAGGGGGCAGCAGAGACAAATATACACAAAATTCGGCAACAAAACAGCAAGGTAGAGGCGACTTGGCCTGGCATTACGACTACGCAATACCCCATAAACAACAAAAATGTCGAAAAATTAATGAAGTCCGATGTTGTATGAATATAGTCTAAACTCTTATGTTTATTGAGAGCCACGCATATCTTTTCAATTCTGGATACCAAATCTTATTTGAGTTCGATTTTCCAAATAGCAAACACCTCTCTGCATGTCACATACTTTCCCATAGATGTGGCTTATCCCTGCTTAAACTCTGCCATGCACCGGGTATAAAAATGTTTTCGGCTGCTGGGCAGAGCTTGAATGGAGCTTGGATCTGGGTCTGGGTCTGGGCCAGGGTCTGGGAGAGGGGAAAAAGGCATGAGAGCAATTTGAATGGCAGACAGAAATGTGCAAATGTCAACTGGTTGCAATTTGACTAAACGCATACACAAACGGACAGACAGGAGGACAGAAACAGACAGACACACACAGACACACACACTTGCTCGTATATAGAGGAATCTGGCAATATATCCACACATAAATAGAAAAATGTTGTCTGGAAAAGGAAGAGCAGAGAGCGGGAGTGGGAGTGGGGGTGGGAGCGGAGGGAAATTAATTCAAATGGGTCTAAGCAGTGACCATTTAATTTGTTTATTAACTCGGTTTCAAATTTAATGCCTAATGAGAAAGTCTGGGCATGCACTACAGCATCATCATCATCATCAGCATCCTCATGCCTCGGAGTCCGCTGCCTCCGCCTGCCTCTAGAACGTGAGCCACCGAAAACTTCTCCCAGCTGTCTCCGGATCTCCGCAGTTTACTGGCCAGAGAAACCGCAACAACAATGTGGCAAGTGGTTTAGATGCAACGGCCGATAGGGTCCGCCTTGTCGTACAACAGTTAAGGGAATCTCCAGTGGCACGAGCGGGTACATTGGCTCTCAGACTCGGCTGGACTCTCTCTGCTTTTGGCATCACTCCTCTATAAAACCGGGTTATTATATCCTTATTCTTAATATAAATTTCGGGGAAAAACGCTGGCATTATGGGGCTTAGGAATACCTTTTCGTATTTAAAGTAATTTGAAGGATCAGTTTTAGAATTATCCTGCAAATATCCTGTTGTCTCTCATAGTTTGCTTCATATTTTTCATCAATTTCCATATATGGAAAGCAATCCTCTATAGAGCATTTAATCCCGTATTCTATCCTCATCTTCCGTCCATAGCCATTTCTTTTCCGCTTTGCTTATTTCTGGAGATGACGGAAATGCAAACGCATAACTTTTGTCAGCTGCAGCCTGTAGCCACTCCTCTTCCCCTTCCCCTTCCCTTCCTTTCCCTGATTTTCCGCCCCCCTCCCCATCCTTGTGGAACCACAAAATATGCTCAACGCAGTGTAAATTTCTTTTTCTTGTGGTTTAGTTTACTGCAAGTCGTCGTTGTCGTCGTCGTCAGAGCTGGTTGTTGCATGGGGCAAGTGCGGGTGGCGGAGATGGTGGGGTCGCGCAACTTAATGTGCTGCACCGAGAGAGCACTGGTACCGACAGCAGCGTTAGAAGCGATGCCGGAGCATCGAAATTAGAAATTAGTATTCATGCCCCACAGTGTCATTTCCGCGAATGCGTGCGAAAAACTTTTTCCACAAGCCTTTACACAGAGCAGATAGAAAGAGAGAGAGAGAGAGAGGGAGAGGGAGAAGGAGCGGTGGACCAGGAGATTGATATGCGAGCTACAAGAGAGAGAGGGAGGGAGAGGGAGAGAAGGGGCGACAGAACATGGCTGATTATGGACTGCAGTGGCTGGGTGCATCTGTGTGTGTGTGTGTCTGTGTGTGTGGAAAGCAAGTTCAAAATTGCCAGAGTTCAAGTTGGAAGAGTGCTTAAGAGTGTAGAGGGAGTGGGAGTGGGATTGGGGGGAGTGTGGTGGAGTATCTGTGCGGAGTGTTGAGTGCGCGAGTGAGGGCATCTGTGTGCAGAGTGTGTATGAGTGTGTGTGTGTGCGAGTGAGTTTATGGCCAAACTTTTGCATATAAATCCTTAATTATGACATTATTTTGCATATTATAAAGTTGTCCTCCATCTTTTCAACCTGCCAAAGGGCATGCAACAGTATTGGTAGGTGGCAGGACCACACCCACATTCACAGCCGTTCCCTGCCCCCTTCGATGCTCCAATCCCCCACACAACAATTGCGTCCGATGCCACAGCGAATTGCACTTACGACAAATGCTGCTCTCGCTCTGAAGTAAGCCCTAAATGGTGGATCAGCTGCAGCGAAGAGGCATGCACGGCCGGAGGACAGGTCGCCAGCCGTCGTCTGGCAGTTGGAAATATTTTGTATTTTATGCCTACAAAATTCTGCTGGCCAAGTGCCAAGTTTGCCACCAATGCTGCCACACAGTGATCTCTCTCTCTCTCTCTCCTTGTCTCTAAGCCTGAGCATCTGCAGCCAGGACGTCCTCTCAGCATACATGAGTGGGAGGTGGTAGACCGACCACAGCCAAGGGACAGAGGCGGAGGGGTTGCATGTCGATTTTAGGCTTAACACTGTGCCCCGGCGTGGAGTTCAACTCGTTGAAAAAGCATCTCCAAGCTTAAGCAGCGTCCCGGCCTGGCATTAAACAAATGCAAAATGGCCAGCACGACGCCAAAAAAGGCGTCCGCATCCGCCTTGCCCCTTTTTTTTCGGGGATCCACAGGCGTGGCTGGGAAATTTTTGTGGCTCCACGCCCAAATTCTCATGTGTCGCACACAGAAACGAAGAAAAACGACAAAAAATACAAAAAGGAAAGGAAATTCAAGGCTCAGAGCTTCGCATACTCTTAAAGGATCATCAGTAGCGGACCACCTGATCATATTCGTCCCATATCCTATGATGATATAGTTAGGATTGAACACGGACAGCGGAATAAGGTGCGACATCTACCTTTTTAGTGATGAGAATCAAGAACCAAGTAAATGCCCCTGGAGTCTCCCATTGTAGTACCATCTCCTTGAAATACATATGTATATACACAGCGTTGGGAAATGAAATGACTCCAGAGGACGGCCAAGAGACCTTCACCCTTCCTGGGTGACAACTTAACGCGAAATTGATTCAAGGGCTGAACACTTTTTCAATTAATTGCGGGGCTGGGGCTGTGGGTGGCATGGGAAAAAATATTTATGCGCTTTTCTTATTGAACCAAAAGGGATATCTACTCGTGCGGCAAATTGAAAACGGTAAAAGAGCACAAGAGTCACCAGGAGCATGTCGGCGGGGGGAGAAGGAGGAGCCGGATGTAAGAAGAATTAAGCGGAGACACCGACATGGGAAAAAAAGAGAGAGAAATTATTATTATAGCCACGGTTCTCGAATGGCAGCCAAGAGCTAATGAATGAAATCAGCCAAGCCTGACAATTATTTAACCCTCAGGATGCTCTGACCCACTCTTCGAGGCTTAACATGAATCTGTATCTGTATCTGGGGAGTGTGCTTGTATCTGTGTGTGCCCGCATGACCAATACCGCCCCCACTCCTGCCTGCTGCCTGCCCGCCATCATGTGTGTGTCGGTTTAGCCAGGTTTGCTTAGGCGCTTAGGCTTAAAAGTTGATCCAAAACTTTTGACCTTGAAAGCCGCACACAGCCGAGCATACTTTTGCATGGCGTCGAGTGGCGTTTGGCTGGGGCTCTTTCTGTGCCCCACCCTACCCCTGTGGCCCTCAGACAGCTAGACGAATGCCTAGTTTGTTATTTTGCAGCATAGACTTTCAGACTTGAAACAAAAAGATAGCTCCCCAAAGCAAACACAGCCACAAACTAAAAGGCGACACACACACCCACACCCACCCATACACACACATAGAGAGGGGCGCATACCCACATTTACTGTTGGCTTAAGTCAACAATAGTCGAAATTTGAAATTGTAAATGTTTGCACTCAGTTCTCCAGAGGCCAGACTCGGGGGCAGCCGGAGGAGCTGCCCCTTGGACTGGAGCTGCGACAGGTAGCGGGTGGCCTTTCCTAAGGGGTATGTTGCAGGGGTAGGTTGCAGGACCTGCAGCCCCCGGCTGCCTTGCCATTTGCCGCTGTGTTTAACTAAAGTTTCGTGCTCTTGTGCAAATAGCAAAGGGATTCGCATTCGCACTCGGCTTCGGATGCTCGACCTCCTCCCCAGTCTTTGGCCGTCGACAAAAGCGGATTACAATCATAAGCGAAAATTAATGAATTATTTACCAGCAGCTTAGTTAGGCGAACGAACACCCTCACCACCACCACCACCCTGCGCCAAGTCGAAGCCCCAGCCCCAGTCCCAGTCCCATCCCTAAAAGGGAAACAAATGAGTGAGTGGAAATGTGTGCCACCATTCCCATTCCCGACCCCAGATTCCGCTTGCCGCTGCCGCTGCCTCTGCCGCTGCCCCTCCGTCAATGTCGAAAGTTTCCCCAAAGTTAAATGCCTACTACTCGGGGGCAGGAAGGGTGGCAGGAGGGGTGTTTGATTCACGGGCTCTGTACCTGCCATCTGGCAATTAATTAGGCAAGTCATTTGTCAATATTATCTGCGACTGTTGTAAATTGCAGCAAATTCCACAAAATTCTCACCAAAACGCCTCAAGGCATTCGCCAATCGCTATTTTATTTTCTTTATTATTTTGATTTATCTCAAGAATACGCCGAGAACCCATCGAATGGGGTCATTAATCTGAAGCCCCGAGATCTTAAAGGATCTGAAAACTTTTCAGCAAATCTTTGAATACTTTATTAGAGCTCTGGGAATTTCCCTCTCCGTTTCCAATCTTAGCTGGGATGCCTGGGGATGCCTTTCCCGGACACTGCTAGTGTCTTTGCTTACCTTCATGTGTAATTGGTAATCAATTTGGAATGTCGGAGTATCAATTAGCATAATTAAATTGCACTTTTTACACAGAACTTGCGCCTGAAAGGCCACAAACTTTTGCCGATGCAAACTTTTTTTGCAGTTTGATTACAAAAAAAGCAAAAAACAGGAACGGAATGCATTAGGAGTTTGACTTGAAACTTAAAACGCAGCCTACGAGGGCACACCACACGGATGCTTATCCGGTTCCGTTAGCAAACACTCAGAGAGCACCATTGCAGACGCACGCTTGCAAACCGAAGCAGATCTGTGTTATGGCCAAGTCGGAAGAGATTTATGACTCCTAGAGCCGCTACAATTGAGAGTCGGGTTCAAAGCACAGGTGGCTGATAGCACTGGCAGTTATGGAATCTGAAGCTCTTTCTTGCCAGCACAAATCAACGGGCAATTCTGGAAACGGACGAAGTGGTGCAGTGGCCTGATCGCAATAGCTTTAAAGGAATAAGTATTCACGTATATCTGTATGGCATTCAGTACTCGCTCATTGGGGTAATTAATATCGATTACAGCTCATTAAAGCACAGAGGAAGGCAGTGTATGCTGTGCATCCCAGGATTCGACACCCAAACTTCCCATCATTGAAATGACAAACACGCACGCGATGTTCTGGCCGTGTCTTTGCCGCAAGCGGCTTGCAATTGTGGCCAATGCAACAGCAGGAGCAGCAGCTTGAACAGGAGGAGTAGCAGTAGTCCTTGTGCCTTGGCTACCTTCCAAGAGCAAGCTACGATTGCGAGGCAGCCGCCAAAGCTATTATCCTCCATGGCGAGGGACGCGGGCCGAGGGCCGCTTCTTGCTGCTGTCGTAATGCCGCACAAATTGTTTTTTTTACACATGTGCGCCCAGCATATTAAATTGTAAACATGCATAAATGCTGTTTATTGTGACAAGCCATAAACAAAGAAGACAGGCAGGCAGCTGACGGGGAGAAGTACACTGAGAGAGCTGCAGGGAGAAGGAAAATAGCTGTGCTCTGGCCTCAGATATTGTTTCTTTCAGTGCAGTGCTGGAGGACTCCTTGGGCACACTTTTGGCATCCACTTGGAGGGCTTGCATCTACTTCACTTCCCGAAGAAGCGACAATTCGCAGCGTGCCAAAAACCATTTCATGATATTTGATGACATTTTGAATAGCGTCCCCAGGAAGTTGGGAACTCTGCCCCTTGAAGCTCAGCGAAAGTGTATCCTGTCAAAGGGTATTACGCAACGAAATTATTGTAGTTGGCACCAAACAACCAACTTTTTGCCAGAGAAACACAACACTAACAGGACCCCAGAAAATCTGCCAAAACCTGCTACTGAGCCAAGTGGCATGTGCGGCATGAGGGCATGCGGCACCCCAAGCGGAGTAATGACGACTAATGAGTGCCG